>CAWUFW010000874.1:0-1200000 GCA_963921515.1 Calotriton arnoldi | reverse complement strand
ATTTCTGTTCACAAAAACTCAAGTTAGTCCATCCCTTAGCCACAACATTGTATTGTTTGGTTGTCCGCCCCCAGATGCTGTGCACTGGGATAGCTGCAACTTGGAAGTGAAACATGGCTATAGTCATTTTCACATGGGCTTGTACTGGGAAGTGAATTACTGCAATTAAATATCATAATTAATTTTTTATTTAAATCTGTTTTTATTGTTTTGCAAAGTATACATCTTGAAGACAGGCAACATTTATCATGTAACAATAACCATACCCTGAAGCATTTGACAAAAATAAATGGGCGTGATCATGGATCAGTGATGATCTGTTACACATATCAAGAACATCATTAGTGTAGGAACTAGTGGAACCTAGACAGAATAAATGACAACAGGTATTGGTGGTATGGTATCGTGGCATGGTGTACAGAGTCTACGCAGAAGTCACAGGATACATGTCTACACAGATGTTAGAACTAAAATATTAAAAGGGGAGGCGAAAATTCGATAAATCCCCATTAACCGATAACAGCAGCATAGTCCGACTTTAGGATGTTCATTCCACTCCGTGTTCCCGTTGTTCCCACCCCCCCCAGCCCCCGGCGTCCCATGGACAGACCCCCCCAGGCATAGAACTCAGCACTGCACTCCTTGAGCACCAAATGGTACCTAGGTGTCTGCATGGCGATGCACCTGCTCTTTGGCGGTTTAAACATCACTCCCCCTTAGGACGCCTCCACTATGTTCAGGACGCCCCTCTGTGTTGTCTCCCCCAGACTGCGTCAGAGACTGTAGTAGACCTTCCCAGCATGACGCCATAGGCGTCCTCCGGAGTCCCAACGTTTCTTCCCTCAGTATAGCTATTCCCTCTGCCTTAGCCCACGCCAGGAGTGAACACTTCCATGCCCGCATGTGTGGCGGGTCCGGCGCCTTCCACCGTTTAGTAAGTAGTCGTTTGGCCACCACCATTCCCAAGTCGAGAAAGCGGGAGGAGACTTTTGTGGGCGGCGTTCTGCGAAAGAGGTGCAGCAGGTAGACAGGCCATTCAAAGGGTATGATGCGGCCCGTGCACGCGCGCAGCGCCTCGTGAACCGCCGCCCAGTAGGGGTGGAGCTTGTGGCAGCTCCACAGCATGTGTATTAACCCAGCTCCCATCTCCGCGCAACGGGGGCAGACTGTGTCTGTGCGGTGAAAATACCTATTGATCGCTTCGGGCGTGAGGTATGCTCTGTGGAGTATAAACAGCTGTATTTGGCGAAACCTCATATTGCGGGGGATACGTGTTGGACTTTGTAATATCTTACCCCATTCTTTATCCTCCAGTGGGTGTGCCAAATCCACCTCCCATTTGCGGCGTAGTGGTTCCAAACTTGCCGCCGCGTGCGTACGTAGGGATGCCGCAAACCACCGAATCAAGTGCCTACCTTGCCCCATAACATGAAGGTACTGTATGGTGTGGTGTTGGCTGGGCTCTTCCTTCATGTCTCCCCATCTAGATGTCAATGATGCAATCAGTGAACGGTGACGAAGAAATTGCCCGGGGGGCAGTCCCGTCTCTTCAACTAGGGATTCATATGTCATGAGAATGCCGTCTCGATATAAGTCTCCTAGGGTCTGTATGTCCGCTTCGTGCCACTTTGTGAGCGCAGTAGATGTGAGCGTGCCCGGTCCGCTGGGGGAGCCCTCTAGTGGTATGGCCGGAGCGTAGGGGATCGTATTTCTAGTAATGTATAGACTGCGGCGGTAACATTTATAAGTCCCCACCATGAGGAGCGGCATTGGCGTACGAGTTTTTGCGGCGGGATGAAAGAGTTTAGTGATTTCAACCAGAGAGCGGGGAGGTGTTGTGGACGCTTTGTCGTCACGGCCTCTGTCGGCTAGCCAGCGGGCTATCCATTGTAATTGCGCTGCCAAGTAGTAATGCTCGAAGCACGGCGCAGCCAGGCCTCCCTGGTCGGTGGGCAAGTACAACTTGGGCAACGCTACCCTGTGACGTGAGTTGCCCCAGAGGAAGTCCCGAAGTGACTGAGTGAGTGCGGTGAAGAAGGCCGCCGGGATGTAAAACGGCAGGTTGGCAAAGTAGTATAGGAGGCGAGGAAGGATCACCATCTTAGATAATGCTACCCTACCCGTGACTGTCAGTGGGAGCGTGCTCCAGAATCGCATTTGGGACTTAATTGCTGTTACAGCACGGCCCAGATTACCCTCAATGAGATCCGCCGGTTGGCGATATATCTGGATTCCTAGGTAGCGGAAAGTGTCTGCTTTCCACTGCTCCTGTATACCATCCAGGATATATCCCGGGTCCTGGGTGTCACTACTGAACGCATATAGACAGGACTTGCTGGCATTTACCCTGAGGCCCGAAAGTGCGGCGAAGTCGCGCAACATGTACGCCAACCGGACTGGAATATTGCTTACATCACGCACGAAGACCAAGAGGTCGTCCGCATACAGTGATACCTGATGTGTCGCATCCCCTAGGGGGATTCCATCTCCCAGCGTCGCGCGGATTGTCGCTGCTAGGGGCTCGATTGCTAGTGCAAACAGGAGGGGCGAAAGAGGGCACCCCTGCCTGGTGCCTCTGCGGATTGGAATGGCGTCAGAGATGTATGGCCCCGTCTTGACCCTCACTGTAGGGTTTTTGTATAGTAGGTCAACCATCTGGAGAAACCCCAGGCCCAGCCCGTAGCGCAACAGTACTGCCGCGAGGTAGCCCCACTCCAGACAGTCAAAGGCTTTTTCGAGGTCCAGCACTAGACAACCCGCTCTAGGCCACTCCTGTGCACTGTCCGACGCCACCCTGAAGAACCTCCGCAGGTTCAACGAAGTGCTACGTTTGGGCACAAAGCCATTCTGGTCGTTGTGGACTAATTCAGGCACCACCGGCGCCAGGCGCTCTGACAACACCTTGGCGAATATTTTGTTGTCCACATTGAGGAGTGCCAGGGGACGGTAGGAGCCCAAATTCTCTGGGTCCCTGTGCGGTTTGAGCAAGGACACCAGATAGGCCTCGCGCATTGAAGGGGGCAGAGTGCACTCGTCAAGGGCTGTGGAGTAAAGGGCATACAATTTGGGTACTAGGGATTCCCGGTAGGTCTTATAGTATTCAGCGGGCAGGCCATCCGGTCCCGGCGCTTTCCCTGACGCCATGGAGCCAATCACCTCCCCGATTTCCTCCAAAGTAAGGGGACCGTCGAGTGTCTCATGGTGGACTTCAGGTACCGTGGGCAGGCGGATAGTCTCAAAAAATCTATCCAGTTCGGAGCCAGAACGTTGCCCTGCGGAACGATACAGGTGTGCGTAATGGTCGGTCATTGCTTTGTGGATCTCGCGCTGCGTGTATACTAGAGCCCCCTCAGGTGTGCGTATCGCCCCGATTGGGGTGTGCTTACACTCCTGTGCGAGTAGCCAGGCTAACAAGCGACCCGCCCTGTCGGCTTTGGCGTGAGTGCGAGCCGTATGGGCTACATAATTATGGCAACTCAGACGTTCCATAAGCTCCGCATGTTGCGTCCGAAGATCCATCAGACGAGCTGAATGGCGGCCACCGCCTTCACCCTCCCTTTCGAATCGAAGTAATTGCGATTCAAGACGGGTAAGTGACAGCGCCAGGTTTTTGCGTATGTTCCACGTGGCACCGAGGCAGTGACCCCTAATAGCCGTTTTATGGGCATCCCATTCCACCAACGTGTTACTCGCCGTCCCTTCATTTAGTTCGAAATATTCTGAGATTGCCATCCCCAGGGATGCACGGAATTCCTGATCCTCTAGTGCAACTGATTGGAGACACCAGGTAGGGACCGGAGGACGATCGGGCTCCCAGTTCAGCCGCAGCCTCAGGGGATTATGGTCAGAGTGTGTCCGCCCTAAATATTCCGCGTCCTCTATCAACGAGGTTAGCGCTTGAGAGCCCGCCACCCTATCCAGTCGCACGTGAAGGTCGTGCACTGCAGAGTAATAAGAATAGATACGATCATTAGGGTGTAGACCCCGCCACAAATCCGATAGCGCCCAGTGTGATAGCCAGTCTGCGAGAGCTTGCGCGTTTGAGATCGCTGAGGTCGTACAGAGGGGTGGGAAGGACCTATCTAGGTGTACGTCTAACACCGAATTAAAGTCACTGCCTAACAGCCAGGGGAGTCCGGCATAGGGGGCCAGCGTTGTGGACAATTGTGTTAGATTTGCAGGTTGGTCAGTGTTCGGAGCGTAAATGGAGCCCAACAGGATTTGTTGACCATTAAGTGTCCCACGTGCCAGAGTGTACCTGCCTGCAGGGTTTATCACGGTGCCCGTACAATTGAATGGGGTGCCCGCCCTCACCCAAATTAGTGTACCCCGCGCATGTGCTGAGTATGTCGTGCCATATAATTGACCCCTCCAGCGCCTGCGTAGCCTATCTAATTCCGGCTGTGCCATGTGTGTTTCCTGCAGGAGGGCGATTGCAGCGGAGTGTCTTTGAAGATATGCAAATATGGAGTAGCGGCGCGCGGGTGTGTAGATGCCGCGTATGTTCCACGTGATTATATCAGTTCGCGCCATTTTGGGTAAATAGATGCAGTGGTGAGGCCGGGGCGCGTCGGGGTGGCGCGGGAACAGGGACAGGTCATGTCAGGTCGATGTGCTGCAACGGAAAACATAACTAGAGAACCAGAAAACAGTGTAACATCTGGGGCGGTCATTTCTCAATGGCCGTCCAAACCTCTAACCAGAAAGTAGCGTGAACTAGGACAGTGGGGTGCCTATTGGGGTGTGCGCACTAGCAATATCTTGTTGTGGCCGTCCCCCTTGCTCCTACTCGTGTAATATGCCATCCAAGTGTTCACCAGTGTCTTCACGTGGGCCCAGCAGACTGTGATTTGAGCCGGTGCGCCGGGTGAGTGTGCCATTCCTCCCCCCTCCTTCCCTCGTCTCCTATGGGAAAAAGTACGGAACCTAACCAGTGGCGGGTACGCTGTTGCCACTCTGGCACCGCAGAAGCCGCCCAGTGCATCCAGTACAGTAGGCTCACCCTTCCCCTTAACTGCAACTAAAACAGAGAAGTTAACAGACAGTAGTCTACTTGCGTGGGCTGTCCATGTTGAAGGCTATCGCAATAGTGTTCGTTCAGATAATGTCGTCCGCAGTTTGCGGGGTTACCACTGGCAATCCGAGATCCTCCGAGACTTCCGTGGATGGCGATGAGGGGCCGCTGGCCACCAAGGTGGCACATACGTGGGAGTCCAGACGTTCCTGAGGGCGTGAGGAGCCGAGGGTGGTGACTGCTTCTAGGGCTTCCAGTCTTTCCCTTTGAATGTTCTCCGGGCTTGGGGCGCTTATTCCAGGTTGGGTGTTCTTCCATATCCCCCGTCGCCGACGTCTTCGGGTTCTTCTGCCCATTGTGTTGTCACCCTCTGAGTTTGAAGGTCGCAGACCCGACCACAGCCCCGACTCCTCGAGCCAGTCCCACGCCTCCTCTGGTGAGTCAAAGAAGCGGGTCCCTTCTTTTGCAACAACGCATAGTCTGGCCGGAAACAGCAACGAGTAAGGCAATTCTAAGGCGCGGAGCTGCCGTTTCACCGTTGTGTAGTTGCTCCTCCGTCTCTGTACCCGAGCTGTGTAGTCTGGGAAAAGCATAACTGGGTTGCCGCTCACTTTAAGGCAGTCTAACTTACGTGTTTCACGAAGGACCGCATCCCTGTCCCTGTAGTTAAGCAACTTAAAGATGAACGGCCGAGGTCTGGCTCCTGGTTGGGGTTTCTGTGCCGGGATGCGGTGGGCTCTTTCGACCACGAATTGCTGTGACAATCCTCCCTGGGGCAGGAGGTCGCGCAGCCAGCGTTCCGTGAACTGCTCCGGGTGCCGTCCTTCTTCGCCTTCCGGCAGGCCCACCACGCGGACGTTATTGCGGCGGGAGCGGCCCTCCGCATCATCTGCCTTGTCTTCCAGGTCGTGGACCCGATCTATCAGGTCTTGCAGCGCTGCTGTGTGGCCTTGCGTGACAGGTTGCAGCTCGTTTAACATTTGGCTTTGCACTGTTACTTTATCCGTCATCTTACGGTGGTCTGCATGGAGAAGGGTGAAGTCCGAGGCGACCTTGTCGATCCTGGTTTCCAAGGAGGTCCTGGTGTGTTCCAATACTTCGCCTATCCTTTCTACTGCTGCAAGCACTGAGTCCATTTTTGCTGCTAGAGCCATGGTCGCAGGATCTGTCGCCCCTCCAGTACTCGTGCTCGTGGGATCCAAGGCGCTTCCGCGTAAGGGCCCCTGCTGTATCTTGGCTCTCATCCGGCCCATTACCAACTGTTGCGCCGTGGGCATTCGCGGGCGAAAACCAGCGGGGGCGGTATGCCAGCACCGGCAGGGGAGTCCACTCCCGTAAACTTAGCACGTGGACTAAAGTCCGGAGGGGCAGAACAAAGCGGCCGCTCTCCGCTGTTTGTAGTCAGAGCTCAGATGGCGACTTATAGGGCTAGGTGTGTACTCCGTCTCAAATTGTCCAGCGGGGCAAGGTGGCGGATCACAAATACACTGTACGCCGGAGTGCGGCTCTGTCAGTCTGCACAGTTACCAGCAGGTGCGAGTAGTGTTAGGCTCCCTGGGGATGGACGCCCCCCTAGTCGCCGGGCCTCAGGTGGGCAGGCAGGTGCCTCCCAATATCTACTGCGCTCAACCAGCACGGCCTCCCCGTCCACCTTACAATCTCTCTGTAGTGGCCGCCTCCACGTCAACGGCGACCGCCAGCTAACTTCCTCTTGGGTGCAGCGTACCCACGGGGTTCCCACCCACGCCGGAGTGTCCAGGCACTAGCTAGTGCGTTCGTGTCCACCGTGACTGACACAGGTGTTGGGTCGCAGCAGGGCGCTTCTGGTGGAGGGTTCTGGGTCACTGTCCGCGGGCGCTGTCTTCCCCTGTCCACCACCCAGTGCCGCTGGCGTTACCAGTCAATGCGTGACGGCCTACCTCAGTTCCGGGCCGTATCAGGTCTTCTCGTGGGTCTCTGTCAGCTGCTCACCACAACTCTGCCTCACCCGGGCTTCTCGCTTCCCACTTCCTCGGCGGTGCATAGATGAGACTGGGCCGCGAGAGCTCCAGGAGATGTCCTGGGTGTGGTGTATTACTGCTGGCTCCAGTGCTCGCTGCCTCCGCCCCAGCCCGGGCCTCGTTGTCCAAGGGACTGTGCCAGCCGGCGGGGGCCTCCACGAATATGGCGCCGCCGCTGTCTGGATTCACCCAGTGGCAGCGTTCTCCCTACACACCTCCGTCTCCACACAGCACCGGAAAAACAAGTGAGGTCGGGGATCACCCACCGCCGCAGACAAACCCCCCGGGGGGGGGAAACCTCCACGCTTTATCGATCTCGGTGTCTTCGCCCCGCGGCCCAGCCAGCCGCCGACGTTGGAAGGCCCTCCGGTTGTTGGGACGTACCTCTTCCTGCGAGTCGGCGTCAGATGGCGGGGGCCACCGCAAATGCCGGTGGCGGCGTGAGCGACCTCCTTTCGCTTCTCCGGTTCCTTCGGCTCCGCGTTGCACTGGGGGTCAGGCGGGATCGCGGATCGCACACCGCTGCAGTCCCACCCCCCGGGGGGGGCCCCGCACCAGTACGAGCGCTCCGACGGGCTCGGTTTCGTCACCTCTCAGCCCGCACAGGTCCGGCTCGGTCTAGAGACCCCCTCTGCCGCCGAATCCCCCAGTCAGGCGTTGGCAGCCATTTTATAGTCCGGAGAAGCCGCGCGCGGACTTACAGCAGGCAGGGCCGCGCTGAACACGAGCACTTTGCCGCGACGCCAGTAGGCCAGGGAGACTCGGGGCCCAACTCGTTAGGTGCGGCAACTCTTCCGCCAACTGGTTCCGGCCAGCAGGTACGTGGGTGACTGGTTTAACAGGAGAAATTACCGGAGCTGGGGGATCACCGGCTTGAGCTTCACGGACTCGCGTCCGCCATGTTGGCTAGCTAGCCACGCCCCCCATTAAATATCATAATTCATGTAGTTAATTAGCAGAATAAAGGTAAAGGCCGGCAAAGACTCAAGCACATGCCCACACCTATGCTCTAAAATCTGAATGCAAAACACTGTGTCAAAAGTTGCACAAAATAACCACTCTAACAGTGCAATGAAAACAATGTATGATTGTGTTTGGGGCCTTGGGGGGCTATGGAGGTGGGCTGCTAGGTGATCTGCTAAATTGCTGCAGTTTCCAACTGCATGTATTTATGTTGTATCCAGCGCAGCCACAGATAGTTTCCTTTTAATGGAGCTAAACGGAAAACAACAGAATCCACTTTTTGTCACTCTCTTGACAACTACAGGGAGCAAGGGGTCGCAGTGGCAGGGGTAGCAAGGGACAAGCCAGTGGTCGCAGCTGCGTCCCCTGGTGACCCCTAAATGACATCCAGGAATCCCCCAGTTCGAACATACACTCAGGGAACAGAGAAGAGGAGTTTGACCCATGGCATAAATCCTTCACCAAAGCCCACTGATTACAAGACATGAAAAAGATGATTGTACCATAGCGTATCAAAGGCCTTTTCCATGTCTCTCAATACCACCACCAAGTCCTGCGCTTTTTCAGGCAAACCATCTAGTATGTGAAAATACCTACATAGTTTAGTTCAGGTGTTCCTTCCCAAGAAATATCTGACTTGAACTATATGAATTACCTCGGGTAGAGTTCATATTAATTGCATGGCTAGATCTTTCCAAGACACTTGCAATCAGGATTAAGCATCACTTGGGGTCAATAAGAGGACGTTAGGGTGAAATCACAATCAGTTTGGGTACGACCACAAAAATGGCTTTCTTGGCGTGTGTGACAGAATGCCCCAGTCCCTGGCTGCCAGATACAGGTCATGCAAGAGTGGTGCCAATCATTTTTGGAAAGTAGCATACATTTTGTTGACAGACCTTCAGTGGATTGAGTTTTTGTAGAAGATAGCTGGGATATAGCAAATTGTTTTCTCAGAGACAGTGAGCAGACTATCCAGTGATGAACTTTGCTCATGAGAGATCACCTAAAGTTAGCAATCTGTACAAAGTCATTAAGTTGTGTTCTGACAGTTATAGTAGGGAGTGAGTTTACTATAGCATAATTTCCTGCAAATATGGCATTAACATCAGCTTGTGTGAGAGTTTAACTCCTCTTACTTTTTAGCTACAGCTAATATCGTTGAGTAGTGTTCATTTGGTTTATTTAGCAAGTCTTGTAATGAGAATACCTACCTTGCAAGTGCTGAATATCTGTGCTTTTTGTGGTAGTTAAACAAGCTCAGCCTGCCAATTAACATATATATATATGTGTTTTCCATGAAATAACAGAGGGCCTGATTCACAAAGGTAAACTTAGACCCAAAGTCTAAAGTTAGACTTGAAGTCTAAGTTTAGACCTGAAGTCTAAAGGACCAGTTCACTAAAGTAAACTTAAATTTTAGGTCCAAATTTACTTTTGTGAACTGGGCCCTCAGACTTCAGGTCGAAACTTAGACTTCAGGTCTAAGATTACCTTTGTGAATTGGGCTCTGTGTATTGCATCTATAATGTGTGTTGTGAGAAGTTGGCCTGGTATATGCTGTCCACTAATTATAGTGGGCACCTTGCACCAGTCCAAACAACCCCTTATTGGAGATAGGTTAAAGACAATCTTTATTGAAAGCTATCCTAGTGGTAGCTATGGAGAGCAGCCTTCAGGCTAAGTCTTGAAGGAATGTAAAGCAGCTTGTTTTACCAGTCTATGATCTCTTGAGTGACCAAATGAAAGAGGACCACACCAGGTATATATTTAAAATATATGTATTTAGTCTTAAACACACCCCTCTAGTCTCTTTATGAGGCTAGAGTTCGAAATACATAAGTTACAAGTCAGTTATCAACAGTAATAGCACAAATACACGTTTGAGCCCTAGGGCGTACCAAACCATATACCAATAAAGTGGTATAAGAACCACGACTGAGCTAGACACAAGGCCTAGAGCCTGTAGAAGTGCTTGGCCCTCAAGGAACCACCCAAGGTAGTGACACAGGGGACCCACGGGGGACGCGTGCAGTGTGAGAACACAGCCGCGAGCCGCCGTTGATTTCTATGGGGAATGTCGCGGTTGGAGTTTTAGAGAAAAAGGACACTTAGAGGAGGACTTTGAGCAAACCCCTTTAGAACTAGGTCGTTCTAGAGTATATACCCACGGGAGCACTGGAGTACTCGAGTTACCTCACCCAGGGAAGCCGGGTGCATAGGTGTCTTTCGGGGTCGGGTTCCGTCGTCGTTTTCAATGGCGATCTGCTGCAAAGTGCTGCTGGCGACCAAGTCGAAAGTGTTCGGGTGGATCCAAAGGTGGATTGAAGATCTGAAGAACCTGAAAGCAGAGGGGACAGAGTCTGGGTCACTAGCCAGCGACCAGGAAGGCGATGAGCAGATACCCACCGATGTCGGGTGCTTCAGGTAGGTTGACGGTCATCTTGACTCTTCAGCCACGAGGTCCAGGAGGTGTCGACGATGACCAGGAGCTGGATTCGAGCTGTCCCACAACGTTTGTCGATTGCAGGGGTATCGGCGACCGGATTGGACCCAACAACCCTTGGCAACGGCAAGTCTTGTGGAAATAGAAAAATGACGCTGGTACAGACCAGCAAGGTCTGAGGGACTCACCCAGCAAGGGTAAGTCAGGGCACATCTGGAGCAACCAGGGAAGCCCAATCAGAAGAAGAGTTGCCTTCGGGAGGGCCCACTAGCCAATGGACTAGCAACCGCAAAGGAGCCTCGAGTGGACGCACTTGGAGCTGGCTCACAGGACACTCGTGGAGTGGAGGCCAGTGATCTTTGGTGCAGTCGGTGCTGGAGGCGGGGGCTACTCGAAGCCCAAAGCACAACTTCGTGGGAGCCCAGGAAGAGGATGCACTTGCAAAAGTTCTTGGTGTCCAGGGGTCATGGTTCCACGTTACCCATGACAGCTACGGGCCTCAGCTTTGCTGGAAACTCAGGGCAGCCTCGGGGAAGTCTGGAAATTCACCTCTGGTGATGCAAAGACTTCGGCGTCCGGCGGGAGCTTCGGCGATGCAGACTGGACAATTGCTTCTTAGGTGCCTGCCAAGCAGAGGAGTCACTCCTTGACCCCAAGGGAGATTCTTCAGTCCTCTAATCTTCAGGTAGAGAGTCGAAGGTCCAGGATTCAGTGTCAGAGTTTCGTCCAGGGTAATCTAAAGTCCTAAGGACTGGGGTCCCATACTTATACTAAGTTAGGGGTTGGACATACTCTGGGGACCCACCTATGGGAGGGTCAGGGAAGAGGGTGGTTACACCCATTCCCTTTGTCCAGTTTCGCGCCAGAGCAGGGGCAGGTAGCCCCTGCGACCGGTTTGAACTGGCATATGCACAGGGACACCAAATGTGCCCCCAGTGCAGGACTTCAAAGCACCAGAGGGTGCTCCCGCCCAGCCCCAATACACACTATCCTGTCTGGGGAGGTGGTTACTCCTCCCTGCAACAGGAAACCTATTGTCCAGGCCTCCCCTGCCGGAGTTTCAGTCAGCAGCAGGAGGCCAGACCCGTGTCTGTGGCAGCGGCATCCATTTTGTGATGCCAGGGATCTGGAAAGAAGTTACCGGGTAGCCCGGTGTGTACATGTCTCTCCCTCTAGAAGGGTGGAATGCTACCCCCGCCGCCAGGACTAGCGGGGGGGTAGTATTCCAAGATGTTTGACACCAAACACGACATGTTTTGGTGCAGCCAGTCCAAAGTTAGCATTGTACCGCGAGGATATAATGCGCTTAAGAGTATATGGTCAGGCTGTACCACAAACAGCATCAGAGAAGGGACTCCGAACGCTGTAGAGGGGCTCTGCTCAGGCAGGGGCACCCTCTCACATAAAAACCAAGCACTCTGCCTTCAGGATTGGTAAGGCCTGCCATAGGAGTGACTTATAGGTGTATATGTGTGTGCAATTGTAGTGATATAGGTAGCCTATACCACTGTAAGGGGTGCATGCACCACCTTACCCAGGCTGCAGTAGCAGACCTGTGGTGTCATTTTGGATGGCCTTCCAGGGGTGGCACAATACATGCTGCAGCCCCTGGTAGGCCTCTGAGGTACCTTTGCCCTGGGTACATAGTATACCATATACTAGGGACTTATAAGGGCACTCCAGATTCCAATCAGAGATGTGCCTGAGGCACATGGAAACCATTTTAGAGAGGAAGCAGCTAGGCTGGGGTTTTGATTAGCAGGGCCCCAGCCAGACTAAAGTCGAAAAACAGTGAAGCATCAGCAAAAAGTGGGGGTACCCATGTGGAGCAGATCCTACTCTCCTACATGTGTTACATCTGTAAGTGCTGTAAGTGCAGCCAGTTGTAAATGTCAACTTGATATGCAGGTAAGTAGTCTGCCCCACAGCAGTCTCATCAGGAATGAGGTAAGGGAAGAGATACCTCTGGTCAGACATTCACACTGTGGTGAGCAAAGAAACATGTCAGTTCTAGTGTGCAATCTATGTATGGGCAAAATGTAAGAGCATTATCTGCCCTTTGGAAATGATGCTTTCCACATGTCATCTATATGCCAACCCTCTGTCCAAGTCACCAATTTGTCTTGTACCATCTGCATTGGTGGATGGGATACATCTAACAACATATCCATGATATATTGTTAAAGTCACCACCTAAGATGAGACTGTGTGGTGTGGCAGAAAAATGAGGAGAAAGGAACTCTAGAAAGGCAGGGTATAAAGAGACTGGTGCATGTACACCTAGGGGTCGATTACGAGTCGGTCAGAAGGGCTTCGACACAGTCGAGGAGAACCCGACTGTCGGGAGGAGGTTTTCCGCCTGACATCCTAAATGGGCCCCTAGTGTGAGTGGTGGGGTCCCGTCAAGGAGGCCCTCGATTAAGATGTTTCACCAATCATTATCAATGTGTTCTTCCTGGACTGTGAATGGGACTCCAGAGTTAACCCACATTAATACTCCCTTGGTGTTTCACAAATAGTGTAAAATAACTGCCCCTTTTAGCAACACCTTGTGTGTTATCACTTTTGCTTTGTCAGGTGTGTTTCTTCTGAAAGAGCAAAGTGCACTTTGCGTCTCTACAGAAAAAAGTATATCATTTGGACTTAGCTGCAAAATGTATAAGTACTCAGTTATAATTTGCAGCAGTTTAAATTGGATTTACTCTTGAATACATCCTTTGTAAATCCACTGTAAAGGAAATCCATACCAGTGGCAACTACCTGAGGTGAACTTTACAGTTTTGAAACCTACATAAATAGATAGTGGTATAAACGATATTGCAATCTACTTAAAATGGTGTATTACAACCCCTTTTATTTACCTCTTTATCTTGTATCTTGTAGGTGTAAAAGAAGTTGATCAAGTACTCACAGTTCTACTCACCACATACATGTTTATAGGAGGTTTCTTTGGATGCCTTTTGGACAATACAATTCCAGGTAAGGTGAAAAATGCACTTGAAATGCACATCAGCTGCTGCAGATAAGTGATCTTCATAGGCCTCCCACCCTAGCGTTTTTCAAGAAAGTGCTCCCTATAACATGCTAGGAGCACCGTCAATAACATTATATACTACGAGGCACCATCATAAAGTGTGGGGTTTGTTTCTTTGTGTCTGGAATATACAGTAGCAATATCCTTGTTGTTCAGGCAGTTTGCATTCTGTTCACTATACCCTTTGATTTTTTTATACCCTGGTCCTCCATGTCTCACATTCCTAGAAAATGGAACATGGACAATCTGCTTCTGAAGCCAATATTACATAGAGTAAATCTTCTGGCATGTACAAGTCAGTGGTCCTGTCTTGGGTGGGCCGCTGGCTGAAGGATGTCTGACAAACCATAAATAATCTCCTTATTTTGCTCAGGGCAGAGTTGAATAAATGATTTTACCTACAAATTTTAAACCTTAAAAACTTAGATAATGGCCCATAATTATAATTTTTCCAAGCATTGCAACTCAGCAAGCCACCTTGCTGATCTGCATTGCTTGAAGGGGAAAGGGCAGGAATGCACCGTATTTAACATCATACGGAGCATTCCTGTCCTTTGCTAGGGCTGGCGCACTTTTGGCTGCCTAGCGCTAATGCAGGCATCCTTGTGTCTTTCTGCAAGGGTGCCTGCATTGTAGGCAGGATTGATTTTGTGCAGGAAGGTGTCCCCTCAGAGGCATTTTCAATCTTCAGAGGCATTTTCCTCTTTCTCTGTGTGCTGCAGCACACATATAAAGAAGAAAAAACAAAGAGAAATAAGGATATTTCTCCTCCTTATGCCACACCTGGGGAAGCTTTGCATTTTGATGCATACCCAGGTCTACCACTAATGCTAAATCTGGGAATGCGTCAAAATCGATGGGTAAATGCATGGGAACACCCATGCTCCACCCATGGAATGCCTCCCTGGGCAGAGTAATGCAAGGCAGCGGGTTGCACTGCCTTGCTTACTCCGGATTCATCAACTCATGCAGGGCCTTGTGTGGCTTGATAAATCTCAATCAGGTTTTGCGTCGTCCTTGCACCCCCTTGAGTGGCACAAGGGAGACACAAAACCTTGATAAATCTGGCCCTATATATTTAACAAACATTGGCAATGTCAATAGATCTAGCTTATAAATGAAAGTTCTTCAGTCATTGATGAGGTTAGGCACTCAGTAAGTGATCATACATGTGCTCTGTCGCTCAACCTTACACTTATGCATCCATTCATCCACCAACTAAATCATTCTTGCATTCACCCACTTACACAACCAGAATAAAACAAACAGAATCTCATCAACATATGTAAGACCATCGCCATGGTACTGAAGCGCATTCACATTCAGGGGGATGTGCACATGGTCAGATAAATGTTGTTACTTGAAGGGCATAAGGACCATTAGCTGTAGAGGGCAGTCCCACTGGCCTATGCTGTTTTCTCTCATGGCTGAAAGCAGTGTAAATGGTGTTCATAAAGACAAATGGATGGCAGAAGCGGGCTGACCAAAAGAGAATATATATATGTAGTTATAGTTAGGACGTTGTTTCCATAGGAAGAGTGTTTTTTGTTTTGCCAATAATTTTGGTGTCATTTGACGAATCCTCGCAAACATTTCAAAATTAGTACGAAGCTCACTTCAGCTGAAAGTTTTGGGGTGATTCATCAAGCCGAGGAAGAGAAAAAGCGAGGGTCCCAAGATGCAGTATCCCCATGCAAATTCCAATAGGGATTTTAGACACTACTATAGCCCGAACTGCTGAACGAAATTACACCAAATTGGGCAGAAAGGTTGCTGTTTGTTCAGAAAGCGACTTTTTTGTGAATTGGTGTAAATCTGTTCAGTAGTTTTTCAGAAATTAAAAGAAATCCAAATTTAGATGTATAGGGAGGCAGATCCTACGAGGATCCAACATTCCCCGTGCACAAATCTGATTGGATGCCAACACCTCAACCAGGAAGTATTGGCAGGCAGCTTGGGACTTGCATTCAGCCGAGTCCCACAAAAAACATTTACTAAAAAGTAAAGGGGGCAGGGTAGGAATACCCTGACCCCTTAACTGTGGTGCTGGGATCCCCCTGTGACCCCGACAGGGCCAAAGAACACTTTTTAAAAACAAAGCTTGCCACAGGAACGCGACAGAGCCGTGAATCTATGGCAAATATTTTTTGATTCGATTTTTGGACTAGAACCCCCAGGCCAGGTCCTGGGGGTATTTTTGTAAAAATGGACGGGGGTGCATGGGGCTCCCATCCATGGGCTTTATAAGCCCTGGGGACCACCACCTCCTGGGGCAAAAATAACATTAATGGGGGAGCCACGCGACCCCCCTGAGCCCTGGGGACAACCAGCTTCCCGTGGCTTAGGTTAAATATGGAGCAAGGGGGCCACGCAGACCTACCCATACTCTGGGGGCCATCTTCTCCCCAGGCCTTTCTTTTTTCTCAGCCCCGGAGATCACCACCCATAGCCCATGCAAACAAAAGGAGAGGGGGCAAGCGGCCCCCATCCTTGAGCCATACATTGCACTGCGGACCGCCACCCCCAAGAGACTGTTCCTGCTATGTCCTGCGATGCCCACCCCTGGGACATAGCTGTTTGTTTTAGCTTGGTAGGAGCTGTGACAGGTCTTGCCAAGCCAAAGCAAACTATTGGGTTCCAGTGGGCGGGAGCTGTGAAAGTGATTCTGCTTGCTGGAAGCAGAGGTTTTATCTCTTTCCCTGCCCTCAGGGAAAGAGATGAAACAATTGCTCCTGCAAGGAGGGAGCAGCCTTTACAGCAGCTCCCTCTGTGCAACAGCAATTAAAGCTTCCGCAGGAGGCGGGGAGCCGGCTGGGACTGCGGGGGGCTTGACGCTCACCCCGTTGTCCCAGGGAAAAGAGAATAAGGCAAAATAAAGATCAGAAACTAGCAGAGAGAGGCAAAATAAAGGTCAGAAGGGAACAGCAAGAGGCAAAATGAAGGTTAGAAACAAGCAGAAAGAGGCAAAATAAAGGTCAGGAGTGAGCAGAAAGAGCCAAAATAACAGGTAGAATGAGCAGAAAGGGGTAAAAAAGAGGTGAGAATTGAGCAGAGCAGCAAGAGGTAAAATAGAGGTCAGAAACAAGCAGCAAGAGGCAGAATAAAGGTCAGCAACGAGCAGAAAGAGGCAACATAGAGGGCAAGAGCAAGCAGAGATGAGGCAGAAAAATGAGAAAAAAGCAAACAGAGGAGGCACAAAACCGAAGACAGTAGAAATGTGCGGACTGCAGGCAAACTGGATAGGGAAACTGTCACAGGGGGAGCTGGCATGAGGACCTGCTCCCATGTGCCCCCTTTCTTTTTTTACTGCACACCCTCTGAAAGACACATTCAGACACTCATGCACCCACACACAGATCCATTCAAACACTCATTCCCCTACTCAGAGACCCACTGAGAGACTTACACACACATTCACAGCCCCACTCAGAGACTCACACAACCACTTACAAACTCATGCACCCACTCATAGACCTACTCAGAGACTCCCACACCCACTCAAACAATCATGCACCCACTCACAGACCCACTCAAACACTCATACACCTACTCACAGATCCACTCAGACACTCATGAACCCACTCACAGACTCTCACATGCTCTCAAAGACCCACTAAGACACTCACCCACCCACTCACATACCTACTCAGACACTCATGTTCTCATTCACAGACCCACTCAGAGACTCATGCACCCACTCACAGATCCACTCAGACACTCATGCACCCACTCCCAGAACCATTCACACACTTACGGACCCACTCAATGACCCACTCTGATACACAACCACTCACAGACCCACTCAGACACTCATGCACTCACTCACTCACCCACTTAGAGATTCCCACACCCAATCAACTACCCATACAGCCACTCACACACCCACTCTCAAAGGTTACAGGTTACAGTTAGGAAATAAAATGTAAAAAAACGTAGAAATTCCCTGAAAAAACCAAAGGTTACAGGGACGTTATAGTGAGGCTCAGATGTACCTTGCACAAAACCATTGACATTCAGCTCATATAGCTACCTGAGCTAGCTATAACTTATGCCCCCGCAATGCACTGCTTATTACTTCAGATATTACATCACTCATGACAAGGTCAATGACATCACTGATGACATCACAGACGACATCTCAAATGACATCACTGATGACATCACTGATGACATCATCCACAGAATCACTGACACACCAACTCTTAACCCCATACCAACTTTCGTACATCCACATACACTCCCACACAACCAATCACATACCCATTAACAGACCCATACAAATACTCATACAACTACTCATTCCTCCTTAGGCCACTTACGCACCCACCCACTCACTAATGCAGCTATTCACACAACCATTCACTCACCCATATAGCCACTCATACAACCAGTCAACCACCCACTTAGCCACTCACACAGCCAAACGCTGACTCATACAGCACTATACAGATGCTCACACACCCACTCACCCACTCACACATCCATACAGCCTCTCAACACAGCCACTCACTCACCCATAGAAGCACTCACACGATCACTCACACATCCATGCCCACTTTTCCTACCCTGCCCCCTTCTCTTTTTTTACGTTTTCTCAAGATGGCTGCAAATACTTCCGAGTTTAAAGTGCTGGCAGACAATCAGATTTGAGTACAGGGACTGTTGAATCCTCAGAGGATCCATGTCCCTATATAAACACAACAGCTACCTTCTGCCAAATTTGGTGTAATCCGTTCAGCAGTTCAGGCTGTAGTCATGTCTAAAATCTCTATGGGAATTAACATAAGGCTAACGTGTTTTAGGACCACACCATATTCTCTGTCTCCACTTGATGGATCACCATGAAACTTTGAAGGCAGCAGCTCGAGTGAGAGTCATACTAGTTTTGAAACTTTTGAGAGGATCTGTCAAATGATGCCAAAGTTATTGCCAAATGAAAAAACGCTCTTCCTATGGAAACTACATCCTAACCATAACTACCTACTGGCAACAGCCAGTAGGTAAAAAAAATATATATATATATGTTATATATATATATATATATATATATATATATATCAGTGGCGGCGCACCGAGGGAGTGCTGCGGGGCGGTGAGGCCGGGCGGGGAAGGGGCAGGGTTGGGGGCAGTGAACTCAGACATACGACGGACAGAACTCAGAGGGAGTTCTGTACGTCGTAAGTCCGAGTCCACTACCCCCCACCCTGCCCCTCCCCCACCCCACCACCCCGCAGCACTCCCTCAGCGAGCCGCCACTGATATATATATATATATATATATATATATATATATATATATATATATATAGATAGATACAAACAATCCTGGCTCACCGTGCTCCCGATGAGACCTCCCAGGTACGGACCACCAGATGTTTTGCTTTTGAAATCAGAAGTGCTTTTATTCCAGAAGAATATAAATATAAACACAAGGTCTACTTCAGGCATATATACACATTGTGTAGTTGGAGTTAGATCATATTTTCTATTGGAAGATTTTCCTATTTACCTAATACCTTTGCCTGTTGTTTGACGATTCTTTATGAAACTGTCCTGCAGTACAGAGCAATCTGATTGGCTGGCCACAACATCAACAGAAATATTGTGGCTGACATTACAGGATATAGGGATTCAGTTCCTGTGTTTTGAAGTTAGGAAAAAATAAATCATCAGGGGCCAGGTAGGGTATCCCTCCTGGTCCTTGTGGGGGGTCCCAGAGGGCACCACTCCAAGGCAAATATTTTTTGGGGGGGAGTGATTCCCACGGTACTCTTATGGGACCCTGCATGCCCCTGCTGTGTGGTCCAGAGGCAGTAATGCTGTACTAAACAAAAACAATAGGTGTGAGTATCTATTGGGGGTGCATAACTGTTGGAGGTTGGCCAGCAATGGGGTGTCTCTGAAATTCACCCAAAAAAATTAAGATAAAATTGACGTTATAGTTAGGTATGGTAATCAGACACTACTTTATTTTTTTTTAAAATACACTAGAAAGTAAATGGAAACACCAAAGGTTAAAGTGATGTTATAGTTAGGTCTTGTATTAATGTAAAAACTATTGTTTTAAAACAAAAACCACTGAAAATCACCAGTTATAGTTTACTGAGTTAACTATAACCTGCCCCCCACAATGCACTGCCTATTATCCCATCACTTACATCACATCATTTATCATATGTAAATGACAACATTGATGACACCACTTATGACATCTCTAAAAAGATAATTGATGTCATCACTGAAAACACGCTAGTCATAGCAGCATAGAGTTACTGAGTATACATGTGTGGGTCCATACCATAGAAACAGAGTAAGCCCTGGAGGCAAGCAAAATTGTGCATGTTGAAAGCTATTTGCTGCACTGCTTCTAAATCATTAAAGTGTGGGGTGCAAGTATTACTCCAGGTTAAACCAGATAATGGCTCAGTGCAAATAATGTGGGTTGACGAGGTATACTTGAAAGTAGGTTGAGGCTTAAAGCCAGAGTCTGCTTAAAAAGTAATCTGTGAGAAAGGCCAAATCTTCTGTTCGCTATAGGTAATCAACCAGTGGATATGTGGGCACATACCCATAATAAATAGTTATAATGCAGTGTTATATAAAAAGTCTATGTAGCAAGGATGTTTATAAATTGTGGATGTTTATTTGTAGAACTTTGCTGCAGATTTTGAGGCATTGGAGATTGTTGAATAATGTAGAATATAGGGATGTCCCACTTACAAGTGGTGTATCTGTCACTGGTGTTGGAACCGTGACTCTAAAGTTGCATGCCACTGTGCCTCTCTAGAACATGTTTAGTTTATTTTACCAAACTAAGGAGTGTAGTTCATATGGCCTGGAAAAATATCTTTACAGAGGCAAACATAAGCCTGTCAACCTCTTCACTTAATATTGTGGATCATGTTAAGTATTTAAGTGAGTAATCCCATTAGGAGGAATAGAAAATTGCCGACACCTGTAGTGTGTAGAATTATTTCAAGGCCAAACCTCTACTGGATAATGTCCTGGGCCATAGCTATGGGGTAGCATTTGAGAGCCGTGCCAACACATATTAATCTTTGGCCCCCCTCAAATGACCCAGACAGCTGGCCCAGCATTTATTGATGCATACAGTCTAACTGACTTCTGAAAAAATGCTGCTTGTTCTTTTAACATGGAAATGTTGTTTACATGTCTTTCTCTGATTACAAAGTGAGATCATTTTGTAACATGAACTATGTGAGAATCTTGCTGGGGGACTGGAGGTGCAAACATAAAGATGGTAGGATGTCAAATTGTTTTTCTAATACACCCAAAAAATTAAATACCTGTAAATGAACTGTACAAATATTTCAAAATATATCAGCAGTTATAAAAAGTGCAAATGAAAGAACATTTTGTTTTGTATTTCTGAAGTGTGACGAAAACATTAATTTTAATAGGATCAAAACAAATCTTGGTGATGCACTAATGATGAATACTGTTACTGTGGCGTATTGTGTGGTATTGCAGCATTTGTAACGCGCTTACTACTCAATGTGGGGCAATGAAGTGCTACCTACATAGGCAGCAAGCTACGCCATATAGGGTGTGTTGTTGGAAGGGTGGTGTCTTTGTTTCTTGATCCTATGTGGGAAATGTTTCCATGTTGTGTGCAATGACCACCGAGGTTTGATTATTGTGTTATTGGATGCAGCGCTTAACAGTATGATGGATGTAGAAGTGTGAAAGACACAAGTGAGCAATATATGGTTTTTCAGTACTCTGGAATCTTTGAACAGCTCTGCAGGTCCCTTTATAGTATTTCTCATGATTATAGTCTGCCTAACTGATTACTGCACTAGGTTGTCCAATCAGAAATGTTGTGAATAGTTGTGTGCCTGTGTTGGCATATTTGGAGGGAGAGAGAAATTGACACATCTGCTGGTATGGATATTATTACTATCATCCCATATCTGAGTGTCATTGTGAGATGTAAAGAAGAAACCGTAATGTATAGATATTTTGGACCTGCAGTGGTGGACTTGATTAAAGTTCTCTGATTGACCAGCAGTGTTTGACAGATCTCTCCAGTTGTTCCATGCCTCTTCATTTATTGACAGCTGGGTTTAGACTGGTGATAGTCAACCAATGTAGCAGGACTAAAATGGACCCATCCAAGGTTTACACAATCACCTATCCTTTACCATACCTACCCGTCTTGCTGGTCGATGTCTGACGAAGGTCTCCATTTGTACAGCAACTTTCGCACAACCTGCCTGTAACTATGAGGGGTGTACTCCCATGTCGAAGCCTGTTTCAAGTTCATGTATTTTGACTAGTGCTTTTGATCAAATGTAATAGAACTATCTACCTTTTGTCTTTTGCCCTTATAGTGAAATTCATTGTGGGACATTCCCAACTTCCCTTGTAAAATGACATATGAATTCCATTCAGTTTTCACCATATTTGTTTAATTGTTTAAATGTTTAAAACACACTGTTCACCACTAATTTCCCAGAATGTCCCTGATGGATATGCTCCAAGCTGTCTGTAAAATTATTTTAAATTAACGGCGAGTTAAGTTAAAACTTAACTTACGGAAGTTGGGCAGAATTAGAAAACTCTACACTTTACAAAGCAGACCAAGATTTATACTTTGGTAGTCAGGCCGTCCTCCTTTAGGGCGACAAAGTATTTTACTCCATCGTCATGGCAGAGGTGCTGACTACAAAATGTATAAAAGGCCGTCAGGCAGGCGGACATTAAATACACTGACCATCATGGTGGTTCCATCAATGTATTGTAACTTTGCCGTAAGGCTCCGTCAAACATGATGGAGCCGTACTGCAAAGTTACGATTATTATTCATTTTCAAGAAGAACTAAAAGCGTAATTTTGGTTTTGAAAATAAAAATGGCAAGTTATGTCCCATGGCGAGGGGGAGCATTGTAGGAAAGTCATCCTATTTGCACTGATCACCTGCATTTAGTTTTGCCTGATACTGGTGGTTACTGACTCTGAATGTGCCCTGGGCTCTGTTAACCAGCACCAGTGCTCTGTTTAAAAAGTATCTTTAATTGGTATAATTATAATTGGTTCAGACAACCTGCCTGTAAGTCCCTGGTATGTGGTAGTGCATGCAGGTTTAGGGACCCCTGTGGACGTACTGCACATAAGCGTGCAATGCTGTGATGTTTGGTGTCATTTTAAAGACAGCCCTGCCTTCCAGGCTGGTTTTAAAATAAAACTGTCCAAATTCAACTTTGGAATTAAAAAGTACTTCCAAAGTCTAAAACTACCTTTTTGTATATATGTCACCCCTAAGGTCTGCCCTAGGTGCCCCAAGGGTAGGGTGCCTTGTTATAAAAAGCAGAGACATTATTTTTATGCCCTGATCAGGCAAAAACAGCCAACGTTGTTTTTCCCCATTGTAGTGCTGCTAGCTCCATAGGCTGACATGGGAAGGCTTTATTTAACTTTTTTTTAAACTTGTTTTTATTGCAATTTTCCAGAAATAAGCAGAAGCCACAACATGCACAATACGGAGCATGTTGACAAAATGTTGACATGCAAAATGACATGTAGAATGACAGTGGCTAATACAACATTAACAACAAAATAACAATGCAGGCACATACAGTGATAGATCTTGATGAATCAATTAGTTACAATCGACTAGCTGACACAGCAGTTATTTTTACAATGGGAGACCCATTAGTCGGTAAGTTCAGGATGGAGCAGCAAGTAAGAGCGGAGCGGCTGCCAAATGTTTTTTGGTCGAGAGGCGAGAGGTAATAGGGATGCATTGATGTCACTGGTGGTGTCACAATACATTAAGTCTCTCAACCAGGCCTTTACCACCGGTGGCGCAATTCCGCCCCAATGCAGAGAGACCTGTCTCTTGGCCAACAACAGCGCAATTGCAGTAAAGAGTCTAATCCCAGCACCAGAGGAAGAACATACCCCAGCAGTGCAAGCAATGGCAAGGGAGTAAGTTCGGTTTCGACCATTAGTTCCAAATGTCCAAACACTGCCTCCCAGAACGCCAGGACAGAAGGGCAGTTCCACGCCAGGTGAATAAAATCAGCGTGCACCATCGCACACCTCTGGCAATTGTCCGGCTTAGTACGATCCATTTTTGTAAGAAGCATGGGGGTGACATAGGCTCTATGTATATATTTAAAATATAGAAGTTTATGCTTGTAATTATTGGATATATAACGAGTCTGCTCACAGCAGTAAGCCCACATTTTGTCTGTCAGAGAGTGTCCCAAATCCCCCTCTCAGGCCGCCCGCGCCCCTCCGCACACCACCTGCCGAAGTGACTGTGCAAGATGATACAATCTGGAAACTAGATGTGTGCTGTCGGGCGATGTAATTATTGTAGTGAGGGGGAGGAACTCCGGGTGGCTCCACAGCCAAGGGGCGCACCGCAGCAGTCAGCGAAACTCGCGACCTGTGCACAAGAAAACGGTCTAGTGTGGATATGTCATGACCCCCTATCAGGTTCGTTACTGAGCGCATTTGTCCACCTCTAAACATATCTCCTATGATTCGGAGCCGACAGCGAGTGAGCGCTTGCTGTGTGAGGGCTTCAGTGGTATCAGACATCCACGGTTATCTAGAATTGGCAGATGTGGGGAGTACAAATAGTCAGCCTTTAGATATTTACAGAGATGTCCCCAAGCCCAGTATGTGGTTTGCAATGTATGAATCTCAGCCGGAGTCCTCGTGACCCCAAGCGGGAGAATGGTCGAGAGGAGATAAGGGCGGGCCTGAGTATATTCAGGCTTCAGAAATTGCAATCGCGCATCTGGGTGGTACCAAAAATAAGCATAGTGTGTCTGTGCCACCAAATAGTATAGGTAAAAGTCAGGTACTCTGAAACCTCCCCGCAGAAAGGGCTGGGTGAGAGTCTGCCATCCCACCCGAGCATGACCCCCCGCCCAGACCAGCCCTGTCAGCATGCCCCGAAGGGTGTTAAAAAAAGTGACCGTGAGCGGAATTGGAATGTTTAAAAACAGGTATAAAAACCGGGGCAGAACCACCATCTTAATGATCGCAATTCGGCCAGCCATTGACAGTGGGAGCGCTATCCAGCGATCTATCTGTCACGCAAGGCAGTCCATGGCCGGGCCATAATTCAGACGGATGACTTCCGAAGATATGCGGTGCAAGACTACACCAAGATATCTGGGGGGGTCATCGCACCAGCGCAAGGGGAAGTCCAGTGCAAACGGAAGGGTGGCATCTGTTAAGGGAAAGTCCTCAGATTTGGTCCAATTGATAACTAGTCCGGAAAACACGCCAAATTGCACCACCTCCCAAATAATCGGAGAGAGATTTGTGGCAGGTTTTTGAACGAATAAGAGACTATCATCCGCATATAAGGAAGTCAGGAGAGGGCCCCGGTGGAACCCAGTACCCCGCTGGAGGTGCCACTCCTGGAGATGTTGCACCAGCGGGTCCATCGCTATGATGAATAGTAGGCGAGAGAGCGGGCAACCCTGCCTGGTGCCGCATGATAGAGAGAATTTATCTGAAAGCATCCCGTTTACTCTAAGCTGCGTGACGAGGTTAGTATACAGAAGGTGCACGAGGGAGCGAAAGTTATGCGGGAAGCCTAGTTTGCCGAGCGCTGCCTGAAGGAAAGCCCACTCCAAAGAGTCAAACGCTTTTTCAGCGTCTAGCAGTATCGCCGCAGCAGGAAGATCGGGGTCTATTTGGTTAATAACAGCGAATAGCGTACGTAAATTTACCGAGGTCGAGCGGTTCGTAACAAAGCCCGATTGAAGGGGAGAGATGATCTGACCGATTAAGAGTGATATACGGGTCGCGAGAACCTTTGCCAATATTTTGTAATCTTGATTTAAGAGCGATAGAGGCCTATATGAGGCACACCTATCAGGTGGCTTGCCCGGTTTGAGTAGTAGCGTTACAATTGCCTCTCGCATAGTAGAGGGTAGTTCGCCTGAGTCTAGCGCCTCTGCATAGACCTCCAGGAGATGTGGGACCAGTAGTATTTTGTATGTTTTGTAAAACACGCCGGTAAGGCCATCCGTGCCAGGGGCACGGGAGCCATCTAGGCTGTTGATGGCTTCAATGATCTCATCCGCGCCAATAAGCGAAGCTAAAAATTGTTGCTGCCCCTTCTCATCCACACCATTGCTATCTCCTCTAAATAATCGGAAAGGGCTGCGCCAATCAGTGGGAAGCATGTAGTGTATAGGCGAGTGTAGTAGGACAAGAAGGCAGAGAGGATATCAGCGCCACGTGTGACACAGGCCCCGTCTGCCGTTTGGAGTTGAGTTATGTACATGGTATGCTGTCGAGGGGTGAGTAGTCAGGCCAGAGTGCGTCCCGGCCTCTCACACTCCCCATACACAAGAGCGCTTGAATATTTCCCTAAATAGGAGGTCTCGCTTAAAGCGAGTTCCTGAAAGTCGCCCAAATGTTTCGCACATTGATGCAGCGGGGGGGGCCGCCCCGCCAGCATCTAGGCATCTAAGTCTCGCAGCGCCCTAAACTGGGGTGGCATGGTGAGTCAAAGAATGAGGGATTTAACCCAGATCTCTTGACTGGGGTGAATGTTTTGATTTGTTCTGCATTCCGTCCATCAATTGTGTGTCTTTTGCTTTCTCGCCCTAAGTGAGCCGGTTATGCCCAGAGGTAGGAACCGGGCTCACTGTGCCACTGGATTCAAGCTATCCTGGCTGATGAGGGGTGATACCGCGAAACCGGTCCTAGGATGCTTGTTTCCAGTCCAGGGAGGACCTGGCTTGGCAGTTCGGGCTGGACTGTTCCCC
The DNA here is from genome assembly GCA_963921515.1 of Calotriton arnoldi. Taxonomy (NCBI): domain Eukaryota; kingdom Metazoa; phylum Chordata; class Amphibia; order Caudata; family Salamandridae; genus Calotriton; species Calotriton arnoldi. The sequence goes on along the minus strand of CAWUFW010000874.1, from coordinate 1,173,777 downwards.
AGAGGCACAGGGTCAAGATTGATTTGCATATGGCCAGGTCTAAACTGGGGTGGCATGGTGAGCAAAAGAATGATGAATTTAACCCAGATCTCTTGACTGGGGGTGAATGTTTTGATTTGTTCGCATTCCATCCATCAATTGTGTGTCTTTTGCTTTCTCGTCCTAAGTGCGCCGGGTATGTCCAGACGTGGGTCCCGGGCTCACTGTGCCACTGGATTCAAGCTATCCTGGCTGATGAGGGGTGGAACCCCAAAAGCGGTCCTAGGACGCTTGTTGCCGGTCCAGGGAGGACCTGCATTGGCAGTTCAGGCTGGACTGTTCCCATGGGGCACAGGGTCAAGACTGATTTGCATATGGCCAGGTCTAAACTGGGGTGGCATGGTGAGCAAAAGAATGATGGATTTAACCCAGATCTCTTGTCTGGGGTGAATGTTTTGATTTGTTCTGCATTCCGTCCATCAATTGTGTGTCTTTTGCTTTCTCGTCCTAAGTGCGCAGGGTATGCCCAGACGTGGGTCCCGGGCTCACTGTGCCACTGGATTCAAGCTAACCTGGCTGATGAGGGGTGAAACCCCAAAACCGGTCCTAGGATGCTTGTCTCCAGTCCAGGGAGGACCTGGCTTGGCAGTTCAGGCTGGACTGTTCCCATGAGGCACAGGGTCAAGACTGATTTTCATATGGCCAGGTCTAAACTGGGGTGGCATGGTGAGCAAAAGAATGATGAATTTAACCCAGATCTCTTGACTGGGGGTGAATGTTTTGATTTGTTCGCATTCCATCCATCAATTGTGTGTCTTTTGCTTTCTCGTCCTAAGTGCGCCGGGTATGTCCAGACGTGGGTCCCGGGCTCACTGTGCCACTGGATTCAAGCTATCCTGGCTGATGAGGGGTGGAACCCCAAAAGCGGTCCTAGGACGCTTGTTGCCGGTCCAGGGAGGACCTGCATTGGCAGTTCAGGCTGGACTGTTCCCATGGGGCACAGGGTCAAGACTGATTTGCATATGGCCAGGTCTAAACTGGGGTGGCATGGTGAGCAAAAGAATGATGGATTTAACCCAGATCTCTTGTCTGGGGTGAATGTTTTGATTTGTTCTGCATTCCGTCCATCAATTGTGTGTCTTTTGCTTTCTCGCCCTAAGTGCGCCGGGTATGCCCAGACGTGGGTTCCGGGCTCACTGTGCCACTGGATTCATGCTATCCTGGCTGATGAGGGGTGAAATCCCGAAACCGGTCCTAGGATGCTTGTTTCCGGTCCAGGGAGGACCGGCTTGGCAGTTCGGGCTGGACTGTTCCCATGAGGCACAGGGTCAAGATTGATTTGCATATGTCCAGGTCTAAACTGGGGTGGCATGGTCGAGCAAAAGAATGATGGATTTAACACAGATCTCTTGACTGGGGGTGAATGTTTTGATTTGTTCTGCATTTCGTCCATCAATTGTGTGTCTTTTGCTGACAGGGGTGAGCTAGCAACAAATTCAAAGTATCAAAATAATAGTTACAATAAATGCAACAACTTGCCAAGTTTGGATTTGTTATAACTATTACAGGAAAGGAGTTTTAGAACTTACTTTCCTGAAGTCATCTAAAGCAGGCCTGTAGCAGCAGGTACTCACTCTTGCCTTCTCTGGTCGCGAACGAAGAGGTAAATGCAACTTTCTTGACTCCATTTTCTACCAAGTTTTTCTCCCTCAACTGCAGGTCGCTAGTTAAGCATATACATGAGGTTTATGATTTTCTTGAAGAGCATCAGCCAGAAGCAGTCTTTTTGACTGAGACCTGGCTCACTGAGGACTCTTTCCCTGACTTAATACAAGTCATCCTCCAAGGGTTCGCCATTGTGAGACTTGACAGGCAAACCCAAAGAGGAGGAGGGATTGCCATTATTTTCAAGCAGACAGTAAACTGCACCTTCTCTGAGCTTTCTGTCGATGGGTGTGAAGCGGTTCTTCTTTCTCTAGCCCTCACTAACAATTTAACAGTATCATGGGGTTTGATGTATCGCCCCTCTGGTCCCATTTCTAACTTTGTTACCTTTCTAGCTGATGTTCTGTCTCCACGAGTTCTTCGCTACTCTAACATCATAGTAGTAGGAAATCTTAGCTTGCACTTTGATGACACCACCTGCTCAGCGGCTACTGCTCTAGATTTGGAGGACTTACAGCTCTCTCAATATGTTTCTACTCCCACACACAGAATTGGGCTCATCCTCGATAAAAAACATTCAAATCTTGCCCTTTTAGTGACTGTCCCATCCCTCCTGCTCATCTGGTCAAATCACTTTGCCTCCCTTATTTAGTTCCCCACAATCAGTCACCCGTCAGTCACATTTCTGCTCATGTTGTACGGGCACGTCAGTGGGCCAAAGTTACCCCCTCTAAATTTAGCCAAGCGCTAATTACCACACCACCCACTTTGGATAGTTGTGTCCAAATGGCCAACTCACAACTGGACAACTGGATCAGTGGAGCACTGGATCAAAGAGCCCCCTTTCACAGACAAAATCCCATGGCTGACTGGTTTAACAATGAACTTTTAGTATTAAAAAAGAACTGTAAGCGCCTTGAGCACCTCTGGCACAGAGTAGTCTATGATCCAGCTTGCAAAGTTGACTATATGGCTGTGCTTGAATCTTGCCACTGTTGTATCAAGCAGTCTCATCGCGACTTGTATACTTATAAACTCCAATCTGCCCAGAATTATTCCCTCCAACTTTTTGCCGTTGTTAAGTCACTCTCCTCACTGTCTCTAGTCTCAGCCTCTACTTCATCATCAGAGGAGGGCTGTAATGCCTTACCTCAATTTTTTTCTGAAAAGGTAGCAAATATTTATGCCTCCTTTCCTGCGAAGGCCAGAGACTCTCCTTGTTTAAGCACCTGGTTCGATCCCTCTGATGACAAGTCTAGGCTGCTGAACTTTAAGTCCATCGAACGTGATGAGCTGGCCCTACTCCACGCTTTGGTTAAGTCTGGCTCCTCACTTGACCCAGAATTCCCCTCCATTTTAGAGCAGGGCTTGGAGGTTGTCGACCCTGTACTACTTGAGCTACTTAACAGCTCTATGGCCTCGGGCCTGGTTCCTCTGTCGTGTAGTTCATATAAACCTTTATAGGATCTGCGCGTTTAGACAACATGGACTGTGGGATTGCTATTCAGACTGATTCCAGACACCCCCACCAAGTATGTTCGCCTGTATACCAGCTAGCTCACAGTGCCACTAGAAACCCCTCTTACCAAGGAGAGAATAGTTCTTGGCAACTATCGAACATGACAACTCTGTCCCATCAGGGATCGTGGAAACAGTACAGCACTTTTCGCTCAGTCACTCGTGCTCACTTTGTCTCAGAGACATACACAGAATAAACGGTGGGGACGTTTTCAATAAGCATTTATTGAACCAGCTCCATTCTAGTGTAAAATAGGTGTGCTGAAACAACCATTAGACAGAAACAGATATAAATAATTATAAGCACCAACAGAGTAAAAGGATGGTAGATTTCTACCATAGTGCTAAAACGATGAATACAGGCAGGTATAAAAATACATGACAATAAAATGCGTACTCCTACGATGCGACCCTAACTAGATGTACCTAAGTGTACCTAGCATGTATGTAGGTGTAAAGCCAAGAATCCCTCTAGGATAAAGTCAACCCCATTACCTGAAGTGAGAGACTGTGGGACCCCGTCTTGGTCTCGAGATGGACACCCCGTGAGGGATGTCAGACCCCTGCGAGTTGGAGTGTCTGCGTGCAGGAACCTCAGCGTCTTGCATCAGTGTGTCAGCATGGAAGTCCTTTTTCTCCTCTCCCTGCCTCAGCAAAGATATGGTGTATATATACCCAAAGTGGTACCCTCAGGAGTTCTACCTTGCTGTGTCATGTCGGACTAAGAATGACGGAAGGAATGACCCTTATACATAGTTATTGTGCAGGAGATGGTAGTCCTGCTGAGTTTCCAAGAATCCTCATGCATAATGGATGAGGCTAGTTTTCAGGGAAAACCCTACGTCCTGTAAGCAGTATCTTAACTAGGTAAAAGGTCAGTCCCTAGAACCGTTATGTAGTGCAATGGCAGGGGAAATATAGGTGAGAGGTTAGGTTGCTACCTGAGCCTATATTGGGGTACCCAGCGGTGGAAGCATGCCATGGTGGTCCAACTTCTTAAAAAGCCTGTGTTAGACCCCACCATGCCTGAAAACTATTGTCCTAACTCACTGCTTCCACTTTTCTCTAAGATCCCCAAGAAGCATATCAGTAAGCAGCTTTCCAGTTTCATTGAGGCCCATGACCTGAGTCACAGGACTCAGTCAGGTTTTCATCCTTCTTATAGTACTGAGCCAGCTTTGCTGCTCTCTACGGAATCAATCCGTCAAATTCTGGATGTTGGTGATTCTGCAGCACTGCTAATGCTGGATCTCAGTGACGCATTTGACACTATGTCGCATAACATCCTGATTGAAAGACTTTGGAACTGCGGCGTTGGCCATAAAACCCAAAGATGGGTCACCTCTTTCCTGCAGGAGCACACCTTTCAGGTGTCTCATAAACACTTTCAGTCAAAGGTGCTCCCTTTGCAGCAAGGAGTGTCGCAGGGCTCTTCGTTGAGTCCAACCCTCTTTAATGTTTACGTGCAACTCTTGGCTGAGGTCATCGAACGTTTACCATCATCTCATATGCGGATGGCACACAGCTTATCATCACTCTTTCACAGAACTGCTCCCATATGGCCTCTTCTCTATGACTATGCCTTGCAGAGGTCGCTATGTCGATGGACTTGAACTGTCTCAAGCTGAATTCTGTGAAGACCGAAGGATTGACCTTAGGCATTGAACCTGACATCTGGTCTTCTGCTTGGTGGCCCAACAACCTGGGTCCATTACCCCTTTCTAAGCCTAAGGTCAAGAATTTGGGCATTTGGTTTTACAAGAAGCTTTCTTTTGACAACCAAATTACCACATTTGTAGGAAAATGTTTTGGGCTGCTTAAGACTCTAAAGAAATCATTTGCTTCCTGCCATAATCGACAAACAAAACTGTAGTCCAAGCCTTGATTATATCCAGGCTGGACTACTGTAATGTTTTGTAACTCGGAGTTTCACAGTTCCATGCAAATAGACTCCAGCGAGTGCAGGACGCTGCGGTACGCCTTCTGTTGAATCTTCCAAGGCGTGCCTCTATCTGGACCCAGCTTAAGAAGCTGCACTGGCTCCCTCTGAAGCAGAGGTCTTTTTTTAAAGCCCTATGCTACTGCTATATGGCATTTGCCAACAAAGGCCCACGGTACCTCCAATCCTTTATCAAACCCTATGTACCATCTAGGAATCAAGGATCCGCAGGTGACATGCTGACTAGTATTCCCAAAGTGAAGAGAGCTTGCATTGGTAGTAGCTCTTTCAGCTACTTAACGCCCAAACTATGGTACTCTCTTCCCCTCTCAGTCTGTCAGGCCCCATTGGGATCTCTCTTTAAAAAAAAAAATGTAAACTTGGCTATTCAGATCTCAAGGACCCTGAGATAACTTCTGAGTTCTTGGATTGTGGGATTCTGGGCCTTAGTGCTGGGACTCTTCTTTTTAAGTAGCTACACGCTTAATAAACTCCCTTATTATTATTATTATTATTATTATTATTAATAATAATAATAATAATAATATTAGCATCATCTGATTGGACAGCCTTTGACAGCCTGAGCCAAGCTGCTCCCTGATTAGTTGTGAAGAGACCTGGGGGTGAAAAAATACAGACATTTTAGTGGGAGGAGATTTGGTTCCTGGATAATCCAAGGTACAGAAAGGGGACTGGGAAGATAAACTGGCCTTCAAAGGGAGAAGCCCAGATTCACAGGACCCAGACCAGCTCTCACTTCCTTGATCCCCAGCCAGATGAGAGGCCCTCTAATTAGATTAGGAGAGGGGCTTGAAGAGGAGTGTAAGAAAAGGGACCCACACTTGTGGGCTGGATTAGCCAGACCTGAACTCCAAGGAGAGGCTTTCTCCATTTTGATTTTTGCTGATATGTACATTCTGGGACAAAAATATGCCACACTTCTCAGGAAGTTGTCATGGCAGACGATGACAAATTGAATTTCATTGTTTGGAGTGTCCCTCCCTCTTGCCGTCCTAGTACGGGAAATAAATATGGCAGAGCAGGAAGAGCACCTCCGATCCCTGCCTGAAAACATCTGGAGAAGCACTGCCCTGCTGGACCCCTGGACTGCACAAGAGAGGACTGCTTTCAAAAGGCCTGCACCTGCTGCACTCCAAAGGCACACAACAGAAGGACTTGGCCTGTCTTGAAAGATAAGGAGTGGAGTCCCTGAGCAACAACAGGCATAAAAGTACTGGATAGAAGCCACCTGCAGCATCCACTTCAAGGACAATTCCAGCTGACCAGCTTCACCTGGATTTTACTTGGATTGACTAAGTGCATTGTGGGAATTGGAGTCTCAGGCACCAGGCAGCGAACCAGAGCTTCTGAACCCTTGTCTGGTGCTGTTGAACCCTTTCCTGCATCAAGAAATCTTCAGAGAAGAAATTCTAAGAGTTTGGTAACTTTTGACAAACTTTTGTGAAAAAGCTCCATCAGAAGACCGGCGACATCGAACCACGACTCGGACTGACCATGAAGGTTTACCCTATGAAAGCTCCAGAGCTCCTTGCCATCTCTGATGAAGACAAAGTCCTCCAGGCCTCACCGAGGCATCGTGCTGCAGCAGGCCGGTGTTGTCGAATCGAAATCCGGAGCCAAGGACCTGTTTGCTAATAGTCGAGAGAAAAAGCTCCAAAAAAGTGACTAAGTCAGAAGGTAAAAACTTGACCCGGCCCAAAAACACATCATACCCGACCTGTGCTACTTCACAGTCAGCCTGAAACTTTGACTTTATCCCGGTCCAGCGTGACCAGATAGCTGCAGTTGACACTTGACACTTTTAGGCGCTAGAAAGCACTTTTTTAAATCTAAACTTTAAAAATTCATATCTCCGGTTCTCTACATTGGATTTTTGTTGTTTTGTTGTCATTTTAAAGATAAAAATATGTTCTATTTTCATAAATTGGTGTTGAATATTTATTGTGTTGTGTCATTTACTTATGTACTGTTTCAGTGATATTAAATGCTTTACACACTTGTCTCTTCAGTTAAGCCGGACTGCTCGACAGCCAAGCTTGAGTCAATGCTTTGAGCAAGGATGAATTTATTGAGACTTGACTGGACTTTATTTGTTATTGTGGTGTTATTTCTAGCTGTAGGTACCTGCCTGCACATACTAATAAACCACCAACAGGCATTTTTCAGTTTTTATGGCCCCTTACTAAATTAGGTGGATGGACATACAGGTCAACCTCTGATGGCCCTTACTCCCTTTCGGCTGTCAGAGTGGTCTAACCATGGTGGAGATGGAGCAGTTTCTGCTGACGTCGCACCAAAGAGGACGGACCATCATGTTGGGGGGAAGGGTACTATGTCACCACAACAATGGAGTATCCTTTCCACCAACATAAAAATCAGGCCCTAAGTTTCCTAACTTTACTTGAGTTAAGGATTATCTCGTCCAGATATGATGACTCCTGATTCAGAATGTACCAACTAGGATGTCCTCAAGCAAAGAAATGTTGAGTGTGAAGGCTGGACATACTCCACCTAAGGTAAGAGGTGTGGGAGGGAGGGCTCTGAGCTGAGGCCAGCTTGTTTAAAAAAAATAGCTTCATAAGCATTTCCTTTCAAAACCTTGAGCTATTTAGAAAATACACCAAGTTGTGAGTCAGATGACTTTACAACTTTAAATCCTGTCAATTAAATAGGATTTACATTGTCTAAAGATTGACCGTGCTTTAATAAGTACCTTAAAAAAATCCATGTATTCCTTCACATAGAATTGCATGGTGTGCACACTGAATATAAAAACCAGAATATTGATGGCCCAGAATATTGAGGGCAGAAAATCAAATCCAAGATATCAACAGGTAGTAAGTACAGATTTTCTATACCATACTTCACACATATGTATCTTTGCAATGTATCTTCAAGGTACGTAGATGTGTTGTTAGTAATAGCTAAATCTATACTTCCCTACAGACACTTATCTTGTGATATACTGTCTTCGATATTCTTATACCACAGTATTCTGTGGGTTAATATTTAGTAGTGCAATCAATCACACCAATAATAAAAAAACACTAAAAAGCATTATGGGGCATATTTACAAGCCCCTTGCGCCACTTTGGCGCCGCCGTTGCGTCACGCATGTGACGCAGCGGCGACGCAAACCATGCGCCGCGTTGCGCTATATTTACAACGTGACGCATCTAGGGAGATGCGTCATGTAGTAAACCCCTGCGCCACATGAAACCTGCGTCAGGTTTCATGTGGGCGCTATCGCACAGCGGGGGCGTTCCGGCGCAGGAACGCCTCGGAAAAGTGACTGTGTGAAATCTACAAGATTTCACGCAGTCACTTTTCGGCAGCTGGTGCGTCAAATCCTTACGCCTGCTTCAAGCAGGCGTAAGGATTGACGCACCATGTTAGGGATAGGGAAGGTTGGAACAGTGCTGGAGTTGCGTCGCGCTTGCGACACAGCTTCAGCACTGCGCCAACCTTCCGCCGGCAGATGCGTCATGCATCTGCTTATCCTTGCACCACGATGCGCCGCATTGTAAATGTGGCGCATCGGACGTGGCGCAAGGGTAAACTTGCGTGACGCATTTTCCCTGGCGCATCCCTGCTGATATGCAGGGATGCGCCAGGGAACGTAAATATGCCCCTATGTGCTTTAAAACCTTACATACTGTACCTTTATTTCCTACAATTATTTGGGAAAGAATGCACCTATAGTGCACACCTTTAATGTACAATTATAGCTGAAAGCAGTGCCCTCTAAAAATATTCTTCTGGCTACAGGCCACAATAATTGTATGATGTCATCAGTAAAGAGGTCAAGAATGTTATTTGAGATGTCATCTGTGATGTCATCAATGATGTCACTTAACATGTCATGAGTGAGGTGCTAAGCAGTGCATGGCAGGGGTTGCAAGCTATAGTTAGCTCAGTAAAACATAAATGGTGAATTTCAGTGTTTTCTTTTGTTTTAACCCCTTGCCCGCGATCGGAATTCCGCTCGTGTGCTGGACATTCCGATCGCGGGTGTGGTCGTGACGAGCTCAGCTCGTCATGCGCACAGCGCTACCGCGCAGCATGACGAGCTCAGCTCGTCACGCGCATCGAAGGGGTTAAAGCAATAGTTTTTACATTATAAGGTCCAAGTATGATGTCACTTTAACCTTTGTTGATATCAGTGAATTTCAAGGGTTTTTAAAATAATTATAAACCAAAACATGTGCCCCTGCCACGCACTGCTTATGACCTTAAATATGGCATCACTTACAACATGTTAAATGTCATCATCACTGATGTCACAAATGATGTAATTTAACATGTCATCAGTGATGTCATTGATGATGTTATTTAACATGTCATAAGTGATATTGTAAGTTCCTTACCAGAGCATAACAGGCGCAAATTACTGGAGGCGTTGTCTACCCTAAATGAACCACTACTCTGCATTTTTAGAACTAAATTATAGGCAATGTTGTGATTATCTACTTAGTCTGAACATTATCAGGGCCATTCCACATGCCCCTTGGCAGGGTCAGCCTATTTTCCCAACCCTTTTCATACGTTTGATCATAGAAAACCTACCAAACTTGCAGCTTTTGCAATGTCAAAGACGTTAGACACGCAGAGATGCATTTACCCCTACTTGGTACTTATCGTCTGTAAGAGCCATCAATTTTAACTGACAACGTCCCCTTTGGGGTGAGATTGCCTTCAAATTTTGCATTAATTTTTAGCTGAATAAAAAAAGTGGATATTTCTCAGTGAACATGTGCATAGAAACAACGACTCATCGTTTGATTCTGGGATAAAAACGCTTGACAAATACGTTGCAGGGGGTGGTGTTGTCTGTGCATTATCTCTTTCCTGCTGCATATTGCCATGGATGTAGCACCCTATGTTTGTCCTTGCCCAATCACCGAGATTGTTTAGTCCTGGCCACCTCTTGAGCTTTATTACTTCAAAATCATGTGAGTTGCACCAAACTAGTATTCCCCCCAAAAAATTGAAATAAAACTAGAAGGAATTTTAACTTAGCTGGCAAACTCACATTCAAATTAGCATTACCTTTAGCGTGTAATATTATTCTAATCTCTTGCTTGGATTGTTTGAAGCTGCGTTTTCAACAGTAAAGAAATGCATACCTTCATTTTATGCATATATCTTTATTGTTTGTCTGTTCCACTGCCATTTCCTAATGACTGCCAGATGATGAAATTAGAACTGTTTTGATTTCATTTAAAATTCCATAGCTTTCATGTGAGTCCTCACCCATAATTCCTAGCGCTCCCATGAGTGCAGAGACAAGCAAATATCTATCTATCTATCTATCTATCTATCTATCTATCTATCTATCTATCTATCTATCTATCTATATATATATATCTATATCTATATCTCTATATATATATATATATATTATCTACTGGCGGTCGCCAGTAGATAGTTATAGTTACAACCTATTATCCATAGGAAATCCACGACATTCTATTTGAAATAACTCTCTTGCCGGTTGACGTATCTTCGCAAAATTTTCAAACTTTGTGGGGCGCTCCGGTCCGCTCCTACCCTGAAAGTCTCGGGGATTCGTCAAGCGTGGGCCGAGAAAAAGGGGGTCCCAAAACGCGTTTTACCCATGCAATTTTCCATAGGAAACTTTAGACACGGCTACAGCCCGAACTGCGAACGGAATTACACCAAATTTGGCAAAGAGGTAGTTCTTGGTTCAGAAAGAACCCTTTTTGTTAAATGGTGTAAATCCGTTCAGTAGTTGCTGAGAAAATCAAAAGTAAAAGTACATATATATCTATGGGCACGGAGGATTCGCGCACCCTGAGCGCACCCTGCGCGCACCGTCCCGATCACGAGCTGCATGTTAATTGGCTGTCAGCTGGCTGTCAACATTCCGATTCAGGAAATGTTGGCAGCCATTTTGTCCCTCGGTAGAACCGAGGGACAGAAACAAGTGCGCAAAGCGCACAAAGGGGGCAGGGTAGAAACACCCTGACCCCCTAGGTTTGCTCAGGGGGTCCCACAACGCAGCTCTGTGGCGCTTTTTGGAGGTATATGGTGGGCTAGTTGGACTCCGGGGACCCTCAGGATTCAAGGGGACTTAATCCCCCAACTTAAAACGCGCCACGGGCGCGTTTGCACAGTGGTGAAGGGAGGGGCGGGGCTTCAGGTGACATGTGTGCAAACAGGCCCCGTGGCGCGTTTTAAGATGGGGAATTAAATCCCCTTCAATCCTGAGGGTCCCTGAGGCCAACTAGCCCAACAGGTACATCCAGAAAGCGCCACAGAGCTGCGTTGCAGAGAGGTGTAAAGGGGTGTGGCCTCTCTACACGTCTCTGCAACGCAGCCCCTGGCGCATATTGGAGGTTCCTGGTGGGCTAGTTGGCCCCTAGGGACCCTCAGGATTCAAGGGGACTTAATCCCCCAACTTAAAACGCGCCACGGGGCGCGTTTGCACAGATGTCACCTCAGGCCGCCCCCTCCCTTCACCATTGTGCAAATATTCCTCTAAAATCAGCCGAAATACGAATTCCGATTTACTCACCTGTTATCAGGAGAGACCTCAGTGCTGCATCTTTCAGCCCAGTACTGATCCTCAAAAGTAATTTTAACCGTACTTACCGGTAACTTGAATTTCCTTCATAGGCTAAGATTGACTGGTTTTCAGCAAAAAGTTTCAAAGTGTTGATTTTCACAAACTACAAATATTCCTTAAAAATCGCCTGTATGACTTAAACGCATTCTTTCAACTGTTTACAGGAGATGCACCAGTGCTGGATCCAGGATCCAACACTGAGTAAGAAAAAGTAACAATAACAGTTTTTACCTGCTAAGTGAATTTCCTTCCATAGGATAACATTGGTGATTCTATGAGAAAAACTTTTAAAATACAATAATATTCCTTAAAAATCACGACTGTAACCAAAACGCTTTTACTCAACTGTTTACAGGAGATGTACCAGGACTGAATCTAGGATCCAGTCCTGTGGTTACAAAAGTAATCCATAAATAACTAATTGCATTTAACTAGAAATTCACATTGAGCTGAATGTTGCATTGTGTTTGAAAATGTGTTGCCCATTGCAACAACTGTAACTACTGTACTTAAAAGTCTATTGCCTATCTGCAAAGTATTTAAACTAAAGTAATTCATTCTGAGAAAGTATTTTTTGTAATGTAATGTATAATGTAATTACAATGTAATTTAAAAAATAAAATATGTAAAAAAATTGTTTCTAAAAATGTAGTAAATCAGTATGAAAAAAATTAATATAACAATTAATACATTTAAAAATTGTCATTTACAAAACCTTTGAAATTCACTGAAAAAACCGTAGGTTTCAGGCACGTTATAGTTAGAAATTAGCATTTAAAAAACCTTTGAAATTCACTGAAAAAACCATAGGTTTCAGACACGTTATAGTTACAAATTAGCATTTAAAAAACCTTTGAAATTCACTGAAAAAACCATAGGTTTCAGACACGTTATAGTTACAAATTAGCATTTAAAAACCTTTGAAATTCACTGAAAAAACCATAGGTTTTAGGGACAGTTATAGTTACTTGGACATTGCACTCGTACAAAACCCGTGAAATTCCCCGTTATAGTTAGTTCAGCTAACTATAACTTCGCGCCCGCAATGCACTGCTGATGACGTCACATATTACATCACTCATGACATGGTCAGTGACATCACTGATGACATCACTGATGACATCTCAAATGACATCACTGATGACATCATCCACGTGATAATCTGATGCACCTCCTCACACCCTAATATAACCTTTGATACACCCACTCTAAATTACAGACTGCCATTCGCAAAACCATAGACACTCCAACACCAATAACTACATACCCACTCACTGATTCTTAGGTCTACACACACATCCACTCACTCACCCGTACAGTCACTCATACTTACGGTCACTCCAGTACAGGACTATCATATGCACTCTTACTCCTATATAGACACTCAAACAACGCCACTCATCCATAGAGATACTCACACACCTAGTCAGTCATGCAAATAATTAAACACACTGCCATTTACTCACCTATACAGTTATACACACACCAGCTCACTTACTCATACAAATAGTAGCACATTGTTACGCTCTTATACAATCACTGATACAAGCACACACTCATCCATACAGCCACTAACACAATCACTCACTCTTGCTTATAGCTATTTATATACTCCAACACACATATATACTGCCTTTCACATATGTAGTTACTCACACATGTACCACTGGGACATACATTCACTCACTAACACACTCTTACACACACTTACCCACCCATACAGTCTATCACAGATGCACTCTTGAAACCATCCACCCAGTGAATCACCCACTCACACATCTATGCACAGAGTTGCACACACCCTCCCACACAAACACTCAGGCACCCATACAGATACTCAGACAAGCATTCAATAACTCATATAGACACTCATGTAGCTATTCACAAACACATGCAGCCACTTACACAGCAACAGACAGACGGATACAGACATTCATCCAGTTTAGTCACTAACCCATGCATTCAGTAAGATACGTTAAATCACTCACTTATAGAGTCAGTCACGCACCTACTAAATCATCCATACAGACACTTACACACCCACTCATTCTTCAATACGTCTTTTCCTATATATATTAAAAATATTTCAACTTTACAGAAACACACAGTCACTGGATGATGTCATCAGTGATGTCATTTGAGATGTCATCAGTGATGTCATCAGTGATGTCACTGACCATGTCATGAGTGATGTAATATGTGACGTCATCAGCAGTGCATTGCGGGGCGCGAGTTATAGTTAGCTGAACTAACTATAACGGGGGAATTTCACGGGTTTTGTACGAGTGCAATGTCCAAGTAACTATAACTGTCCCTAAAACCTATGGTTTTTTCAGTGAATTTCAAAGGTTTTTTAAATGCTAATTTGTAACTATAACGTGTCTGAAACCTATGGTTTTTTCAGTGAATTTCAAAGGTTTTTAAATGCTAATTTGTAACTATAACGTGTCTGAAACCTATGGTTTTTTCAGTGAATATATATATATATATATATATATATATATATATATATATATATATATATATATATCCAATCGATACTGCTCCCACAATGAAGACGCCACTCACAATCGTATTTTCCACCTTTAATTGTGGTAGGTAGCAGCGAACTCAGTCTCAACCTCGCAGCGTAGTATGCGCCATCAACGCCAAACGTTTCGGGTATTCTCCCTTTCTCACTGGCATGGCTTCGTGGTGGTGGAACAGCTGCGTGTACCAGAGTGCAATGCATGCACACGCCCATTGGGGCGGGACTAAGCAATTCCGAACGTGATCAAGTTAAAAATGCTCAGCTGTTCCACCACCACGAAGCCATGCCAGTGAGAAAGGGAGAATACTACGCTGCGAGGTTGAGACTGAGTTCGCTGCTACCTACCACAATTAAAGGTGGAAAATACGATTGTGAGTGGCGTCTTCATTGTGGGAGCAGTATCGATTGGATGTATAGTGGCTTGTTTCCGGCCACGAAGACGCCCCCCTGCAGAGTGCAGCAGGTCCTAGCGTCTTGACTCTGAGGCGCGTGTTGGAACATCGTAGCCGTTTGTGGTTTGGCAAAAGTAAGCAGCTTGCCAGTCCCCGCCATAACAGCGACCCGAAGGGAGAGAAATATGTGGAGGTAAAGAATGGCAGCATCCACTGTGACAACACTTACCTGAACTGCGTGTACCAGAGTGCAATGCATGCACACGCCCATTGGGGCGGGACTAAGCAATTCCGAACGTGATCAAGTTAAAAATGCTCAGCTGTTCCACCACCACGAAGCCATGCCAGTGAGAAAGGGAGAATACCCGAAACGTTTGGCGTTGATGGCGCATACTACGCTGCGAGGTTGAGACTGAGTTCGCTGATACCTACCACAATTAAAGGTGGAAAATACGATTGTGAGTGGCGTCTTCATTGTGGGAGCAGTATCGATTGGATATATATATATATATATATATATATATATATATATATATATATATATATATATATATATATATATATCTACTGGCGGTCGCCAGTAGATAGTTATAGTTAAAACCTATTATCCATAGGAAATCCGCGACATTCTATTTGAAATAACGTTGGCGCCGGTTAACGAATCTTCGCGAAAGTTTCCAACTTGTTGGGGCGCTCCGGTCCGCTCCTATCCTGAAAGTCTCGGGGTGATACGTCAAGCGGGGCCGAGAAAAAGGGGGTCCCAAAACGTGTTTTCCCCATTCATTTTTCCATAGGAACCTTTAGTCGCAGCTACAGCCCGAACTGCTGAACGGAATTACACCAAATTTGGCAAAGAGGTAGCCCTTGGTTCAGTGTCGTGCCTTTTGCTTAAATGGTGTAAATCCGTTCAGTAGTTCCTGAGAAAATCAAAAGTAAAGTCACATATATATCTGGGCGGAGCCTAACCACACATGTCATCGTGAGATCTGATTGGCTGTCAGCACTTCATCCTGGAATTTCTGGCAGCCATCTTGGGACCAATATAAATGATAGTACCTCATTGAAATGCATTGTAGTGAATAGAAGATTTTGAGGGTCACCAAAAGGAGAACTATAAAGGGTGATAACAGGCTTTAGTTACATTAGAATTTATTTGTTGACGGTACCATACTAATTTTAGGAATTGTGGTGTATTCCAAGGTGATTTTACCATGTGAAAAACCTTCTGCTGGGATATCATGAATCATGTTTGAGAGAACACTATTTTCTCATGCTTGTCCCATGGAGGTTTGGAAGGTGCTCCAGAAGCTAAAATGAGAGCATATTTTCTGTAAATTCACATTATCTTTCTCACTCATGTGAGAATGAAGTCTGACATTCTCAGTAAAACATGTACATCCAACAAGGGCAGAGACTGTCAGTTGATTCCTTTGTGTTCTACTGCAGCTTCCCAGAGTGTTCTAAAGAACAACTAG
The DNA here is from genome assembly GCA_963921515.1 of Calotriton arnoldi. NCBI lineage: Eukaryota > Metazoa > Chordata > Amphibia > Caudata > Salamandridae > Calotriton > Calotriton arnoldi. The sequence continues at coordinate 1,157,669 of CAWUFW010000874.1, read as the reverse complement.
AGTGCTAACAGCCTTACTTATGACAAAAGTATGGCACACCTGAAGCCATCTTGATTGGAATAAACTGGTAACACTTAAAACATTTAATTTAAAAAGGAACAAAATGATGGGGTTCATTTTGTCATAGAAATTATGGTTAGTGCTGTAGAAAGAAAAATTAGGACATGTTTCAAGTGTGATCTCAAATATCTTCCTGTTATATTTCAACAGGAGCAGCCTGCCAGTTGATGCCTTTGTGTTCTACTGCAGCTTCCCAGAGTGTTCTAAAGAACAACTAGAGCGCTAACAGCCTTACTTATGACAAAAGTATGGCACACCTGAAGCCATCTTGATTGGAATAAACCGGTAACACTTAAAACATTTAATTTAAAAAGGAACAAAATGAGGGTTCTTTTTAAATAGAAATTATGGTTAGTGCTGCAGAAAGAAAAAATTAGGGCATGTTTTAAGTGAGATCTCAAATCCTCTTCTATTTCATTAGAAAATTCTGACATGCAGACTGAAACAATCACTTTCAATACCAGCAGCAGACTACCAGTTAACTCCCTGGTGAGCAGTAGCTTTACTCCAGTGATCTAATGAGCAACTAGAGTGCTAACATTCTGAATTTATGGCAGATGTGAGACACATCTGAATGCCTTCTTGATGGAATCAAAGTAAAAAACTGAAAGCATTTCCTACTGAGGAGACTGCAGTAAATGAAGAAATTAGGAAACTTCATAACAAAGAAGTCTTCCAAGATGGCCACCAGTGAAAAAAGAGCCCAAATGTAGCACAAATATTACCCAGATGTAGCCCACATATAGCCCAATGACAAAAGTGTGCAAAACACTTTTTATTTTTAGTTTTTGCAGTTTTATGTAGTGCAGACTGGTCAGGTATTGGAGCATTGCATCTTAAAACATGACCCCCTACACTACAAAAACACCACTGCACTACCTTAAACCCTAAAACACTACCCCCAGCACGACCCCTACACTACACAAGCACCACTGCACTATCCTAAACCCTAAAACACTACCCCCAGCACGACCCCCTACACTACCCAAACACCACTGCACTAACCTAAATCCTAAAACACTACCACCAGCACGACCCCTACACTACCCAAACACCACTGCACTACCCTAAAACATGACCCCCTACACTACACAAACACCACTGCACTACCCTAAACCCTAAAACACTACCCCCAGCACGACCCCCTACACTACACAAGCACCACTGCACTACCCTAAACCCTAAAACACTACCCCCAGCACGACCCCTACACTACACAAACACCACTGCACTACCCTAAACCCTAAAACACTACCCCAGCACGACCCCCTACACTACCCAAACACCACTGCACTAACCTAAATCCTAAAACACTACCCCCAGCATGACCCCCTACACTACCCAAACACCACTGCACAACCCTAAAACATGACCCCCTACACTACACAAACACCACTGCACTACCCTAAACCTAAAACACTACCCCCAGCACGACCCCCTACACTACACAAGCACCACTGCACTACCCTAAACCCTAAAACACTACCCCCAGCACGACCCCTACACTACACAAACACCACTGCACTACCCTAAACCCTAAAACACTACCCCAGCACGACCCTCTACACTACCCAAACACCACTGCACTAACCTAAATCCTAAAACACTACCCCCAGCATGACCCCCTACACTACCCAAACACCACTGCACTACCCTAAAACATGACCCCCTACACTACACAAACACCACTGCACTACCCTAAACCCTAAAACACTACCCCCAGCACGACCCCCTACACTACACAAGCACCACTGCACTACCCTAAACCCTAAAACACTACCCCCAGCACGACCCCTACACTGCCCGAACACCACTGTACTCCCCTAAACCCTGAAACACCACCCCCTTCACGACACCCTACACTGCCCGAACACCACTGCACTGCCCTAAACCCTGAAACATCACCCCCAGCACAACCCCTACACTGCCTGAGCACCATTGCTCTGCCCTAAACCCTGAAACACCAGCCCCAGCACGACCCCCTACACTGCCCAAACACCACTGCACTGCCCTAAACCTTGAAACACCAGCCCCAGCACGACCCCCTACTCTGCCCGAACACCACTGCACTGCCCTAAACCCTGAAACACCAGCCCCAGCAAGACCCCCTACACTGCCCGAACACCACTGCATTGCCCTAGACTCTGAAACACCAGCCCCAGCAAGACCCCCTACACTGCCCGAACACCACTGCACTGCCCTAAACCCTGAAACACCAGCCCCAGCACGACCCCCTACACTGCCCGAACACCACTGCACTGCCCTAAACCCTGAAACACCAGCCCCAGCACCACCCCTACACTGCCCGAACACCACTGCACTGCCCTAAACCCTGAAACACCAGCCCCAGCACCACCCCCTACAATGCCCGAACACCACTGTACTGCCCTAAACCCTGAAACACCACCCCCTGCACCGACCCCCTACACTGCCGAACACCACTGCACTGCCCTAAACCCTGAAACACCACCCCCTGCACCACCCCCTACACTGCCCAAACACCACTGCACTGCCCTAAACCCTGAAACACCACCCCCAGCATGACCCCTTTACTGCTCGAACACCACTGCACTGCCCCAAACCCTGAAACACCACCCCCAGCATGACCCCCTTTACTGCTCGAACACCACTGCACTGCCCCAAACCCTGAAACACCACCCCCAGCATGACCCCTACACTGCCCGAACACCACTGCCCTAAACCCTAAAACACCACCCCTGCACGACCCCCTACACTGCCCGAACACCACTGCCCTAAACCCTAAAACACCACCCCTGCACGACCCCTACACTGCCCGAACACCACTGCACTGCCCTAAACCCTGAAACACCACCCCCAGCACGACCCCCTACACTGCCCGAACACCACTGCACTACCCTAAACCCTAAAACACCACCCCCAGCACGACCCCCTACACTGCCCGAACACCACTGCACTGCCCTAAACCCTAGAACACTACCCCCAGCATGACCCCCTACACTACCCGAACACCACTGCACTACCCTAAACCCTAAAATACTCCCTGCAGCACGACCCCCTACACTACCCGAACACGACTGCACTGCCCTAAACCCTAAAACACTCCCCCAGCACGACCCCCTACACTACCCGAACACCACTGCACTGCCCTAAACCCTAAAACACTCCCCCAGCATGACCCCCTACACTACCCAAACACCACTGCACTACCCTAAACCCTAAAACACTAACCCCAGCACGACCCCTACACTACCCAAACACCACTGTACTACCCTAAACCCTAAAACACTCCCCCAGGACGACTCCCTACACTACACAAACACCACTGCACTACCCTAAACCCTAAATCTACCCCCAGCATGACCCCCTACACTACACAAACACCACTGCACTACCCTAAACCCTAAATCTACCCCCAGCATGACCCCCTACACTACACAAACACCACTGCACTACCCTAAACCCTAAATCTAACCCCAGCATGACCCCCTACACTACACAAACACCACTGCACTACCCTAAACCCTAAAACACTACCCCCAGCACGACCCTCTTCACTACCTAAACACAACTGCACAATTTGTTACAGGCGTTGCAACGCAGGCCTGTGGTGCTTACTGGAAGTACCTGGTGGGCTGGTTGGGCCCCAGGGACTCTCAGGATTCAAGGTGACCTAATCCCCCAACTTAAAACGCGCCACGGGGCGCGTTTGCACAGTGGTGAAGGGAGGGCGGGGCCTCAGGTGACATGTGCGCAAACACGCCCTGTGGTGCGTTTTAAGTTGGGGAGTTAATTCCCTTTGAATCCTGGGGGCCAACTAGCCCACCAGGTACCTTCAGTAAGCACAACAGAATTGTGTTGCAGAGAGGTGAAAAAAGGTGCGTGGCCTCGGAACGCCTCTCTGCAACTCAGCTCTGTGGTCCTAACTGTAGGTACCTGGGGGGCTAGTTGGGCCCCAGGGACCCTCAGGATTCAAGGGGACTTAATCCTGCAACTTAAAACGCGCCATGGAGCGCGTTTCACACATGTCACCTCAGGCCCCCTCCCTTCACCACTGTGCAAACGCGCACTGGCTCTGGTTAGTCAGAGTCAGTTACCACCAGTACCCGTCTGAAAAAGTTGTGGGCACAGGATGATTTTGCAACAAGGCCTCTTTCTGCTCCTCTGTTGGTTCTTTCTGCACATCTTTTGCTTCTTTCTGTGCGTTTTTTCTTCTTTCTTCACATGTCCTACCTCTGTTGGCATAGTTAGAAACTAGCATTTAAAAAACCTTTGAAATTCACTTAAAAATCATAGGTTTCAGGCACGTTATAGTTAGAAATTAGCATTTAAAAAACCTTTGAAATTCACTGAAAAAACCATAGGTTTCAGGCACGTTATAGTTAGAAATTAGCATTTAAAAAACCTTTGAAATTCACTGAAAAAACCATAGGTTTCAGGCACGTTATAGTTAGAAATTAGCATTTAAAAAACCTTTGAAATTCACTGAAAAAACCATAGGTTTCAGACACGTTATAGTTAGAAATTAGCATTTAAAAAACCTTTGAAATTCACTGAAAAAACCATAGGTTTTAGGGACAGTTATAGTTAGTTGGACATTGCACTCGTACAAAACCCGTGAAATTCCCCTGTTATAGTTAGTTCAGCTAACTATAACTCGCGCCCGCAATGCACTGCTGATGACGTCACATATTACATCACTCATGACATGGTCAGTGACATCACTGATGACATCACTGATGACATCTCAAATGACATCACTGATGACATCATCCATGTGATAATTTCATGCATCTTCTCACACCCTAATATAACTTTTGATACACCCACTCTAAATTACAGACTGCCATTCTCAAAACCATAGACACTCCAACACCAAAAACTACATACCCACTCACTGATTCTTAGGTCTACACACACATCCACTCACTCACCTGTACAGTCACTCATACTTACAGTCACTCAGTACAGGACTATCATATGCACTCATACACCTATATAAACACTCACACACCGCCACTCATCCATAGAGGTACTCACACACCTAGTCAGTCATGCAAAAAATTAATCACACACCCATTTACTCACCTATACAGTTATACACACACCAGCTCACTTACTCATACAAATACTAGCACATTCTTACGCTCTTATACAATAACTGATACAAGCACACACGCATCCATACAGCCACTCTCACAATAACACACTCTCACTTATAGCCATTTAAATACTCTAACACACATATATACTGCCTTTTACATATGTAGTTACTTGCACATGTACCACTGAGATATACATTCACTTACTAACACACCCATACACACACTCACCCACCCAAGCAGTCCATCACAGATGCACTCTTGAAATCATGCACCCAGTGAATCACCCACTCACACATCTATGTATAGAGTCACACACACCCCACCCACACAAACACTCAGGCAGCCATACAGATACTCAGAGAACCAATCAATAACCCATATAGACACTCATGTAGCTATTCGCAAATCCATGCATCCACTTACACACCAACAAACAGACGGATACAGACATTCACACAGTTTAGTCACTAACCCATGCATTCAGTAAGATACGTTTAATCACTCACTTGTAGAGTCAGTCACTCACGTACTAAATCATCCATTCAGACACTTATACACCCACTCATTCTTCAATACGCCTTTCCCTATATATATTAAACATATTTAAACTTTACAGAAACACACAGTCACTGGATGATGTCATCAGTGATGTCATCAGTGATGTCATTTGAGATGTCATCAGTGATGTCATCAGTGATGTCACTGACCATGTCATGAGTGATGTAATATGTGACGTCATCAGCAGTGCATTGCGGGGCGCGAGTTATAGTTAGCTGAACTAACTATAACAGGGGAATTTCACGGGTTTTGTACGAGTGCAATGTCCAACTAACTATAACTGTCCCTAAAACCTATGGTTTTTTCAGTGAATATATATATATATATATATATATATATATATATATATATATATATATATATATATATATACTTACTGACGGTCGCCAGTAGGTAGTTATAGTTAGGACCTCGTTTCTATTCAAAAGCGTTTTTGTTTTCCCAATAACTTTGGCGTCGTTTGACGAATCTTCGCGAAATTTTCAAAACTCGTGGCCCACTCCGGTCAGCTCCTGTCTTGAGAGTTTCGGGGTGATTCGTCAAGCGGGGGCCGAGAAAAAAGGGGGGTCCCAAAACACATTTTCCCCATGTTAATTTCCATACGAAACTTTAGACAAAGCTACAGCCTGAACTGCTGAACGGAATTACACCAAATTTGGCAAAAAGGTAGGTCTTGGTTCAGAAAGAGCCCTTTTTGTTAAATGGTGTTAATCCGTTCAGTAGTTCCTGAGAAATTAGAAAAAAAAAATATCGATATCTGACACTGAGGAGTCACGAACCCTCCCGTGCACGAGCTTGTTTCTGATTGGCTGCCAACACTCCAAACCAGGAAGTGTTGGCAGCTATCTTGTCACTCGGTAACCGAGTCACAAGAAAAGAGTAAAAAACAAGAAAAGGGGGCAAGGTAGAAACACCCTGACCCCCTAGGCCTGCTCAGGGGGTCCCGCAGGGATCCCCAGGGCCAAAAAAAGCATTTTTTTTATAACTTTGTCCGAATTCGCGCAGGGTCCTCGAATCCAGCCAAAATTATTTTTAAAAACGAGCGCGGTCTCCCGCGCTTTGTTTGTTAAAAAGCCCCCAGGTGGGCCAGGTCCTGGGGGCATGCCAAATTATGGTGTGGGGGCCCCCACAGCCCCGGGGACCACCACCTCCCGGGGCTTAATAATTTATGTGTGCGGGGCACGCGCCCCCGCAGCCCTGGGGACAGCCACCTCCCTGGGGCTTTAATTAAATTATGGTGGGGGGCCTCACGGGCCCCCAAGCCCCGGGGACTGCCACCTCCCCGGGGCTTTAATAAAATATGCTGGGGGGCCTCGTGGGCCCCCCAAGCCCCGGGGACCGCCACCTCCCAGGGGCTGAAAAAAATAATGTGTCAAGCCCCTCACACTGCCCCGAGGACCACCACCTCCCCGGGGCACTGTTTATTTAAATTCGGGTTCCGTTGCGGACCCCCGGCCCCGGGGACCACCACCTCGCCGGGGCTTTAAACACATGGGAGGGGAGCCGTGGCCCCCCTTCTGGAGCCCTTGATGGCCCTGGGGACCGCCACCCCCAGGGCCGGCTCCTGCAATGTCCCGGGTGCCCACCCCGGGACATTGCTGTTTTCTATGACAGGGCGGGAGCACGGCTCCTGCCCTGTCATAGCAAACTCTGCTTCGGTTTTGGAAGCGAGAGCAGAAACCTGCTCTCGCTTCCAAGAACCAGCAAAGTACTTTGCACAAGGGGAGCTGCATGTTAGCAGCTCCTTGTGCTAAGCAATCATCGGCTCCTGCAGTAGGCGGGGAGCCGGCGGGACCGTGGGGGCATTGGGGCTCCCCACGGTCCCCAACAGTGAGCCAGGCCCCAGGGGATGGGGTCCCCGGGGCCAGAAGTGGTCCAGGAGGAGGGCCACGCGGCCCCTCCCACGATTTAAAAAAAAAAAAAGAGGCAATGCCCGGGGGATGGGGTCCCGGGGCATGTAAAAGCCTCAGGAGGGGGGCCACACAGCCCCCCTCCATTAAAACATTTTAAAAAAGTGTTTCTGGCCAGGCCCAGGGGGATGGGGTCCCCGGGGCCAGAAGTGGCCCAGGGGAGGGAGGCCAGGCGGCCCCCCTCCTTGCAAATTATAATAACATTTTTTTAAATGAGGCCAGGCCCCGGGGATGGGGTCCCCGGGGCCAATAATGGCCCTCGCCGGAGGCCCCGCCCCCTCCCTGCAGCACTCTGCAAACGCGCCCACTGGCGTGTTGTAAATTGGGGGATTAAGTCCCCTTCAATCCTGAGGGTCCGTGGGGCCCAACTACCCCACCAGGTACCTCCAGTAAGCACCACAGAGCTGCGTTGCAGAGAGGTGGTTCGAGGCCACGCCCCTTTTTACACCTCTCTGCAAGGCAGCTCTGTGGGGCTTACTGGAGGTACCCAGTGGGCTAGTTGGCCCCCAGGGACCCTCAGGATTCAAGGGGACTTAATACCCCAACTTACAACGCGCCAAGGGGCGCGTTTGCACAGTGGTGCAGGGAGGGGGCGGGGCCTGATAGAACAAGTGTGCAAACACGCCCCCTGGCGCATTGTAAATTGGGGGATTAAGTCCCCTTGAATCCTGAGGGTCCCGGGGGGCCAACTAGCCCACCGGGTACCTCTAGTAAGCGCCACAGAGCTGCGTTGCAAAGAGGTGGTCCGAGGCCATGCCCCTTTTTACACCACTCTGCAAACACGGCTTCTGGTGCACTGCTGGTGGGGCGATGAGGTCCTCTTGTGTCCTGAGGACCTCAGGACACAAGCGGACTTCATCCTCTGAGCAGCAGTGCGCCAGAAGCCGCGTTTGCAGTGTGGTGTAAAAAGGGGCGTGACCTCGGAACACCTCTCTGCAACGCAGCTCTGTGGCGCTTACTGGAGGTACCTGGTGGGCTAGTTGGCCCCAGGGATCCTCAGTATTCAAGGGACTTAATCCCCCAACTTACAACGCGCCAGGGCGCGTTTGCACAGTGGTGCAGGGAGGGCGTGGCCTGATATAGCAAGTTAGCAATCCTGCTGTGTGGGACTTACTGGAGGTAATAAAGGGGTAGTTGGCCCCCAAGGTTGACGTTGGGGGCTAACTACCCCTCCTGTTACGACCAGTAAATCCCACACAGCGGGATTGCTAAAATGTGTTTGGAGGCCACGCTCACCTTTCTCCACCACTCTGCAAACGCGACTGCTATGTTATAGTTAGAAATTAGCATTTAAAAAACCTTTGAAATTTACTGAAAAAACCATAGGTTTCAGGGACGTTATAGTTAGAAATTAGCATTTAAAAAACCTTTGAAATTCACTGAAAAAACCATAGGTTTCAGGCACGTTATAGTTAAAAATTAGCATTTAAAAAACCTTAGAAATTCACAGAAAAAACCATAGATTTCAGGGACGTTATAGTTAGTTGGACATTTCACTCGTACAAAACCAGAGAAATTCCGCCGTTATAGTTAGTTCAGCTAACTATAACTCACGCCCCCGCAATGCACTGCTGATGACGTCACATATTACATCATTCATGAAATGGTCAGTGACATCACTGATGACATCTCAAATGACATCACTGATGACATAACTGATGACATCATCCACGTGAAAATCTGATGCACCTCCTCACACCCTAATATAACCTTTGATACACCCACTCTAAAATACAGACTACTATTTTCGAAACCATAGACACACCAATACCAGTTACTACTTACACACTCACTGATTCCTAGGTCTACACACCCATCCACTCATTCACCCATACAGTCACTTATACATGTAGTCACTGATCAATACAACACTATCATATGCACTCATACACCTATACAGACACTCACACACCGCCACTCATCCAGAGTTACTCACACACCTAGTCAGTCATGCAAAGAATCAATCACACTTCCATTTACTCACCCATACAGTTATACACACACCACCTCACTTATTCATACAGATACTAACGCATACTTACTCTCTTATACAATCACTGATACAAGTACACACTCATCCATACAGCCACTCTCACAATCACTGACTCTCACGTATAGACATTTATATACTTCAACTCTCACATACACTGCCTTTTACATATGTAGTTACTTGGATATGTACCACTGAGACATCCATTCACTCACCAACACACCCATACACACACTCACCTACCCATACAGCTGTTTCCACATGCACTCTTGAACCCATACACCCAGTGAATCAACCACTCACACATCTATGCACAGAGTCACACACCTCCCACCCACCACACATACACTCAGGCACCCATACAAATACTCAGGCAACCAATCAATAACCCATATAGACACTCATGTAGCTACTCACCAACCCATGCAGCAGCTTACACAACAACAGACAGACTGATACAGACATTCACACAGTTTAGTCACTAACCCATGCATTCAGTAAGACACATTTAATCACTCACTTATACAGTCAGTCACACACCTACTAAATCTTCCATCCAGACACTTATACACCAACTCATTCTTCAATACACCTTGGCATATATATAAAACATATTTAAACTTTATAGAAACACACAGTCACTGGATGATGTCATCAGTGATGTCATTTGAGATGTCATCAGTGATGTCATCAGTGATGTCACTGACCATGTCATGAATGATGTAATATGTGACGTCATCAGCAGTGCATTGCGGGGGCACGAGTTATAGTTAGCTGAACTAACTATAACGGCGGAATTTCTCTGGTTTTGTACAAGTGAAATGTCCAACTAACTATAATGTCCCTGAAACCTATGGTTTTTTCAGTGAATTTCTAAGATTTTTTAAATGCTAATTTCTAACTATAACGTGCCTGAAACCTATGGTTTTTTCAGTGAATATATATATATATATCACGATGCAAGTAATACTGGGGAATCCAGAAGAAATACAGCAGCACACCTGAGAACAGCACAATAGACTTTATTGTGCACGCAACAAACGACAAGTTTCGGCGAAGCCTTTCTCAAGTGAAAAACCTGTGCTCCATCTCCTCTAGAAATGCAATTCAAGCTTCATGGAAAGTGAAGACATACTATAAAGTTAAATAATACAGTAGTGGAACTAGATATAAATAAATAAACATGTATACATGTATATTTGTAAATAAACGTGGCAGCCATGGGTGTCAATTCATCATGTCCATATTAATACAATCATCTGTCACATTGTCATCTTTATCGATCATAGGCAGTGAAGAAATACTCCATTGTCATCACACGCTGAGTAAATTTTTAACGAAACAATTCATATCATAAGCACCCTACTAGACCACCGAGGAGACCGATTGTATCTTCCAATGGAGGGCTTCTAGAAAACACCTCCATCTTTCTGGACCTATTTTTATCTCCCTTTGTTACCAATTTGAGGTCATACTGTAGGGATAGCACAGACTTCCTACGTCGCATACATGATGTCAGATGGGAGGAAAGTTACCTCATGATAGCATTAGATGTATGTTCTTTGTATACATGCATTGATCAAAGGCAGGGTGTGGAAGCCTGCATGTACTATTTTCGCGGCAGACACATATCCCTATGGGAACATACTACCATGACGGAGAAAATAATGCTATACTGCCTTAATCAGAATATTTTTTATTTTTGACAAAACCTTGTACCGACAGAAGTCGGGGACCACAATGGGCAATTGTTTTGCCCCCAGCCTGGCAAACCTTTTCCTAGGCTGGTGGGAAGAACAGGTAGTGTGGGTGGAGGAAAATGAGAAGTACACAGAACACATCCCAATCTGGATCAGGTACATAGATGACCTGTTCCTGATTTGGGATGGACCCAAAGCTTTGGCACAAGAATTTATAAGTAAATTAGGCATTAATGAGCTGAACCTAAGCTTTACACATAAAATGAGTGCTAGTTACTGTGAATTCCTTGATGTAGCCATTAACATTGAAAACAATCAAATGGTCACCAGTTTTTTCAGAAAGGACACAGCGGGCCCACAGTAACCATCCCACTCCACAGATAAATAGCATTCCCTATGGGGTGTTTTTGAGGGCTCGTCGAAATTGTAGCTCAGAAGTGGGATATAGAAAAGAGCAAAAAATCATGGAAGAGAGGTTTGCTCAGCGCAGCTACACCAAGAAAGTGGTGTCTGAAGCTATAAAGAAAGTTGGTCGCCCCAAACAAAATGATGTATTGTTTCGCCCCACAAAAGACAAGAAAGGCAAGGTCATTATTCCTAGAATGATCACCACCTCTAACATCAGGTCCAATGCCATCAAAAGAATCATGAAACGTCATTGGGGCTGGCTGGAAACGGATCCCGTAATTGGGAAACACATTGGCAAATCGCCCCAGGTAACCTACAGAAAATCCAAATCACTAAGGGACCATTTGGTTCGTAGCTATCAAGGGGAACCAGCAATTAATACCTGGCTAGGTTCACCCAAAGGCTTTGTCAGGTGCAGCACATGTAGAACAAAGCATGTAGGAACAGCAAAAGCAGAGATAAGTATTAATACCTATGGTGATAGGACGAAACAGATCACTAAGCTCATAACATGCATGAGTGATTATGTTGTATACGTTCTGGAGTGTCCGTGTGGCCTCAGATACATTGGAAGCACTAAGTTACAACTGAAGACCAGAATTTTGCAACATATGAAAGCTGTTACTAATCTGGATTTTAGCTATCCCGTGGCCAGGCACTTCCATGGAAAACATCAGAGTAATAGCAAACTGATTGAGTTTTTGGGAATTGACAGAATCCTGTCACACCCAAGGGGCGGGGACAGGGAAAAGCAATTGCGTATCATGGAATCCAGATATACAATTGAGTTCAATACGAAAATTCCCTATGGGCTCAACAGTGGGGAAGAATTAGCCACACACACAGGACATGGTTAACCTTCCGTTTGCTAATCGGTACCTTCCTTTCAGAATAAGTATGTAGTATACCTACAGCCATAGGCTGGTTTTATTTTCACCTTCACTTTTATTAGGGGTAATGAAGTAGCATAGTATATTCTGATCTGGATTTAATTTTATCGATCAGATATGAGCATGAGTAATTGGCATATTGGAGATGCAAGCTTGATGGATGTGACAGCTATAATTTGTCCGTCTACTTTGCGTCAGAATGAACGATTGATCTCTGGCAACCAGGGGGTGTATGCTGATTTTATCACTCCCCTTCACTCGACCCCCCCTTGTCACTGTTTTGTTTATTATTGTTTATTATTAGGCCTGGGCGGTAAATTCCGTTCCGCTTGAGGAATTTGCGGAATTTGGGTAGTTTCGCGTTCCGCGGAATTACCAAATTTATTTTGCTTGTTCGCGCTTTCAAAATGCGCCTTCGCGAGATATTTCTCCCTGAGCATGCAAACAGCGTTCGCGAACAGGAAAAAAGCATCGCGAACGGGCGGAACAAGCAATTCCGCGTGTTCGCTGAACTTTTGCATGCTCGCGGAGATTTTTTACCGTTTCGCGGAGCTTTGCGTAGCGCGACTACGCAAATTCCGCCCACCCCTATTTATTATTGTATATACACAGTATTGCTTTCCATGAGAGCACACAAACGTGATCCTGTCTCCATACCACATATAGAGGTAGACATGGTTCAGGTGAGGACAGGAACATCCTTGCCGTACAGAGACTTTCGAGGCACACCAGTGTACGTGCAACTAGATTAGTGTGTGGGTACATTACCCGATATCACTCTCACATATTGGTACTACTATTTGTGTTCATGGTTAAGGTGGCCATGTCAGCTATTGCTTTATTGTAAGTCTGTTTCAATATTTTTTACTGCCTATGATCTTTAAGCGCAGTATTGCACTGAAGAAAGCATCAATGTTGATAATGAATTCTCATTGTAATTAAGACAGTGTATATATTTTTTCTGTCAATAGATTTTGATATGAATTGTTTAGTTGAAAATTTACTCAGCGTGTGATGACAACGGAGTATTTCTTCACTGCCTATGATCGATAAAGACGACAAAGTGACAGATGATTGTATTAATATGGACATGATGAATTGACACCCATGGCTCCCGCGTTTATTTACAAATATACATGTATACATGTTTATTTATTTATATCTAGTTCCACAACTGTATTATTTCACTTTATGGTATGTCTTCACTTTCCATGAACCTTGAATTGCATTTCTAGAGGAGATGGAGCACAGGTTTTTCACTTGAGAAAGGCTTCGCCGAAACGCATAGTTTTTTTTGTGCACAATAAAGTCTACTGTGCTGTCCTCAGGTGTGCCGCTGTATTTCCTCTGGATTCCCCAGAATTACTTTCATGGTGATTATTGAACGGCAGCTGCCGCCGTCGCAGGCACCGGCATCGTAGGAAGCGGATCAGCTGAGTGCAGCAGCTGTTGGGATATATATATATATATATATATATATATATATATATATATATATATATATATATATATATATATATGAGACCTACTGGCTGTCACCAGTAGGTAGTTATTGTTAGGACCATGTTTCCATTGAAAAAACGTTTTTTGACTTGCCTATATCTTTTGTGCCATTTGACGAATCTTCACAAAAGTTTACAAAAAAAGTGTCATAATGAGTCTTGTTGTACATGGAAAGTTTCGGGGTGATCCGTGAAGCCGGGGCTTAGAAAAAGGGGTGTAAAAAAAAGTGTGTTTTCCTATGTTAAATCCCCTAGGACCTTTAGACATGCCTGCAGCCGAATCACTGGATGGAATTACAACCTAATTTGGCAGAAAGGTAAATTTGGTTGTGCAGATTGTGCTTTTTGTTATTTGGTGGAAATCCGTTCAGTAGTTGTTGAGAAATTTAACAAAATACAGTTAGTGATATCTGTGGCCGCAATGACTTCACGAAAAATAGCAAGCTCAGGCAAGGAAATGCAGACATTTGATTGGCGACCAACACTGATTGGCTACCAACACTTCAACCAGGAAATGTTGGAGCCATCTTGGGACTCAGCCGAGTCCCCCCAAAATTTAAAAAAATAAATAAAAGGGGGCAGGTTAGGAATACCCTAACCCTATAAAGTTGGTCCTACGGTCCCAGTGAGACCTTGACAGGCCCAAAAATGTTTTTAAAAAACACTGCGAAATGACGATATTGGCAAATTTGCTGTAATTTAAAAAAAAAAAACACAAGTGTGGGCTCCCGCTCTTGTTTTTAATTATCCCCTGGGTGGGCCAGTGAAATAGGAAGGGGGCCCACAGGGCCTCCCTCCTAGGGCTTATGAAGGCCCGCGAGCCGTCACCTCCCAGGGCATTGGTTTTTATGAATGTGGAGCTCCCCCTGGGGACTGCCACTTCTCCGGGGCAAATCATAATTAAATACTGAGGGGGGCCCACGTGACCCCCCCAGACCCAGGGACCGCAATCTCCCTGAGGCAGTTAAAAACATGTATGCGGGCGGACCCACTGGGCCCACCCACGAAAATTATATTGAAAAAATGTGGGGGCCCGTGTAGCCCCCCTACAGCCCTGGGGACCACCAACTCCCCGGGGTAATTTATTCAAAAAAAGGTGGGGCTGCGCACACACCCCTGCAGCCCTGAGGACCGCCACCTCCTGGAGCTGAAATATATTAATGCAGAGAGACCGTAGCAGACCCCCGGCCCCAGGGACCACCACCTTCCTGGGGCTAAATTGTATGATGGATGGGGGCCGTGTGGCCCCCTTTGTGGAGCCATGGATGGCGCTGGGGACTGCCACCCTGAGGAACTGCTCCTGCTACTTCACGAGGTGACCACCCTCGGGAGGTAGCTGTTTGCTTTTGCTTGGTGGGAGCTGACAGCTCCCACCAACCAAAAGCTAACATAACACTGCTTTCTGCAAGCCGGAGCTGTTACTTTCTGCAAGCCGGAGCTGTCAAACAGCTCCGGCTTGCAGAAAGCGGAGTTTTCATCTGTTTCCCTGCACGCAAATATGCGTGCAGGGAAACAGATGAAAACATTTGCTCTGACAGACAGGAAGCTGCCTTTTAGCAGGCTCCTGTCTGTCACAGTAATGCCGGCTCACGCAGGAGGCGGGAAGCCGGCTGGGCCCACAGGGACTATGAGGTTCCCCCCACAGTCCCATTGCACACTGGGTGCCCTGGGGGCCCCTAGGTGACATGGCTGGGCCCTGGGGGATGGGGTCCGAGGGAATGAATTCGTCTCTGGGAGAGGGGCTGCGGGCTCCACCCTTAGTAAAAAAAAAATTCGAGGCAAACTATTTATTCCTTACTTAAAACAACTTTAGATCACTACATCAAGAGTTCTATTTTAATGGACATTCTGTGTCTGGCACTCAAGGAAAGATTATGGGAAACAATTCTTGGCATCCATTTATTGTGCACTGTATGTCTTGTGAGAACCACAACAGAGCTTGTAACACAGTGTTTGGAGTTACACTGTTTATCGCATCTCCAATGCAGAGCTACTCAACCGAGATGATGTATTTTAATTGGATCGCAAAAAATATCTTTAAGTCTGAAAAATCTATATAAGTGCATGTTATAAGCGCACACGTTTTAGCACTTTGAGGTAAATTGCCTTGGCAGAAAAGCAAAATAAATCCGGATGTCTGTACTGGCTGAAGTTGGCCGGATGGATAGACAGGGCAGGCAGTCCAGGGGCCCAGTAAACATTTGGCTGCAGAGGAGGCTTTCAGAATTAGAATATTTCTTGGGAGTGGGGACCATGCAAGATGGGCGGGAATTTTGAATACTAGAAAAGAATTCTTTGTCTGCAGAGCGTCTTAGCAATGCTCAATTAAGTCTGAAGCATTTAAAGGGAACCAAGAATGAGCCTGTCAGTCTTCAATATACCTGCACAATAAATTTACTGCTCATGGTGTGGTGTTCTAGTGCTTCCTCTCAAGTGGGAAATGCTGCTTTTGGGAATGGACAAGGATGGAAAGGCAGGTGTGTACACAAGCCCGCTTGAACAGATCACGCATTGTATGATCAGAGCACCACTGCTGGTGAGACGCAGATGCATGACTAATTGGTAAACCAGGCACTGGGATTGCAGCATGGAGCTATCGAGCCTTCCTCACATGAACAGCTGCACTGATACTAGTGTTCATGTTTGGTGATTTACATAAAATGCTAAAAGTAATCGCAAGGGATCTGTCCATGGTCACACAAGTGGCCAAATAAGAAAAATAGGATCACAACCCTAAATTCCTCCACTCAAACAATTTAGCCACTATACCACATCCTTTTCCTAACTACCAAGCTCCATAACCCAAATGACAGTTTGCTCTTTTCGGTTCCCACAAGGCAGTATCATTTTTCAAGTCAGATGTGTTGGTCTCTTTAAAGAAACTTATAAAGTGCATATGTTGGACACATGAAAAATGCACTTGTCTAATTCAGTTAGGGTCTTGCTAGCTGCAACACTTATGCCCCTGATGGACTGTAGTGCAAGGTGGTGACCATTAGTTTAAAAATAAAATGGCACTCATTTCTAATGAACACACCAGAACTTCTAACATATTACGGACCAGTCACCTTTTTAAAAAAATTTAAATGTAGTCCTGAAATGGATTAAAATGGCCACTGCATATGCTGAAAATGTAGTTAGGCAGGGCACTCGGGGACAAATAGGGAAACCTAAAAATGGAGAGACGGTGATGCCAGCAAATGGGTAGCCTGTGGGTGGGTAGATACAGCGTGTCTCGGATCGAGACAGCACATGCACGCTGTCTAGAACTGAGACCTAAAAATGCCCTACTCCACCTTGCAAAGTTATCTGTTGAAGGCGCTCAAGCAACAATGACGTAGGCAAAGTTACAGAAACACAATGTCACTGGAGACATTTCCTCTCTGTCCTTTTCGCAGCTGTAGTGTAGTAGATGCACTACACATTTACCCAACGAGTTAGCACTTACTAATTAGCCAATAGAAGGGATTCCAATTGGTTAGAAGTGTTGCACAAAATGGTGTCATCTTGAATAAATATGCAGGGCAGGATTCATTCTACCACAATGCGCATTTAACAGAAATGAAACCTCAACGGGAAGCACTTACAGATAGAAACAAAGCAGGGCTCCTCTTTTAATTACCTATAACCATCGCCTTTGTTCCTTATAAGCACTACGTATTTTGCACCGTTTTGGTATGGTCACTTCACTGGGGTCACAAAATCACGTCAAAATGTGGAATTGTATATAGTGTAATTAAACAAATGAAAATACCTTTATGTCTCTTTTTACTTGAAATACCGTTTATGCAAAATAAATTATACTCGCTTCGGCTGAAGTGAGTACAGCTAAAAGAATTGTTCTGTGGGTTTCTACACAAATCTTGTTACAAAATTGATATGCCTAATTGAATTAAGTTTAATTTTGCATTTCCTTGTAAGAAATTTTAATAAACAATTCAAATGAGTTCCTTGTGAACGCTGTTTCTGCTTAATTTGAAAAGAGGCACTGCCATCGGACCGCCCGCCTACCAGACTACTAAAAAGTCGTAATCTGCCGGGCGGGCGGCGTGACCTCTGGCAGAGTGGTGGCACGTTGGTTTGCACCACTCTGCCACCGCTCCACCAAAAACTCATAATCAGGGTCTAAGTCCACTTCCAGTGGGTAGGAGCATGAAAAATGCTCCCACCTGCTGGGAGCGTTCTTTTCATCCGTTTCCCTGCCCACACTGAAGAGGAAAGGGAAACAGATGAAAAAATTGCTCCTACCCGCAGGGAGCAGCACTTTAGCTGCTCCCTGCGAGCGGGAGCAATGCTGGCTCCCACTGGAGGTGAGGAGCTGTCTGGGACTGTGTGGGCCTTGGGGATCCCCCCGCAAATGCCAACAGGGATATGGTGGGTGCTGTGGGGCACCCAACCTTTATTGACCGGGCCATTACTAATTTTCCAGGCCCCAGGAGATGGGGCCAATGGGGCCAAATTGGCCCAGGGAGGGGGGGTCACATACCCCCTCCCCTAAAAAAATGTAGCAGGCCCTGGGTGATGGGGTCCCCACGGCTGAAATAGGCCCGGGAAACCAACTGCCTGCACTCCTCCCAGGTTGGCTGCTTTTGAGGGGTTGGCCACAGGGCAGGCCCTGCAGTCAACCACACGCTGCACATGGCCAAAGACTGTGCATGGCATGGCATTGGTTGCATCTGGGGGGTTGGAAACAGCAGTGTGAGGTTGGCTTTATGCGAGGCGTTTGGCCTCAGCACCTGGCCCCAGGCCAGGCCCTGCAGCCAACCCTCTGCCACGCATGGCCAAATGCGTTATAGTTATACTTACATATATGTATCTAGTTATACTTTTCTCAATACACTATTACTCATCCCCTCGCCATGCATTGCTAATTACCCTGCATATTACATTAGTCATGACATCTTCTATGACAACATTCATAATATCAATGCACCATTTGCAATAAAAATAATAATGAGAAAACTGTGCATGGAGGGGGTGCAAGTTAAAGTTACTCTAGGGCACACGTTATGGTTTGAGATAGGTATAACTATAACTACTAAATTTCTATGGTTTTGTGTGTGTGAAATCTGAAGCTAACTATAACCTCCTTGTAACCTTTGTTTTTTTCAGTGGGAATATATAAATATATATTACAAACACATTAAACCATAAGTAAAATAAAATAAAATCAAATGCTATAAAATCTATTTCACCAATATTATGTAAACTATTTTAGCCTAAGAATAATAAATATACTATTCCCACTCTAGTTTATGCAACAGTAGGGAAACTGTTGGTCTTCGAAGTGGTTATATTTACTATTCCAACTCAAGTCCTCGAAATAGTAGGAAAAGTGTTGGTCTCTGGAGAAGTTAGATTTACTATTCCTACTCCAGTTAGTGAAATAGTAGTGAAATTGTTGGACTTTGGAGGGGTTAAATTTACTATACCTACTCCAATCTAAGGAACAGTAATGACAGCTTTAAACTTTGGAGGGGTGAAATTTACTATTCCCGCTCCAGTGTAAACAACAGTAGGGAAAGTGGTGGACTTCAGAAGGGTTACAATTTACTATTCCCACTTCAGCCTGTGCAACAGCAGGGAAAATATTGGATTTCAGAGGCATTCAATTTACTATTCCCACTCCAAACAACACAACAGTAGGGAAAGAGTTGGACTTCAGAGTGGTAGAATTTACTATTACCACTCCAGTCTGTGCAACAGCAGGGAAAGCATTGGATTTCGGAGGGGTTACATTTACTATTCCCACTTTAAACAGTGCAACAGCACAACAGCGCAACAGTATGGAAAGTATTGGACTTCGGAAGGGTTAAATTTACTATTCCTACTTCAGTCTGTGCAACAGTAGTGAAAGCATTGGACTTCGGATGGGTTAAATGTATTCTTCCTACTCCAAACAGGCCATTAATAGGGAAAGTGCTGGACTTCGGAGGGGTAAAATTTGCTATTTCCACTCCAATCTGTGCAACAGTAGGAATAACGATGGACTTTGGCGGGGTTAAGCTTACTATCTCCACTCCAAACTGGACACCAGTAGGAAAAGCATTGGATTTTGGAGTGTAAAATATATTGTTTCTATTTCAAAGAGCACAACAGTGGGGATCGTGTTGGACTTTGGAGTGGTAAAATTTACTGTTCCCACTCTTGTCTCTGAAAGAGTAGGGAAAGCGTTTTGAGTTTCAGAGGGATAAAATTTACTATTCCCACTCCAAACAGTGCAATAGTAGGGTAAGCGTTGAACTGCAAAGAGGTTAATCTTACTATTCCAACTGCAGGCTAAACAAAGGTATGGGAAAGTACTTCACTTTAAACACATTACATATATAAATAACACAGTGGATGTTGAAAAAATACTAAACTCTTATTATTTAAATTATTAATTGAAATGAAATATATATATATATATATGTATATATCACAGCTTCAAGGCAAATAATCACCAGCACTCACGGGAATAGTAACCCAAAATTTATTTGGGTATTAGAACACGAAAAGACTTGTTTCGGCAACCGCCTTTGTCAATAATGGCGGGCGCCGAGTGTCAGCAGCATTTAAATGTTACAGTGTAAACATCAATAAAGGACACCGGACTTACTTCAGTCCATAGGTGTCGGCCATATTTAAACATGCAATTTCCTAAAACAGTTGGATACCTGCAACATAGAGAAACAGTCATGAATTGTATTTCCTGCACGTCATCCCGCCCTGGATGGGCAAGTTCACAATGGCTAAATTTGCAAATCCACGACTAATTGCATTATACATTCAACCATGTAAAAACTAATATGCAACCTCTCACCCCATATGGGGTTCGCCATTGGTGCAGTGTTTACCCAACAAATCATTGGTGTAATATCAGTGACTTTAAGAAATCGCCACAACTATTTACATGTACATGATCCCGCCCTGGATGGACAAACCCCATGGTTCTTACCAGGCATAACCTAACACCCTGAATGGGTATGTATCATAAGTGTATTTCTCATCTATCTTACCCCAATGAATGGGCAAACTCCACTTAACAGATCATTCTATTCTTACATCAAATTACACATTCTATATAGTAGAGGCATACATCGTAAATTAATTTCTCAAATAAGTCACATCTCACCCTCCATGGATTAGACACCAGGATTCAAAACTACCATTTTCTATTGTGTCCTCACTATATATGTCATCATTAAACAGTCTCCAATTAAACAGCAACTATTGCATATCGTGAATCATAAGTGAATTGCCATTTCCTCCCCACTGTTCAAGCCATTCGGTATTTTTGTATGATTGTCAATGATATACCTAGACTCCAGCCTACGAAGTTGTGGTTGTCTATCTCCCCCTCTCACATTGGGGGGTACATGATCCATGCAAAAAAATCTCAACAGGTCCCTGTTGCTATTGTGGTACATTTCAAAGTGCCGTGCCACCGGATACGTGGCGTCCTTATTGGCAATTGCTCTCAGATGTTCCAAAATACGCACTTTTGTCTGATGTATAGTGCTACCAATGTACCTCAAGCCACACGGACATACCAGACAGTACACCGTGTGGCTTGTATTGCAGTTCATGAACTTCTTAATTCTCTTAGGATTCTCTAGGCCCGGTACATCATATGTCAGAACCTTATGGCTGTTCTTGCATGCCTTACATTTAGAGCAAGGAAAAAAGCCAGCAATTTTACGAAAAGCAGATGGTTTGCCCTCTGTGACACAATGACTCTGGACTAAATAGTCCCTTAATGTTTTTGTTCTCCTGAATGACATAAGTGATGCTTTTGGCAAGTCCTCCCCTATAGTGGGGTCAGATTTTAAAATATGCCAGTTCTTTCTGAGCACTTTCCTGATCTCATTAGAGTCTCTGGAGTAGTCAACGATCAACCTAAAGTTGTTCTGAGCTGTTTCTCTCTTTTTACTTTTCCCATCCTGCTGACCACCACTGACTAACTCCAATCTTGATTTAGCGTCTACTTTTTATTTTGCTCTACTGAGTGTTTCTCTGCAGTATCCTCTCCTCTCAAACCTCTGCAAGCTATCTTTCGCTGCAGCTTGAAAATGACAGTCCCTGGTGCAATTCCTTTTTATCCGTAATAGCTCGCCATACGGAATGCTGGTTATTGTTTTCTCAGAATGGCAGCTACTTGCATGCAACAGGGAATTCCCAGCGGTTGGTTTCCTGTGCAGAGAAGTGCACAGTCTGCCTTCCGCTGGGAATACCGTTAAATCAAGGAAATTCACTGATATCTGACTTATTTCACCTGAGAATTTGAGATTAAGGTCATTCTCATTCAGCACATTGACATATTCTTTTGCTGACTGTTCTGTGCCCCTGAAGACAATAAAAAGGTCATCAATGTACCTATTCCAACTGATGACCTTACTGGTCCATTCCCTATTGGCTTCCGCCCAGGCCACCTGCTTCTCCCACCAGCCCACGAAAAGATTTGCGTAGCTGGGGGTGAAGCAGGTGCCCATAGCAGTACCGCATATTTGCCTAAATAGTTGCTCTTGGGACAGAAAAATATTATTGTTCAGACAAAAGTCCACAAACTCAGTCAGCATTGTATTGTGCTCAAGCAATTTCATAGATCGTTCTCTCAGAAAGTACTCAACTGCCTCAAGCCCTTTCTTATGCTCAATGCTGGTGTACAGACTTGAAATGTCCAATGTCATCATCACACAGTCTGACTCCCAGACGACATTCTCTATCCGGCTCAAAAAATCTCTTGTATCTTTTATGTAGGAGACTAATTGCATCACAAATCCAAATAAAAAATAGTCTACAAATCTGGACATCTTCTCTGTAAGACTACCCAGAGATGATACTATAGGGCGTCCAGGGGGACTTGTTGCATTTTTGTGTATTTTAGGGAGGTGGTAAAAAGTGGGAATGTGTGGATGCTTACACTCCAAAAAGGCATATTCCTCCTTTCCCAACATGCCTCTATGGTACCACTTATTAAGGAGTGTGCGATACGCTCCTATGCTGTTTTCCAAGTCCTTCCTTCCAATCCTTACATAACTCAGCTCATCATTGAGTTGTTGCAGGGCTTCCTTCTGGTACAACTCGGCAGTTAGTAACACTACGTTGCCGCCTTTGTCAGAAGGCTTGCATACAATCGTTCGATCTTCCTGCAAACCTTTAATCGCCATCCTCTGTTTTTCCGTAATATTGCTCTTCATTCTTTTCTTGTTGTTCACTGTTCGTAATCTAATCAGTTCCTTGGTGACCACCTCCGTGAACACATCAATAGCGTCTGAGGGCATTTGTGGGATAAATTTAGAACTAGGTTTAAATGGGCTCCCCGGACTCACTTGAACAATTCCCATTTGATCAGTTCTATTCCTTCTTGTCGGAATCAGTTCGCTAGGATCTCCTTCATTTTGCAGGTCCTCTAATACAGCCAATGTCTCCAGATCATTGACTGTCAGAACGCCCATATCTGTGTCCACAGCGTGCTTTCTTCCCCTGCGCCCTGGATTTTGTAATTTAAAGTACTTATGTAGTTTCATTTTTCTCGAGAATTTGAATAGGTCGATCCTTGTTTGTGTATATTCAGATTGTTTAGATGGACAAAATGTAAGTCCCAGTTGTAACACAGTCTCTTCTGTTAAATTCAATATTCTCGGCGTCAGGTTCACGATAGTGAGCGTTTCAGGTGTTTCAGATATTAACGCTTGGTTCCTCCTTTGCTCCGAGTCACCCTTGGCGAGGCGCTGGCGTTGCTTGCTCCAGCCGCCCCTCCTCGTCCTGCATTTGCTTTCTGTTCTGGGGGTTTTCCCCTGCCTCCTCTGCCCCACGTTTGCCTGATTAGGCGAAATTCCTCGTAAAAAGGGGTAGTGGGTTCCTTGGCCTTAGGTCCTGATCCGCTTTCCTCACTTGACAACTCTGCATCCGTGATGTCAGACTCTGATGTTTCTCTCTCAACAGCAATTATCCGATTCTTATTGCTCAACAGTTGTTTGCGTGGCGCATCGAATTTCTTGGCAAATGTAATAACACGCCCCAGCTCGTAGTCTCTTGCGTCACGCTCAAATTTGCCTTGTTTCCTTTGCTTTATTTTTTGTTCATAACTAGTAAGGCGCTTCTTCATTTCATCTCTCAATTCCTCTTGTTTATTCTTGTCATCATTCTTGGCGATCTCACTTTCTAAAACACTGATTTCCTGTAGAGCTCGTTCTCTGTCGCTCCATGCGAACATGACTAAAATGGCAAGCATGCCATTTGAAGAATTCGCAGTATGTTCCGCCCACTCAAGTAATTTTGGGTCCGGGTACTCTTAAGCGGGAACCGTGTATATACGAAGTCCCCTTGGTACCCTTTGGACATCAAGGTAATTCTGGAGGGAGGTTGCCTCCCACCATTTGCGAATTTCCCTCTCGTACAATCTCTCCAATTTGTTGAATTGTACTCTTAATTCATTCGTGCCTGTTGCTGCTTGGCTACTTTCATTTCTCTGTAAATCACTCTTCCTTTTAAATATATCTGCTGCTGCCTCTCGGCGCGCCGCCTCACTAAACATATTCCTTCGAGCAAGTCCTTGCTCAAATTACTTCCGTGTTCTCTCTTTCCTTCGACCTGCCACCGGCTTTTTTTCTTTCACTTCATGCCACAAATACATGCAATCCTCTTACCGGTGTAGTAGACAGCGTGTCTTCAGTGCGGCCCCAGGAATTCCTTGGCTCCACCGCTACGTTGTATCCAAACACCGGGGGATATTTTGTTGCAAAATGCTCTCCAGCGGCGGTGAAGGTGCAATTGTATCACGCTTCCCTTCCTCCGTCTTGCTTCCCTTCACTCGCGGTCGGGTGCTTTATTTTAGCGCGGAGACGAAGACCGCACGTAACATCACAGCTTCAAGGCAAATAATCACCAGCACTCACGGGAATAGTAACCCAAAATTTATTTGGGTATTAGAACATAAAAAGACGCGTTTCGGCAACCGCCTTTGTCAATAATGGCGTGCGCCGAGTGTCAGCAGCATTTAAATGTTACGGTGTAAACATCAATAAAGGATACCGGACTTACTTCAGTCCATAGGTGTCGGCCATATTTAAACATACAATTTCCTAAAACAGTTGGATACCTGCAACATAGAGAAACAGTCATGAATTGTATTTCCTGCAAACAATTAATCAATGTACATAATTACTATTCAATAAAATAATTAATAATTTCTAAATAATTGTCATTTAATTGCTAATTAATTAGGTTCCCATCCTAAACACCTAAAAAACTAGCAGTCTGCACCTAAAATATAATTAAAAAAGTATTCCATAATTTGAATATTTAGAATCAATTAAATAATTAATTGGCAATTAATAATTAATGATTAATTAATTATTAATTCTCATCCCAACCTATACCACTACAAACCTAGCAGCCTGCAACAAAAAAATTATTAAAATAAATAAGTTTTCCATAATTTACATATTTAAAATTCAATTAAATAATCAATGTGGAAACTGTACGGCCGTGGCCAAGCAACATGGCTGTCGGGACGTGAGCTACAGAGCTCTTACCCAGCCAGGGGACATTTCCCCATGTATCCTGATCCTGCATAATCCTGCTTTTAATGGTAAAGCTTGGCATCCTATAGCCTTCTGAACTCATGCAAAGGAGAAAGCTGTACCTGATTCCCGATTGCACCCGGCATTGCGGAGACTTTTGAAGCCGCAGCCTAACTGGGCCTAGGACATCAGCTGATTAGAGACTGTTCTATGGTGTTGCTGCCTGGGAGCGGGGCCTAGGACAGATCTTGCTGGCGACTGTGGCCAGGAGGCAGCCTGGCCCCGGGGTGCAGGCTCTGATTCTGCGGGGGACCGCCAGGATCGTGCCCCTTGACAGCCTAACTGGTGTGGGAGCCACACTTGAGTGAGATGCGTCCCAGATCGGACCCTGCTGTGGGGATCTCTCGGAGCTGAGCTGTGGGGCGGGGAGCCCCTGTGATGCCAGGACTGGAGGTGAGAGGGAGCCTGCTGTCCAATGAGCATTGCACTGGGCAAACAAGGTGAGAGGCTGGAGACCTCGGGGAGTGGTGTTCCCCGTTCAGAGGATCCAGAGGGAGAGGGCCTCACCTGAAGTCCTGGAGCGATCCCTGCGGGGACATCACTGCCTGGATGCTTCGCGGCCCCCTGGATGGTTTTGTAGGGAGCTCCGATAGCCTTGACGATGGACATTGCCCCGGAGTGGGGCAGTCCTTCCTCCTGCCGGTTGGGCCTTTGGGGGGGCCGCTTGGGCCTTCCTTTTCCCATTCTGTGTCTGCCGCTGATGAGAGAGGACCCCGCCTGCAATCTCATGGGCCCATGCCTTTATGTTGCCTGTCGTTGTGCCTTCAACAGGGAGAGCCCTGGAACTACTCCTTTGGTGACTGGAGGGGCAGAGCACATGCCACATGGCCGCCTGTGACTGCATTGAGTAGTCTGGGAGACAGCCGTCGGGTGGGAGTGAACACAAGTCACCAGGGTATCTCGACTCTGGAGGTCCCTCTCTACACACTGACCCAGTAGCATTCCAAATGAAGTCAGCTGTCTGCCCTTGCTGATACACAAGGTTAGCACCGCATACCTTCAGGGTGCTAATCGCACAGAGACTGCGACTTTGCATCCTTGTTATTTCTTCTGCGTGGGGGTCTGCTGGGGACTGCCGTGCTGGTCTCTCTCTGCGCCCAGACGCTCTTGAGGCCCATAGTCACACACTAATGGACATTGAAGAATATTGATTAATAGCTTGACAGAGGGATATAGACAGCAAGGGCAGCCTGGTGTGTCTGGACCACTGTTTTGCACCTCGCTTATTTACCTGGGCTCCCTTAGGTGAGACATACGCTTGGCACAGGAATTTGTGCACTGGGGTGCGGCATGAGCAGCACTCCAATGATGACCATGGGCAAAGATCATTCCTCACGTTCCCAAGCGAGAAATACCATCACGCAATACACCACACCAAGACAGCTACCCCATAGGATAAAAAGGCAATCAGGTGATACGGAATTGGGGGAATCGAG
The DNA here is from genome assembly GCA_963921515.1 of Calotriton arnoldi. Classification (NCBI taxonomy): domain Eukaryota; kingdom Metazoa; phylum Chordata; class Amphibia; order Caudata; family Salamandridae; genus Calotriton; species Calotriton arnoldi. Next base: position 1,130,564 of record CAWUFW010000874.1, on the reverse strand, counting down.
TTAACAGCCCTCTGAACCATCGAGATCAGACATCCTTGTGGCTATTAAGGGAATGTACATGGTACTAGAGCATAAGATAGAGACTGTATTGATTGATGTCAATTTGATAAAAGCTGATCTACGAAAGGTTTCGGATAAGGTGTGCAATGCGGAGACCAACATTAAAGCCCTGCAGGGGAGGTGGTGCACTTGAAGAGACAGCTGGCCACAATGACTACCTCAGTTGAGGATTTGGGTAGGAGAGCGGAGGATGTGGAGGGCCGCTCACACCACAGCAATATTAGTGTATTAGGCTTCCCTGAGAAGGAAGAGGGATCATCTACTGAACGATTCTTGGAGGACTAGATTAGATCATCCTTGAAACCAAAAGGACTGTCAGACTTTTTCGTCATTGAGCGGGCTCACAGGGCTCTGGTTTCCCCACCTCGGCCTGGTTCCCCTGTGAGAACCATCATTGCTAAGGTCCTCAATTACCGGACTGGGATTGCATCTTGGAGGCAGCTAGGGAACAGGAGGTTCCTCAATTTGAGAACTGTACCATAGCTATCTTCCCAGATTATACCAAGCTGGTTCAGGAACAACGCAAGTCTTTCATAGCTGCCAAGCAAAAACTCACAGCAATGGAGTTGAGATACATTTTGCTATACCCGGCTAAATTCAAAGTCATACACAATGCTAAAGCCCACTTCTTTGATAAACCTGAAGATGTCTTGGAATAGATAGAGGTTAGAACAGCCGATCTGACTTCAAATGGTACCACAAACCCTTGTCGAAATTGGGGCACATGCTCTAGAGGTCTACTGCATGAACACATAGTGGCACTCACAATCCAAATTTGTCTCCTGTAGGCACTGACAGGGTACGAATAGGTGAAGAAGGGATGAAGCAATTGACAGCCCCGGCTTACCCTGGGGGAGGGGAATTGACTCCTGAGAGGGCCTCATCTGTGGACATTGTCTCTGAGCCTCCTAGCTTGCTGATAGAGATCGTACTGGACACCGCTCTTCTCACAGATGGGGAGGGGCAAGTCTTGAGTAAATTGCATTGCGGACCTAGACTTGGATGCTCCCTTGGGAGGATTGCTTGGTTGCTCGGCCTGGACATTTCATCACTGTGCAATGAAGCTTCCCGAATCTTGCTGGTGTGACTGATGTTTTATCCTAACTATTGCATTATTGGCACAGGTAATTTTTGGCTCTTGATTGTGCCTACATGTGTGGACGCTCAGCATAAAGGACGATGGATGAAACCATGTATAGCTGTTTATGCTTAGTGTACATTCTATTGGGATACTTTTGGTTACTCCTGGCTGGGAGGAGCTTAAGGGGGGTAGGGGTTTGTACGTATTGTTTCACTTTAGTTATTAGGTCCTTATTGGGCCACCTGGGTAGTTGTACTTGTCCTGATACGACAGTGGGTGGGCATCAATGGTCAAATGTTAGTACTATGGTTGTCCTTGGGAGGGCTGGGGCGGAGTAGTTTGTTTTTAAGTTTTGCTTGAGATTTGTGAATGACAACAGGTCTCATCAAAGTCATGTCATACATGAGGTTCAGTGATAATTGGAGGGAAACTCATCCCGGGAGAAGCGAATACACCTGCCACTCACCCACACATAGCACCTTCTGCAGATTAGACCGCATACTTGTAACACAGCAGATGGCCCCCAGGATGCAGGGAGTAGTCCACTTCACACGTTACTTATCTGATCACACACCAGTTGCAGGACCAAGTAGGTAGGGACACCATAGCAGAATCCTTGACAGGCTATATTGACGACAACTGGACAACTACTCAGAGCAGAGCTACAGAATGGGAGGCACTGAGGGCAGTCTTGAGGGGGTGCATGTTTGGGTCTTTCCTGTGGAGTGCGGTGTGCACTACACACAGAGCTCCTCCATAAAGAGGAAGAGTTTGCTGTAGTGCAGAGACGTTGACAGGGGTAGACATGCACGGGAAATGGAGCTTCTGAGGCAGTTGACTGAGACATGAGACAGGCTGGAGCGCGTCACACTAAAATCATACAGACAACTACTTATATAGGGCTCTATTTCAATGATTTTAAAGCCTGTTGCAGAACCATCTGATCTGTCCTCCTACCGCCCGATCACTATGATAAATATAGATATGAAAATATTATGTAAAGTGCTGTCACTCTGATTCAGCCCGGAAATTGACAGGCTGGTCCATCCAGATCAGTGTGGGTTCATGCCTAAATGGAATAGCTCTATTAATATTAGAAGGTTAATGCATGTTATCCATGAAGTAGAGGATAGGGAAGAGGATTTGGCCCTGGTCTCTATTGATCTCACCAGGGCCTTCGGCACAGTGAACTGCAGGTACATGATGGCAGTCCTAGAGGCGATGGGAATTGGGCCCAGATTTAGACAATGGGTGAGTCTGCTATACACTGAGCCGACGACTAGGGTTCGGTTGGGTAGACTATGCTCTGACCCTCTGGGGATTGGTAGGGGCATGCAACAGGGTTGCCCTTTACCCCCCTTGTTGTTCGCACTGGTATTGGAACCACTAGCTCTCAGACTTAGGAAAGATATGGAGAGATGGGGAATAAAGGTGGGGGGAACCAAACATTTACTCTCGCTTTATGCAGATGACATGCTCTTTTATCTGTCAGCCATGGCCGAGTCGCTCCACGTGCTCATGGAGCACTTGGACAATTTCGGGGACATTTCTGGACTATGTATTAATATGAGTAAGTCTTTGATATTCCCCCTGGCCCGGCTAGCGAGACAGGACCCCAACAAGTTACCTGCACTCTAATTGCGCTAGGAAACTGACTGCTACTGCTACCTGGGGATACTAGTGGCGCTCATGGCACAAAAGCAGAATCAATACAATATTTACCGAGTGATAGGGGGCTTAACTAGGTCGGTTCGTTTTTTGGAACGCACTTCTCCTGTCCCTCATGGGACATGTGGCTGTGACGAAGATGATGTTCTTGCCGTGTTGCCTCTACAGGTTACAACATTCACTAGATACACTGCCTAGGGCAATCTTTAAGAAATTACATTCTCTTCTAACGAGGCTGGTATGGGTGGAAGGTCGAAGCAAGGTCACTCATGAAATTCTACACCTGCCCTTGGAAGATAGTGGATTAGCCTTGCCGAATATGTAAATGCATTATTTAGCGTTCCAATTACAGCATGCAGCCTATTGGTTAACTGAAGGAGACAACTGGGAAAAGGATCTACTTTGAATGACAGGAGGTAGGCAACGCTCCCAAGTTGCTACATAGGGGAGGTAGGGAACTTGCCCTGCTACCGTACCTAATTAAACATACATCAGCATTGTGGGAGCGTGCAGTGAAGATGGTGCTTCGACGCGCCCCATTTGCGTGAGAGTTTGTTTTCTGGGATCTCCCAACATTCCGTCAGCTGACTGCAGCAGTGGACACAAGTGCTTGCATAAATGGAGGCTGTTCAACACTAGGCGATCTTTATCCCAATGACACATTTTTTACCTTTGAGACAGCCTGGGAGACCTTTGGTCTCACTGAGGGTCAGTTCTTGTTATATGAAAGCATAGTTGCCATATCACAAGAAATCTGGCCCACTTACCCTGTCCCAGCCTCATCTGAATTGCCTAGGATGCTCCTGGATTTTGGCGGAACCGGCATTTAGTTTCACACCTCTACAAGGCAATGATTGCAGATCAACCTAAGATAACAATTCGGGCTAGGGAGGTGTGGGAGGTGGATCTGTGTGCACCCCTGGAGGAAACACAATGGAAAGGTGTTTGTACACTAGTCAAACAAGGGTCGTGTAATGCACGATTTAAATTAGTACATTTAATTATGTCCATCATACATATGTCACGCCGGTGTTCCTCCATAGGCTAGATCAGAAGGATGCCACCGCTGTCAGAGTAGTCCTGCAGACGTCCTCCATTTGGCTTGGTATCCTGGTATTGTTCCGCGGTACATGTTTTTTGGATTGCAGTGGTACAAAGGTTGGAGTGTATTGGAGGAGTCACTTTAGCCCTGAGTCCGGACATTTGCCTTCTTTGGTCCATAAGGAAACAGAGGGGAGGGAAAATGGAATGGAGGTTTGTACAATTGGCACTAGTGTTAGCAAAAAGATGAGTGGCCATCTCATGGATGAGTTACCCATGACCTGGGGAGCGAGCATGGATTAAAGATGTCATAGAATTAGCGATAGCCGAAGAGGCCAGGCTCCGTCAATGCAGGAGGGATGAGAAAGCAGGGGAAGACCTACAAACACGGAATAGGCTCTTAACCAAGTTTTGAGAGGAGGGAGGAGGCTCTGGGACAGATGGACATGATTCTGAAGCCTAATAGATATACGTAGCCATGGGAGGAGGGGAGGATGTTCAGGGGAGTAGCTATGACTGGCCATTACTTCTACTATAAACGTTTTTTTTCTCTTTTATGTTCATGATGGTCCTGTTGCATGTAAGTAACTTCCCACCCTATACCCCTACAAACCTAGCATCTAGAAACTAAAATATAAGTAAAATAAATCAGTGATCTATATTTTGCATAATTAAAAATCAATTAATTAATTAACAATTTATAAATAATTGTTACATAATTATTACTTAATCAATTTCCCACCCTATACCCCTAAAAACCTAACAGGCCGCAAATAACATATTACAAAAATAAATCAGTATTACCTAATTTACATAATAAATATCAGTCATAAAATTAAACAAAAGTTATTCAATAATTCATAGTTAGTTATAACCTAATTAACTTCCCAACCTATCCCCCATAAACCCCAAAACCTGCTACAACACTATAAACTACTTAAAAAAATTAAATAAAAAATTCTAAATCACTTAAAATTAGAAACTATATTTTACATTGTTTATAACATTTATATAAATACTAGTAACAGATAACATTAATATAGCAACTAAAACACACTCAAGTAAATAAAAATATTTTAACTACTATATTATTGAAAACCATATTAAAAGCAGTGATTTTATTTAAAACGATATTACTTACCTAAAAAAACGATATTCTTGTCAACGATATTTGTGCTGGTGGTTGTTGTTAGATCTCACCTACAGACAGCTTTTAGCTGTCTTTTGTTGAAGATCTGTTGTGAACAATACTAATACTTACTCTGACTTTTGTTCAGCCCTGTGATCACCAAAAGCCCACCATTGGTTGGCTTTCTTGTGAATCTCATTTCCTTGCTTCCTATTGTGTCTTTTTGTGTTTGTCCTTCCCCTCGAGCATAGCTCATCTACTATCATTTTTTTTTTTTTTGTAAATCTTTTTTATTAACACAGCTCATAAGACCATACATCATGTATTTACATCTGCAGTTCAACATCACTTCCAGTACAAACAGTACAACTATCAGCGGGGGTATGAGCTTGGGGAGTCTATCCTGAATCTTAGCAATGGCATGTACCCTCATCCCTCCTCTACTAACCCAGTATTTCTGTACTTCCTCCATGGCGCCCAGACTTTTTTCCATTTTTTAGCGCTCCCCCTGCTCCTATACACAGTTTCCTCGGCCTTCTGACACCAATCGAGGTCCCTCTTCCAGTCATCTAGCTGCGGTGGCGCCTGTGCCCCCCAGCCTCTTGCGATGTTGCGTTTCACCACTCCTGCTGCTAGGACCAGTCACAATCCCGCATGCCTGGGCCAACCCACATCTCCCTTAATTTGCAGGAGCAGCCACTTTGGTTCCAGCGGGACCTCCCACCCCATTACCCTGGACATAGTGTCTGTGACTCCTATCCAATACGGTACAATCTCCGGGCAATCCCATAGAATATGGAAAAAGGAACCCTCCATTTGGCACCCCCTCCTACAGAGACCCGACCGTAGTCTACCCCATCGATATAGGAGTGTGAACGGGTAGTAAGTGCGGTGGAGTATTTTTAGCTGCACTAGTCTAAATCTGGCACGGATGACTATCTCCCTGGGGCTCTGTAGCACCTCTTGCCAACTGTCATCGTCAATTTCGCCCAGGTCGACAGCCCATGCCGCCCTGAGGGAGATCAGCGGATCTGGACTATTGTTAAGGAGCTTACGGTAAATCGTAGAAATGGGCTTTCCCACAATAGGGTCAAGCAGCAGCCGATCTTCCAGTGGTAAATATTCAGGCACAGACGTCCCCGGTTGAACGTGTACTCTAAGGGCATGTAATAATCTGATGTAGTGGTACCGCTGTGTCGGGTGCATATCATATTCCGCCTGCAAGTATTCAAATGTTTGGGGGGAATCGTCCTTCCAGACATCTCCCAGGTATTCAATGCCTATGAGCTTCCACCCCTTGAATCCCGTCAGAGTGGTCACCTCTCGGAGTTGGTCCCCCAGCCACAACGGGGTCTTACCGGTCAGTTTCCGTTCCCAACCCAGAAATCTATTGGCATCCCTCCAGCACTGCACCACCACCGTGTATGAGTCGGCCAACTCCGCAACATCTTCCCGGCATATAGAAGAGACTCGCAACTGCCCCCCTTCCTCATCATCCTGTCTACCCGGTATGCCGGCTCGGAGACATCTGCGTATACACAGTCGTTAACCACCTGTAACTGCGACGCCCGGTAATAGAGCTTGACGTCCGGGATCGCCAGTCCACCGTCAAATACCCCTCTGCGAAGCTTGTGCAACGCGATCCGCGGGGCCCACTATCCCATAACAGTGTGCGGACTGCCTGCGTGACCCGTTTGAAAGAGTGCAGAGGGACCGGATACAGTGTGTTTTGTAAGATGTATAGTAATCTCGGCAATGTAAGCATTTTGTAGAGGGCCGCCCGACCCATCAGTGAAAGCGGGAGGGAACGCCAATGGCGCACGTCCGAACCCATACGCGCTAGCTGGGGCTCCAGGTTTTTGGCCAGGAACTCTTCACTGCTTCTAGTGACATAGACTCCCAGATACTTAAACCCTTCAGTGACTACCGGCGCCCCACAACAGGAGGGAATTTGCGGTGGAGGGTCAGAGAGTGGAAAAACCACCGAATTCAACCAATTTATAGTGTAGCCGGAGTAACTACCGAACAATTCGAAGATGTGCAACACACGGGCCAGTGAGTTGTACGGTCGGGCCAGGTAGAGGACAATATCATCTGCGTATAGAGACTCGCGCTCCTCCCAGCCCCCCGGCGACACAATGCCCCAGATCATGGGGTCCCTCCTTATCCAATGAGCCAGGGGCTCCAGCGCGAGGGCAAATAAAAGGGGAGACAGGGGACAGCCCTGTCTAGTCCCCCGTCTAAGGGGAAATGATCTGGACAGTGCCCCATTGACTCGCATCTACTATCATTTTGAGTGGATGACTTGAAGTCATCTACTGTTTACATCCAGGAAACTACTTTTTTTTATTTTTCATTCATTCCTCCACAGAATTTTTTTTGCTCCCTTCCTTGTGTGCTTCTTCCCCCTCAAATTACCACTCCTTGTGCTCTATGCATAGAAGCCCCTTTCCTTAGCATGTCTTTTCATTCTCCATCCCTCCCTGTGTGGCTTATTTTTAATTAATATTTAAGTTCTGCACCCTCTCCATTACCTTCTTTTTTCAATATTTTTTGGAGGCCCATCAGCTACATTTGCTGCTGACCGTCCTTTAGATAAAACGATTAATAATAAAATAGCACTTTTTTTTTTAAAAATATGTTTATTAGTTTCATTAGAGACAAGTACAATCAATAAATGCAAATTTGATACAGAATAATAAAGTCGAACAAACCCACCATTGCCCCCCCCGACCCCCACCACCAGGCAGAGTGTGATCAGGGTTCTAGTACATTCGGACAATGACTGCGCTATAATAATACGGTCATATAGAAGACAATAACAGGATGGAAATGAATTGGCGTATTCATGTGGCCCACTACTCCGGGTAGAGGGAGCAACACAAAAGACACAAAATTACATGCAGGGACGGCTTACACCAGTGCGAGGGCGGGCTCCTCCAAGCAATTCAATGGTCTACAGAGATAATGAATAGAAACAATTAGAGATTCACAGCAGAACTGGCCTGGACATTAAATATGCTGTAAGCGGGGCCCAGAAGTCCTTGGGGCGAGATGCAACTGGCAGCTCCTCCTCGTAAATCAGCAGCTGGTCCCTGCAGTAGATCAGATCACGAAGCCATTTTTTTACCGTAGGAGTAGTTTTAGCACCCCAGCATTGGCCAACAGCCCGTTTCGCAAATAAAGTGGAAACTGCAACTATTCGTCTATTGCAGGGTTTAAGCCGCTTGACATACCCAAGTAAGCATATTTCAGGAGTGCATGGCACGGGCTCCAGCACAACATCAGTAAGCATTTTTACCACAGCCGTCCAAAAAGCAAATATACCCGCACACAGCCAGGCCACATGCAAGAAGTCAGCATCCGCCATTCCACAGCGCACACAGTTAGCAGTCTCCCGTAGACCATACCGACAGAGCTGTGAAGGGGTGTAATAGAGCTGGTGGAGGAATTTAAAGTGAATAATACGGAGATTACAGTTAGCTGTAAGACGACCAGTGAGTTGGCAGCACGCCGTCCAGACCTCCGGTGCAAAAGTGGTACCCAACGCTGCCTGCCAGCGTAGACAAGAGGGGTGATCAACTTGTTCCCATTCGCGTAAGGAAGCATTATAGAGTTTCATGATTAACCCCTTGCGCCCCTCTCCCGACAGCATCGCCTGCAATGCCCGTAGAGTAGTGGGTTCCATTGGATAATCCGGATAAACCGCCCGAATAGCCTGTCGAACTCTAACAATTGTAAAGCCAAACATAAAGCCCCAATCAGTACCATTCCGTGCCTCCTGTAGCGTTTTGAATTGACCCTTCTTGTACAGATCACCCAACCGAGAGATACCCGCCTTAGCCAACTCCCGTAGGGCCGATGGTTCCCGTGCCGCAGAGATCTCGGGGTGGGATGCTAGGGGCAGCAGCAGCGCGTAGAGATAGGGTAACTGAACTCATTTCGCAAGCATTCTCCAAGCCCACGCCGTGCACTGTACGGGGTTTATTTTGATACGCGGGCCACCTGAACCCCCCGACAGAATTGCCGCCTGTAGTGGCATGGGGAGGACAGCATCTGATTCAATAGCCACATGAGGCTGAAAACGCTGGGGAAAATGCCAATAATGCGCGAATTGCGCCTGTGCGCACAAATAGTATAAGCGAAGGTCAGGGGCCTCAAAACCGCCTCGATCAAAGGGCTGCACCAGTAGGTCCCATCTACAGCGAGGCTTCTTACCGCCCCAGACAAACGTCAGCAGGGAAGACTGAAGAGTGCGAAACATTGCCACATTTAATTTTATGGGAATATTAACAAAGAAATAAAGCAGTTTGGGGAGAAAGGCCATTTTCACAACCGCTATCCTGTCTGCCAAGGAGAGGGGCAGGTGTGCCCACCTCTCAGCTAATTCAGTGATGCGCGTGACCGTGCGGCCATAGTTCTCAGATATAACCACTACTGGATTCCTGTGGAGCCAGACCCCAAGATACTTCACAGGATCAGACGTCCAGGTTAGCGGAAAGTCCATCTCCACTTCTTTTGTATTCGCTGTAAGGGGAAACACGACAGATTTTGACCAGTTGATCCCAAGACCCGAGAACCCCTCGAATTTTACATACTCTCAGAGAAGCGCAGGTAGATACACCGCGGGTTCACGGACATAAAGCAACATGTCATCCGCATAGAGAGAGACCACAAGCGGCCTCTGCCGAAACCGCAAGGCAGCCGCCGCGTGTTTTTGACGCAATTTGCATGCTAGGGGCTCCAGGGCGAGCGAGAACAGCATAGGAGATAGGGGGCACCCCTGCCGTGTACCCCTCTGAATGGGGAACAACGAGGACACCCAGCCATTGACCCGAACCCGAGCCACGGGAGAGTCATACAATACCCTGAGCCATTGGAGAAAGAACGGCGGGAAGCCCATCCTAGTCAGTACCGTGAACATATAAGGCCATTGTAGGGAGTTGAAAGCCTTTGCTGCATCTAGTAGCACAGCAACTGCTTCAAAATCAAGGTCGAAGTAGTGTAAGGTAGAAAAGACAGTGCGCAAATTATGAGCCGTGGATCTCGCTGTGATGAACCCAGATTGATCCGGTAAAACCAGAAGAGGGACCAATGGTTGTATCCTAGTGGCGATCATTTTTGCCAGAATCTTTGCGTCAATATTAATAATTGAAAGGGGCCGATATGACTCGCATAGATTGGGGGCCTTGTCAGGTTTCAACAATGTAACAAGTAAAGCTTCACGGAGGGAAGGCGGCAACGTCCCCTTCTCATAAGCTTCCGCATAGACTTCCAAAAGTCTGGGGGCGAGTTCCGTTCCGACGCATAAGCTTTATAGAATTCGCTAGGCAGTCCATCGATGCCTGCAGCTTTACATGTCGGAAGGGACATTATGGCCTCCTTACCATCTTCTTCAGCGAACGGCTGCATGAGATATTCGCGGTGCGAAGGAGATAGCCACCCCAGCGCGACATCTTCCAGGTATGCGTCGATCTCGGTAGTCGACGGAGAAGCCCTCGTGGCATACAGTCGAGTGTAGAACTGCAATACTGTAGCGCAAATCTCAGTTATCGAGTAGTGGGCTACCCCGTTCTCATCTATCAATTCTGTGATATGGTCCTGGCTGCGCGGCTCAGTTAGTTTTTGGGCCAGAGAACGGCCTGGTCGGCCTCCCTCGCCATAGTAGCGGGCAACTCTTCGGCGGGAGCAATGTAGGAGCTCCTGGTCTACTGTTGCATTATACTCCGAGACAAGGTCCCGCACTTCAGCCAGTTTAGCAGTAGAAGGATCAGATTCATACTCACGTTCTAGTTTAGAAATATCCGAAGCTAAGCGTTGGAGTCTCCGCCGAATATCTCGTAACACCCCGGATTGTGCCCCTATGCACGTCCCACGAATAGTCACCTTAAAGGCCTCCCACATCAGTCCTGCACTATGCACAGATCCCTCGTTTTCCTTAAAAAAGTATGTAATCGCCTCAGCAATAGTCCGACGGAATACAGGATCAGTAAGCTCAGAGGGCTGTAGTCTCCACGCAAAGGGCGGACGTTCGCAGGCGGGAATCTGCAATTGGAGGAGCACGGGAGAATGGTCAGACAAAGTGCGGGCTTCATGCGTCACCCCCACCACCCAAGAACAGACTCGCTCCGAGACCAGCCACAGGTCTATCCGGGACCAGGACCCATGGACTGAAGACACGAAGGTACCCTCCCGGTCAGTGGGATGGCGGCTACGCCAAATATCACACAAATGACCTGCGTCCAGTAAACCCAGCAGAACCTCTGCAGCTTGTTTAGGTCGCGCCTCACTACTACCCATTCTGTCCATTGTAGCATCCAGACTAATGTTAAAATCACCCCCCCAAATGATAGCAACAGGAGGAAATGCAGAGATTCTACGCCACACATCTGAATAGAAGGAGGGGTCATCGGTGTTAGGGCCATACACATTCACCAGCAACACATTTTCGCCGCCTAGTCGCCCATGTAGGATCACCACTCGTCCACATTCATCCACGTCAGAGCGAATCACTGTAAATGGAATGCCTTTTTTCACCAGAGTTAACACACCCCTAGAGTAGGTAGAGTAAGAGGACGCAACTTTGGCACCCGCCCAGCGCATCCCTACTTTCCTAGCTGAATCCTTGGTTAAGTGAGTCTCCTGCAGGAGGGCTATTTGCACTCCCATGCGGTCGAGATAGGCAAATACTGCTCTTATTTTTTTAGGTGAGTTAAGGCCACGTACGTTCCAAGAAAGAAACCTAACTGTACTGTTCATGGTTCGGGGCCTCCCGTAACAGAGCACATGAATAATAAGTCGTTTAAAGCATGTCCGAAGTACCACGGTCCACCAGATCGGTGGATAACCAGCCCAGCTACAATACCATTCTGCCTACCCTGAAACCACCCCCCGACCCCCCATCCACTTCAGCATCCCCAACTCGCCAAAGCCATCCCCAAGAATACCCTCCCCTTCCCCAACATACCCAACAACAACACAATGCATTTGGGGTACTCCCAATTTCAGGGGCGCTGAGTGCCACTAGCCTCCCACATAGTAGGAGGTGGCTGAGCAGGTCTAATATTGCGCCAGGAGAAGAAAACATCAATAGCATGTAGCATAATGAAACAGCGTACAGTATCTATCAGGGCATCTAGGCACCCCCGTAGAGACACCCCATTATATGGCTCCTCAGAGCCGGAGCAGGCACCTTCAATGAGTCACGGACAACCTGCAGGGAGAAACCAGCATTGTGACAGAGCAGTAGCCTCATAGAGTTTAGTGCGCTCATATTAACAAATCCAAAAACCAGTGCAAGCATTCTACAAGAAAAAACATGGCATGAGTTTAGAAATCATTCCAAGTAACACACATTATTGAATAGCACAGCGGAGAGGGTTCTGAAAGGCAGACGTATGTATAGCACCCAGCAATGTGTAGTGTTTTGCAGCTTGCAGCTACTCCGTCTCGTTAGTGACACTACTGGCCTCGTGCCTCCTCCGCTTTAACTGTTTAGCATGCTCCAGGGCTGCTTTTGGAGAAGAAAAAATTTTGCAATCCCCATCTGGGCCTATGTGCAAACGGGCCGGGTACAGCATCGCATATGGGACCTCTTCCGTCTGCAGGAATTTTTTTACGGCGCCAAATTCACGTCTGGCCGCCTGGACAGCCACCGTCAAATCGGGGAAGAATGCCAGTGAATTTCCCTGGTGTACAACATTTCCCTTCTCTCTTGCCAGCCTCAAAATGGTATCGCGGTCCCTATAGTTCAATAGCCTGGCTATTACAGGGCGGGGAGGAGCCCCCGGAACGGGCCTGGCAGCGAGGGATCTGTGGGCGCGCTCCACAACGAACAGGTTAGAGAATTGTTCTGCGCCAAAAACTTCAGTTATGAGGCGTTCTATGAAGGTCTCCATTTTCCCTACATTTGTGGATTCCGGCAGCCCTGTAATTCTAATGTTGTTGCGCTTAGACCGCGCCTCTAAATCCTCATTTTTGGCCTGGATGAGGGCTAATACCTTCTCCATATTGAGTGCCTTTTCTGAAACTTCCACCAGGCCATCCTCCGTAGCAGACACCCTTTGCTCCACCTCCCCCATGCGAGCGTTATGTTTTTCGAGTTGAGAAGACATGTGGTCCAGTCTGTGATTAACTGCAGCCATTGTGCCCTCAATTGACTGTAAGCTGCGCTGCATAGCCAGCAATGTAGCCTCCAGAGTGGGGGGGGCGTCCGTCTGGGCATCCGACTCCGAGTCCGATGCAGCTTTCTGCATAGCTCTAGATGGTTTGCGTGCCTCGAAGGTAAGACGAGGCTGTGATTTATCCGTACGTCCCATGGCCTCTCACGCTGGGGGCGCCCCTTATGGCCAGGGACGCAGCGATAAGAAAGAGGTTTAAGGGGTGGCGTATGGTCGCGCAAAGTTGGTAACAGGGCAGAAACCCAGCAGAGGTACTAGTCGCCAACCCACTGCCCCACTAACCAGGCAGTGCTCACCCCCACTCCAAGTATGCCAGCACACAACTGAATGACAACCACTCTGCGCAGGTATCGGATATAGAAGCACCGCACACCCAGAATAGTCGTTGAGCCACCAGTACATTGGCACCCAGCCTCAGCGGTCGCCCAGCTTCCTACACACAAGGCACGGTTGTGTTGCCCAAGAACAGCAGAGGGACAGCAGGCGCAGGGCTCCACAGTTGGTCGGCCCGGAGCACAGTACAAGTTCACCGCCCAGCACTATGTGTAATATGAACGTGATATCAATGAGCTCCTCGTGGACCAATGTTTATGACCGGCAGCCTCACCGAAATGGAGTTAGCAGGGCCTCAAAGTTCTCAGTAGCTTTGTAGCGCTCCCCTGCAGGAGTCCAGCAGAGACCAATACCGCCAGTGGCAGCGCCTGCAATGATGGCTCCGCAGGTCGCCACACGATGGATACCACAGCCTCAACTCAAGCAGCCACACGCGTTCCACCAGGAGCCTCCCGCTGTTCAGTGCACTCAATGCAGCGGAGGGGCAGCCAGCTCCAATACCAGGCTCATCCACATGCGATCCCGCTCACCAGGCCCCTCAGGTGGCGCGATGTCACTCCTGCTGCCGCGCACCCCAGGAACGAGGCGCACCAGCCAGCCGCACACCCACAGTCGCAAACACCAGCTCGCAGGGCGCAACCCAGCAGGGGCCCACTCCCGCCTCCGCAGTTACGGGCCCCGACCAAGCCGCGCCGCACTTACCGGGGCCAGCGTTGTGAGCAGCGCTGTCACCTGGGGGCACGCAGCACCTCAGCGCCGGTGGAGAAGTCCTCCGCTAGGCCGCCACCTCGAGCCGCACACAGACAGAGGCCGGAATCCACTCAGGCAGCGCATGGGGTCTCCACGCTGGAAGTCGCTGTCGCAGGAGCCGTGCAGCGTCAGCGGCTCGCAATCAGCCGCAGCTCGTCACACTGACCCAGCGCTCCGGTGCGGCGTCGGAAGGCAGGGCCCGTCAGCAGGACAACACGGCGGCCGCCATCTTGTGAATGCGTGTCCGGGCCCCACACCTCAGCAAACCAGTCTCCACGGCGCTCTCCGCTGCGCCGGAATGTCGCCAAAGTGTGCAGCGAGAGCTTACAGGTAAGCGTGTGTAGTTTAAGAGAATTGATGCAGCTATTTCAGGCAGATAATGGGCGGATAGTAGCTCAGCCGGGCAGAGCTACACTAGAGTGCGGCCATCTTGCCGTGCGCCCTCTAGCGCCCCCCATAAAATAGCACTTTGACACACTTTTTATTTCTGTTTAATGTACTGCTCTGAGATGGTTGTCTGCCATTTTCGAACAGTAAATAGAAAATAAAAACAAAATGGCTACCACAGATTGATGTGTGCAATTGTATTCATGGTGATGTATGTATATGTCATATGGCTAGGTCAATCATAACTTGATGATACCCATGAGCACACTCATCACCGCACAGGGGGTGGGGTTAACTAGTGTAATACTGTGTAGCTGAATCATGCAGAATTACCTAAAGGTTCAGCGAGATTACGCTGAATTAAGCAAGAAGAGTAATTTTGCATTTAGCGCTATTTTCGTATCTCAAAAATGCCCCTTGCATCCAAAATGAATGCAAGGATGCATTTTCTGCTAAGAAATATAGCTAAATGCAACAGATTATGAATAGCGAGCAGCCATTCATTCATTCATTTGTTCGTTCTATCATTAATGTGAAACAAGGGTTTTACACTCTTTCCTCTCATGTTTAATTAGGGAACCTCTTGGTATGCTAATAGGTGACTCATAATGGACCACTTTTCAAAAATGTAAACCGTCCCATGATGCAGTGGTCATGATACCAAAAAAATAAAATAAACAGATTTCAGATTTTTCTGTGATACTTCCAGGCTCACTAGAGGAGCAACAAGTATGCTTGTATTTAGGAACATTGAGTATATAGGGTTTTTATTGTGCTGATGAATCTGCACAGAATTGGTTCCTAAGAGATAAATATATAGACTGTCATAACTTAGCCGATACCTGCATATTGATAAAAAGACTTTATTTCTTGATTAATAAAAACCCTTTCAACATGAGTAAAATGAAATTATATTCAAAATTACATATTTCATAAAAGTGTGCTTTTTTATAAAATGCATGCATAAAACAGATGACGACTAAAATCCTTACAACCTGAAAAGATGGTATTGTGTCCAAGATTACATATTTCAAATAAAATGGTGCTTCTTTATAATATGCATGCATAAGGGGAGAAAGGGAAAACCGGACAGTTAGCACCATTGAACAAAGATTGGCCTAATCAAATAGAAAAGTGCGGTGGGTTAGGCTAAAAGGGGTTGAGATGGCCTTTAAAAGCAGGGGTGTGTAAAGGGACTATGGCTAAAAGTGGTTTGAGGTATGGCCTTTGTCACTGCCACAGGAGTTTGCGCTCTGTATAAAGATGCCTGCGCTCCCTGGCCAGGTGGTATCGGCTGGGGCATGATCAGCAGTGACAAAAAAGGTGGGGTGCCTTCAGGAGAGTACGTTCAGGCAATAGTGGGTTAAGGGGCCCAGTGCCAGGCTCCTTGGTAACCGAGTCACCTCTCAGCCCTTCACCTGCGTGATCCTGGGCCTCTACCTTTGTTTAAAAAGTAATGAATACATTTGACCAGAGCACAGTTTAAAATGATATTGGATGAGTCAAAGCAGGCCAGCACTGCTTCCCTGCAGGATCTTGTGCCATTGGCGATCCACCCCCTTCATAACAGGGCCCTTCTATCCTCTAGGAGGGTGGGACACAGGCACATCACATGTGTTAGGTCCTCTTTGTGCTGTTTGCAGAGCCGACACGTTGCCTGTTCCTCACCCCTATCTTAGGCTGGAAAATTAGTTGGGATGGGGATTACCCCCATCCTTAGCTTCACAAACTGTGCCTTTGTCCATTCGTTGTAAGGTTTGTGTAGGTAACACTGTGGTTTCAAGTATTAGTAGGTGCCAAATGTCTTCCAGCCATGTTTCCTTGTGGAGAGGCAGGCCTTATCTTCTATTAGTGAGAGCCATTGAGTGCTAATTTTTGCCAACCTTTTGAATTCCTGATGGCTAATAGTTAGGTCCCAGGTAGTTGTTAAGCCAAGCATGCTCAGGGCTTGAATCAGATAGCATTTCCCCGCTGACCTTTGTTTTGTGTCCAGTTCAGTCCGTAGGTGGTGGCCCAGAGGGCCTTCCTTTGTGGCCCTGAGTTTGTGATAGCTTATTGAAAAGGCTGCTTTCTGTGCCAAGGCCTGCCTGTTTATGCCAAATTTCAGTCTTATTTGAGCTGGTGATGTGTGAGACCTGCATATAAAAAATTTGTGCTGGCACAATATCGTTATAATTTTGGTGTGGACAGACACCACCACATAACTTTTTGTTCCCTCTCTTCTGACTCCCCACTGGCATTCACCTAATTCCCTGGGTCATCGTTGACGGGGCATGCCACTGTTCCATTATTATATTGTTTATAGCGGGGTGTAGTTTTAAGGACAGTTTTCCTCACTTCCTCCGCAATTGCCATCATCTATGATACACCAATGAGAGAAGCCCCAGGGGTGTCTTATAGTTTATGTTGGGGCCCCGATTGGTGTTCAGGTGAGCTGGTTCCCTTGTCCCATAGAGTTTAGCTGAGGATATTTATACTTTTAGGAGTTATACAATTAGGAATATTCCAGTATATTACCTACTGTCAAAGTTAGTTGTAGACACTTTCACTCACGTTATAATGTACAGGGCTGCATCTCCCCAGGTTTTAGGTTTCTTGGGTGTGGTGCTTAATTTGAGCCATTGGTTGCCGATGGGGCCCACCAGCACACTTTTTGGGGGACAAGCACTTATTTTTCCTCATTGGACATTTCCCGAGAGCAAGAGAAGGACAGCAAATAAATGGGAAAGAAAGAGAAAGATGGAAAACCGTCACAAAGGCAGGAAGCAGGGGCAGGGTTTGTCTGGCAGTCGATTAAAGAGGCATGAGGTGGATTCCAGACTATGCAGCCTCGGTATTCAATGCGCAGACATGTAATGGTGCGGGCTGCTAGTTTCTTCAGAGCTTCGGGCACCGACACTCATTCTTTTGCAAATTAAGCACTACTTTGGCCTCTTAGCTGGTAGGTCGTTTGAGTTCTAGCAGTTCATGCACATGAACTCAAGACACGGGCTCTTGAAAGTCATTCTCACGTGCACCGGAAGCAGTAAAATTAACAAAGGGCCTTGGAGTCCTCCTGGATTCCGTTTTCTTGATAGATTTGACTGAGAATACTCCAGGGTTTGTTTCCTCACTCTCCTTTCTTTATGATGAGCCGAGATCCCTGGGCAAAGTGCTTCATACAGACACGCACTGGCCAGTCTTATCATTTAAGCCTTCACTGCGGAAAGCACTACCACAGGAGATTCGTCTTTCTTCTAATCTTCTGACCTTCTGCAAAAAGCTAAAGCATCGTTTCTCTCTTTGGGCAGTATTTGGACCAGCACCAAGAGCCCCTGCCTCCTGGTGATCGTTCTATAAATGCGGTCAGTCGCGCCACTGATCATTGCTGGCAATGCTGAGGCGAACTCTATGGTGTGCCACTAAATATGTTTTGAAATAAGTTGAAATATGTTTTGAAATGTGGGAATGTTGTGATTGGCCTTTTCGGATCTGAGGAGTACTATCTACACTGCTGTTGCCAAAGCAAAACAAAAACAGACCTAATGAAAAACAGCATCTTTATAAGCTGGCTCTAACTTCCTAGCCTCAGAAATTAGATAGATGAAATAATGACATTATGAATGCGCAAAGTGGCATTAAAGTTCTGCAAAATAGCATTTAATTGTGGCGAACTTGTGTTAAGCAGTTAGAAACTAACGATGCAGGAGAGATCTTTCTATCCACAGCATTGAAACAGCTGCACTGTTGACTACTCTATGATTTTGAGGGCTGAGGATGACTACCAATAAGGCCTGCCTTGTTAGAACTGATAGAGCGCTGATAGCACTCTATTTTGTATGAGTGCACTATACTCATGGTTTAAACGCACTCTCATGTATTCGTATTGTTTGCAGTGTTTTACGACTATTAAGAAACATTTATTTGAATCATTTGATGTTGAAAACTAGTGAACGCATTTCAGTAGAACTTTGTATGTATTACGATTCCTTCATGCATAATGTGCAGGATGATATTATTTCTATACACCGTAATTGTGGTTAGTTTAAGTTGCCTGAATTATAGGCCCAAGGTCATAAGTTTCGATTCTCCTTGCTCTTGAGAAATAAATAATTAAATGTTGTTGTGTTCGAAATTAGAATGTTCTCATCCTACTGCAGGTGAAAGAATACACATCGTTATTTTCAGAGTTAAGGAGAGACCCGGAATGTCTTTGAAGATGGCTGGGAAGCGAGAAGGGAGGATGCCTTGCGTATCTGGTCTGTCTGAAAGCCAGGGCCATTGGAAAGAAGATATCACTAATTAAATTTGTGTTATAAAAAAAAAAGCTACTGCATAGAGGTGCAATGGAAAGTTTTAAGAAGAATGACGTATTGTGGGCTGAATCCCATCTTTTGTATGATGCGCAGGGACAGCGAGACCAGACTTCTGCTAGCTTTCGGAGGAGAAGGAGCATCTTAGAGCAAGCTCCATAGCCATAAGCTAAAACGACCCATTTGACGTGAGTACTTCTTAGGAAGTCAACACGTGCTGACACCGTTGGGGAATGATAGTAGAGAGACAGGAAGGGCCCTCATGTAGAGCAGTGTAGGGAAAGATTTTGATTTCTTTCAATGAGCCGAGAACTGAATATCGCATCTATTCTGTGTTGCGTTGTGATTTTGGAATTTATAATCTTCTGTCTTTTGGGCCGAATTACTTATATTCGTAAACTTGGCTCTGTATTAATTTTTCTGTACCTCTATACTTTGCTATTGAGATGTATTTACATCCAATTGTTTTTGGCCTTATAATAAATAATCAAACTGCAATTTGGAGATGGTGGTCTTTTCAGGCATGACGACTTTGCTGATACCTGTCTGAGTTGTTTCCTCCCCTCAACCACTTTTAGTAGGTAAATAAAAGATCGATCGCTTACGCTATACTTAGTAGGGAACATTAGGTGTGCAATTTAGCGTAATCAAATGGTAGCAGAGGATGGTTTACCTCTAAGGTGGTTTATCTCTAAGGTGAGGGGAGTAATCAGGGGTAGGGTTGAAGGTCGAAGAGCCCTGAAGTGGAGTGGAAGACGGCGGAGACCGGCGGACGTTGATGGTGCAGCGGAAAACAGTGGTGGCGTGAGTATGAAAGGAATTGTGGTGTTAAATTGCGGTGATGAGTAAGTGGGTGATGTCTTGCGGAGTTGGGATGTATGTTCAGTGAATGTGGTTTTTGGTTTACTGGTCCGGACACGTGCGGAGCAGGAAGTTTTGGTGAGCGGACTCAAGAGAAGTCCAAGATCCCGGGATAGTTTTGTATTGTAATTGTCTGATCAAATGTGGGTGTTGTGAAGCGCTATCGATGATCCACTTGTGTTAGGGAACTTTGTGTGAATGAGGAATAGGTCGCGGTAGGAAGCCTCAGGTACCGGGGGTGGACTATGGCGATTGAGTGACCAACGCAGGTCGGGGGTCACAACGGCTGAATGTTCTTCTGAGAGTGTTCTATCGATCTTTAGGGACAGACAATTACTTGTTTTATGTGACTGTAAGTTATTGTAATTGTGTAGGAATAGTTACTTGGTTTAATAACTTTTGGATATACAGTTACTTGTGGTACGAATGTGTGTAAGTGAATTTGCGGTGAGATTGTAAAGGCGGGTGAGCCGCTGCAAGGAGTGAGAAGTGACGTCAGGGTGCGCCGCGCTGTGATAGGTTGGTTGGTGTAACGCCACGCTGGGATTGGTGGAAAATCGTTTGCAGGGGAACAGCGTATTTTGGGCTTGCAATTGATCGATTTTACAATGAGATGCTTTAGGGTATTGCGAGATTTGTGTAGAGGCGACACAGGGGTAGTGACTCGGGTAGGAGAAGAAGCTCCGCCAGAAGACACACCGGCACATTACATGGCAACGAATGTAGGACTTCATACTATAGTGTGGCTTCAGAATTGGCATAAAATTACAGAGAAAGAGGGTGAATTGGCTTTCCCTCGTTATGGGTCTTTTCGTATGGAAGTGCTGACCCAGCTGAGGGGGGTGATGAATGCACTGAAACTTCCCCCTAGACCCACACAATTTGAGGCATTAGCTGCATGGATGAGAGCTGCTCTAGCAAAAAGGAGAGAGGCTTCACAAGGAAGAATGAGGAAAGCAATGAAGGCATATCAGGATGCTAGATGGGATGCCCAGTTGAAAATATGGAGAGTAGACACCATAGAGGGAGAACGCTTGTACCCATTTCGTATGTTAGAAGAGGGGGCTGAAGGGAAAAAGACAACAGAGGAGGACAGTGATACAGATGACAGCTTCCTCGACAGATTGCTAGCGGAACGTCCTCCACCGTGCGACTCTAGATCAGAGACAGAGAGGTTGTGCCCATCAGAAGAGCTTTTAGGAGTGGGACAACTGGGTTCAGAGGAACAATCGGCGGGAGTGAGAGGCAAGATTACAATGGTACACAATCCGGGAGGGTCTGGAGGAATGAGGTATCCAAACCCTGAGCCAGTACAACCTGCAGGAAACATGCAGTTACCGGATGCTTTGTTGGTACCAGTCACAATAGGGCCGGTGGTTCCGATATATAATCCTAGAGAAAGAACCGATGACAGTCAACAGCAAATAAGTGAAGGGGAAGAGACAATGTCTGGAGGGAGACTGGTTTAAGTCGGATGCCAGTGGAATCTAGTACTCCACTGCCAGCTACAGCTGATCCATCAAGAATGGATAGTGGGTCAGAACGAGGACGGACAGGAGCTATAGCGAATTCTAGGTCTGACCTTCAAATGTGGGTTCAACCAGTGAGAGAGTCAATGATGCCAAGGGAAGAGGCAAGCAAGAGACAAGAAGCGCCTAGAGTACTGTTTGGGCACCAGGTTATTTGTGCAGGTGACCATTGGAGAAGTCGAAGCTGGGAAAGAGATAGACGCCCAGTTTCGAAGATAGAAGAGGGTGCAGTTCCTAAGAGAACCCAAAGCTGTGACAGGGAAGATACAAGAAATGAGGAAATTCAGAAAGTGTTAAAAAGTGCAATAAAAGCGCCAATGCTAGATGTGGTACGATTAAAGGCAGAACTAGACGAGGTGATTGAAGGTAATCTAGCGAACTACTGTTCGTAGCAAAGGACATGACAAGAAAGGCCAAACGAGCTTATGATGCATTGTTGCTTTTGGCACAAAGGTATGAGGTTGATTTGTCAAAGACCAAGATGATACAGGGTTCTTGCAGATTAAATTACACAGATAAGGATTTGGAAGAGAAGCGAACAACGGGATTAAAAGCACAAATTAGAGAACTAGTGATAGGGATGCGGACATGGAAAGAATTAGACAGTTGGAAAGAAAGATGGGCCGAAAAGAAAAGCTTCAAGACTGGAATAGGAAATACTCCGCCTCCGGGTGGAGGGACGGGAGCTGCAGGAAATTTCCCCCTCAGGGAGGTACAGAATGGAGGGTATGTACATGTGCCATGGAGCAGGGGTGATTTAGCAGCATTTACGAATGATTTTCCTCGGCTGAGGGAAAAACCTGCTGAGTGGTACAAGCAAATAGATCGGTTTGTAAAGATTTCGAAAGTATTGTGGATTGATTTAAACACCTTGTTTGATATAGTAGTGCCGGCGGATTTGTGGGCGGCATGTAAGATTGCCATTGAGTGGCCTACTGCAGAGCCACCTAGAGATTCATTGACTCATGGTCCTTCACCTGATGTAATGAGAAAATACGAGCAAGTGATTACATGGTTGCAATCGAAGGTAGCTCCTCAGATTGTTGATTGGTTGAAGATTGATCGCACCACTCAAGACTCTAAGGAATCAGTACATGATTATTACGAAAGATTGTTGTTAGCTTTTAAGCAGCATAGTGGATTGGATACAATTGAACAGAAAGATATGGGACAATTTGTCTCGAAGTTTGTGTTGGGACTGAAATCTGATATTAGTTTGATGATACAGCATCACTTGATATGTTGGCAGAATAAGTCGGTGGACGAGATTCTGCGTTATGCTAAATATTGCAGTGATCAAGTGGAGTCGACACAGAAGAAATTGAAGGACAAGTTGATGTTGGTGCAGTTGAGAAACGCTGATATGACGCAAGGGATTGGAGGAGCAATAGGTAGAGGTAGAGGAGGTGGAAGAGGAATGGGACAACAGATGGTGACCCAACCTGGTCAGGGTAGAGGAAGAGGAATGGATCCAGGTGCAAGTGAATGGGTGGCCCAATAGAAAAGGGTCACTGCCTGCCACTATTGTCACAAAATCGGGCATTGGAAGCGCGAGTGTAGATTGAATCCAGCAAATCAGATACAGATGGAAGGAGAGGGACAGCTGTCCGAGACTGTCAATACTGTGACAAGACCCAGGTCTATGTATGGAGGAGGATATGAGCCGCAAGTGCAAGTACCTCAACCTCCTAGGATACCCATGCATAATTAGTTATACCATCAGATGCCTTATTTTGAAATACAAGATAGATTTGATCAAAATCAAGATTTACAAGAGTGTCAGAGGGGGTGCACGAGGAATGCACCTTAGATGCGATCCTAGAAGTAGATCAGAGTGGGCCGTTTGTAGATGCAGATGTGAATGGAAATCCTGTTACCTTCTTATTAGACACTTGAGCTGCTCGCTCCACTGTGAGAACTGAAGTAGTCCCAAATTTAACTCTGTCGGGACAATCGATTCAAGTAGTGGGGGTTAGTAATCAGAAAATGACCAATCCATTGACAAACGAATTACCCGTGAGAATAGGACCATTTCGGGATAAACACCAATTTGTAGTGTGCAATTCAAGTCCGGTCTGTCTTTTGGGACGAGACCTTCTGTGCAAGCTCAATTGTACTATATCGTGCACTCCAAGAGGTGTGGAATTGCAAACATATGATGATGATGCTGATTTTAAAATGGCTAACATGAGTCTGTGTGCAGAAATGTTTGTGGTGCTCACAATAGCAGAATTGCCACATGACTTGAGAGACTCAGTTGATCCGAAAGTGTGGGATTTTACGGGCGAGGATGTAGGCCTGATGAGAGGGGTTGAGCCAGTTAAGATACAGGTCAAACCCAATGCTGAATTCCCACGAACGCCACAATATAAATTGACTCCAGAAACTGTGGCCGGAATAAGACCTGTGATTGAGACTATGATTGCCCAAGGTATTCTTAAGGAGATAAGAGGAAGTCCCTGCAATTCACCTATCATGGGACTGCAGAAGCCAAGTGGCAAGTACAGAATAGTGCAGGATCTGCGTCGGGTTAATGAAATTGTGATCCCATGTTGTCCTGTGGTACCGAATCCAGCTATTATTCTATTCCAGATACCATACAAAGCAGAATGGTTTACAGTGATAGATTTGTGTCATGCATTTTTCTCCATACCATTGCATGAAGAAAGTCAGTTTTTATTTGCGTTTAGGATGGACGATCGTGTGTTAACATGGGAAAGAATTCCTCAGGGGTATACAGAAAGCCCCTCCATTTTTAGTCAAAGTCTGAAAAAGAATCTTGAAGGACTGGTGATGCCCCAAAACTCAGTCTTAGTGCAATATATAGATGACCTTTTGGTCGCCTCAGAGACTGAGGATGCTTGCAGGATTGACACTGTGGTGTTGCTGAATCATTTGGCAGAGAATGGACACAAAGTGTCTCCAAACAAATTGCAGTATTGTTTGTCTGAAGTTCAGTACCTAGGTCACTGGATTGAGAAAGGAAAACGAAGGGTGTCACCAGATCGCATAGAGATGATTCTGCAAATGGGAACTCCGAAAACACATAAAGAAGTCTGCATGTTTTTGGGAATGGTCGGCTATTGTCGACAGTGGATCCCAAATCTTTCCTTGCAAGCAAAGCCTCTGTTGAAACTGACTCGAAAGGATGTTAGTGGTCCGGTACCATGGGATGACGAGTGCTTGAAAGCCTTCCGTGAGCTGAAGGAAAGTATCTGTCGTGTTCCAGCTCTCGGAATGCGGGATTATAACAAAGCGTTTTCGCTCTTTTGCTGTGAAAAGGAGGGATGTGCGTTAGCAGTCCTTGTACAGACACATGGGGGTGCCTGTAGACCAGTAGCTTACTTCTCAGCTACATTAGATCCTGTAGTTTCTGCGTTGCCTGGATGTCTGAAATCCGTTGCTGCAACCGATGTCAGCATTGAAAGATGTGAAAGCATAGTGATGGGTTATCCACTCATTGTTTATGTGCCCCATTCAGTAGAATTGTTGATGACAAGAATGAAAACACAGTATCTGACCAACAACAGACTTACCAAGTATGAGCAGGTTATCTTGGCCGCTGAAAATGTTACCCTGAGACGTTGTACCACCCTGAACCCTGCTACATTGTTACCTGTTCCGGAAGAGGAGGGAGATGAGGATTGTGAAGAGCATGACTGCCTAGATGTTACTGACCTATCTACCAAACCCAGACCTGACATTGTCGATGAACCTTTGCCCCAATCTGATTTGATCCTTTTTGTTGATGGTTCATGTTTAAGAGACAATGAAGGGTATTTGAGAGCAGCGTTTGCTGTGTGCACCATCATGGGAGTAGTGGAAGCTGCCTGTTTAAATCGAGTATACTCTGCTCAGGTGGCCGAAATTGTCGCTTTGACACGTGCCTGTATCATTGCAGCTGATATTCGAGTGACTGTGTATATTGACAGTCAATACGGATTTGGTGTAGTTCATGACTTTGGGCAGTTATGGTCACAGAGGGGGTTTCTAACGTCCTCAGGGTCACCTATACGTAACGGCGAGTATGTGCGCCAACTATTGGAAGCTTTGCAGAAGCCCAAAGAGATAGCAGTCGTTAAATGTGCAGCTCTTGGAAAAGGAGAAGACTTTGTCACTAAGGGCAACAATTATGCAGATGAAGTAGCACGATTTTGCGCTGAACATGCTTGTATTTTCAATGGAGAATATATAGGCGAGAGCACAGAAGAGACCGAGCTCAGCATGATGTTAGCTATAGCCGATACTTGGGATGAGGTGAAGCGGTTGCAGGATGAAGTCCCAGAAGAGGAAGCTGCTTCATGGGTCAGAGCAGGTTGCACAAAAAGAGACGATGGCATTTGGGTGTCCACAGATGAGAGAGCAGTATTACCCAATTGTCTACTGAGCCCAATGGCAAGGCAAATCCACGGAGCAGTTCATCTGGGAAGAGATGCTATGGTGCGAGTGTTTAGACAGACGTGGTTTAATCCACGCTTTCGTGTGTGGGCTGAAGCGGTATGTCACAGGTGTGTTACTTGTCAACAAATGAATGTTGGAAAGAGAACTGTGGTTGCACTGAGTCACATTGGAAGATCTGGAGGTCCCTTCAATAGGTTACAATTGGACTTCATTGAGATGCCGAGGTGCAATAGGTTGAGATACGTTTTGGTGGTGGTGTTTATCTTTTCGCGTTGGGTGGAAGCATATCCAACTAGACGATGTGACAGTCTCACAGTAGCCAAGTTGTTGTTAAGAGAATTGATCCCGAGATATGGATTTCCGACATCAGTGGAGACAGATAGAGGAACTCATTTCCACAGTGAAATCATGAAATTGTTGTGCTCTGCTTTGAACATTGATCAGAGACTGCATTTTAGCTACAGGCCGGAGGCTTCAGGTATTGTAGAGCAGGTTAATGGCACCATCAAGTCAAGAGTGGCAAAGGTGTGTTCGTCAACTTCATTGAAATGGCCAGATGCGCTGCCTCTGGTGCTCATGAGTCTGCATAGCACCCCTGATAGGAGAACAGGGCTTTCTCCCCACAACATTTTGACCGGAAGAGCTATGCGTTTGCCTATGGTGCCAGCTACAGCATTGATAAACATCACTGATGATTTAGTGTTGGATTATTGTAAGGGACTGGCTGATGCGGTTACTTCTGTATCCCACCAGGTCGAGGCTGCGACTGCATCCACCCCGAGAGCCCTGCTGCATGATCTTAATCCAGGTGATTGGGTACTAGTTCGCAAGCACGTGAGGAAGAGTTGTCTTGATGCTCGCTGGCGATGACCATATCAGGTGATATTGGTCACAAGTACCGCTGTGAAGTATGGAGGATTGTCGAACTGAATACACGCTTCCCACACTCGCCGAGTTCAAGCGCCTGCGGAGGAAGAGAGTCCCCTGGTTCCGAGAAGCGTGTGTGGACCTGCCACAGACAACGACAAAGGCACAGGCCCAGCTGTAAGAGTTTCAGATGAAACAGAACAGCCAAGTGAGCACGAGAGACGAGAGCTGAGTGCTCCTGAATTGAGCCCAGATCCTGAAATAGATGATATTGCAGATGTGAACTTTGCACCAGATCAAGGTGAGCGGTCTATTGCAGAAGGATCAGATCAAGAGGAAGAGAGGAGAGCAGATTCCAGAGCGGAAAAGTGGCCAGCAAGAAAAGAAAGGCTGAATATAAGGCTTGCATCTGGGAAAATCTCGCTACGATTCCTGAAACATCTGAATCAGATCAAAGTGACGCTGAAGAAAGACAGGATGGTCTGAGATGCTCCAGAAGAGAAAGAATAGCGTCTCAAAGATACGCATCCCCTGAGTGGACTTACCTGGCTGCAGAGCCCAGCGAAGTCCGGGAGGTTGGGAGCTGGTACGGTGATCTACGGAGGGGACACAATCTCGATTGAAATACAGTTGCTGGTCCCAGGCGTAGAAGCGTTTGGAACACTAACTCTGCAAGTTCCAAATCCTCCAAGGCTGAGTGGATTGCGTTACCTGATCCTCAATCAGGTTGTCTTCCCTTCATTTGGCCGACAGCTCACCGTGCAAGAATTAGGAGAAATTCATGCAGAGATTCTGCAACTTGTCCTCGAAATACTTGGATCAAATATCATTAACGATGAAGCTTGAATTATAACCAAAGAAAGCATTAGGCCTTAGAAAGAAGATAACTTAGACCCCAGTTTAAGAAGATTGAAAATTAGGGACTTTCTAGTAGATGATGGAGTGAGGAATAGGGCTGACTACATCTCTTCAATAGGTTTAGTATCAATCGAATTAACTTTGACATTAATTGCATGGGAGGAGAGAAGTGAGAAAGACATTGTTAAAACAAAGAAAACAGAAAGAGACTGTGTTTTCCCTTTTGTGCTTCGGAACGGATCAGTAGAAACCATGGTATCCGAAAAATCAACACGCAAACAGAAGTGCATCATTAGCACCCTCATTGTCGTGGTGCTTATCGTTATAACTGTGGTGATCGTTGCATCTCTAGTTGGATCTCAGGATGTCGGACAGAATAGGGTACAGGCAACACTCACTACACCAATCTCTGAGATAGATGAGGATGCATCCGCAAGGGATCTAGAAATGATTAAGGAAACCAGTCGTAGATTACATGTTGATTTGTCAAAGGGTGATTTCACTTTGAATGCGTATGCTCGATTATTGTATGAGTATGTGGATACCATGGAAGCGAAGGATTGCTATGTGTGTATGCAATTACCAGCCTCAGTAGAAGAAGGCATTCGATACCATCATTTGCCTTTGACCTATGGCATTACATGTAGTGTGTTGTTGAGCATGTTTTATAGCAAGGCACACTTCGAGTACTATTTTTCAAATTATGATGTGGTACTCTCGGAAGTCCCAGTTCTTAAATACATGAATAAATTTGATTATTATAAGGAAGTAGAGCAAATGTCAAAGTATTTCGTGCCTACCATTACTTTAGATACGTCCTATGCCCATAGACACAATTTAACCTGTATGTTAACTGACATTGAAAAGAAATTTATAGATCAGATAGAAGATCGGCATAGACAGACTCTATTTAGACCAGATCCAAAGCACAAGGTTACCCCATGGACTAAAGAAGAATTAGATCATAACGCAAAGGGAGTTTTGGACCCATAGCATTAGATTTCCAGCAGAAGGGGAAGTTGTGTATTAGACACCCGACCACATACTACGATAAGATATTTGTGGGTGAAAGTGATTGTGAGCACGTCTTCTTGATCGAAGAATCAATTAGAAAAGCATTATTGGACAAAATAACAATAATGCCCAATGTGTATTTTGTGTGTGGAAAGAATGCCTATGTGAAGTTGCCCAAAAATTGGTATGGCACTTGTTATTTGGCTGTGGTATTTCCCAAGATTTTTCATGTGAATGATTTATGGCCCCTAGAAAGAAAAAGACCTCACAGAGGAAAACGTAGTGTGAGTGCAGGAGAAGTGATTGGAGACATATTTGGGGCTATGATACCGAGTATGGGTGTGATTCTGAATGATTTGAAAATCAGAAAGCTGGCAACATTAGTGGATAAGCTCTCAATAAATACAGCTCAGATTTTATTACTTGTAGATGGGGAGATGGTTTCGATAAGGGCTATGGTTTTGCAAAACCGTCTTGCCCTAGATGTGCTGCTAGCAAAAGCCGGAGGAGTCTGCAAATTATTGAAAGTTCAACAGTGCTGTACTTATATTCCTGACAACAGTCGGGATATAAGGAAATATATCAACAATATTTCAGATATACACCAAGAGTTACGTGAGATGGCTGCCGAAGGACTCTGGGAACAAGTGGGGAAAGGATTTGGCAAGATAGGCAGTTGGTTTGGAAGTTTGGGGCAAGGAATAATGGGATATATCTTGAAGCCTATTATAATAGCTGTCATTTGTATAATTGTCCTACTAGGAGCCATCAAGGCTTACAAATGGCAAAGGGCACGACATCAGGAGACTGTTTCGAGAAAGCGAGAGCACCAACTGAACGACTGCAGGACAGTTATTACCAGCACCTTAAGGGGTTAGAACGATTCAGACAGGACGGCAAGCTACAGCTTCTGTTTAGGTCGGTCTCTTCTACAAGGAGAAAAACTACAGAAGAATAGAAAGTTGGTGTTATGACACTAGTCATAAGAGGGGGGAACTGTTAGAGCGCTGATAGCACTCTATTTTGTATGAGTGCACTATACTCATGGTTTAAACACACTCTCGTGTATTCGTATTGTTTGCAGTGTTTTACGACTATTAAGAAACATTTATTTGAATCATTTGATGTTGAAAACTAGTGAACGCATTTAAGTAGAACTTTGTATGTATTACGATTCCTTCATGCATAATGTGCAGGACGATATTATTTCTATACACCGTAATTGTGGTTAGTTTAAGGTGCCTGAATTATAGGCCCAAAGTCATAAGTTTCGATTCTCCTTGCTCTTGAGAAATAAATAATTAAATGTTGTTGTGTTCAAATTAGAATGTTCTCATCCTACTGCAGGTGAAAGAATACACATCGTTATTTTCAGAGTTAAGGAGAGACCTGGAATGTCTTTGAAGATGGCTGGGAAGCGAGAAGGGAGGATGCCTTGCGTATCTGGTCTGTCTGAAAGCCAAGGCCACTGGAAAGAAGATATCACTAATTAAATTTGTGTTATAAAAAAAAAGCTACTGCATAGAGGTGCAATGGAAAGTTTTAAGAAGAATGACGTATTGTGAGTTGAATCCCATCTTTTGTATGATGCGCAGGGACACCGAGACCAGACTTCTGCTAGCTTTCGGAGGAGAAGGAGCATCTTAGAGCAAGCTCCATAGCCATAAGCTAAAATGACCCATTTGACGTGAGTACTTCTTAGGAAGTCAACACGTGCTGACACCGTTGGGGAATGATAGAAGAGAGACAGGAAGGGCCCTCATGTAGAGCAGTGTAGGGAAAGATTTTGATTTCTTTCAATGAGCCGAGAACTGAATATCGCATCTATTCTGTGTTGCGTTGTGATTTTGGAATTTATAATCATCTGTCTTTTGGGCCGAATTACTTATATTCGTAAACTTGGCTCTGTATTAATTTTTCTGTACCTCTATACTTTGCTATAGAGATGTATTTACATCCAATTGTTTTTGGCCTTATAATAAATAATCAAACTGCAATTTGGAGTTGGTGTTCTTTTCAGGCATGACGACTTTGCTGATACCTGTCTGAGTTGTTTCCTCCCCTCAACCACTTTTAGTAGGTAAATAAAAGATCGATCGCTTACGCTACACTTAGTAGGCAACATTAGGTGTGCAATTTAGCGTAATCAGATACATGTATGTTTGTGGGTGCTGGCAAGGGTCCTGCAGCTGGTGTGTTCTGAAACGATGCAGCTATGCTGTTGCTGCTGGCATGCTGCAGCTTTCACGTTAGGTGTAGTTGCTGCAGCTGTACCGTTGACAGCAGAGAGACAGCATTGTTGCTGTTGTCCTTAGGTATAGAGCAGCTATGCTGTTGGATACAGACATCGCTCAGTTTTGCTGTTCGGTATGGAAACTGCTGTTCGGTGCACTGATGGTGAAGTTGTAGTTGTGAATGCAGAGGTTGCATTTTTGTTAGCATCACATGATGATGCAGCAGTGCTGTTGGGCACTGATATGATTTGGCTGTGCTGTTACATGGGTGATATGTTGTTTGGTGTATAGATGGTGCAATTGTGCATTTACATGCAGAGATGGTGCGACTCTGCCGTTTTGGTTGACATGATGCAACAGAGCTTTTGGATGCAGCAATGGTGCAGTTTCCGTTGGTCTGCTGTTGGGTGCACACATTTCAGCTGTAGTGGTGCATGCAAAAGTGGGGTAGATGTGCTGTTTGGTGCAATTATGCTGTAGCTATGTGGTTGGTTGGAGGGATGGGACGGCTATCATTTTGGTTTCAAGGTTGGCCTGACTGTACTGCTTTACTCAGGGTTTGTATATTGTTGCTACTTAATGCTTTATGTTGCCCGCTGTGTTTGATTGTGCAGCTATTGTTGGTTATTGGTGCGGTGTGGCAGTGTTACAAGGTGCACAGATGTTGTAGTTATGCTAATGGATGCAGAGATTGTGCATCTTATTTGAAGAACTCTCAAATGGTACAGCTGTGCCCTTGAATGCATATACGTCCCAGCTGTGCTGTTGAGAAGACTTGCTGTTTGGTTTCTGAATTACTACATGAACAACTGAAAGACACATTTATGGTCACATGATTATGTAAGCTAATAAACAAATACAAAACAAAGAAAATAGATAAAAAGAAAGAAATCACATTAAATCTGACTGCCACTCTGTAGTTATAGGTAGTATTTCCAAAGATAGGAATTTCTCAGATATTAGCTCCCTATTAACTTTCCACTCGTTTGACGAATCACCAGAAACCTTTCCAGACCTATAGCATTTTTTACATTTTAAGATGATGTAAATTTTTGTGGTGAATTGTTAAAGGGGTGTGCAGATATAAGGGGGTCCCAAAAAGTATTGTTCCACTATTGCATTTTCCAAAGACTATTGCATTTGATGTGGCACAAAAACGGCTAAGTGGATTTATATGAAATTTGGCAGGATTATACATAATGGTGCAGAAAAGATGCTTCTTGGTACTGCAGTTAAGTAGGGTAAGTATTTTTTAAGTTATAAGGCATTTAAACTTAGTAATATCTGCCACCGCTGTACTTTCACAGAATTTCACAAAAAATTGTGAAACTATTGTGGTACATGGCCGTAAACTTATTAAAAAAAATATAAAAAAATATAAATACATTTCCCGACCTATTACCACTTTAATAAAGTGGTAATAGGTAGGGACCTACTATTCACCTATACCTAAGGCCCTAACACTGAACACAGCCAAAGTGTAGAAAAATCATTAAGGCTGCCTTTTTATTCACTAAAAACATTCATTTCCCAATTATATGTTGGCTTGCCATCGCTATGTACCATGATATACTGCAAAGTTATCACGGTATACCATGGCCCAAAATATATCTAAGGCCTAGCTGTATTATTGGATGGCGGTACCCTTGCATCACTCATGGTGTCGCAAGGGCAATGGAATACATATGTCATATTTACAAAGGAACTCAAGGCCACCATACCTGACCCTGTATTGATTGGTAAATTTGGAGAAATGCAAGGAAGCACAATTTGCTGTTTTTGTGTTACTCTGCACACCATAATCTACCATGCTGCTAAATTTCACATAAATCCATATGCCACGCCACTGTAGTCACTGCACTATATGCTATTCCACTCTAGGCCACTCCACTCTACTTCTTTCCACTGTATGAGACTCCACTCTATGCCACTCCACTCTATGTTATTACACTCTACGCACCCTTACTGTACACCACTCCAGTCTACGTCACCCCTCTGTACACCACTCCACTGGGTGCTACTCCAATATACACTATTCCACTCTATATCATTCTCTTGCATGCAACTCCACTCTACTGTACTCCACTGTATGCCACTCCACTCTACAGCACTCTGCGGTATGATATTCCACTGTATTCCACTCCACTGTATACTACTCCACTCCATGCCACTCCAGTGTATGGCACTCCACTCTACACCACTTCATTCTATGCTATTTGATTGGACCCCACTCCAATGTACGCCACTCCACTGTATGCTATTACACTCAGCCCCACGCCACTGTACGCCACTCCAGTCTACACCACTCCATTATACGGTACTCCAGTGTACGTTACTCCACTATACACTATTACACTCTACGTCCCTGCACTGTACATCACTCCGCTCTACGCCACTCCACTCTACGCTATTACACTGTACACAACTCCACTCAATGCCAGTCCATTCCACCCCATCCCACTGCATGCCACTCCATTCTATGCTATTCCACTGTATGCCACTCCACTGTACTTTACTCCACGCTACACCACTCCAGTCTATGCCATTACACTCTACCCCATTTCAGTGTACGCTACTCCATCCTACACCACTTCACTGTACGCCACTGCACTGTACGCTACTCCACTATATTCTATTCCAGTCTACGCAACTCTACTGTACACCACTCCACTCTATGCTGTTCCACTGTATGCCACTCCACTATGCACTACTCCACTCTACGCCACTCCAGTGTAACCACTCCACTCTACACCACTCCATTATACGTTAGTGCATTGGACACCATTCCACTATATGCTAATTCGCTATACCCCACTCCACTGCACACTTCTCCAGTCTACATCACGCCACTCTATGCTATTCTACTCTACGCTATTTTACACTACGCTATTCTAGTCTATGCCACTCCAATGTACTCCAACCTACACCATTCCACTGTACGCCACTCCACTCTATGCTATTACACTGTATGCAACTTCAATATTTACCCCTCTCCTGTATGGTATGCCACGCTACCCCACTCCACTGTATGCCACTCCACTCTATGCTATTACACTCTGCCCCACATCACAATACACCACTCCAGTCTAAACCGCTTCACTGTGCGCCACTCCACTGTAGGCTACTACACTTTACACTATTACACTTTACGCAACTTCACTGTACGCTATTACACTATGCACTATTACACAGTAAGCCACTCCACTGTACACAACACCAGTCTATGCTACTCTACTCTAATCTATTACACTTTTTGCCACTCCACTCTATGCCACTCAAGTGTACTCTCCTCTACTCTATATAACTCCACTCTACAAAACTCTATGCCACTCTACTAGAATCTACTCCACTCTATCCCCGTACACTCCACTATCCAAATTTGCACTCAACTCTATGTCTGCACACTCTATTGTACAACACTCTACTCCACTCTATGACAGTTTCCAGCACTGTACAACACAGTACTCCACTCTACTGTATGAGACGCCACTCCAGTTTCTAACAGTTTCTCGACTTTCTGATATGCCACTTTAATGTATGCTAAACCACTCTACGCAAATCCACTATGCCCTACTGTACTCTACGCCACTCCACTGCACACCACCACTCCACTCTACGCTATTCCACTCCACTCTTTTACACTGCATTGTACAGTATTTCACTATATGCTATTCCACTGTATGCTACCCTGCTTTACTGTAATCCACTCTGCACCACTCCAATCTATGCCGCTCCATTGTTTGATACTCTCCTACACTCTATATAACTCAACTCTATAAAAGTCTAACACACTTCATGGCACTCTACAACATTCTACTCGACTCTATCCCTGTACACTCCACTGTCCAACTCTATGCTCCACTCTGTGCCTGCACACTCCAAAATACAACACTCTATTCCACTATATTACACTTTTCTATATGACACAGCACTCCACTCTACTGTACAAGACCCCACTCCAATCTATAACAGTTTACTACCTATGCTATGCCATTATGCACCATTCCATGCCACTACACTCTACGACACACCAATACACTCTTTTGTACTTTACTCCACACTACGTTATACCACTCCACTAAACTCTACTCGACTGTACGAGATTTTACGTCACTCTACGCTACTATACAACAATCCACTCTATGCAGCTTGACTGTTTCAAACATTACTGTACTCTAGGAAACTCCACTTTACAACACTCTACTACACTATATGCCACTCTCGGACATTTTACTCCTGTCTATACCCCTTAACTCCACAGTACAGCACTGTACTATGCTGTATGCCACTGTATAACACTCTACTCCACTCTACTCTACGATACTCTAGTCCACTTTATGACACTGTACAAATCTCTTTGCATTTCACAGCACCCCACTTTAATCCACTCTACTCTGATGCAGTACTTCACTCTACTCCAATACTCCAATGTACGCCACTCCACACCACTCAATGCCATTGTACTCTATAACACTGTATACCAATCCACTCTACTGTACTGTCTGTACACCACTCCATTCTACAAAAATCAACCAGACCATATGCCACTCTACTCTACTGTAGTCTACATCTCTATCCAATACTTTATGGCACCCCACTGCACACTACTGTACAGCACAGTATTCCAAATTATGACACTTTACTCGACTGTATGCCACGCCACTTCACTGTGCTACACTCCACACCATTATAGTCTATGACACTCCACTCCACTCAGTGACTCTTTACTCCACTCTACACTGCCCCACTTCAGTATACTGCACTCCACTATACTTCACTCTACTACACTTTATCCCACTCTATGCCACTGTCCTATACTCTGCTCTACGCTGCTCCACTGTCCAACACTCTACTACACTGTATGTAACTCCACTCTACAACACTGTACTACACTCTGACACTCTATGACACTCTTGTCCACTCTATGCCCATCCACTCTACGTCATTGCACTACACTGTATGACACTCGACAACACGCCACTCAGCTTCTCTCTATGATACCCCTTTCCACTATATGACACAGCACTCCACTCTACGACACTCTCCTTCACGTTACTTTACGGCACTCCACTTGATGATTCTGCTCTCTATGACACTCCCCTTCACCCTACTCCACTCTAAAAAAATCAGCTCTACTCTAAGAAAGTCTACGACACAGCACTCAACTGTTCGACATTCCATTCCCCTGTACAACTCGCTGCTCCAGTCTCACGATACTTGGCTCCACTATATGAGACACCATGTCACTACACTATATAACACTTTACTACACTGTACGGTATGCTACTACATTCTATTCTACTCTACTGGACTGTACAACACTCCACATAACAACTCTCCACTTGCAATACTGAACTCTACGATTTGATTTTTTTTATTAAAAATGTAAAAAAATATTGAAATTCAATGAAAAAAACAAAGGTTAATTAATAAATAAATGCTATCCTTTTTAAAATATTTAATGTAAAATCTTGGCGTAAGGCATTAAAATATATATGTATATTTTTGAGTTTAAGGTTTGGGACTAAGGGTGGATAGATGATCAATCAAAGCAATCAAATCAATCGATCAATAAAACAATCAAATCAGATGTTTAAAGTGCATGGCTATGGAACAGGGGTTTCCCAGCGTTAGCGGAAGAGGAAACCCCTGGGAAATCCCCCAAGAGCTCAGAAGAGCCAGGTCATGAGTAGTTTCCGGAACAAAGCATAAGAATTGCATAATCGCAATGCGGCAGCCAAGCTATTCCATAACTTGGGGCCAAAGTAAGCAAAAAAACGGCTACCTTGTCTAACTATTTAAATCTAGGACAAGAGGCTAAATTTGAGTTTCCAGAGCGTAGTGCTCACCTAGGTACATATGGTTGTATGAGAGAGCATATATATGTAGGGCCCATTCGGTGCCCTGCTTTGTAAACATAGTACAGAGTCTTGAACATGATATGTTGAGCAATTGGGAGCCAATGTAGATTGCAAAGATGTTTTGAAACGGATTCATTGTGCGGGCATGACATGGAAGACGAGCTGCAGCATTCAGTACAATCTCTAAGCAATTTTGCAGAGACTGAGTAACCCACAAATATAAATCATTGCCATAGTCCAGTCTTGAAATTATTAAGGCCTGTACTATGTTTTTTTGCACAATAAGAGGTAGATACCACAGGATCTTTCTCAAGGATCTTAAAAGTCCAAAACAACATGCAGCTACCTTCGTAATCTGTTGCTCCATAGTGAGTTTGCTATCAAGCCAGAAACATAGGTCTTTAATCGGCTCACTGGGAGTGGGACAAATGCCCAACATTTCTGGCCAGCAGTGTAGACCCCACAGCTGGGCTTGGTTTCCTAAAATGAGTTGTCATTCAGTTTCAAACAGTTATATTGCATCCACTCCACTACTTCTTGAAGACAGGTAGTCAGATTAGATGAGGTCTTGTCATCTGTTGCAGCTAAAGAAAAACAATTTGAGTGACATCCGTATACAAGTATAAGTATATTCCAAATGTTTACACTATATTAGCAAGGGGTTGAACATAAATATTAAAAAGAGTGGGACTTAGTGCCAATCCTTGCAGCAAGCTAGGAGGCAGATTGTACGTAGCTGATTAAAAGGTTTAGCAATAACTTGGAACATGCCGCCTGGTAGAAAAGATTCCAGCCAGAGTGGTGCTAAATCTTGCACCCCTACCATTAACAGACTCTTGAGAAGCACATGGTGTGAGACAGTAACTAAAGTAGCACTGAGTTCTAATAAAATCAGAGCTATGGTGCCTCCTCTATCCAATTCTAGTCTCAAGACTTTAGTAACACCTAACACTGCAGATTCAGAGCTGTGTTCTGTTCGGAACCCAAATTGACATGGATGTAGTATCTCATGGGTATCCAAGATTGTAGAAAACTGACTATAAATACGATTTTATAAGAATCTTCTAGTAAAATGGTAGGAACAAAATAGGCAATAAATAGCCCAATCAGAGTGCTCCAGGTTGGCTTTTTTAGCAGAGTAAGCACCATAGCATGCTTCCATGATTTAGATACCTCTCTATGACCCAAATAACTATTTTGGAGCTCAGTGAGGGTAGGAGAAAGAACATCACTCACAGAACCAAACTTATCAGGCGGAAGAAGGTCAGAAGAGGAACCAGATTTAAACCTTTTGACTAAAGCAACAAACGTTTCAGACTCAAGAGGGTGAAAATGGGTCAACAT
Source organism: Calotriton arnoldi (assembly GCA_963921515.1). Classification (NCBI taxonomy): domain Eukaryota; kingdom Metazoa; phylum Chordata; class Amphibia; order Caudata; family Salamandridae; genus Calotriton; species Calotriton arnoldi. Next base: position 1,092,674 of record CAWUFW010000874.1, on the reverse strand, counting down.
CTCAGTTGGAGTTTCCAGAAGCGAAGTTACATATTGTACTGTAGCTTTATTAATGAAGGTAGAATGAATAGGAGATACCTTATGTAGGAGGCTGGCTTAGTATATGGTACACACTCATTTAAGTGAAGCACCTTGCACTAATTCAGACAACCCTTATGGTGATTTTAGTAGCCTTAGACAACCATAGAAAACTCTATAAGTGGTAGCTGTGGAGAGCAGCCTTCAGGCTTAGTCCAGAAGGAGTGTTAAGCAGCTTGTTTTACCAGAACTAATCATACAGTGTAGGTTAAACAAAAAAGAACCACGCAGTGTAGTTATAAAAATAGTTATATTTATTATACACACTCACTAACACATTAGTATATCTCCTACCCAGAGATATCAACACGATACACACAATATTTCAAAGGCAGACAGGTAAGTAAGCACAAATACACAGTGGTCTCCAGGAGGAGACCAAACCATATACTAAAAAAGTAGAATGTGAACTGCGCTAGAAGTCGGGACTTAGACCAGAAGATGCAAAAGAGCTGGGGACACAAGGAATCACCCAAGGTAAGTACCCAGGAACCCCACGGATGCTGTGTGCAGAGTGGAAACACAGCCGTGTACTCAATGCAAGTCAATAGGGAAGTTGTGGTTGCAGTTTTCAAGAAGAAGGACCCTTTCCAGTGGACCCTGAAGAAACGCCATGGACGACAGAAGGTTGGAGAGTCGCCCCACCTGTGGATACCCCAGGAACCAGGATACCTACACCAAGGAAGTCTGGTGCATAGGTGCGAAGTGATGTTGGAAACCGCCGTAGACCTCAATGGAGGACTTCATAAAAGATGCCGCTGGTGAAGAAGGTGAGAGGCCGGTGGAATCCAAGGATGGATTCTTGAAGAGAAGCACCTGCAAGCAGAGGGGACAGAGTCTTTGCCATTCAGGAGTGACCAGGAGGCACGGAAGGCCAATGACCACGGATGATGGAAGATGCAGGAGAGTTGGCGGTGGTGACCTTGTCGCTGTAGCTATGAGGACCAGGCGATGCTGTGGAAGACCAGGATTTGTTGACACGCTGTCCCACGTTGGAAGTCGAGAACCAGGGGGTCGATGTCCAGTGGGAACGCCAATAAGCCTTGGCAGCAGTAACAGATGTGGCAAACGAAAAAGGAGTAATGTTGGAACCAGCAAGGTCCAAGGGACTCACCAAGTGCAGGAGAGTCAGACAGGGCTGGACTGGCCGTAGCGGGTACCGGACGTTTTTCCGGTGGGCCTGAAGGGTGGGTGGCCGGTTTTCAAGAGGTGGGGACCGGTTTTATTACTGGGGGCCGGTTTTGCAGCAGTGCTGCAATATCGGCCCCCAGTAACAAGAGCTTCTCACTAGCACGACCTCCCCCCCCTCCCCTGCCGGTCCAGCAGAATTGCCAGGGCAGGTTTCAGTTCCCAGTCCGGCCCTGGAGTCAGACCAGGCCAGAGCAAACAGGGGAGCCCACTGAAACCAAAGAAGACCCTCAAGAGGACCCACAGGCCGGAGGCACAGGAGTCGCAAGAAGACATCAAGCAGCTCACCAAAGATGCAGGCCCACGGTACAGAGGATGTGGTGAGGACAAAGACGTTGGTAGCAAGAGATGCTTGAGCTTCTTGTAGCCCAAAGATCTCTGGAGGACAGAGTCAACAAGCCTTGGCAACGGCAAGTTGACGCAGTGCACAGGAGTTCTGTTCCAGTGGTTCCAATGAGGGATACTGGCCTCAAACTTGCTCAGAAGACAGTGCAGGCATCGAGGGAGTTGCAGAACCACCACCTGTGTTGCTGAGCCTTTCAAAGTCCGTGGGACGTCAGGAGCAGCAGAACGGTCAGCTTAGTCGCAGTGCCTGCAGATGCAGGGGAGTAACTCCTTCACTCCAAGGGAGATTCCTTCAGTTGTCTTTGATGCCCACCGGCCTGGAGAACTACCTGGATGAAGCATAGGCACAGACGACGCAGAAGACTGGCAGGACAACAAGACCAGGCGCAGCAGGAGTCTTCAGTTGGTGCAGTCTCGGTTCCTAGGCGAAGTCCAACGAAGTCCACAGTGCCCAGGCGGTAGAAGTTGAAGTGGTTTCAGATCTGAATCATGTCCCACAACGAATCTGAGGAGCCACCCACAGGTAAGCCCTCAAGTACCATAGGGACAGGGTTGGGACGATTCAGGGATCCCTCCCAGAGGAGGGGCTGGACAGAGGGGAGGATACTCATGTGTCCTTTGTCCAGTTTCATGCCAGAGCGGGAGCCAATGGCTTCATGTTCTAGTTCCACCTGGAGTATGCAAGGAGGGCACCAATTGTGCCCCTCAAAGCAATTTGGTGGCGCTGGCAAGCGCCTCCACCCCAGCCCAATACACTAAGTCGTGTCTGGGAGGTGGTTACACTTCCCTGCGACAGGAAACCTATTGTTCCACCTTCCCCTGCTCGAGCTCAGCAGCAGGAGGGCAAAATCGTGTCTGTGGTCAGCAGCAGCCCTAGCTTTCTGTTAGACCATGAAATGATGGTAGCGGGAATACATGGAGGCTCCCCAGGGGAGCCCCCAGTGCATGGGATCCTACATCCAACACTGGAATCGGTGTTGGGGTAGGATTCCAACATGTTTGATACCAAACATGATCAGTTTCGTTGCAGCCAATATATTGTTAGACATCTCGTAATTGACTTGATCTCCACTATATGTAATAAATGGCTGGCCACACTTACAAAGCCTGGAGATTTGACTCCCGGGTTTGTACGGGGTGTCCTGCTCATGCAGGGCACGTTCAAACTTATAACCTAGCACCCTGCCTTCAGGATTGAAAGCCCTGCCTCAGGGGTGACTTATAGGTTTTAAGTGCAGTGACCCTCAGATATGAGGAAACTTATATCTGTTGTAAGTGGTGCTAGTACCAACTCACACAGGCTGCAATGGCAGGCCTGTAGTCACTGTTTGAGTGGTCTCTCATGGATGGCATAATACATGCTGCAGCCCATGGGAGACCCCTGGTATACCTATGCCCTGGGTAGCGTAGTACCATATACTAGGGACTTATAAGGGTACACCAGTAGCAAATTGGGAAGGTACCAAAGTACATACCACAGTCCAATTTAGGGAGAAAGTACAGTGACTGGGGTCCTGATTAGCAGGATCCCAGTCAGACTAATCAAAAATACACTGACACCAGGCAAAAGGTGGGGGTAACCATGCTAGAAGGATCCTACCTTCCTACACCTTATTCCAAAAATATTCTGCTAGTTCAGTGCAATCTTTTTGAGAGAGTGAGATGCACAGTGATTCCTGTGGGGGGCGGGCTAGGATAGATTTAACTATTTGGCAATCCTCTTTGAAGAGCTGCAAGCTGATTCAATTTTGTTGGCATAGTAGGCTGCTCAAGCGGCTATACAAGGTCTATGATAAGTCCTGAATGCCTCTTTGAGTTTTAATTTATCGTTTAGCGCATTATGTTTCCACCAAATATGCTCTAATCATTTACAGTACTTCTTTAACATTAGTTCTGCTGCAGTATATCACGAAGCGAGAGTGGGATACCTTTCCAGCAGATCTGTATCTGGAGTGCTGTGTCCAGGTTCAAAGGGTCCAAGAATTTACCATTGAAACACATTCATCCATAGTTCCCTCCAACTTAGGAGCAGTGTTATGAGAGTGTGCTAAATGCAAATGGGCTGAACTTTGCCCATTATCTTAGACAGGCTATCTCAGTAGATTGTCTTGTTTCTGAGACATAGCCTAAAATTTGGAAGGTAATCAAAAAATAGTCTCATCAGCTGAGGGGAAGTTGGTGCTCCATATGAATACTGGTTAAATTAGTATAAAACAAAATTAGTATAAAACAGGGTTCAAAAGGTGCCCTGCAATATGAGTGTGGATCTTTACAATCAAGTCACATCACAGAGCTTTAAGATCGGCCAAGATAGAATTGGCTGTCTGGCAATTAGCATCATCAAAGTGAATATTAAAGTCTCATAAAGCAGTAAAATTAGTGTATTTAAAAATGTAAGGCAATAGAGATTTCCCTATGGGAGCATGCATCACGGCCATAAACCGGGAAATGGGAGGTGCTGTTCTTCCCTGCACCCCGTGGCAGGCACCTCAAGCCGCCCCACCCGTGGATACCCCAGGAACCAGGATACTTACACCAGGGAAGTCGAGTGCATAGGTGCAAAGTGGCGCCAGAAACCGCCACGGGTATCCACGGGTGGGGCGACTTGAGGTGCCTGCCATGGGGTGCAGGGATCAACAAGAGGGCACCCAAGAGGGCCCTGCTGTGGGCCCCTAAACACGCTTTTCGAAATGATTTTCATGTCGGACAGGCCAGCATGGAAACCATGCATCGTAATTCCAAGGGTGGAAAGGCCCGCCCTTTGGGATTATGAGCCGGTTCCGGCTGGTCGACGAGCTCCTTGAGCTCCTTGAGCCCATCGGAAGTCAGCCAGAATAACCGGCCAGTTTAGTTTCCGATTGACAGCATTGTAATACCGTGGTCGGAAAGTAAACCGAGCGGCCGATTACGATGTGGCCCGGAAGGCTCCGACCCTCGGTCGAAGCCTTTCCGGGCCGCATCGTAATCGGCCCCTTGGTTTCAGGTCTTAATTTCAGCATTCATAGATGGGCAGTTCTTAGGTGTGGTTTAGAGTTTTTATGGTTCAGTGATGGATACTTTTTAAGACTAGGAAGGAGTTTTTAGGTTTCAGGGATGGGTAATGTTATGTACATTAAGGGTTTTAGTGGGTCCAGAGATGGGTGGGGTCCAGCAGTAGTACGGAATATTTAACTACACAATTTAATGCATATAAGTTAAAATATAAATGGGCAAAAATAATACTTACCAATCTACCTGCTATGCAGAGGCTCTGCAGATGTAAAATAATGCAATGTAAAGGCACTCCTGATGTAATAACCCCTATGTCATATACCACAAAGTGCTGAACTGCAAAGTAACAACTGATATTCGTTTTCACTGCTGTTTCGAAAGCTAGAAAAAACTAAATCTACCAACTTTGTCAATATTTATTTGAAAATTCGGCATATATTAATCCCATGCCTGTGTTTTGGGATTAACTGCTGAAACACTTCACATTGATTCATGTCAAGTCGCTTCTCGGACCCTATCTGCAGGTCCTCCTTCACGACACCAGTATCTACTCTCGGTGCCTTAGAAGCTTTGGAGTCCTGGTAAGCATAATAATTTGATCAGGGAATTCAAAGTGAGCAAGCAGCCTTTCATTCTGAAGTGTCCCTTTCATATCATTCAAGCTGGATGGCTTGTAAAAGTTTGAAAATGGGCATGCAGGAGACACCTTTAACAACATAATTAGAGGGCGGTGGAGGGCGCAGTGTCAGAGATCCCGAATTTTTTGGCACTAGCCTCGGAATAGCCCTAATAGTCTTCCTGTTAATGACTGTAGGCTGCACCACGCATTTATTTCAGTAACACGGTCTGGCTTCAGATATAGAGGTTTTTCTTCTTTGGAGCTCACAGCAACCCACCCATTCATCCATCTTTGCAACCAGCGGCTACACATTAATTTATTCATGTATTGACTCATCCATCTACCCACGCCAACCACTCTTGCCCTCATTCCTGCATTAATTTCCCACCAACCCTTACAACCACATGTACAAATTTGTTGATCAGTAAAATGCTTTCATTACAAGAAAAGAGAACACCAGACATTCTGAGGGACAATGATTAATTTGAAACTTCTTTACACGATTTCAAAGAAAATCTGATAATAATCAAAAACAACCTCTGGTCATAATACAGTCGAATACCAATCCATAACACTTCATTTAAAATCGTCATCTTTAAGTACCACGTTAGAACCCATGCTCAGAGTTTGGCATGCTGACTTTGCTAATGCTTATTTTTTAATGTTTGCATGCTCCTTAAAAGGCTAATACATTTGTGGGAAAACATTGCTTGCTACAAATATAATCGTTTTAACAGTATAAAAATACTGTTCACTCTATAAAATGAGTTTCACATTGTATCCCCCCTTTAACTCGCGATCCTAGGGGAATAACTATGTGCCAATAGAAATGTGCTTTCAGCTAAGATGCTGTCAAATTGACTCGGTCTTAAATGGAGAAAACATGTCAGGAATCTATAATATTTATGTTCCAGTGTGAGAAAACACCAGACATGTTAGCCTTGATTTTTTTCTGTCTCTCTCACTCTCACACACACACACACACCCGTGCACACACACATGCACACACACTCTCTCTCTCTCTCTGTCTGTCTCTCTCTCTCACTATCTGTTGCAATTGGATTCCACCTATTCAGTACATCTGGATTTTTTTCTTTTTGGATTACTTGGTTTTGGACTTTTTATTGTGGGTGAGTCTCACTACATGTGTCTCACCCACGGTAATCACATGGCAAATGGCCTGCACGTGTTTACCGCCAGTGTCTGCCTTTTACAATAAGGCTGCTGTGACACAGCAAGAGTAAGGGGCACTTGGCTGGTTACATGTGCATACGTACGCACACGTGTGTACATGTGTACACATTTGTGGGGGCTGCATGTGGGAGACTACTGTTGTGCACAGCCCGGTAACTGCGCACAGGTAGCCAGGCACAGAGGGGACTCCGCAGGATTAGATATTGACCTAGGGTAGGTCTTATAATGTTAGTGTACACTCATAGTGAAAGTCAATGTGATTAACTGCTTTGTCTGTAGTCACACTTTATTATACACATAGGGGGAAAACTGCCTTAGAGTGCCTTTTGCGCTTCCCTTTGAGCTACAGAGGCCAGTGATGTTTCGAAATGGGGTGTAACCTGTGTGAGAACATCAAATCTTCAAGCTCCAAAAAGATATCTTTACAACTTAGGGGTCATCCATGATTGTCATTTTTCTCTGGCTCAGCTCAGGAACAGAGCCCAGGCCTTTGTCTCCCTGCTGTGACCAGTTAATTACATTTCTCTCCAGCAGCAGGAACAAAGCCCTCCTCACACAAAGGGAGCTTCACTCAGCTCCTGAGGAGGAATGGGGTGGGGCTGAATGACCAGCATCAATCAATCAGCTGTAACACTCTACCAGTGATTGGCCTGCCCAAGCCCACTGAACGAAGGAGGGGGCCCGACCTCTGGCGCCAACACAGGAGAGGGCTCCCCTTTGAAGATTTAGGGAGGATGACCCTGAAAGGGATTTCAGTGAGGGTTGGAGCTGAGGCCCCCAGAGAAGATGTGACTAGTGACTCCCAGATGACTCCATTTCAAACTGTCCAAACATGATGTGCAAGAGGGTTGGGATGGGGTGGAGAGGTGACGTGGCATCCTAGAATTGGCCTGGGGTGCCTGACTTCTGGAACTCTTTACTCTCCTTTAGAAACTCATGCAAAAGGGGGAGACTCTCTTCTTGGCTGGTGTTTTTCTGCGCTTCTCTATTGAACCTTGGGACCTTGTGATGCCCACAAATGACTAAGGACTATGCCCAGTTGACCCCAAGACCCATGGGTCTCCCTAAGTGCCAGTGAGGTTGGTCCCCTTACATCCCCTGAGGATGGGTTGGGGGAAAGCCCTGGTCTCTACGTCCAGAGACAGAGACCAGGAGGAAGGCTGGCACAGGGAGCCAGGAGAACCAGCTCCCTGTGGACTACACCACTTTGGAGGTGAGGAGCTCCACTGCAATTGCTCCTGGTAGCTAGAGCTCAACACCAGGAGTAAGATGAGCCCAGTATCCTCATAATCGGTCCAATGAGAACCGAGTTCTGGCGTGTTTATGACTGGCAACCTTTGACCTCTTCTGAAGAAAAACAGAGCATGGGGCTCCGCGCTATTCTGAACTTACCCCTGGGGTGGGCCAGGGTCCGGGGGTTGGTGCAGGATTTGGACTTAATTTTTTCCCCAGGAAGGGGCATGCATGGGCTCTGTTGCGCCCTTCCTGGGGTGTCGGGCCTGCCTTGCTCCCCTTGCCCGTGTCTGGCAGGAGTGGACGGCCACCACGAGAAGGAGGGTCTGCCCGCAGGAGGAGACAGAGAACTGCCAGCTCCAGTGGCAGCACAAAGGAGTGCTGTCCGCACAGGAAGCCTGATGGGACAGTATGGGGTGGGGTCCCTGGGTTGCCCCTAACAAAGGAGGCACGCAGGGGCGCTCGGTGGGGCCCCTGCGTGCAGGAAGGAAGAGCACGCCGTGTGGCACAAGGCAGTGTGGCTTCATCAAAAGCAAAAATTATGCATGCTCCCGGAGGTCCAAAGGATTTTAATTAAAGTAATGACCCTAGGGTTGTGGGTCATAGAATTCAGGACCCCTCCAGGATTTTCTAATGTTTTAAAGCACTCCCAAGGCTAGAGCATTTGCTTTGCAGCTGAGAGTGCAGCGTCCTCTAGGGGCTTAGTCTACAGTTGATTCTATTGTAGCCTGACAATGTTTACAAAAGGTACATCTTGCACAGCTCCATCTAGGTGTTAAGTCTATGGCTGTCTGTTATGTAATCAAAACCTGATGCCCTCTGGAGGATGCTTATATAATTGATTTTTCATGGTTGGAAAATTTAAAAAGAATTCACAGACATATGTTTTGCTCATTTTAAAAGCTTTATTGAGATAGTAATGTTGCCAATGATTATTGATTGTTAACAAATAAGTATTATTATTGCTGATACGTTTACGTACAAAATGATGTCTTTAACATGGGGCTTGTTGCTCTTGAGCCTTTGACCAAGCCAGTAGACTTACCTTATACGTTTGCATGACCTCTTTAGGGGGTCAGAGGAAATTATGTAATGTCATCTATGGTATTTTCCATCTGCCTATGTACATATTTATAAATTACTGCATAGTATTTAGTAGTGAGTGTGTCATAAATGTACTTTTCCTTTTTCTGAAGAAAAAGCACTAACTTGACAATCTTTTATTGATTGTTGTTATTAAGTGCCAGTAAACTGGGATTATTAGTCCACACCACCTCCCCTGAGTAGGCCTTGGACTGCTCTGCTTCTCTACCCTGTGAGAGTTAAGCGCTACAACGGGTGCTTGGTCCCCATTTATGAGAATTGTGGACCTATTACTTGTCTAGGCCAGACAACTAATAACCCAATTTCCTACACTATCCTAGACAATTTTTGATTTACTTGGACATTATCAGTGAAATTTGATTGAATAAATATAGTCTATGCATTGCCAGTTCAATTTCAGTGTGTATTTTAATTATTATATCCAAAGAGTAAAGGTCTATTTCTAAGGTCTTCGAGCCACCTTTACACTGGTCTTTTTTATACTGACCAACTGATGTCTGTTGCACAGAACTGACATGAGTTGAATTATCATTTTAGTTAATTCATGATCTGGTGGACTGGTGCACAATGCTCTGTACAGAGTTACAGGTTACTGTCACTACTGAATACCCACAACTAGGTTTGAAGTTGATTGAGTGGAGAGAAGGGAGCTGTTATATGAGTAAATTCTTGAAGTTGATTGCTACAGTATTTATATATTGATGCGGCCGGAAATCTCAACCTCTGCCTCTCCTACCTTTTATGTACTGAGATCTCTGCCCCAATGGAGGACACCCCCACAAATAAGTATAGGATTTAGTAGCAAATGTGGAAGGACATGGTGGAGTGTTGGGAAAATGGACAACAATTGCTACAAATGGTCGGGCATAAGGGAAATTTAAGTAGGGGTTTTAGAAGGGACATAATAATAAAAACAAAGAACCACATAAGAATAGGATAATTGTCAATCACAAAAATGCTTATATTTCTACTACAGCACAATGGTGACAATAAAGTGACAAAAAAAGGCTTAAATAAACTGCAGCACAGCATTGGAGTAAGTCAAGCACCACACACAGCTGACCACTGGTACTGAAACACACTCCCAAAGAATGAATGGATGAATGAATTTGGGATTTATAGAGTGCCTGGTTACTTCAAAGGAGTGTCCCTGCGCTAAGCATCATCAAGGTCAGAAAAGTCCGAAACAGGTAGACTCTGAGCTCCTTCTAGCTCTGTCTAAAGAGATAGGTCTTCAGATTTTTTTGAAACCTTGCCTCAGACTGTTCAAGTCTTAGATTGAGTGGCATTGCGTTCCATAGCTTGGCTGCACGGAGGCCAAAGGAACAACCTCCCAGTCGTGCTCGACGCACTCTGGGAATCACTGCCAGAGCTGCTTCCCCAGATCTAAGTGCTCTAGAGGGGGTGTGAGCACTGATCAAGGGGAAGAGATAACTGGGCCCCCTCTGATACATTATCCTGTGCGTGAGACACAGAGCTTTAAGGGAGTTTCTGTGTTTTACAGGGAGCCAGTGAAGTTCAGCCAAACCGGGGTTAATAGTTGCCCATTTCAGAATTCTTAATAGCAGCCTGGCAGCTGCATTTTGTACTCTTTGTAGCATTGCCAGTCTGCCTTTAGAAATCCCCAAGTAGAGCACATTGCAGTAATCAAGCCAGGACACCAGCAAGGCCTGTGTTACTGTTTTATGTGCTGAGTACGGTATTAGCCTCAAAAGCTTCCTTAGCCGTCTCAGTACCCCGAAACAGGTGCCCAAGGTGGCCCTGATCTGACTTTCAAAAGATAACTGAGCGTCAAAGAGGATGCCTACATTTTTCACTTTGAGTTTAGGAATAGGGTTGGGGCCAAGATCAGCAGGCCACCACGCCGAGGACCAGAGTGAGGGCTGTTTCCCCATTACTAGCACCTCTGTTTTATCTGCATTTAACTTCAGGCAGCTATCCTGCATCCATGCCGCTAGAGCAGAGAGACAGGAACTAAAGAAAAATGAATTAGAAACATACCTTATAGCAAAGTTTGATACAAATTAAATAAAAACATAAAGGTGGATTATTTTAATTGTAAAGCGCTGTTCAAACAATTATATTAAAAATAAGAATACATTTATTTAAAATAATTTACAATTCAATACAAAATTAGTTTTAGGAGTTAGAGTGTTGTATCTTTTTTTTTTTAAGTAGAAGGGTATTACAGTTTCCTTTATTTACCTATAGAAAGATCTCAACCACAGTGGCTGACATCTCCACAACTAAGTGGAAAATTACAAATAGTATCTTTATATTTGTAAATTCAGCTGTAGGAGTCTCCACCCCCTCATTTGAAGAAGTGGGGACTCTTACATCTATTTCTTCTTTTTTGTTCAAAGTATTTTATTCTTTATAATCTGAGGGCAACAGATAAGCATATAGCACTGCAATACAAATATAAAGAGGACTTTTGAGATAATCACATCAATCATATATCATGCAAATTACATAATACATATCAAGTGTAGTATGTACATATATAAGAGGCAATTTCAGTCAAATAGGTTAGAGCAATAACAAATGTAATTCCATTATGACAGTAGTATAGTTCTAGATAAACTCAATTGCTTAGCCTCTTAGACCAAAACGTAAACATGATGGCAACCATCTGATGGTTTTTGTATGCTGAGAAACTCTTAAACGTATTGTACAAAGCAACATCAATCAAAAAGCAGTATCGCTTAGAGTGTACAATAAACAACATGAGAAGAAACTGGGGTAAAGGGAAAGGAGGAGAGGAGGGGGAGTGGGAGTGGGATATCAGAAGCCTGAGCATGAATGGGGGGTCCGGTTCAAGGCTTCGGTGTAGGATGGGTTAGCAACCTATTCATGCCTAGTTCTATGCATCTATCTAAGGAAGCCCATACATCTCTAGATATTGGGGGGGAGGGCATATTGGTATTTGGATTGGGGGCTATGTGCCCCTCGAATGTACAATACCCATGCACACCATGTGTGATGAGAAAGGTGGCTAAATGATTTCCATTCGGAGAGGATGACCTTCACCACAATAGTCAGAAGGAAGTCTAACAAGGCCATGTCATTGGTGTTGAGATTCGGATTGGACACCGATGCCCAGGGACCCAAAGCAACCATAGAAAAGCTTAGAGTTATGGGTGTATTAAAAATAACCCCTAGCTGTGTTTGATACCAGAAGGGTTCTAGTAGCTGACAATCAAAGTACATATGTTGAATTGAACCCTGCTGTGTATTACAATTTCAGCATTTGTTGCTTTCCAGCAGGATACATTTGTGCAGCCTAGAGATTCATAGTAAAAAACTTAAATTGCATAGGAGAGGGGCAATTTTATTGTGAAGCGCACGTTTGCCACTTTTCCTCCAATTATCGTAGGTGATGTGGTCAAATACACCTTTATCAAAATGATTGGCCCATTGTACACGTAACAACAAAGTTTGTGTGGAGAGTGGAACATATAGAAATGTTTACATTTTGGAGGCAATATGACCTGCGTGTTGCCATATAATCAGTTGAGATTGCATATATGAATGCTTTGTAAGATTAAGCTTTGAGAGTATTACTTTAATTTTAAGAAGCTGCAAAAGTCTAAGTTAGAGAGGTTGTATGTACTGGCCAAGGCTGAAAAGGGGATTGGGTCATTATTGTGGTCGTATAGATCCTTAATTAGTCTAATCCCCTTTGAGGCCCATCCTTGTGTAGTATGGACATCTACGTCCACCTTGATTTTATGGTTATTCCATAATGAAGCCCCTCTGGAGTTGTGGATAGGTTCCGGTAGTCTTTTATTTAGCAGTTTTAGAGCATTCGCTGTATCTAACAGTATCCGGTGTGATTGAGGGGGTATAAATTTCGACATTGTAATGAATGAAGAAGTACCAAACAGATAATATATATTGCTTTCTACCTTCAACCAGCTGGGTGTATTGGGAGATTACGAAATTAGGCAGGCTCCGCCTTGAGCAGCCAAGAAGACTGATTGATGTAGGCTCCAATTCGGTAAGTTACAAACCCTCAGGCAAAACTTGACCTAAGAGTCTTGTATGAGGTCCTCGCTCTTTTGTCACACCAGAGGAATTTTGACGTTTAATTATTGGTTTCATGGGAAAAGGATGTAGAGAGTTTTAAGGGTAGCATAGAGGACACAAAATTCACTATTGGAGCAATAATCATTTTAAGGGTTTCGAGTCTACTCCACCATGAAATTTATTAAGGGGACCAGGCCAACAATAAATCTTTAACTTTGGTGATTGTCTGTGATTCATTATATTGTAGTATTTCCGAAAGGTAGCTGCAGAACCAAGGGCCATATGTACGGTCGTTTTTGCATGCGCAAATGGGTTTGCGAACCCGTTTGTGCATGCGAAAACAGCATGGGCCATGTACAAAGCCTATTTAGCGAGTCGCAATTTATTTGCGACTCGCTAAATAGGTTTTGCGACTCCGCTATTAGAAAGGGGCGTTCCCTTCCTGATAGCGAGCGCAAGCCCATGTATGAATGTTTTGCGACCGCAATTGCGGTCGCAAAACACTCATAAATTACCACCCTCATCAAGAGGGTGGAAATGCACTCGCAAAGGGAAGGGGTCCCCAGGGACCCCTTCCCCATTTCAAATGCAGGGGAAAATATTTTTTAAGGGCAGGCAGTGGTCCCAGGGACCACTACATGCCCTTAAAAAATGAATCGAAAACGTTTCATTTTTTTCTTCTTTTAAATGCATCCCGTTTTCCTTTAAGGAAAACGGGCTGCATTTAAAAAAAAAAAGATCTGCTTTATTTAAAAGCAGTCCCAGACATGGTGGTCTGCTGAGCCCAGCAGGCCACCATACCTGGGAGGGCCTGCCATTCCCAATGGGGTCGCAAATTGCGAGAGGCTCATTAATATTCATGAGCCTCTCAATTTGCGACCCCATTGGGAATCGCACACAGTGTGATGCACACTATTGTACATCCAAAATAGCGCCTCGCAATTTGCGAGTCGCAAAAAACTCGCAATTTGCGAGGTGCAATTTTGCGCGTCGTACATCTGGCCCCAAATCCCTAAGCATTTAAGACATTTGGGCTGCCATTTGAGACCTGAATCGCCTACATGTGAAGGAAAACACAATGAATTGAGGGGAAAAATCTCAGTCTTATCTTTGGTTAGGGTGTAACCCGAGACCTCAAAAAACTTGTGAATAATGTTGGAGATGGCTGGAATTGCATTTTCAAAGTCTTCTGTAAAAATAGGAATGTCTTTCACATAGGCTGCAGTTTTGTATGATTCATGTCCAAATTGGAGACCTTCAATTTCAGGAGCAGCATTTAGTAACTTGAGTAAGGGATTGATTGCAAGTAAGAAAAGCAAAGGGGGGAGAGGGCATCCTTGTCTTATGCCTTGGTGTAGGTCAAAGTATGAGGAAGTGGAACCATTAATCCTATTATTTGCTTTGGAGTTCGCCTAAAGGGCCATCATCATGTTAACATAAAAGTTGCCTAAGTTATGGGATTCCAGGACAGACTGAAGAAATGGCCATGAGACTTTGTCGAAGGCCTTTTCTCTATCAAGGGTGATAGCTGCTGTCAGAAGTAATGTGGCAAAAATGCGGATATTATCCTTTGCAAGACAACCTTTGACAAAACCTGTTTGTGAATTCTGGATGAGTTTGAGTGAGACTCTTGTTTGTTAGCTAAGACTTTGGCAATGATTTTGGCTTCCATATTCAGACGTGAAATCGGCAGAAGTTCTTAGGATCTGAATAATCTTTCCCCTCCTTGGGTATAACCACAGTCGTTGCCTCGGATGACTTGCCAGGGACTTTGCCTTGAAGCGCAAAGTGATCTAGTGTATTTTGGAGGTGTCTGGTGAGAGAGGTTGTGAATGTTTTGTGAAAAATGATGGGAAATCCATTAGGCCCGGGTGCCTTTCCTGACCGAATTCTCTTGATTAGCTCAACATTCTCTTCTGTTTCCAGTGGCAGGTTCAGACGGTGTCTGTCTGCATCTGAGATTGAAGTAGTAGGGAGGGAGTTAAGAAATGCAAGACATTGTGCTTCATTACAGGAGGATTGTGGTGTGTAGAGTTGTTGCAAAGTCATCCTGTGCCCTGGGCACCCCCCAACTTTTTGCTTACTGGTACTGGTGGTAACTGACTCTGACTGACCCTGGGCTCTGCCTAACCAGGCCCAGGGCCAGTGCTATGCTGAAAACACTTGCAGTACAGTGAAAACACCTACATACACTAGGGTACACTAAGGGTTGGGGTACCCCTGTGATTGGCATGACCTACCCCATAGGGCCCTAGTACCTAATAGGGCAGGGGATTGACACTACCTATCAGTCCCTAGTATATAATAGGGCATGACAGATAAGAGGCCAGCAGACCTTTTTGCACTTGCATGTGTGCACTGCTGTAGCCTGAGGTCAGTTTAAACAAGCATTTGCAATGCAATAGGTCTCGCATTTATGCAGTTTGAGCTATTGGCATTGTAAATGACAATGCCCTTTATTTATGTTTTGGTTTTCAAAACATAAATAA
This sequence comes from Calotriton arnoldi, assembly GCA_963921515.1. Taxonomy (NCBI): domain Eukaryota; kingdom Metazoa; phylum Chordata; class Amphibia; order Caudata; family Salamandridae; genus Calotriton; species Calotriton arnoldi. Next base: position 1,077,404 of record CAWUFW010000874.1, on the reverse strand, counting down.
AAGGCATTGTCATTTACAATGCCAATAGCTTAAACCCGCGTAAATGCGAGACCTATTGATTGCAAATGCTTGTTTTCGTGTTGGGGTGAGGAAGTCTACTGACTCCTCTAATGTCAAGTTCTGCTGTTCTTTAAACTTCAGAACCTTGCGCTGACATTCTGTGTTTCTGTCAAGTGCATGTATTTGCAGTGCATGTGTAACACATGTATGGTAGTAAGACTGAGTATGGTGTGAGTCTGAATGCTGGTACCAGTGGGATCCATCTAGGATGGCCCCATGTTTAGCGTGGCACAAGATAGAGGGTATTCAGTTTCCCCAGTTAGTGGAAATGTATTGACATTACTGTGGCTGGAGGGAGGAGATTCAGATACTGAAATGCGCGGGGATGGAGATGGGGCTGCCTATAAGAATTTAATTGAGGACTTTGTTAGCAAAAGGCTGCTGTTTCGTTCTTCCTGAGCACTGTGATTTGTTAATTGTAGGGGCGACGGATGTTACTGCAGTTTCAGTTGTTCAGAACGAGTAGGTTTCTATGCAGGGCCTGCTGTTTTTTAATGTCCCTGATTACTGCTTCAGAAAAGCTAATGACAGCGCGGTGCAGAGATCTCACACTCTATTGTGTCCTTTTAAAGGACACTTCTGCTTTGCGCCAGCCCCTTCCACTACTTCTATGAGAGCCATTAGTATTAACAAAAGTTGAGTTTGAGGAGAAAAGGGAAATTACATTTGAAAGAGGACCACCGCAACTTGTTCTGTAACCTTAGTGGGTCCTAATCCCCTGTCTGAAAAATGTGCATATAAATGGAATGCAACCCGCCCTACTTATTTCCATTTACAAATTCTTCTTGACCAAGGAAGGGAATCCTCTGACGAGCAATCAAAGAGCTGCTGTTTGAACAGGGCTGGTTGCTGCATGATGGCCAGTGCTCCAGAGATAAGTTGACATCACCTGAAGTCTGTACAGCTTGCTGGAGAAGTTGAAGGTCTGCCTAGTGCCCAGAAGCCTGCCACCCTGCTCAGAGAGAGAGAGGGAGAGGAGGAGAGTGCCTGGCCCTGTAGGAGGAGGAACTGTCTAGGAGGTGAAGCCAGCTGTGTTCCCCGGCATGCCACCCAGAAGTTGCTGGCTGCCCTTGGGATCAAAGCCAGAGCCAACCTATGTTGTGGGGGTCTCACATCACAAAGCCTGCAGTGGCCTGCGAACAGATATCCAGCCCGAGATGTAATCATGTGCTGTCCAGTTCCCCTGCAGTCCACGCAGGGTTGGTGCGGCTGTAGCCTGACTCCGAGCAACTTTGGTGTAGGAGCTTCCATTGCCACAAAAGCCTGATCTTGGCTCTGAAGCCGCACATGCCAGGCAAGAATTCCATATGATATCGACCAGCAGGTCACAATTGCCCGCAAAAGGCATTCATCTGATCCCGGCCCAGATGGGTCCCTGGGAGCAGGCTTGCCATTTTGCTCACCTGCCTCTACCAGATCTCCTTATGAAGCTGCTGCTATGTCCCATGTCTGCAGAGCTGCCACTGAAAGAACTTGCCAGGAGAACGCCTGAAAGCGCTGCACGACCACAGCACAAAGAACAGAAAACGAATGGGACCTCACATGTAAAATACTGTACTAGGCACACAGAAACATTTGACTGTTACTTATGCAACCCTGTTTTTGATACAAACTGTTGGACTGAACTATGAAATACTCCACAAGAGTAGAGACTTAGTGAACTGCACCTTTGACTAATCTATGTCTACACTTGGGTAGCAGTCCCATAGACACTAGAGAAGCTCAGAGAATGGGAAGAGGGCTCCACAGGGGCCCTAAACGCTTACTTAAGAATCGTAGTTGGAATCACAGTCCTATAGCTGAGCCCCATTGAATTGTGTAGTATTACGTTTTGTGTTATTAAAGAACTTTTCTACTAAGATAATCACTGTGCTGGACAATGCATTATTCTGTCAGTTCTTTGAATGCTGAGTTCTGAGCTCTTGCACCCTACACTGCCTCCCTGAGATGGATCTGACTGCTTATTAATGCAGAAAGGATGCAGTTGGCCCAGTTTGCAGAGCCACAGTAGGACAGACGCTAGGGCACCAGTGTTAAAGGACCCCAACCACCTAGGTTTGGAGCAAGCAGCCCCTGTCTGCTCTATTGCACTTCAAACGAGGTCTGACACACATCTTTGGTTTTCTGTTTACACTTTACAGAACTGCCAGATAAACCTTCTGTAACTTTGTTAAATGCCAACGATTTCGCCTACAATTTCTCTAGCTTATTGCCTCATCTTTCTGTATTCCATCACAGTGGCTTGGATGCAATCTGATTACTTCTCTGGTGGGCCAATGGTGCTGCTAGGCTTCCTCTTCCGTTTACTGTCTTCTCCCTCGCATCAGCCTGAATGCCTTTCACCCCATACTCCTCCTTCTCTCCTGCCCGCGAACCGAATGGCGTAGGGGTAAAAAAGTACTTCACACCTTTCTCTTTTACTTCTGCTTCTTCAGTGACTTGTAGGTTAATGTAACTATCGCAAATAAATCAAGGTGCAGATATGAGAAATGTTATTGTTTTGAAGGTAATTATACTTATTTTATTGAGCTCCTAAAAGGGAATACTCATATTTAATGAACTTGGTCCACGGTGACTGGGTTGATAGAAATAGAAAACTTCATGCATTGCATCCCCTTTCCATACATTCTTTTTTGTGATCCATATAGCCCACGAAGACCCATCATTTCCAACATTAATTCTTCATATCTCAGCGTTCCTGCTAACTACTCCTAATGAAGTACACACCTGATTAGTACATACACCTTATCTACACATTTTAGGGTGGTGGGGAGTATCAAAATATCTCAAGCATTCAATGTTGTTAAGTCAGAATTCCCTAAAGGCAAATAACAATGACAAAATTTGTGACTTCAGACATTGATGATCTTTACGCTTGTGGTGTAGTCCTCTTACATCTTTATTCTTCTTATAGTCCAAAATGATTAATCAAATATTTCCGTGCTAAGATATCCCATCTTAGTACAGCCAATATGTGTTTTGCTTTGTAGTTTGGTTTCACCAAGGCTTAGAAGGAGACGTTTGACTGGGATGTACTTTACAAGAGAATTTAAATGGCTAGGTTAGTGAGAAGTCTGAAATATTGTTTAAGGGAAAAAGAAACTAGTGATAGAAATATTATAACATTTGTTTCTATTAACTTTTCCAGTTGTAGTATATATAGACTTCTCTGATTCTTAAGGACCCATGATAAGGGTTGACAGTAATTAAGATGCATTGTGATTGTAATGAACACTAATTGAGTTCCAACATGTGTAGCAGGCAAAAAGATAAATACATGATATGTGATGGGTGTTCTGACATTTCTAAAAACCTATAATAAGGTCTTTAACAAAATAATTGCGATTATATTTCGTTCAAGACTTTACCTCGCCTTACTCTCACTCCAGTATCCCCCAGTAGTAGTTTACAGGTTTTTGTTGTTGTTGTTTTTTTTTGTTGTTTTTTTGCTTGCAATGTGAACATCTCTGGCAGTCGTGAGCTAACAGTCTTTCTTCATATAGTTGGTTCGGCATTAGAGGAAAGATGAAAGACATAGTATGTTTGATTTTTTGCTTTTGGTAAATGTCTAATCTCAGTGCTACAGCCTGATGTATTTTGAAAGTTCTTACAAATGGTTCATAAAGAGATAAAAATGGCCGAGAGGTTATGCTATGGAATGACAAAAATGGTTACATAGGTTATGGTACTTCAAGGGTCAAACATTGAGATTGTACACGACAAAAAGTAGTTGAAGAATGTCACTGTTTTATTATATTAACGTTTTTTTCTGTCCAGAAGACACCACTAATAGTGCAGTAAACTATTTCCATGCGCATGCCATTTATTGGAGTGCATTATGTGGCCTGTGTCCAAGAGTTCAGGCACATTTATATAGAACACCTACTTAGGGTTCTCATGAATAATGTTTGCTGGAAAAGGCTAATATGATATCCTTAAATAAATGTGAACTAGAGGGGGCCAAGAAAATGGGTTCATTTGCTTCCCAAACACAGTGCCTGCGAACCGCACTCTCAATAAATTCCAAATCGTTATTCATTCTACTGAACTCTTTTTCAGTCACTGTTACATGTCGGAATAACTCATGGGAATGTCTCAAAACCACATATTTAATTGCGAATAAATCTCGTTCTCCAAATCTCAGTTTGGCTCGCTTCTCCCCCTTCCTGTAATGCAGTCAGGCACAATCTCTGGGATCTTGGAGGACTGTTCACTTCTCGTTGTTTTCTTTTGCAGCTTCAATCCGTTTAGTTATGGTATGCCGAGTTGAGGAGATTATCGCCACGCAGTACAAAAAAGGGAGAGGGGGGGTGAGGGGGCACACAAAAGGGAAACGAGTTTGACAGTTTACGTAGCTGTTGTTGAGGGCACCCCCCTTCCCCACTGCTGCATTGGTACCTGAACCCTCCCTACCCTTTCGGTTGCTGTCTGCCCTCCAACGTCCACCCCCCAACCCCTCCTTTGAGAATGGTCGCGCCCTGCTGCTGCATCAGAGCAGAGCGCCGGGTATTAGCTGGATTCCTTTCACTGTACCTTGATCAAGGGCTAATTCCCCACAGACTGTTTGACAATTTTTCCTCACCCTCACGCAATGCAGCTACTGTGCCTATGTTTCAACAACCTGCCAGTGTGTTTTTTTCCTCAAAAAGGCGAAGGGTGTTGTTTTCTGGGCTATCGCCTTGTCTTTTTCAGTAATGAACACAAAGAAAGGATTTCAAAGAAAAGGACATTACTTTAAATATAAACGGGCTTCTCTTATCACGTGGTGCATATTTTGAAAACTAATTTGCTTGCAAAAAAAGGACACATTTGGTTTGCAATATTGTTGCTCTTCTCAGATTGGGGAATGGAGAAAACTGATTTGGTTCATAAATTAACTCGAGTTCTATAAACTATGCACCAGAACAAACAAGCGCTCGCCATCGCGGGAAGGCAGCCGCTGTTTATTTTTGCATCGCGCTTTCACTTTAAGTGAAAGCGCGATGCAAAAATAAACACGCCGCGCCCTGTCTCAGTTTGAAACGGCCCCTCCGGACTGGATCTCACGGCTTGTTTATATAACACGCCTCCTTGAGATAAGAAATTGCTTCACGACAGCCGTGAAGTAGGCGATGCAGTCCGGAGGGGCCGTCCCAAAAGGCAAAAGGGCAGCGGCTAAAAACCCTCATTTCCAATGGCAGGCCACCGTTTAGCATAAACGGTGACGCCGGCCAATGAAAATGAGGGGCAGGGCTTCAAGCCCCCTTCTCAAATCCCCTCTCTCACAATAGATCTCGCCAGAGCGATCAGCGCATGCGCGCTGCAACGCTAGGCGAGACCTAAAAAGTGGCTCTGTGCTACAGGACTGCTTTTAAAAAGTAAATTGTGCCCATTCTTGACGTTTGTGTTTGGGGCACTTTAAAATGGTTAACCTACAACGTTTGGGCATATTAGGTACCCCCAGAGTCTCCCCTAGGTGTCCCAGGGTTGGGGGGTCAGGTATCTATAAGGTGGACCCTTATAAAATGAGTTTTATATGCCCTGGGTAAAGTGAAGTTGCACATTTCACTGACCACATTGTGATAAAGTGCTGCCCAAAATCGACTTTGGGGGTAGGAGCACTGTGGAGGGAGGATCTACAATATTTTTACATATTCAGAACCCCTAAAGTCTCTGCTAGGTGTTCCTGGGGTGGGGGTCCTGTAGATATATGTAGCATACTTATAAAATATGTTTTTATAAGCCCTGGTGCTGGACAAATGGCCCAAGTCACTTTTTCCATTGCAAATCCCATGCCATAGGTTAACATTGGAAAAGGTTATTAGTTAATAACTGGAGAAAGAAAAGCCATAAAACTAGGATTAAAGGACTCAGTAGAATGGTAATGATAAATCCAACAATATGGTATTGTTGAATTTATTGTAAAATGTACAGACAAGAGGTTATAAGACTTTTTTTGTCTGTAAGCCAAAATTCAAACCTGCGCTTCTCTGCCCTGATTGCTCAGAGATAAGTGGGTGAGCCTGGCTGCTTTGAAGAGGTGATAAATGACCCCTGGGGTTAGGAAGCATCTCGGGGAGGAGAGGTTGCTGGGCATAGGAATGCCAGAGCAGGGGGAGGAGTTATAAACCATGGACTTCAAGAGTAAGGGGAGGACCCCAGTGTCATTTACAACTTTACCCTGTTCACCTACATTCAGATGCTAGGCTTAAGAAAGGAATGAGCAGATGCAAGGGGGAGAGACTATGGAGATTAGCCAACCTAGGGGTGTGTTTAGCCAGCTTTTCTCTCCCTGCTGAAAATTCTGACATATTGAATTTTGGAAGAATAGGGGTTTCTGGTTTAGCATTTTGCCACACTCTGCAGGAAGTGGTCAGACCTTTGGGTGGAACCCTGCAGCCCATTGGACAGGAGTGACCTCCTGCTTGACCCAGAGAAGTTGGGATAAGTATCTGAGAAGGGCAGAGCCCCTCAGATCTGCTGCTTGAAACTTAAGAAAGCAAGATGGGCCATGCTGGAAGTTTGATGTGCATTTCCAAAGGCCTGCACTCTGAAGACTGCACCTTCTGCACCATCTGTAACTACAGCCTGTGGATTACTTTGCTGTAAAAGGACTAAAGAGTGGACTCCCTACAAGCTAAAGGTTAACAGAGCTCACCTGGAACATCACCACAAGAATACCCAGTCTGGAGTACTACCAGTGGATTTGTAAGGGTTTTGTTCAAGTGGATTGTGGGAATTGAAGTCTCACACTTTCAAGGACCCTCTTGGAGATTCCAGAACCTTGGATTGTGTGTTGGATACTTTGGGACCCGCAAGAAGAACTTCAGGAAGGAGTTCTAACAGGAACCAGCCTGCTGGAGGGGGCTGCACAAGACTGGTGAGAGATCCTCCAGAACAATTGCTAAAGGTGAATCCCCTGTCAGAGGCAACAAAATGACCAAAAGGGGCACTGTTGGTTTCTAAGCACTAGAAAGTGACTAATCTTTAAAAATTCATATCTCTGGTTCCCTACAGTGGATTTTTTTTCATTTTGGTGTCATTTAAAAGATAAAAATATTTCCTATTTTTATAAATTGGTGTTGGATTTTTATTTTGTGTTGTGTATTAATTATTTACTGAATTGGTGTTTTTAAATGCTTTACATACCTGTCTTTGAAGTTAAGCCTGCCTGCTCGCAGCCACCTTACCAAGGGTTGAGCATAGAAATAATTTTCTAAGACCTATTCTGAGCCCTATACTGTGTTTGTCGCCTTATTGCCAGTGGCAGACCTACATTTGCCCCTACCAATAATCCACTTTCCAACAAGAGTTTATCAAAAAAGGCTTTAAAGACCTCAAGAATTTCCATCTTTTAAAATTTCTGGGAGCCATCTTGAGCCACAATATGTGTGATTTGCTTGTTGGTTTTGTTATTGAATTTGAGATTGGTTGCGAGAGTTTTGCCTCTTCTGCTATGAAGTAATAGATGTTTAGATGTTTGTATATGGACTCTTAGGTATACCCTCATGCTGATAATGGAGTTATAAGTGTATTTTATCTGTTTGATGTCTTTAAGTAGGGCCTCATTGTTAGAATGTCTAAATGCTTCTTCTTTGTTCTTAATTTCAGCACCTAAGGATTGTAGTGTTTTTTTGATTTGCAGGTTTTTATTAACTTTGCCATTTTTAATGAACATACATTTAATGATTTGCCCTCTTATTGCACACTTAAACGCATCATATAATATTACTGGGGAATTAACTGAGTATTCATTTTCCTTAAAGAAATAATACATTTCCTTCTGCATATCTGCAATGTCAGATTCATTATCTAGAATTTCCACATTTAGATGCCAAATTCGATCTCTGCTTTTATCAGGAAAAATAGATATGGGCATGTAGCTTGCAGCATGGTCTGAGACAATAATGGGATGTATTTTGGTGTTGTCAGTGGCTTTTAGAAGTGAGGCATCTACCAAAAGATAATCTAAACGTGAGAAACCAGAGTGAGGCGGGGAGAAGAATGTAAAGTCGCTACCTTTGGATTGATGAATTCTCCAAATGTCTAATAACAGGTGCGAGGAACAAAGATTAGGTAGCTGTTGAAATTTGAAAGCAGATTGGTAAAAATAGCACCCAAAGGGAGTTTGAAATTCCCACACACAATCATTTTAGCATCAGTTGGGATGTCTGCTAGTTTTTTATTTAGTGTGCGCCAGAAGTTTGGATCATCTGCATTGGGAGCGTATATATTCATGATAAATAGATATATATATCTATATATTGTGACTCCCATTATTCAGCCTAGCGAGTAGCCATCTGCCATCGAGATCATGTTCTGATGCGATAGTTGCAAAACAAAAAGGATGGACAGAATGCGAAACCGTGTCAAACATTCACCCCCAGTCTAGTCTGGGACTAAATCCATAATTTGTTTGCTTTCCACAAAATTCCAGCCTGGACCTAGCCATATGCAAATCAGTCTTGACCCTGCTCCTCATGGGAACAGTCCAGCCTGAACTGCCGGGCAAGGTCCTCCCTGGACCGGAAAACAAGCATCCTACGAGCGGTTTTGGAGTATTGCCCCTGATCAGCCAAGCTAGCTTAAGTCCGGTGATGTAGCAAGCACGGGCCTCACGTCTGAGCATACTCATCCCTTTCGGGGTGAAAATTGCAAAACAAAGATGATGAACAGAATGCTGAACAGTGTCAAACATTAACCCCAGTCCAGTCTTGGACTAAATCCATCATTGTTTTGCCCTCCACACCATTCCAGTTTGGACCTAGCCATATGCAAATCAGTCTTGACCCTGCTCCTCATGGGAGCAGTCCAACCCGAACTGCCAGGCCAGGTCCTCCCTGGACCGGAAAACAAGCATCCTGGGACTGGTTTTGGGATATTGCCCCTCATCAGCTAGGCTAGCTTGAGCCCGGTGGTGTAGAGAGCACAGGACCCACTAAGGGTGAGTAGGTAAAATGTTTCAGCACTCCGTCCATCATCTTGTTGTGATTGCTGTTAGGCCAGATTTTCTAGAAAGTAACGTAAGTACCCCATTTTTTTACCCACATGCTTCAGAACAAAGGACTTCAGCTACCAAGCCTTTCCTCATTAGCAGTGCTTCATTGAAACCTATCTTAGTTTCCTGGAGGAGTACTATGTCACCATTTAATTCCTTACAATAATCAAGAAATGTTGTTCTTTTAACTGGGTGGGTGAACCCCTTGGTATTCAAAGATACAAAGATACAATGTTTAATGACGACATTGGTCACCTTTTATAGATGTTGATTGGCATCCTGATATAGGGGGCCACAGGATGGCCTTAGAGAACATCAGGCATCTCTACAGTTGTCTGATCTGGCGTCTCATCTTGAGATCAGATTGCCCACTCAACAGAGGGGTAGAAGGATGGATAGTGTAAGCTAACAAAGAACTTAGGGAGTCAGTTCTAGCTCAGAGAGGGCCCAAAGCCAACATAAGACTCCTTCCCACCAGGAGATGTCTGTAGGAGACATGGGACGTGGGGTGAGTCATGGTGAAGCACTGGTAGGACGGCTAACCCCGGCATGGATAGCTAGCCGGGGGAGATAGGACATGCGGGTGAGTTAGAAAAACCATGTAAGGAGTGATGCAGGATTGAACATACCTATCTTTGTAAAATTTTACCTGAGTGTATTAAGCATTCACATGCAGGAAGCAAGGGAAACGTGCATCCCCCATGAACAGTATTGTGATATTTCGTTCTAAAAGTGAGTTAAGTTGTAATATGGATAAACAACCAAATCAGCACACCCAAAAGATGGCTAAGGCGTTACAAGGATGTCGCCTGACCTGTTGTTTGATTCCTTGCCACACGTTTATGTCAAACAAATGCCTGCATTCATCACTCAAAATATATGAAGTATATTAACCTGAGCACACTAAGCACTTATTAAACACACATAAGTTTTTTAACCTGAGCATATTAAACATTCACTTGCAGGAGGTGAGAGTAGGCCTGGGCGGTGAACTTCGCCCCGTTAGCGGAGTTTGCGGAGTTTTCTGCACTCCGCGAAGCTCGCGGAGTGCAGAAAACTCCACTCCGCGTAGTGCAGCGGAGCTTTTTCCCCGTTCACGCTCATGAACGGTAAGTTCGTGAGTGCAAGCTGCCACTCGGGTAAAATTTCTACATGAGCAGCAGGAAGACCATCGCGAACGGCAGTTCGCACTGTACTCCGCCACTTGCGGAACTCCGCTGAGTTTTTCTATCACTTAGCAGAGTTCCACGTAGCAAAACTCCGCGAACTACGCCCAGGCCTGGGTGAAAGGGGCATGCAGTCCAAATCAACAGTGTTGTGATATACCCTCTAAAGTGAGTTACGTTTTTAATATGCATTGTAGGAAACTGGCTCTCTATATAGTGTACTAAAACTAAGTACTCTGTGCAGAGAGTCCAGTGGGTCCCCAATTGTTTTACAGAGGCTAAAGTAGATAATACTTAACAAACTCTTTTGTGGTTGTGTGGGCAAGCAGTTAGGCTTATCAGAAGGTAGTGCTAAGCATTTGTTGTACTCTCAGAGGCAATAAATGAGACACACACTCAAAAAATAAACCAAAGACCAATTTTGAAAAATAACAATTCTTTTTATATATATTTTTGAACCAAGAACTATGTTCAAAGATAAGTAATGTATTTCTTATGAATTTTCAAAGATAAGCATATATTTCAAAGTTAAGCGCAATTATGCACCATACAATCCTATGGGATGAAAAAGCAGGTAGGTAAAGCCCACAGTACAGACAGTTGTAGAAATTCACCTTCTGGGTTAAAGGGTAGCAGGAAGCCAAGGTCAAATGTTCTACCAAAAGTTTGTAGGGTGCGCCCAGAATTCTGCCAGGAGCAGGGAGTTGGTGGAGTTGGCAGCTGGTGCTATGGAGAAGGCGGGTACTCTAAAGACAGGCTGCACAAGGGGACTTGCAGGCAAGTACAAGAGCTCCCAAATGTGGGCTGGGGTTGCAAGGGCCTTAGGGACAAGCGAGCACAGTCGATTCATCGTTACCCAAGCCGGGCGGGCTGGGTGCAGAGCAGGTAGGTTGGTTGGCCGCAATGCGTAAAGGTGCTCCTCGCGGTCAGGGCCCAACAGTTGGCAGAGGCAAATTCAGGACTACTGGGCCACTCTCTAAGTGGGTCTCAGGGGTCTTGAGGTCCCTCAGTGACTGCTGGGCTCTGGTACGGTTGGAGCCCCCAATTGGACTCTTCGATTTTGGTCTTGGGTGCAGGGTTTCCGGTACCCCGGGGGTTGGTATTGCACAGTTCCGGTCGGTCCTGGTGTCTCCACACTCAGGGGAGACAGATCTGACCTTCCAGAGCATAAGTTCTTCTTCCTGGTCAGTTGCTGCACCAGTCGGCCAGGAAAATGCAAACCGGTGGACCCGACTCGGCGGTTTCGGTACCTGTGGTCTGTAAGGGAGTAGCTCCTCTACTCAAAGGGAGTTCTTGGGCAGTTTGCAAAGGCTGGTAGTCCTCTGGGGTTCTTAGAGGCCTCACAGCAGAAGGATGAGACAGTTCACCTTGATTGTCGAGTCTTGAAGTGGCAGGCAGTGGTTTGCACCAAAACTCTGCGGCATGCCCTCAGTTCTTGGGCACAGCAGCTCTTCTTTGTCCTTCTGGGCTTTAGGTATATTGTATCTGAAGTTCTGGGTCAAGGGGTGCCACCTAAATAATCAATTTAGGGTCATTAGGGAAGTACCAGGTAGTAGCCAATGGCTACCTACCTTTAGGATGACAACACCCTCTGTATGACCACTTCCTGTGGGACGTGGGCTTAACTCTGACCCTAATAGGCTAATTCTCTCCAACACAAGATGGAGGATTCTAAAAAGTGGGGTCCACATCAGCTGCCCCACCTTAGGGGTGGTACTGGCTAGCTTTGTGCAAACCTCCTAATCTAACTTATTTTCCCACCTGTCCTCCCACCAAAAAGTTGGGACAGAGAGTGTTGGTATCTTCCATGAGCTGAAGAGGCCTGGGTCGCATTTCAAAGGTGGCATGGTCTTTGAAGCTTCCTGCCCTGGCAGGCAGTTCCTGCTTAGACGTGGTGTGAACACCTCTGCCCAGAGCATGCTTTGTTCCTGGCCTCTGAGAGCGGCGGCTCTCACCCCAGGAGGCCAGAAATATGTCTAGGGGTGGCATGCTGGTCGAGACCAGTCCGTCAACACACTGGTAGTCGGTAGGTTTTCAAGGGATACCTCTAAGGAACCTTTTGTGTGCATTTATTGACAAATCCAGGACTGGCATCAGTGTGGGTTTATTAAGATAAGATGTTTGGTACAAAACACCTTGGGGTACAGTGAAGCCATCATGTAGCTGGGGAACTCATAATGATGAGTGTCCAGCCCAGGTATTCAATATGGCTTCCCTGTGCACTGGTAATATCTAAAGGTGAACTTAGATATCACTGAGGCATATCCACTCTCGCAGATATGCCCTCACATAGGTATAGTGCACCCTGCCTTAGGCTGTAAGACCTGCCGAAGGGGTGTCATACCTATGCCACATGTAGTGCTGGCAAGCATGGCACACAGGGATGTGTGCCATGTCGACTCTTCGATTTTCTCTTCACCAAGACACGCATCCTGCAATGACAGTGTGCATGATCTTGGTGAGGGGTCCTTAGGGTGGCACAATTTGTGATGCAGCCCTAGTAAACCCACTTCAGTCCCAATGCCCTAGGTACCAGAGGTACCATTTACTAGGGACTTTCAGTGGGGCTGAATATGTGCCAGTTGTGGAACAATCGTACAGTTTAGGAAAAGAATACTGGTGCTGGGGACCTGGTTGTTTGGAACCCAGCACACTTTCAGTCAAAATTGCCCCAGATACCAGACAAAAAGTAGGGGGTACTGCATCAATAACCCAGTTTTCTACATGCATAGACAAACAAAATCAGCACGAAGGCCGATGAAGGCTGCAAAGAATGTTGCCCGGCCTATTGTGGAACTTGTTGTCACACGTGTATGTCAACCAAATGCCTGCACTCATCAATCAAAATATAGGACACAGGTATATGCCATTAATGTTTCAGTTCTATGTATCTTACTAAGTCAGAACTGTGAGCATATAAACATCCCAAACAACAAACCAATTACGACCAGCTCCTGTGACTGGAAGTAGAGAACATTCAACTCGTATCAAGTACCATCCGAATAGTAGAGAGAAAAGGATACATCAAGGTGCCAAGAGGAGCAGATTGCTTGGTGACTCACAGAGGTACCAGGAATGGGAGCTGAGTCCATCAGTGATTCTGATTTGTTGTTAAGGAAGTTTGAGAGTTCAGATGGGTCCGTGAAAATTTTCGTTTGGCCTTTGAAAGTGATGCAGACTCTCAAAGGGCAGGAAAATTAGTCCAGGATTCCCATGTCTATGAGCCTTTTCCTTATGGACAGAAATCCTTTCTGACAAATAACAGTCTCCTTAGCATAGTTCTGTGAGATGGAAAACTTGTGGTCATGCCACTTGTTCGTGCAAATTTTCCACATTTGTGCCTGGATTATCTCTGTTTGCTGGTAGCGCGACGGTTTGAAGTTTAGCGGTCGTGGAGCAGACAAGTTCTGTAGTTTAAAGGTTGGAACTCAATGGGCTCTTTCGATCTCAAAGTCTTTGCTGAAAGAGATTTGGAGCACTTTCGAATCCACTTGATCAGATAAACAGCAACTGAGTTCACAGAGTTTTCAACCCCCCTCAGGTAGTCTGAAAATATGAAAATTGTTCTTCTGTTTCAATCTTCCTGCTCTGTCAGATCCCTTTTCAATGAAAAAATTAAATTTTCTAGGATTTGCAGTTGCTTGGCTTGAGCACTCGTGTTATTCTCCACCGTACTTATTCTAGTCTCAGCATTTGATGGTCTGATAGTTATATCTTCAAGGTCCTAATGAATTCCAGCCACTTCGGCCTGGAGTAGGTCCGTATTTGTTTGGGTGCTCTGGCGATGTAATGAACTAAGCTGAGTTTGAGGAGTATTGCCTCTAAAGTGGAGGAGGATTTGGAACTGCCTTTCACAGGAGACACCGGAACAGGAGGTGATTGTTTGGAGTGCTTTAGGTGCACCTTAGAATCTCTTTCCTTCATGTTTCTGTGTCTGATGTCTGACATCACATCTGTAGGAGTATAGACCAGTCAGCGCAGGAGTAATAGCATATGCTGGTGCCTGTATTTGTACCCAACCTTCCAGGAGGCAGAAATATCACACTTGGAGAAGAGGTATGATGATTAGGACTGAGTCTCCTGCTTTCAAAAGGGTGTCAGCTTAGTGAAGGATGTCCACAAGTCTCCAGAAACGCTTTGGACTGTTCGCGGTAGATACTCCTCCTATGGAGATGTTTATCACTGACTTGGGTGTTGCAGCTTGGTGTGTAATTATGGCACTAGCATACGGTATACAGTGCTATACAGAAAGGCTTGTGCCCCCACCGCCGAGTAGAATTGGTGGCTTTAGGATGATAGAGAGGCCCTCTACATTATAGACTCTGATCCTCCATATCTTCTGTATGGGCATCTTAGCAATGCCAACACAGGGCCACAAGGGGTAGAACGTGCATATAGGCCCAAAGAGAAAGGCGTTGGATCCATGTACTGGGAATGGGAGGATAACTACAGGTGAGTAGGATGGATGAGCAGTCACCTACAACATGGTACCCCCGGAGTAGTCTCAGACTCGTAACTCCACTTGGTAGGGGTAAAAGAGCCACACTGGAAGGTCAGGATATCTGGGCCCTTTCGTATGCCACCATTTTGTGGAGAATTGCGTGTCCCAAAAGCCTGTGACTGGGCCGTAGCAGGATTATAAGGTATACAGGGTTAACAGTGGAGACCGTATGTGCAGACGTAGAGGGGCCTGCGATGTAGTTGTACCACTCTTGAGCCAAGCTTAAGAGATCTAAAGATGCAGCAATGAGGGGTAGAGGTGCAGGGAACTCGGCATACACAGCCATTTTGTTAGGATGTCAGAGCACTAGTGGTTCTCTATAAGTTATAGCTGCTCTCCGCAGAAACAATCCCTGTACAGGGTAAATAAAAGGACTTTTATAGCTGCAATCACAATGTTAGTGGCCTCATCTCCCACGTAGCGTTATCTTATGAGTTAGCCCTCTCATATATCATGCACAGCAGGGCACTGGAATGGCACTGAGATGGGTGACAAAGCAGCCCATCGAGTGCGCGGACCAGCAGGGAGTCGTTGCAAGTTTACCACCACCTTCCTGTTGACGCTTTATCAGCAATCCTGTAGTTCCCAACTCAAGGGTGTGTATCAGAAAACCACCGCCGACCCTGTTACAGGGCATGAAGTACTCCTCTTGAGGGCCGGTGGGCTGTGGGAGTGTTGTGGAGTCAGGCTGGCATCGCCTTCTTCGGCCGCTTCACTGCAGAGGTAATAGTTCCAAAAAGATTGAAACTGGCTGGGTTTGAGGGCTGGCAGTCACTCCCTCCGTGATCATTAGATAATCCACTGCATGTAGGTGTTAGAAATCAGTGACACCAGACACCCGGCCTGGCTAGCACACCCTCTTATGCCTAATTCTAGGTGTAAATCTCAACTTGGAAATGGTGACTAGAAAAAAGGTGGAGCTTTACACTGACATATAGAAAATTGTGACTAGCAAAAAGTAGATCTTTACACCTATGTGTAGTAGATCTACAACAGAGTAGATCTACACTTGCAAACATGAACTTAGCCCAATGCATTCAAGGCCTTAATTCCACATGCAGTGGAAAAATATGATCCCTGAGCATGCAGAGGGATTGGAATACCAAGTGATGCAGTAAACATGGAACACCCGCAGCTTCCCCATGACGAATTTCAGTAGGTCAAACCTGCTGAAATTCATCAAGGGAACATGTACAGTGAAAAGGCACAAGGGGCCCATGTACCATGTGATTTGTTTTTAAGGGTTTGCAACCACAAAATGGCTGTTTGGAATGTATTAAACCCATTTTATGAGTCAGAAAATCATTTCCGATTCGCAAAATAGGTTTACTGACCCATCCCAAATCTTATTTTAGAAAGGGGTACCCTCTCCTAATTGTGATTTTGTATGTATATATGAATGTGACCACAATTGCCGTCACAAACCTTTGACTAGTTTTGATACCTCATAGGAGATGATAACTGAGTCACAAAGGTTAAACTGTTCCTTTTGGGAATTATTTTAGAGACCTTTGGGAACCATGTAGAGAGACCTCAGGGAGAGCAGGCAGGGGTCTAGCGAGCCACTTACCGCTCACTCGTATGTTGTCCCAAACAGGAAACTTGTTTAAAGCAGCAGCAGGCAGCACAGGCTGCCTTAAGAATCCCGTTTGGGAATGCAAACTCAGGTATGGTGTTCTGATGTTCCTTTCAGGCCACCTTCCCTGTGGTTGCAGCCAATCACAATGGGTTGCAAAGACCTTTATTATTCATTAGGCAGGCTGTTCGATGATCCCTGCAACTTAAGCTTTGGGGAAGCAACCCAATAGTACATAGGTTGCATCACAAATTTAAAGACTGGGAGCAAAAAGGTAGTGCACATTTTGCGACCATTCTTTTATTGCATCAGACACAATATGCAAAAATCAGTGCAGTAAATACTGATTCTACGTGTTAGGACTCACTTTCAAGCAGCAAAAATTAGAATAAGAAGAATTAACCAACCTAGAAAATGAGTGGGGTAAATACTAGAAGGGGGGGGGCAGAACTCGCTGATTTGTAATCCGAGGAATTCCGCAGAGTGAAATAAAAACTCTGCGCCATTCAGCAGAGTTTCTCCCACCGGTGGAGTCAAGTGCCCTGCTGCTCTCTAGGAGTCAGTAGTACTCCATTGTTACTCCTTCTGTTCAGATCAGCTTAGGTGGGGGCTGTTAATATTAACTAAGTGAGGATGAGTGGGTGGATGAAGAGGAATGCAGAGCAGCATTGAGCAAAGTACATAAACTGCATTCCAACAATAGGTCGAGGCAATGTGTTCGCCATGCTCACCATAATGCGACTTACCGCTTCCACCAATTGGTCATGTGCACACGGCAGCACGCGGGAGCTGCACTCCCTACACGTTAAGACCAAAGAGGTAAAAGAGCAATATGAGGCCAGTCGAAGTCTCCTGCGCTCGTTAAGACACTGCTCGCATGCGCATGCTCAGGGTGACGTGGCTCTTTCTTAAATCGATGCCGTGGGGTCATTGTCAGCGCGGCGTGCGCTGGTCCAGCCTGTGGAGATCGAGGTTTCCTGCGAATGAGCAGCCAGTCAGACAGCAAGAAGAGCAATGGGGTGCGAAGTGCAGGAAATTCACACAGACTGCAAACCACTCACCCCTGTTTGCTTCTTATTTCCCACGTACTGAACAGTTTTGCGACATTATGCAGGCGTTGGCCGGCACATTGTTAGGTAATAGGGTCTGCTTCTTTTGGTTCTGAACGACAGTCTTGTCTGGTAGCCTCTGCTCTGCTACGGTCCAGTGAATTTGCACTGATTCCAAATTGGACACAGGAGAAGGCACACGTTGCGCTGGCCTCCCAGGTGGCAGCTAGAGGTAACTAAGGAATAATATTTTTTTTAGATGCAAATTTATTTTTAGAGATCGCCCCATACCAGAGTTTAGCCATCATTAAGCACTGAAATAGCAAGTGTTACTACTACCAAATGCAATGGTCGTCAATTTTAGGGGTGGCGCTCTGGTAAACTTCGCCACACGGAGGAGTGCGCAGTTTTTGCCGAACTCCACGCTCCGCTGGCGGAGCAGATTTTACCACCCCACCTAGTAAATTCCTCCCCTTTTTCAAGGCACTTGTAATTGAGACCCAAATTGGAATCATATAGGTATTCGGTCTTTATTCATAAAATCTAATATGGCTTCAGATCTTGTGGAACAATGTTTAATGCCCCTCACATAATACGAGACCCCATATGGCAGTCCCTACATCTTCATTAAATCTGTCAGCGACGTTTTGTCCGAATCTAGATAGCATTGAACCATCTTAGTTTTGATTGTTGCTCCACTTTGGAAAAGTTTGATTGCCTGTGAAAGCGCCAGGACAGCCTCTTCTTTGGAAATTGCGCAATCAATAATTTAAGTATCAAATCCTACTGTTCACTTAGAGACTAACTTGAATTTATTTGCATTTAACTGGAGCACTGTGCACCGAAGACGGACAGCTATTTTTTGCATTGATTAATCTGTTAGGAAAGATTGTTTTAAAATACAATTAAACGTTAATTAAGGTTCAAATACATCAGTAAGTTGCGGCTATAAAATGTGAACTATATTTTAAAGATAATTAATGCAAAATGGGAAATTCAGTTGTATTTATGCTAACATTTTCCAGCATGCTCGCTCTGACATGTGCTACAAATGTTTTCTGCTCACCGACAGGTACAGATGAAGAGAGAGGCACCTCTGCGTGGCAGAAGCAAATCCACGGGGACGGAGCACATGACCGCGCGGGGAACTCCTGCTATGACCTGCCCTTTGTAACTCAGTGCCTTAAAAACCTTCCATGGACTCGATATATTCCGTTTCTACCAACGTTTCAGATGTCCAAGGATTAGAGAATATTACACCAGTGTTATCAACAATGCTACTGGTTTACTGGGTGTTACAACCATGGAACTACCTCCCCACTTCGATCCAAAATGTCGGGCGGCTATACATTTATGTTAATGTGATTCTTTCTGATTGTGTAACCTAATTTGTTAACTATCATGCATCCCTTTATGCATGGATGTCATTTAGGGGTCGCAGCTGCGACCCCTTGCTTGCTCACTGAGACCCCTGATAATGCCTTTGCATCCCTAGCCTCAGAGGTGGCAAAATCAGTGCCAAGAAGTCAAGGGCGGCTTCGCCTTCTTGTTTTCAACTCATTTTTTAATTATCCTAACAGAGAATAATTGAAAATTATTCAACATTAGTGTAATAAAAGCTCGAGTATCAGGTAAGTTTAAAATGTGTTTAAACATATGTTGTGTGCGTGCTTGCAGGTGAGAGTGTTTGTGTGAGAGAGGGAGTGTTTATGTGCAAGTGGATGTGTATGTGAGAATGTGTGCGTGAGTGAAAGTAGCAGACAGTGATAGGAGTGGCAATAAATGATATTAAATGTCAATAAGTGAGAATGAGTGAGTCAGGCTGAGTAAAAATGATGGAGTGAGGATGAGAGTGCGTGTAAGTCAGTGTGAGTGAGTAGCTGTGAGTTAATCAGCATACAAATGAGTGACAATGTGTGAATGAATGTAAGATTGAGTGCAAGAGAGTGAGACTAAATGAGTCCAAGTGAGTGAGAATGGTTGAGTAGGAGTGAGTAGGTGATAAAGTGTATGAGTTAGTGAAAGTATATTAGCAGGTACGAGAATGTGGTATATTTGTAAGTCTGAATTTTGCTTTTGCAAAATACTTGTGTTGGCATGCCGGAGACAATTATTAACAGACAGGGACCTGGCATACTAGAGATAATACTTGATATATGGGAAATACATGGCTAAAGGCTGGCATAGGCATACTCGAGGTAATTCTTGGTATGGGACACTAATGGCAAAATGCTTGCGTTAGCACACCGAATGTGATTCTTGGCATTAAAGATGACATCTGTGGCATATAGGAGAGGGACTAACATGACAAAATGTTGGCCATATCATCATAGAGGTAAATTTTTATACAAGGGTCACCCATGGTACATGGATAACATTAATAGAAAACGTCCAGGACTGGCAAATTATATGTAATTGTTGGCATAATGGGCACTCATGGTTTATGCTGGCCCTCGCACAGTAGAGGTTATTTTTGGCATGTGGGGGTACCCATAGCAAATTGTGAAAAAAAGAGGTCAACTCCTGTGGTACGTCAGGTTTCATTGGCTTGGGACACCATGAATGGATTTATATATTATTTAACACGTGCCTTTTCATAGCCCATGGCTTTTTAGAAGATTTATGGGAAACTTTTGCTTTAAAATGCACTATTTGACCAATTTTAAAAAAAGTTTTCATTTGAAGAGAATCCCTTACACCGGACCCAATCTAAAGAGCTCTGCTTCATTCACTTTGCTCAGTACAATTTAGGGCAAGTATTGTATTACATACACCCCATCACTTTCAATGGTTGTGGCAGCACCCTAATAAAATTGGATCCAAAAGAGACATTTGTATTGTATTTTTATATTAATCACACATATTGTAACTGCAGTGATGTCAATTATTATGATGTCATCCGAGTTATGCTCAAGGCACATCACTTCCTGGGAAGATTCAGTGATAAAGGTCATATGATGTCACTTCCTTTGATACCAGTAAGCTCGAAGTGTGTGTGATGTAGCTTCCACTGCCCCAGGCATTTTGAAGAATTGACGTCCTTGCCTTTATGACATTAACACACAAAGTGTATCACAGGCATAGTGTTTAACAAGTCACAAAAAGGCTCGGATGTTGCAGCCTAAGTTAAATATTTCATAAACACAAATGACAACTCCATTAAATATCGAGAGAGATGAACACACGCACCATGAGCATTAAAAGTAGACCCAGGTGAAATTTCCTTTGCACGGGCCTAGTCATGCCTATTTTTAGTAATGTCACATTATGCTTTTTAGGTAAACTGATGCTATTACGCCACAACAGGTATTTTCGCATTTGCAGCAAAATGTGAGCCCATGGGATCAACCTCAACCGACAAAAATTCAAGCAGCTGCTATTTGTGCTGCTTTCTTTTTGCGTCATTTTTATGCACAAAAATGGACCAATGACTCATTTAATGCTAAAATACACCACCAAATGCTGGTTCTGCATTTTGCGTAATTGCGCATAATTTCACAAATATTTGCAAAATTTTGCATCATTACTCAAAAGTAAATTATGCAAAGTTCACCCACCCCTTGTTAAATGTTGAATTGGACTTGAAGCCAGCCTTTCCTGAGGGAGGCTTAGCACTAATACACCGCCAGTTTTGATATTGGAAACGAGGTGAAAATGGCCTAAAAACTGAGATACTGCAGAACATAACTAGCAGCTGCGTTACTGCATTTTATGTATCTATAGCTTTATACCATGGTGTAGTTTTCTAAGCACATTTAGGTAGGCACTGTAGCTATTACCCAATAAAATTTGGATGCATTTTACTGACCTCTGAAGGATGAAAGTCTGAGCGAATCTCAGTCAGGCATGAAACTCTACATTTACTTTAAGGGACTAGGTTTCCCTCATCCACCCAGCATACATCTAATCTATCTTCCCAGCCTGCAGGACTGAAGAAGGAAAGAAAGGGTGTTGTCCTTGGCACCCAGGTGACAACTACTAGACCTGTCTCGCTGTAATGGAGAAATAGAATCTCACTGATCAAATTAGGGCATGGCACAGGGCTGGTAGATACAAGATAGGCCAGAACCTAATACGATATCCATCTAAAACAGAGGTGTCAAACATAGGTCCACTACAGGCGAGTTACCTGACAGAGTTCAGGTAAACCCCTGACTATGTCAGTGCTTCCCATCTAGATTCATTGCATGCGGGCCAGTGCTTAATTTGAGCTGGTGGTTTCCAGGTGTTCGGCACTGGTACTTAATTGTCAACACCGCACTTATGGCAGTCTGCCACATGGTGGCGCTGCTCTTCTAATTTAGAGATGAGCAGAACAACGGTTGTTTATTAATACAATATACATTAAAAAATCTTAATACCTGCCTCCCCAGTCATTCCTTCTACTTTGGGGACCTGGAATAATCTGAACTGTTGCACTTGCAGGCAAGAGAGATGGTTAGTAGTTGTTTTGGTACCATCAGTGGCAGCGAAGACAGGGGCCATGGGTGTTGCAACCTGCAGTGGCCTCCTGGTTAGGGCCCTGGCACTTATTGTTTTACAAATTAAGCACTGCATGCGGTGTTATCTCACGTCGATATCCTGAATGTCTAGCATGAACCCAGCCTTTGGGGGCTAAAGGTGGATATCTCTGAAGTGAGGAGAATATTTAAACAACAAAAATATAAAAAAAAGGTTTCGCAGTAAATATAGTAAATGTGTGTTGAAAATGTTTATGCATTACACTGGTGAATCAGTGCATTTGACGCTGATTTTCATGCTGGACAGAATGATTCACAATGTCTGACTCTCTAGATCGAAATACAAATCAGTCCAAACCTTTCTGCAATGTAATACCATCTGACCCCTTGCTTGATCACTGTAATGTGATTACTTAATGTCTGCCTGTATGGGGTCCTGCAGCAAGGCAGAGTTGGAATAAAGCACGCAGCAGCTTTTTTTTTCCCCAAATATCTTTATTGTTATTTAAAAGAGAAAATACATTTATAATATATTGCAATAAGACATAGCATTATGAAATATATATTAGGTTAAAGTCGAAGAATTACAGAATCAAAAAATAGATTTCATGTGAAGAGTTAATGAGCTAGGATAAAAAGAAGTATGAACATATCATTAATCAGACAAGAAAAAACAAAATATATAAATCACACATATTATATGATATAAATCGAATCAAATAAAAGTACAAAACCCAGATAAATGGATTAAACAAACTCAACAATTTATATATCATGCTGAGGTCATAAAACAATCGTATTGCTTTAATAAATAGGATTGCATAACAGAAGAAAGCAAAGAAGAAGAGGAAAAGACAGAAAAAAGTAAAGAAAAGAAAAAGAAGAAAGGAAGAGGTGGGGTCATCTGCTTCAATAAAGGAAATAACTTAAAAAGTACAGTCAAACGGATACTGAGCTACCAACCCCTGAGAGGACAGATTTATATAATTGTCCAGTGACCGCCAAACGTTGCTAGAGATGGAAGGCGAGTAATGCTTCTCCTCAACAAAAGTGTGAGCTCCACGAAGGTATGATACCCATGCCCACCAGGTATGATAAGACAAGATGAAAAGATTTCCATTCTGTTAGTATAACTTTAACAACAATGGATATAAATAAATCCAATAACTCCATATCTGTATTGTCAATCGATAAAGGAATAGCTGTAGCCCATTGGCCCAATAGAATCATAGGTAAAGAAAGCTCCAATGAAATATTAAAGATTACTGATAAGTGTTTCCTTACCAAACCCCAAAAAGATTGCAATAACGTACAATCAAAAAACATATGTTGATGAGTACCTGGTTCTAAATTACAATTCCAACAAAGATCACTACCCCGTAGTTTCAATTTGTGTAAGCGTGCCGGGGTCCAATGAAGGAGATTTAATGTAAAGAATTTAGATTGAATAAGAGAAGGAGCAATCTTATTGCGTAAGGATAACTTCCCAATCAATTGCCAGATCTCTTGTGGAATATGTTTAGAATTATCATTTTCAAAATGATGAGACCATTTATCAAATGTGATTGTAGACTGTGAAGGAAGTGGAGCAGAAAAAATGTATACATTTTCGATGCAGTATGGCCTAAGCGGGACCACATAGAAAGAAGTGAAACAGTAGCTGAATCTGTAGAAAGGGATACTTTAGAAAGTGCAACCTTTATTTTCAAAAAAGAGTAAAAATCCATGTTATTAAGATTATATTCCTAGCTAAAAAAGAGAAGGGAAGAGGGTCGTGATTGGAATCATAAAGATCTTTTACCAGTCTAATACCACTCGCAGCCCACGAAGAAGCCGTACCAGGATCAATATCAGTAACAAGTTTAGGATTGTACCATAGCAAGGACCACCTTGATTTATGAATAGGTTTAGATACTTTTTTGTCACTATATTTCAGAGCATTAATCGTGTCTAATATAATACGATGGGAATGACCAGGAATGAGCTTAGAAGTGGTGAGAAAGGAGGAAGTAGAAAGAGGAGTACACAACTCTCGCTCATTATAAATCCAAGGGGGTGTATGCTGGGAATCTGGTAAGAACCAGAGAGCACCTTGAGAGGCTAGAAAGGCGATTTGACACAAGTTCCAATCCGGAAGATTACAACCACCCAAGACAGAGGGCTTTCTAAGATATTTATAAGCAATTCTAGCTCTCTTATCATTCCACAAAAATGTTGAAGTGAGTGAATCAATCTCATGGAAGAAGGAAGGAGAAAGCTTTATAGGTAACATGGAAGATAAGAAATTAACAATCGGGGTAATCATCATCTTAAGAGTCTGTAGTCTTCCCCACCAGGAGATATATTTAGGAGATCAGGAGGACAAATGATCCTTCACTTTAGCTATGATGTGGGATTCATTATAAGAAATAGTATCTGAAAGGTCCTTACAAAACCAGCTTCCTAAGTACTTAATACGAGTCGATTGCCATTTAAAACCTGAGTCACCCATATGAGAAGGGAAACACATCGAATTGAAGGGGAACATTTCCGTTTTTTCTTTGTTCAGAGTATATCTAGAAACAAGCGAAAACTCTCTGATGATGTTAGAAATAACAGGAATCGCAGCAGCAATATCCTCTCAAAAAATAAGGACGTCATCCGCGTAGGCAGCTGTTTTAAGGGTATGCGAACCACATTGAAAACCTTTAATACCCTGGTTCAAGTTGAATAGACGAAGGAGTGGGTCTATAGATAATAGAAAAAGAAGGGGAGATAAAGGGCACCCTCATCTAGTGCCCTGACAAAGATTAAAAAAGGAAGACGTAGCCCCATTAACTCTGATGTTAGCCTTTGGCTGCGCATAGAGAGACATTACCATATTAATAAAGGAGCCACCGAGATTATGGGATTCTAAAACTGCTTGTAAAAAAGGCCAAGAGACTTTGTCGAAAGTCTTTTCGGCGTCAAGGGCGATCGCCACCGATGGCAAAGCAGACAGTTTTGCTTTTTCCAAAATATGACAGAAGGTTCGGATATTGTCTCTAGCAAGTCTCCCTTTAACTAAACCAGTTTGGGAATCATGGATAAGACTAGGAATATGAACCTCTAAGCGCTTAGCCAAGATCTTGGCAAAAATTTTAGCTTCCATATTTAATAATGAAATTGGACGGAAATTTTTAGGATCAGAATGATCTTTGCCATCTTTCGGAATCACAATAGTAGCCTCAGCAGGTGAGCCAGAGACCTTGCCAGAGAGGACAAAATTATCAAAAACACCACGCAGCAGCTTTAACCTCTCATTCTACAAAGTTCGCCAGAGGACTGTAAAGATTGTCGGTTGAGCAGACTTGTCTTGCCCCTTTTTTTACTATGAAATTGTAATTAATTTGGCCCAGTTCGCACTATATAAAAACTGCTAAAAAACAAAAAAAAAATATGAAAATTGTCCAGTCTTCAAAATGTATCTCTCATGAGCACCAAGATGAGAGTCACACACCTGGATGATGTGGAAATGTTCTCTCTCCCTGGAAAAAACACTCTATCAAACGGGTTTTGCATAAGTCAATAACACAGTGAATGATCAACAATCTAAAATTCAAGCCCGCATTATTCTAATAAGTCAGATATTAATATATGAATGCTTAATTTCTTGCAGCGGCTGCTTCCAGTTCAGTGAGGCTCCCACCAAGCATGTTTGCCTCTGACTCGAGTTGCACATCAAGACTATGGGTGGGTGACGTTGCGTTGTTATAGCTAGCAAGACAGAAACATTAATAGAAAGTCATAGTTAACTGAATAGCGATGGGGATGTTTTTTCTTCTTCAGTGTGACAGTATGTGTTTTCTGTAGTTCCACTTTGGCCCCGGCGAAATTTCAGTTATGCCAGCATAATATTGCATAATTTCACAAATTTCAGTTAATGCTTCTTATACAGAATGTCCAAATTTATGCCTCTTTGGTGTAATTCTGCTGCATTTGTGGCAAAATGTTAGTGTGCAATCACGAGTACAACATGAACTCTTAGGGGATGTACCATGATGGGCTTTTCAGGTGCACCGCAGAGCCGAGCGTTTATTTTATGATCTCTCATGGTGTAAAGTGAATTCATTTAACCCAATATTTCTGTGAGTGAGTGCTTACTTTTCAGACAACACAGCTCAAAACAAAAAGAGCCAAACCTCGCCAGTGTTTCCAAGCTATAGTATCTGAAATCAAGCATTAACTCAACTCAAAGAAATGCTGGGTTAAATAAATTCACTTTATGCCTGGCAGGCACAAACAGCCGCTCGGCTCTGAACTGCACCAGAGAAAAGCCCATCATGATAGGGCCCCTGAACATGAGCAGTTAGTGTTTGTGGTGGTTGTAGTTTCGCCTCTGTTGTTTTTAGTTTTAACGCATCCTTGAACCCCAAATGGACTCAAAGACGCATTATAGCTAAAATATACCACTAAATGCCGATTTGGCATTTTGCGTCATTTAGCATACGTTCTGCTGAATTTTGCATTATTACTCAAAAGCAGATTACATGAATTTCACACATTTATAGTTCCATTTCAATCATCGACGGACAAGTAGCATACTCCAATGGGATTCAATGTTAGCATCTTCATTTCACAGAAGAGTCTCTGCAGGCATAGCTTTTACCCTTCTAACACCTGTCATGAAGTAGTGGGTGTTTGGGAACACGTATAGATTGGATTGGAAAGGGTCTTCAGAGATGTGCGGACTCACAGCTATGATGGCCTTGGAAATGTGCATAGGACCCTGGGGTTAAGAATCTCTGCAATGAGCAGTGCGATCTTGTTTCTCAGCATACATTTTGGGCCTCATTTAAAAAAAGAGGTACATCGCTGGGCAAAAACAGCGATGCACCACGTTTCATAGCGCCATCCTTATGACACCATGTATGCGCCGTATCTGGTGGTACAAAAATTACGCATTGCTGGAGTGTGTGGGATAACTGACGCAACTCCAACAATGTGTCCTTACACATGGGTGGGCGAGTCCCATGTGAAAAGCCCTGCATTACTACTTACACCTGTTTGAAGCAGGCGTAAGGATTGTGACGCAGTCAAGTTGTAGAAGTGGCGCAGTAAAATCTCATCGATTTCACTGCGCCACTTCTATGAGGCTTTTTCACAGGGGAATACCCACCCTGCATACATTATACCTGATGCAGGTATAATGTAGGGCAGGCCGTCACTTTGTAAATAAGAGGCAGTGTGGCGCATTGTTTACACCGCCGCAACATCACAAAAAAGTGACACAACGGCGGTGCAAGCCCTTCATAAATAAGGGCCTTTGTATCTAGCTACGACCATCTACCACCACAACCCTTCTCTTCCAATCCACAGTCTACCAGGAGGACTACTCGTACAGCAGCATTGTTCCTCCCTCAACATAATGTAAAGAAACATAGACATGCTACACTATTCCTCCCAAAGAGAAATCCTTTCAGTATGAGGGTAAGGTAAGAAAAAACAACCATGACTCTTGCAATCAGAAGGTCTACAGCTCGGCTAACCAATAGCATGACAGTAAAATAACTTGATGGCTTAATGTATAATACATAAAAAAAGAGCAGCAGAATCCCTCGAGACACAATGAAGGGGCAGACCAGGCTGATGCGAACAAGGCTGAGCTATAACAGCCACTGATATAGAAATAAACAATCCCAGCTTGCAAGAACATGTTGAACATATCCTTCTTGTTAGCCAGACTGAAGCCATGGCCCCAATGGGATCAGCCAGCCCCAAATCCTTCTTGCATGCACCCTCCTTTCACAGCCCTCTTCTACTTCTTCTGCAGTCACCAATCTCCCCACTGGAGTCCATCCATCCCTTCCCAATATGGTGACAAAAACAATCATCAGCTGACCCGCCACACCCTCCCTACTCAAACTTGTGTTCGTATGTTATGTGTTGTTTGGTCGATTTAAGGACAGAGGCAGCTGCACATCTTCTGACTTCTTCGAACCGAGTTTACTCTTTTCTCTCCCTCATCTCCAAAGATAGTTAAAATACAAGTGACCTTCGGAATGAGGAGAGGGTGTAATTATCCATATAAACTACAAACACGAAATACACTTATGAACAATATATTAAAGTACATGAACAAGTGAAACAGGGCCAAAGAGATCCAATAGGTTTATACCATAGTGGCAAGAGGACAGTGCAAAATTGCCAATGTAAGGGGCAATTCGAGGTCTCTCCTCGGTGCAGTACAGTTCTGTGAAACGACATAGGGCAACAACAAGAGCAACATGGAAGCGAGCATGTGGAGCAAAAGACTCAGTGGAAATCATGTAAGCGCAAATACCAGAATCTCTGTAGGCCCAAATCCTGTAGGCCTGGCCTTCCCTGGTCCTAAATCAGGACCCAGCAAACGGAAGAAATATTGCTCTTAGGTTGCAAGCATTATAATCTGTGTGCCATGTTAACTTGGCACACAGATGATATGGGTATGGGTCATATAATCTGACCCATACCCAAAGGTATGGGTCAAAGGTAGCCAGAAATTGAGCACATAGGCCATTTCACCCTTTGCTTTCACAATAAAAACATCTACTTGTTTTGTGTTGTGGTTGGCAGAGGATATTTCAACGCCATTACGAATTGCTTTGCTGGGCACAGGCGTTGTTTATTTACCTTATAGCAAGTATATGCTTGGACTTGATAGTCGAGTCGAGGTGACTTAAAGATGAGAGAAATGACCAGAGGCCATATCAAGAAAGTGCCCATGGCACAGCGGTGTGTCAGTTTTTATACAAGCACACTCTATAAATCACACAGACTTCTCTGAGTTAATATATGCACTGCAGACAGCACAGCTTAAAACAGAGGCAGTCACTGATCACTGTTTCTGAGCTGTTCTGTGACTGCCCATATTATCCTTGGCCTCCTTGGCACAGTGACACATATGTGGCCTGTACTGTACCCCCTTCATAACTTTAGTATTAACATGAAGCACATTCATTGTTGTCAGATTATTAGAAGTTCACCAAAACCTGAATATCGAAACTAGGCCTTTTCACAGGCAAATTACTAACAGATTCTTTAGTTTAGTTGAAGCAAATTAACACTACAAATCCCAGAATGCACTAAGGGGCATATTCACAAGGAGCTATCGCCGAATTAACGGCACTTTATCGCAGCCAAAGTCGTGATAAATTTACCTCCCCATTCACAAGCCGGTGTTAACAGTCCACAGCACCAGTTTACCCGCGATAGCAGCCGCAAAAAACATCGCCACAGAGGACCCCCGCAAATATCGCTAATGAGATGCAGAGTAGGGCGTTCCCGTGCCAAAAGTCGAGACAACATCACACATCAACATTCACAACAACCAGCCACATCGGCGATAAGAACACAAAACAGGCGATAAGGCGCGTTAGCACCAGGAAATTTACACCTGCTCTGACCTGGTGTAAAGTCAGACGGCAGCCAGCACCACAAAAGGGAGCACAGCCCAGGGCCACATCCGAAGGGCAACAGATGCCATGGAGCCACTCATCATGCGGCCCGGACACCCAAGAGGGCCACAACACCCACCGCCACCACCCCAGGACTCCAACCCACACCCGGAACACCCCCCCCCCGGACCACCACAGACGCAGCGCAGACAAAGACAGCGGACCCCCAGGAAGCATACCAGCCGCACAGACCCAACATCTGACAATGTCACCATCCACTACAGGCTGAAAGTGACAAACATCCTACGCATCCTGACCATCATCGCCTAACAGGCCTACGGCACTAACACAGCGGACAACCAACATCCCACCCCACACAAAGCTGCTGGCTTGGCTGCACCTGTTGGCCCCTGGTACCCCCCAACCAACACCAGAGTCGGAGGAGTCTCACAGCCAGCCACATCCAAGTCCCCCACACCTGTCCTGGACATCACCATCACCCTGGTACCCCAGTCCCCATATGTACAACACAGTGCGCAGGATCCGCTGGAGACCAAGCAAGGACAATACGCCCAAGCAGGATGCACGCACGTGTTGGGGGCAATACACAGCACACAAGTACTATCTGTGCCCCCTGGTGACACAGCACACAATCATCACAACAGGAAGCACACGTCTCACATCAATGTGCAGGCAACAACAGAACACCGTGGAACCCCCAACAATGTCGCCTTCAAATACACAGCCTGTGTGCATGATACCTTCATCCTCCGACAGTCCATCATCAACCAGCGTTCCCAGGATGGCAGCAAGGGAAATGCACAGCCCCTTGGCAATATCCAAATGAACACCCCACACACCTCAACTCCACAACCATGCAACTCACAACTCTGGCAATGCACACGTCACAAAATAACATACAACAGGCACAACAACATGCCCACCCACCAGACACGACAGAACAACTTACAATGTTCACATGGGCAAGCCCTGAACATGAGCCAGCAACGGCATGGCACCTCAGCCACATAATAGCCGAATGTGGGGAGAGGTGGCAACCAGGCATGTGTGAAGGATGCAGTAGAACCATGATTGGGAAAGTACACAATGTCAAGAGTGGCGGAGATGTGCTGGACACACCGCAGTAGGAAGAGCACACCCATATCCATGGCGACCTACACCGCTGGTGTATGGAGTGTAGTGGACAGTGGACGCCACCATGTCACCCCAGCCAGTGGGGGACCTCGCGGAAATGTTGCCTGTTACGCCCCCCCCCTAAGAGTCACCGGAGTGGGATGGCCCAGCGTACGCCACGCCAGCATAGGGGTGTGAATAAAAAGCACATAGGCCTGGGCGTGTTCCTCTTTCGGAAAGACCCATGTCTCTGCCAGGGCGGCGCCTCCCACCCCGCCACGAGGCTGACACCGTCCTCGTGAGCGGAGTTGCCTGCGATGCTGTGCGCCTGCCGGACCCCGGCACGCTGGACCACGAACCCGTCAGGCCCGCCCCTGCGCAGCCAGTCCACACTGATCACCTGCCTACACCGGCGTGTGTCAAGGAGGGCCCACCACGTGCCGGCGCAAGCTCCAAGCCAGAGGCCCACGAGCTTGGCAGCCTCCTCAGACCATCACAGCCTCCACGATACAGGCCCGCCTTACTCCTTTCTCGTTGATGCACTCTACTGCCGCCTTCGGCCCACTCGTCAGACCAGTAGGTCCCATGTGTGAAACTGTGTCCTAAGTCATGAATGGCAGTGACCCCAAAACCGGGCCAGCGGCCACAGCACTGGCCCCCCCCCCGGAACTGTGAGGCATAGTTCCATATGGGCATCTTGCGACACGTGGTGCCACTAACCCTGTTCAAGGCCAGCCGGCGACACGTGGTGCCACTAACCCTGTTCAAGGCCAGCCGGCGACACGTGGTGCCACTAACCCTGTTCAACGCCAGCCGACGACATGTGGATGAGGGACCAGGACTACCCTGCGGACCAGTAGGTCACACATCCAGCACCTAGTCGCAAAGCACAAATGGCAGAGCCAACACCAGTGGTCGCACGGAGAGGTGTAAGAGGAAGATGCGGCTCAGTCCGGCCGAATGCCGGGTCACATACACGGAGGTGACCGAACACGTGGTGCCACTGAACCTGAACTACGCAGGCCGGTGGGGTTATCCAACCTATGCCGGCGACACTCGGTGAATGGGCCGTGCTGACCGCTGCCTCAGGCCTACACCACGGTCAGGTAAGTCACACATTTGGAACTGAGTCTTGATTACACCATGGCAGTAAACATTATTTAAGGCAGAGAACAAATCACTATACACCCTTCGATGTGGTGGCAACAAGTCTGTGCATGGCATCACAACCACACGTGTCTGTGGGCCTACGCGGACTACTGCCCTCGGCCTACGCTGCGCACGAGTGGGATCACAGATTTGGAACTGAACATCGGTAATTCAAAAGGCAGAATACATTTCATCGCAAGCACGGAGAGGCGTAAGAGGATGACGCATTGCAGTCCGGAGGGAACAGGATCATCGTTACGGAGGTGATTGAACACTACCGACAACTGCCACTGTGTCACTAACTCTGTGCCTTGCGAGCCAACGACACGTGGCTGTGGGCCACTGCTGACCGCTGCCTCCGGCCTACACTGCGGTCCAGTAGGTCACAGAGACTTGATTTGGCAATGTTGGAGTTCACATCTGTGTACCGGCATCATCGCAGACTGCATCCCCTCTCAGCACCTGTGCCACTAAGTGTGTTCCCCGACATTCATGGACACTCACTGGTCATACATTGGTGGCGTTTGAGTCTATGGAATAGGGGCTAGTTTTCATCCTCATGTAGCTGATACCGAATTGTTGGTGAAAATGAGGGTTGCGCTTTCCACTCCTCCATTCGCTGCTTCCAGATAACATCAGACCTTCCGCATCATGCCCTGGAGGACACCTTCCACTGTCCCCCGCAACCCTCCGCAACATACACCTCGGACATTGATGGGGACCCGCTTAGGTCGCATGGCCCATCTGACTGCACCGCAAGTCACCGTCCCGTGGCTGGGTGCCTGTGCCGGCCGCAGGACATCCGGGGCCACTAACTCTGTGCTGCTCAGGCCTGGGACCCCTTCTTCTGAGACATTGAATGGCCTCTGTAGCGATGGTCTTGGGGTCATCAACGCCATGTGTCTGTGGCCCTGCGCTGTCCACATCCTCCGGCCTCAACTGCGGGCCACCAGGGCCCACACATAGCATCCAGTCTTGACCGGCCCGGACGTCGCATCACCGCAGGAGGCACACGCCACCACCGCAAGGACCACCTCCAACCGCCATCTGCCAGAGTCAAAACGGTGGTCCTGACAGACCTACGGAGTTGCTCAGACCTTTCGTGGATGCCATCATCGGCCTGATACCCTGCTCAGCACACCAGGTGCCAGTGACTCAGTGCACCGCAAGCCATTGTCCGTTACTGATTGAGTTTTGTGCTGTTGTGAGGTTGCGCAGCAATGTCACCTCATGCAGTGGGGAAGACCTGGGACTATGATGAGGAAGATGTGTCAAGTATGTGGACGGGAGAAGGCACAGACAATGGGAGGGCAGGAGGCAACAGCCCCAAGGCAGGAATGCAGACTGGTGGTGGTAGTCAAGCTACACACCCGGATCTATTACTGGGTATTGCGCTGTGGACTGCGGACGCAACTGTCACCTCAGGCAGTGTGGGAGACCTGGGACATTGATGAGGAAGTTGATGCAGGTGTAACACACCCCACTGCATCTGCATCAGGACTAACCCGAAGGGACACAATCCTAGCTATTTCTTCACATGAGCGCGCTCTTCTCTAGTGCCCCTACCTCAGTGCACTGCAACTCACGGAACCTCCTGACTGAATATTGGGGGACCTCTGTCCTTACTCCGGATCCCTCCATGTTGCTCTGCAGTTGACTCTTTTATGCTGGTGTTTTCTGTTTCCATTACACTGGTGTCCACTGTTCAGGTTGTTGCCAGCACCAAGCACTCCGTGCGGGCTGGCTTATACTTACCCCAAACACATCCAGCACAGGCGTCACTGTACATGTGGCCCTGCCAATAAAGGGGCCGGGCGCACGTGCCCGTAGCCAGTTCAACATGATATGTGCATGTGTCCGTGTGGTCTTGTTGTATGCATGGGGGCCCTGGGCCCTACGACATTACATTGTGCTGTGTACAGCGGACGCAGACATGTCACCGCAGGCAGCGGGCTAGAACCTGGACATGTAGCTTTGTCGTCACCCACTCAATTCGTGAGGGGAGTGGACTGTGCCATCGTACGCAGAGCCAACGTGGGCGTGTGACTGATATGTGCGTGCCCCTGGGCGTGGTTCTGTACTGGGTTTGTGCATCTGCATGTGTCTCTATGGCAGTGTGGATCTCCTTTGTGGGGTGTAGGTGGTCCCTGAAGGGTATTGGACACCCACGTATGTGTTCTAGTTCACATTCCATGGGTTCGGCAACACCCGCACCTGTTGGGCCACCTCCTTTTCGCGTTCTGACACCTGGCATTGGGGTGCCATGTGTGGGTCGGTGAAGTGTGAGCCAGTGTGATTGCGGGTGCTTCATGCTGTGTGGTCTGTTGCAGGGGCTGGGTTCTCCTCTGAGTAGCTTGTCTGCCCTGGTCCTGGTGGTGGGTTGTGTGGGATGTCCATGGGCTGTTGTAGGGCGTCAGTGTCGAAGGTGTGGTGTTCGTCTCCGGCATCACTGATGGGTTGTCTGTTCTGACCTGCTGGAGGTGTTGTTTGTCCCTCTGCATTGTGAAGGGGAGGTGCATGTTGGCATTGTGTTGGCGCCTTGTTCTTGTTGACATGCAGACTGTGTGACAATGTACATTGTGACTGTTTGGGCGGTGGTGGCTATTTGAGTTGAGACAGTGGACATTTGGCCTACATGGCTGATGTGGGGTTGTAGCTGTAGATATGCATCTCACAGTTCCCTGCTCTGTCCAATGTGATTGTTCTGTTTCTGCGCCTGGGCGGACCCAGTTGTGTCCCCTGTTCTGCAGTGTGGGTGTTGCACTTTGTGCCACATTGTCATGGTATGTGCTGTGATTGCTATGTGTGTGTGCTGCAGTGTGCCATGGGGATGGGGGACATGTCCCTAGGTAATTGTGGGTGTGCAGTGTGTTACACCTCGTTGTGCATGTGTGCCATTGTGCCCATCACCCCCCTCCCCCAGTCCCTGTTGGATCCTCACCCTGTTGTTGTTGTGTCGGGTCCTGTCGAGCTTTGTCCGTACTTCCACCTCCTTGCACTGTCTCCACACTGATGACTGTGGCCTGGGATTCCTCCAGCTCCTCCTGTGGCGCTGGACTGCCACCTCCTGTCGCCGTTGCTGCCTTCCTGTTGGCAGCGGGTTTGTGCCTGGTTTAGGTTGTCACGTCCTGGCGGCGCCTCTTGGCCTCCTGGATTGGCCTCCTCGGCACTCCGACTGCATTCCAGGTGGTCTGCTTGTGGGTCAGTTGCTGGTAGTGTTCTGTGACTCCGTGGCGCTGGTCTTGTTTTCCTGCGGTCTGCACCCCGTCTTTTTCTCCCTTTTCTCCTTGGCCTTCCCCGACCCCGTTGTTCCTTGCTGGTGGTCTGTG
The DNA here is from genome assembly GCA_963921515.1 of Calotriton arnoldi. NCBI lineage: Eukaryota > Metazoa > Chordata > Amphibia > Caudata > Salamandridae > Calotriton > Calotriton arnoldi. The sequence goes on along the minus strand of CAWUFW010000874.1, from coordinate 1,042,609 downwards.
GGGGTTGTGGGGTTCGCGTTGACCTCTGTGCTGGGTCAGGGTGCATCCATGTTGCTACGTGCTTTGGCTTGTTTCTGGTGTGTTGTTTCTGTGGTTTTTATGGTGCAATTTCCTGCCAGACGCGTGGGATTTGCAGGCCTGTGGCTGCTTTTCGCTACTTTTTGTACTGCCGATTGGTCTCATTGCATGTTTTCTCGCGTTTCGCATTTTTTCGGCGTGACGTTGATTTTCACGCTGACATTTGACGCGTTATCTGGTGACTATCGCATGCTACCGCCTTGTTGTGAATTCCACGTTGACACAGGGTTATTTTCCCGCGATAGGCTGCGATATTGAAAGTTGCGTTACGCTACTCTTGTGGTAGTTATCGCACGTTCTTGTGAATATACCCCTAATTTGTTTAATAGTGGACATAGAGATCTGACAGCTCTACGTGTGCTTCAGACTGTCATCCTTGAGTCCGATTTTATTTTTGATCAAAACATGTATTTGTTATTTATAAGTTTGTCTATTTCACTTATATTTGTTTTCTTCTGCCAAATTAATTTTGAAGTTTTTGAAATTGACTCCATTCCTGAAGTTTGGCAGTAAACACCAGTACTTTCAGGTTTTGTGTCATAAACACTGTTACCAGAATTACATAGTCCACCTACTCTCATAGTCAACCTTCATTGCCATTTAACTGAAGTGTTATGGCTGTGAATTTCATGAGTTTCTTATCAGCAATTTTTTATTGGTGTCTTTATTCTTGACAATCATTTAAGGGGCGCTTTTCATTTTTTTGGCTCCTAATGAATGCAATGACAGTCTGAAGATGTGGCATTACTATGGGGGTCTATTCACGAAAAATCTAAACTTTCAAACAAGACCTCCGCTTCTCCTAAAGTACTTTTGTGACGCTTCTCTATTTACAAATATCTCCAGTAGTAAGCCTGGAAAGTTGCATCAGGTGTAGGTTTCCCAGGCGTACCCCTTGGAAGCTCAGGTGAATTTTTCAACGGCTCCTATTCCCACTAGGCAGAGTTATCTATAGCAAAGATTTCTGTACAGGAGGAATAGGATCCCCTGTACAAATGCACACTTTTTTTTTTTTAAAGAAGATCATTTTCTTTGTGGAGAAAGCCCTTCCTCTGCACCCCTGCAAAATCTGAGGGAACATATTCTCAAGGACTTATCGCCGATTTATCGGCACTTTAGCGCCGCAAAAGTGGTGATAGATTTATCGCCCTATTCTCAAGCTGGTGCAAACTGCCGATATCTCCAGTTTACCAGCGATAGCTGCGGCAAAAAACATCGCCACAGATGAGTGCGACAACTAACGCTAATGATATGCAGAGTAGGCGTTCCCGTGCAAAAACACACGAAAACACCACTTCGCGATATTCCCAACGACCAGCCAGATCTGCGATGCGAACCAAGAACAGGCGATAAGGCGCGTTAGCAGCAGGGATTTAACACCTGCCTTTTGCTGGTGTTATGATTATCAAAAACAATGGCTCCTGTGGACTAATGGCAAGAAAATCTCAATAAAATAACGCACTATGGCAATGTAATGGGTTATTGTGATGTCAAAAAGAGAAGGAGTCGAACACACCTTAGATTAGTATTTCATTCATAATTCTTGTTTATATAGTTCTTTGAAGCAAAATTACATTCATGACATTTAACAATCAATTGATTGTAGTGAGTGGTGTCCCAGTGAAAAAAAGGAGCCTAAACAATTAAACCTAAATAATTTGTGACATATTCGTGACATATATACAAGGTTTCCTATATTTCATGAAAGCGACCATTGAAAGATATATATTATATGAACCACGCTTTTATACAATGATAAGTGCTGGCTTGTAATGATTCGCTTTGAAAAAACTGTCGACGGCGTTTCGACCCTGTGTGCAATGTAGGGTCTCTTCAGGACCTAAGATAGTAGGGACACCTGCGAGAAGAGGAAGGATAATGTCAGTATGTGCTTGTAATGGAGCAGCTGTGCTCGTGGAAAAAGGATGTAGGCAATCAGTATAGTACCTGAAGGAAGGGTTTGCGCAGCCTCGTGTGGAATTTGTGGCAACGTGAGTAAAGTGAAAAGGAAGGATACTCACATGGGACCCGGCCGGGCACTGTTCATGTGAGAAATAGAAGCGTGTTAATATCAGTCTTTAAGTAGAGTACATATGGCTCTACTACATAGGTGCACTATGATAAGAGACTTACCCCATGTGAGGGTAGCTGTCGGCTGGCAAAATTCGGTTAGCACAATAGGAGGATTCCGCAGGTATGGAATAGAAGGGCACGGTGAGTGTGCAGATCAAGCACGAGCTATATAGAAAAATACAGTTATTGTCGGTGTCTATTGGCCAAACAGCGTTAGAGCGCTTAGGAAGTCTATAATTGTACAGGCTTACCCGATAGGGTTTTAAGTAGAAGTAGCAGGCTTCTGGAACAAGGAAGGTAGTTGTGGACCTGAACAATATAAAAAACATGTATACATGCAAACTTGGTTCAGTAGTATCAAAAATATTTTTTATTATTTTTATAGATAATTGTAACTGAATACACAAAAAACAATCATAAAATATATAGTCCTCTGTATATATATTTACACTGGGTTCAAGAGGGTCAAATAACAAAGAAGGTTTTCTTACTTTGACAAAATCTGATACATAATATACACAGTGTTATTCATTGATATATAAGAAATTATTTGACACACTACAATTAGTGTCACAGACATACAAACAAGGTAATTATATGAATGTGTTCAGAGGACAAACATTTCTGGCATGGCCTTGAAAATCTGTATCCTACGCGTTTCGGCTGTATGCCTTCATCAGGAAGCCATGTACAAGAAAATAGAAACCTAGAGAGAGGGTGCATGTATAAACAAAACATGAGTCAAATTAATTTAATAAGGAATAAAAAGAGAGACGGTCCTAATACAATATTAACTACCAGTTTATTTGGAAAAGATAAAACTGAGTCCCGGGGGACTTAAGAGATTAAAACACTAATTATTCACCTCCTGACTAGCCTATCAAAACAAGAGGACCCTATACTTTACAGGCCCTTTTCGAGCGCTGAATTTTCATTCACCAGCGGTAAATGTCCATTGTCTGATTAACAGTTCTCATATCTTTTGTTTTTTTATTTAAAAATAACTTTTTTCAGTACTAGTTGAAATACAGCTTATGTATTCACTCTCATTTTGTTCTGTCGTTTCTATACAGAACTACTCTCCTAGCTTGAGGTTCCATATTATACATAACACTTAACATCCTGAGCTATAACGAGGTATATTATAAATTACCTATTTAAGAAACGTATCAATATCATAGAATGTTGGGAGTAACATTACGCATGATCTTTTTAAGTCACTTTTCAATCTTAGAAACTTTCACAGACCTTATCTTGGTGTTTCTTCTACTCTCTGGGCTATAGCTTTCACAACCAATTTTTTACTTTTAGGTGGCTTTTTGGTATTGTTGATCCTATTCTATCCCTTGGTGATGAATATCTATTAAATACGGCACACTGTTAAACTGTATTATTAGATAAAAGTCTCTATGTTAGTTATAATTGGCTTGCAATTAGTGTTTTAATCTCTTAAGTCCCCAGGGACTCAGTTTTATCTTTTCCAAATAAACTGGTAGTTAATATTGTATTAGGACCGTCTCTCTTTTTATTCCTTATTAAATTAATTTGACTCATGTTTTGTTTATACATGCACCCTCTCTTTAGGTTTCTATTTTCTTGTACATGGCTTCCTGATGAAGGCATACAGCCGAAACGCGCGTAGGATACAGATTTTCAAGGCCATGCCAGAAATGTTTGTCCTCTGAACACATTCATATAATTACCTTGTTTGTATGTCTGTGACACTAATTGTAGTGTGTCAAATAATTTCTTATATATCAATGAATAACACTGTGTATATTATGTATCAGATTTTGTCAAAGTAAGAAAACCTTCTTTGTTATTTGACCCTCTTGAACCCAGTGTAAATATATATACAGAGGACTATATATTTTATGATTGTTTTTTGTGTATTCAGTTACAATTATCTATAAAAAATAATACAAAATATTTTTGATACTACTGAACCAAGTTTGCATGTATACATGTTTTTTATATTGTTCAGGTCCACAACTACCTTCCTTGTTCCTAAATATCGTGATATTTACATACTGGTCATTTTCCCTGATTTAGGAACTTACGTCAGGGGTACCCTTTTCTTTACAAACATTGTCTCCACAGCCTGTCTGTGCGGGGTTTCAGTTTTAACCTTTTCCTTGTGTACTCTAATTGACAAGCCTTTGATTATCTGTTTCACATCTTTTTCTATATTTTCTTTTTCATTGTTCTTTTTTCTTTATTAACACCTGAAGTATTAGTATAAATTGGTGAAATATGTTCTGTTCACTGTGTTCTTTCCATGGTGATTTGGTTTGAGTTTCTTACCTAATTTTCATCTATTATTGTTCTACTCACTCCCTTAGAAGTGAGTCTTTTCATAACTCTTTATAGCAATCTAATCATGGAGAAACTGTTGACGTTTGGATTCTCAGATGAAGATTTTGCTTCTTTAGTAGGATCCACCAGCTCAAGTAATAGTCTAACCTCCAACACTGTACTAGATAATGGGGACATTCAAAAACTTACATCACTGAAAAAGAAAACCAAACGTATAGAGTTACATGGGCAGTTTATGCTTGAGTACCTGAAAGCCGGAGTGATCCCGCAAGGCCTGAGGGTACACAACATACCTGGTTTATTTGTTCAAATCCGCAAATTTTTGGAACGGTGGACACTTATAGCTAATAGGTGCTCCCGGGATCTTATGATCCTAATCATTGAAACAGCAAAAGAGTTGGTTCAAACACTCCTACTAGAAATTTTAGAACTAGAAGCTAAAATCAAAAATTCACAAGCAATAGAAGAAGCTATAAAAATTCTAGAAGAAGTTGATAAAGATATTCATTCTTATAATGAATATCTACTTAAAAGAAAAACGGACAAACTTAAAAAAAGACATCAGATACTTCAACCAGGAAAAGGTTTATCCTTACTTAGCGGACAATTTCTACCAATTAGAGCCGAATGGAGATAAACAAGATCTACCCACATATAATAGACCACCCAGAAAAATAACTACCTTCTCCGATACCTCAGATTCGGAGGGTGAGACTAATGGTCAGTATCAGGACTCAGGCCCAGGAAGAAACATGACAGGGACCTCTAGACCAACTCGCTCCCCTTTTTTAGCCAGGCGCGGGAACCAACAAACCCGCTGGCGGACCAGATACCAACCCAGATTCAGGGGAAATTACCAACAGCAACAGAACCATCTATACCCTCCACATCAGGTTTACCAGCAAGGCCAGGATCCATATCAAAACCGAGACCAATACCTAGTAACGAGGAATGCACAATATTGGCGCGACTGAATGAAATCCCAATCTTCAATCTTAGCAGCCACACTTTAGATCAAGCCACTGAAAATCTTCTCACTAAAGGTCTTTCCTTTGTGCCGCATAGTAACATCAATAAGTTTGAAATTTTTAAAGATTTAATGATCTTTTTCCGAAAAATCAGACTTCAAAGTTTTTTCTCAGGTCAGGACAATCAACCTGAAGATAATGACAATCGATCAGGCCTTAAACCTGTCTCCACTTTTCTCCCCACTTTGGACCAAGTGGGATCGGAAATATCTATTTTCGAACACGTGGTGTTCAACAAACTAACCATGGCTACTAAATACATCCCCCCGCCTAGATATAACTTATCTCGGGATGAACATCTAGCACTTAAATCTCTTGCCAGTAATAAAAACTTGACCATTAAATGCTGTGATAAGGGTGGAGGCATAGTTATATTGGATAGTAATCAATACGTTTCCAAAATGGAAGAGATGTTGAATGACAGATGTCATTACATCCCCATCAAAAAAGACCCTACTAAAAAAGTACAAACATCAGTGCTTCGAATCACCACACAAGCACTTAATCAGAACCTGATTTGTGAAAAAGAATGGCAATACCTCAACACTAAACAACCCAAGATGGCAGCCATTTATGGGGTACCTAAAATACATAAACACACTCAAGATCCCCCATATAGACCTATCGTTACTACCATTGGCTCGGTCACTGAGCCCTTATCCAAATACATAGACACTATTTTGCGACCTTTCATTTCTAAAATTCCATCATATATCTCTGATACACGAGATATTATTAGAAAGGTAGAACATCTTCCATTTAATGCCTCAAGTCAAACTCTAGTGACTATGGATATAGAAGCTCTATATTCTAACATACCACAAACGGAAGCTATGGAAGCGGTCACTTGGTTCATGGACACTTTTAACATTGATTGCCCCAGATTGTTTATCATTGAATGCCTACGTATTGTTCTCACGGAAAATACGTTTGAATTCAATGGTTCCCTTTTCAAACAAACGAAAGGAGTAAGCATGGGGCCTTCTTGTGCCCCAACAGTGGCAAACATCTATATGGCTCTATACGAAAAACGCTTCATTCATAATGAGATTGCCCCATTCAGTGAGTCTGTGTATCTATGGTCTAGATACATAGACGATGTCTTCTTTATCTGGATAGCCGATCCTGAAACTGTCACTGAGTTTGTTTCTTGGCTCAATCTCCTGTGATATTAATATTAAATTCACAGCTAACTACAGTAACACCAAGGTAGAATTCCTGGACATAACAATACAGAATAAAGACAACCTGTTGGAGGTTGACCTGTATGTTAAACCCACAGCCCGTAATACCCTTTTGCACTTTCATAGTTTCCATCCGCAGATGCAAAAGTCTAGTATACCCTTTGGACAGTTCCTGCGGCTCCGCAGGAACTGTACCAATGTCCAGGATTTTGACATTCGAGCCGCAGATATGAAAACTAAATTCTTGGCTCGTGGATATCCTAGTAGATTGATACGCGATTCCTATAAACGGGCACGTTTTTACGACAGGCAACATCTCCTCACATCTCAAGTTAAAGATCCTATCTCCAGGTTGGTATTTGTAACCAGACATTCTACGATGAATGAGAAAATTCGTCATATAATTAACTCCAATTGGCATATTCTTAACGCCACGAAAACTAAGGTAAATGCATTACCCAAGCCCCTTTTTGCATACAGGAAAAGCAAAAATTTGAAAGATCTTGTTGTCCAATCCCGTATGCCCACCAAATCAAACTATATCGTTCAGTCTTCTATTCAGGGACAACCTTTTCCCACAGGTAATTTTAAATGCATGTCTTGTGTGGCATGCCAATTTGCGATTGAGACAAAAGATTTCATGTTTAACAACATTAATCTATCTCTGAAAACTTTGACAAACTGTAAAACCTCAAATATCATCTATTTGATTATATGTCCATGCAATCAAGGGTATGTGGGAGAAACAGCACGCACTATGTCTACAAGGCTTACAGAACATAGATCAGCCATTCGTACGCATAAACTGCAGGCCCCATTAGTGCAACATTATATGGACCAACAACATACTCCTGATGAAATACGTTGGATCATATTAGAGAAGATTCGCACGAATACTGGCACTTTTAGCACTAATATACGTAAATGTCGCGAAGTCTATTGGATATTTTTATTGAACACGTACCTGAATGGGATGAATAATGAAATTCCTGGGAACAGGTCCTGAAACACAATCTTGGATAATCCCCATTTAGGCCCTCAAAGGTATATCTCAATGATTTCTAACATACAGTATCGTGGTATTGGCACTTCTGTATTTAGTGGCCAGCCCTTTGAGATACTCACTGATCTATCCATGAAAAGTGACCCATTACCATATATATGGGACTTTTCTATGATTCCATTCTCTTTTTTCACCTTTTTGTGATATTGAATAGTTCATCTTTGATTTACCACTCTCTAGTGTGCTAGCTCTACACAGTAATGGCTATGCCATGCCCTTTCCAGTTTGGCATAGTATCCTACATTGAATGGCAATCGCTTTGGGTACATTCTAGATGGCCATCTTAATTCTCTCTATGAAAGGCATTTTTAGTGACCTATCATGGTGATGATAACTTTTCATTAAAAGTGCATCATGCGCGAATTTTTTCTCATCTCTCACCGCTTATATTACACTATGTTTAATGTTTTACTAAGCGGAGCATATCACATATGGATATGATGTGTTTTTTTTTGCAATTGTATGGGTCTCACTGTTGATTTCTTGCCCATTTGCATGCTAGATACAAACAACCTTTAACGTGCTCTTTTCTTTTTCAGCAAGCTATGTTAAATCTAGCTTACTATTAACCTACAATAAATACACATCCTTTATGGCCTATTCCAACATGGCGATGAATACTCTCTTTTTTGCATATCATGCAGCTCTTTCTCGATGTCTTTTCTCTTGGCTAATCACGTCTATGCCGTTCCGGTTTGGCGCGCATCTTCTAAAGATATTATTTAAACAGCCAGCAATCTTTCACGTGCTGCTTTTTCTCTTAGCAAGCCATGTTAAATCCAGCTTACTATTAACCTACAACAATACAAACATTCTCTATGGCCCACTCCAACATGGCGATGAATATTCTTTCTCTTGCACATGATGTAGTCCACTTTTCATGTCTCTTTTCTTGGCTAATTACGCTTATGCCGTTCCGGATTGGCGCGCACTTTCTAAAGATACTATTTAAACAGCTAGCATTTCATAGCGCGCCACACACGCCGTTCCAGCCGCATTGCAGACTCTAACCTTGGAGCTTTTCAGACGCACGAGAGTATGATCCAAACATCGGGAACGTAGTAATTTTGGAGCCCTGCATCGTCCCTGCATGCACTTGGTTCCTCGCTGCGTCCCTCTACTTGCTGACTTCTAAGGTAAGAACCAGCTTGTCACAGCCTTCCCTCTTCTCTTAAAATACCAATGCTAGATTTTTCCGCTATGTTGTGGCATGTATTTAACCTTTAGCCACTCTTTAATTTCTAGCACACATCAGGCTGTTGCAAAACCGTCATCTGTTTTTCAATTACACAGTTATCGACGGTCAGTTTCAAGCTCCGTGAGTTTTTTTCTTCCCTTTTGCGTTTTCTTGGTAGTATGTTCACCATTACCCATATTTCTCTTCTCAATTATATCCTGAGCTGTAGGTTATCACCTTAGCATATAGACTCTTTCTGTACCTGAACTAGGCTTCACATCATAATACCATACTGAATTGATAGGAGACATATTAAGCCTCTAAACAGGGTCAGCCTGAATCTTGTTGTTTTTCTCTAAATATGCAACATATTATCTACACTTTTAGTAACTTAATCAGATATATACATACATAATTAAAATCTTTATGCCTATGAAATCATCGATAAAATCGTCTCTACATTATACGTTGGGCACTTATTTATTTTCCAATCGCCTTATCATCAATATGTGCGATACATATCTATCATATAAGTGGTGGTCATGAGAATTTTTTAGTTATACCATCTCTGTAATATATACAAGATCGTTTACTCTCAATTTTTGAATGAATTGGCAACATAGATATAAGCTTTACAACCAAGTCTTATAGATAAATGTCTAATCTCATACATTTCAGAAACGTCTAGATCCAGTGTATCACTCTGGAGTGAACCTTGATAACCTCAGATGTGAAATCTCCATTATTCACCTCCTGACTACCCTATCAAAACAAGAGGACCCTATACTTTACAGGCCCTTTTCGAGCGCTGAATTTTCATTCACCAGCGGTAAATGTCCATTGTCTGATTAACAGTTCTCATATCTTTTGTTTTTTTATTTAAAAATAACTTTTTTTCGTACTAGTTGAAATACAGCTTATGTATTCACTCTCATTTTGTTCTGTCGTTTCTATACAGAACTACTCTCCTAGCTTGAGGTTCCATATTATACATAACACTTAACATCCTGAGCTATAACGAGGTATATTATAAATTACCTATTTAAGAAACGTATCAATATCATAGAATGTTGGGAGTAACATTACGCATGATCTTTTTAAGTCACTTTTCAATCTTAGAAACTTTCACAGACCTTATCTTGGTGTTTCTTCTACTCTCTGGGCTATAGCTTTCACAACCAATTTTTTACTTTTAGGTGGCTTTTTGGTATTGTTGATCCTATTCTATCCCTTGGTGATGAATATCTATTAAATACGGCACACTGTTAAACTGTATTATTAGATAAAAGTCTCTATGTTAGTTATAATTGGCTTGCAATTAGTGTTTTAATCTCTTAAGTCCCCAGGGACTCAGTTTTATCTTTTCCAAATAAACTGGTAGTTAATATTGTATTAGGACCGTCTCTCTTTTTATTCCTTATTAAATTAATTTGACTCATGTTTTGTTTATACATGCACCCTCTCTTTAGGTTTCTATTTTCTTGTACATGGCTTCCTGATGAAGGCATACAGCCGAAACGCGCGTAGGATACAGATTTTCAAGGCCATGCCAGAAATGTTTGTCCTCTGAACACATTCATATAATTACCTTGTTTGTATGTCTGTGACACTAATTGTAGTGTGTCAAATAATTTCTTATATATCAATGAATAACACTGTGTATATTATGTATCAGATTTTGTCAAAGTAAGAAAACCTTCTTTGTTATTTGACCCTCTTGAACCCAGTGTAAATATATATACAGAGGACTATATATTTTATGATTGTTTTTTGTGTATTCAGTTACAATTATCTATAAAAAAATAATAAAAATATTTTTGATACTACTGAACCAAGTTTGCATGTATACATGTTTTTTATATTGTTCAGGTCCACAACTACCTTCCTTGTTCCTAAATATCGTGATATTTACATACTGGTCATTTTCCCTGATTTAGGAACTTACGTCAGGGGTACCCTTTTCTTTACAAACGAAGTAGCAGGCTTCTTCCATGTGTTATGGCTCTTGATAATTATTTAAGACGTCTATGCGCCTCTTTATATCGCCAGTTGATAAGTAATGGGGGGTCTGAAACCAAATAAAGTAAGAGTATATTTAGTATTGAGGTCTAATCTTAACCAAGGCGCTCTATGCGTGTATTGGACAGCCAAACTAATGCTGGCCTGCTTACCTTACTCAAGAATCAGTATGTTCGTGCCTGCATCAAGGATATCTGTGGAGCAGAACAGCATCTGTCTGTCTGCCTTGGTTCAATGACCTTGCTGGTGTTAAGCAGGACGACTACCTGCAGTATGAAAGGGAGCCAAGCCCAGAGCCACATCTGAAGACCAACAGATGCCATGGAGCCAATGATCATGCAGCTCGGAGAACCAAGAGGGCCACAACACCCACCGCCACCACTCCCAGGTCCCCCTCCCCCCCCGGACCACCCCCCCGGATTACCACCTAGGCAGTGTAGGACAGCGGACGACCCTAAAACGCACCAGCCCCAGAGACTCAATGCCAGAGGAAGCCATTGGCCAACACAGGCCCAAAAGGACAACCATCCACCGCATCCTGACCCACATTGCCCACAGGCTGACGGTACCAACACAGCGGACAACCTACATCCCCCCGCAGACAAAGCTGCTGGCTGTGCTGCACCTGTTGGCCCCTGGTACCTTCCAACCAACAACTGCCGGAGTTGAAGGAGTCTCACAGCCAGCACCATCAAACTCCCTCACATATGTCATGGATGCATGTCCACAAAAGCAACGGCGGGCCCCTGTATCCGCACCACACGATAGTTCCAATTCGTAGTGTACCTGCGCAACCAACCCCAACGCCAGCCGTGCTAGACGCCTCCATGCCCCAGACCCAAGATCGTAGTAACCGAAATGTGGGTGCGCCAGGTCATGAAGTCCAGTAGTCAACAGTAGTGTAAAAACAGAACTTTATTACAAATACACAAACAAACTAAACGAAAAGCTCAGCCAACGCGTTCCATTCCCAATGGGGAACTTCAACAGGGCAACGTGTCTTCAGAAACCTGTGGGAGAAATGGTGACAATGGTCAAACTTCCGTATAGTCACATGCCTAATCTGGTACAGTGTACTGCACTTGGACAAACCGGAATGCTCACAGGCATGACAAACCATGCATGAGAAGACCGTAACAGAAGTTCGTGTGGCCGTAACAATCGTAGGAATGAAGAGGAAGGTAACGACCACACGAACTGCTGTTACAGTCACATCATGCAGGACTCATCATACCTGAAAGCATCACGGTGTGTGTCAGCTCGATACCCCTGCCCCTCACTCCCCCCACACTGCACAGGAACATCTTGAGACCACGCAAGGGGAACTACGCCATAGCTGGCGTCACGCACGTGTTGGGGGCAATTCACAGCACACGTGTATGACTTGTGCCCCCTGCCGACACTGCACACAATCACCGCAACAGCAACCACACGCATGCCATCACTGTGCATACAAAAGTGGACCACCGTGGCCTGTCCACCAATGTCGTCGCAAACTCCCCAGGCAGTGTGCATGATTCCCACATGTCCGCAAGTCCGCCACCAACCAGCGCTTTGAGGATGGCCCCCATGGAAATGCACTGCCCATCGGCAAGTACCAACTTAACACACCACACACCTCAACTCCACAATCCCCAAACTGACATCTGTGGGAATGCACACGTCACAAATCCACCACCAAAGTGACTACTGCGTGTCTCAGTCTCCGCCACAACCTGTCCAAAGGCCTACACACACGTGGCCGACCACCTTCAACGGGCACATTCACACTGGAGACGAGGCGGCTACATCCCAAACCAACCCGCGCACATCACGATCATCGCATGTAGGGTTGTGTCAGCAAGGGCCGTGCCCCCCACCCAGCCACAAGTCCGCCGCCGTGACCGGTGGTGCCTGCGCGATCCTGTGTGCCTGCTGCACCCCAGCCCTGGTCCCCAGACCGGTCTGCCGCCCAGCGATGACTGGCTGCCCCTGCGCATCCAGGCCTCAATGCTCACCTGCCGCCACCGGCGTATCTCCAAGAGGGCCCTCCACGTGCCGGTGCAACCTCCTCAGCCAGTCGCTGGTTTCCGCGCCACAGGCCCCCAGCGCACCCTGCGGCACCGCACCGTGGAGTCATGTGTGTGCTGACTGCTGCCTGCGCGTACACTGCGGTCCAGCAGGGCACACTGTTCAATTTGAGTCTTGATTCGCTGGACGCCGCATCGAGGCCAACGCATCATCGAAGGCTGCACACCCGCTCAGCTCTTCAGGTGCCACTAACCCTGTGCAACTCAAGTCATCGTCACGTGGCGGTAGGCCCCTACCAGCCGCAGTGCAGTGGGTGCCACTAACCCTGTGCACCCCAAGTCATGGTCACGTGGCAGTAGGCCCGTGCCGGCCGCAGTGCATTGGGTGCCACCAACTCAGTGCACCGCAAGTCATCGTCCCATGGCGGTAGGCCCGTGCCTGCCGCAGTGCATCGGGTGCCACTAACCCAGTGCGCCACAAGTCATGGACCCTTTATGATTGGGTCTCGTGGTGCGGACGCCATCATGTCATCTCCGGCAGTGGGGAATGTGATGTGCTAGGCCCCTTTAATTGGCAGGGTCACATGTCCTGTGACGCCTGTGCTGGATGGGTGTGGTGTGGGTGTTAACCAGCCCTCAGGGAGTGACTGTGTCATGCTGACAACTAGACCAGTGATCAGCAGATCACTACAGGGAAGACCTGGGACATGTAGCTTTGTCGTCCCCCCCTCTGAGCGTAAGCGGAGTGGACTGGCCTGGCCTGGCGTATGGCAGGTCAGCGTAGGGGTGGGAACAATGAGCCCGGGGCTCTGGGCGTGCTTCAGTTCTTGGCTGGACAAGGAAGTAACTGATGCTTGTGTCTCTGTTGTAGTGTCTACGCCACCCGGACCGCAATCGGCAATGTTGCACCCTGTGACGCAAGTCCCACGACATGAGCAACATGGACGTAAGGGGGAATCACTGACCCTACCTTCAGCCATACTCTCATACTTGAATGATCAAAGACATGAAACATCTGTGCGATTCTGAATGTTTAATTCACATCCAGTGGAGTGTTGCAGCTGGAGCAGTACAGGGCCATGCAAACCCCACTTCACATTATTGGCCCGTGGAGGGCCAGCCAGAGTCCTTCAGGGAATGACAAGTACATCGGAAGAGGAAGAGTTCAGTCCGCAGTCTGATCGCTGTGTCATTGGTAACCAAACAGAAAATGGCAGTCCATGTCGAGGTCCAGGGTGAGTGTCGTAGAGTGTATCGGGGGACAGTGGAAGGTGATGATGCAAAGGGCAGAACCAAGCAGAAACAGGCCATATGGCGGAGAAGAATGCTACTGCCTCCTCCTTACCAGTAAGGTTGATTCACCCGCATCTTCGTCCCTCTGATGTCACATGTGCCTCACACGTGGGTGGTGGTGGATTGCCTGCCGCACTGTGTGCCACTGACACATCGGGGGCCGGAGGTGGATTGCCTGCCGCACTGTGAGGCCCTGACACATCAGGGGCAGAGATGTGGATGTAGAAGCAGCAGCAGCATTCATCTGCGCAAGGCCTTGAGGCAGCAATGCCATGACGATGTGCTGCAGGGCATGGAAGGTCCCAGCCACATCTCGCTGGTGTGCAGCCATGGCAGCCATTCTTTCCGCCGTCATCCGCTCCATGTTCTCCATGAGCCCCCGCATGTGTCCCAACTCCCGGCTGACATCGCTGGAGCCACTCTGACTGGACAGTTGTTCTTGTCTCAGTATCATGACTCCAGCAATGTCAGCCATGGATCGTTGGAGAGCATGGAGCGGACTGTGGGTGTCCGTTTAGGACAGTAAGTGGTCCCTGATGGGAATCAGACACTCATGTATGGCATCAAGTTTGGCTGCCATGAGGTCCAACCCCACCCGCACCTGATCAGCCATCTTCTCCTGGATCTCTAACACACGGCGTTGGAAGGCCATGTGTTGTTCGTGGGGGTCCTGGGAGACAGCTGGGGTGGTAGGTGCTTCCTGCTGTGTGGTCTGTGCAGGGGGTGGGGTCTCCTCGATGCAGCTGGGCTGCCCTGCTCCTGGAGGTGGGGTGCCGAAGCTGTCAATTTGGATTTGGAGGGCTTCGGTGTCGATGTTGGGGATGTCCTCATCGTCATCAGTGAAGAGTTGTTGGGGCTGCTCTGTTGGAGGTGTTGATGCCCCCTCTGCAATGTGAAGGGGAGATGCAGTGTTACATTGTGTTCACATGTATGTTGATGCATTGTACAAGTTCACATGCAGACTGCATGACAATGTACATTGTGACTGTTTAGGAGGAGCTGCCTATTTGATGCGGGACAGTGGACATTTCGTCAACATCACGGATATGTGTTTGTACTTGTACATTGACATCTCACATTTCCCTGCTATGCCAAATGTGCTTGGCCAGTTTCTACACACAAGCGGCACCTGTTGTGTCCTCTGTCCTGTTGTAAACATGTTGCAGTTTGCACCACATTGTTGTCGATGCTGATGTGCTCTGAATGTCATGTGTGTGTGCTACATTTTGGGAGAGTCGCCCCTGCAGCTCTGATTTTGCTGCCCCTTGTCCCTTTCAGGCGGTGTGCCTTTGACTTCTGTGCCCATACAGTACTGAGATGTTGCAGACTTGGGTGAATTTGGGTCTTGGTGGAAGTTGGGACTCTGGGGCATGGTTTGTCCACAGATGTGTTGTTGACGTCAGGGTTGTTTGTGCAGGTGGATGTGTCAGAGTGTGACCTGCTCCTTTATGGATGTGGTCCACACTCAGCCACCTCAGTGTGGTGGCGTGCACCATGTCATGATGATCGGACTGCAGCCATGCTAATCGTCATGCAGTGTCACTTGCATTGTCAGTGTGGCTCACAGACACGCCGCTTGCTGGGTTTGGCACATGTGCATGGGTTGGTTGTGAGATTGGTGATGTGTGGAAGGGCCCCTCTGGGCACATAGTCGACGGGGGCCTACTTGCTGTTTCTAGGTGTGCTGCAGTGTGCCAAGGGGATCAGGGACATGATCCAGAGTCATTGTGGGTGTGCACTGTGCTGTACTTAATTGTGCATGTGTGCCATTGTGCCCATCTCCCCCATCCCCCAGTCTCTGGTCGTTACTCACCCTGTAGCTGTTGTGTCAGGTCATGTTGAGCAGTGTCCGGTCCCCCAACTCCTGCCACCGTCTCCCCACTGATGACTGTGGACACAATTTCCTCCATCTCATCCAGCTCCTCCTGTGGTGCTGGACTCCCACCTCCAGTCTGCATTGCTGCCTTCTGGTTGTTGGGGAGTTTCTGCTTGGTCTTGTGCTTCACATCATTCCAGCACCTCTTGAGCTCTTCCATTGTCCTCCTCAGCACTCCAACTGCATTCACCTTGTCCAGGATGGACTGCCATGTTGCATTTTTTGTTGCCAATGACACAGTGGAGGTGACAAACAGTTGTTGATGGTGTTCTATCACCTCCGTGATCAGGATCCTGTTTTCCTGCGGACTGAACCGCGTCTTCCTCTTCTTCTTGTCCTTGCCCTTCCCTGTCCCCGAGGTCCCAGGCTGCTCCTCCGGGGGGCTTGTGGGGTTCTGGCCGTCCTCTGTACCTGCTCCGGCTGCCTCCCTTGTGCTTCGCTGTTGTTTGGTTATTCCCGCCTGACGTGTGTGATTTGCAGGTCTGGCGCTGCTTTTCGCTGATTGTCTTATCGCGGTTGGGCCCATCGCAACTTTTTTCGCGTTCGGGTTTGGATTTTCATCGCCCTCCCGGTAATGTTATCGCGGACATTTGACGCGTTATTGGGAGACTATCGCATGTTACCGCCGTGTTGAAAATACGACGTTAACACGGAGTTATTTTCCCACGATAGACGGCGATATGAAAACTTGCGTTAACCTATTTTGGCGATGTTTATCGCACGTTCTTGAGAATATCCCCCTGAGTGTGATCCGTTCCCTTTCTCATCCTGGAAGAAGGGTTACTACACCCCTACGCTTTAGTAAATCTCTAACCATTTCCAGAGTGGAATAAGAACAAAAAGGAGTCTAAGAATATCCATAAACATGCATATTAATGGACATTCCCAAACATCCAAGGAAAACAGACCTTGGGACACTAACTTCCCCCTCCTTGAGGGGGATTTACAAGTTCTAAGATCTCCGTTCACCATTAATACCTTTATTCCTGCTTGGAACCCGTTTGGTAATTCCTGCAGGGAATATAAGGGTAAACGTGGTCGTAAATATCTGTTTGTGACCGAATTCACCTTTGTGAACCACAGTATTTGTAATAATGTTTTTAAGTTCATTAAAGATCGCAATCATTAATTTAAAATTGAAGCAATGGGCATTTATTTAGTGAATATCTCCGGTGCAAAGCGTTCCTCATTTCAGAGGGCAAGTGCAAGTGGTGGGTCAGCACAGCTCATTGTCTGCATTCGCTGTTCCTAACTTACGCAGATGTTGAAGATCAGAAGCATTGAAGAAGCCAACAATAAGACAATTTTACATTAGGGTGCATTTTGTAACATGCGACAAAGAAACAAAACATGAGCCATAAATTATACAGCACGCTAGCAAAGGGGACTAATACAATTGAGTTGTTGCTTCTCCTCCCATCAACCTTTGATGCATTTCAATGGCAAATCTCCAATTCTCAGAAGGAAGAAAAACATTGCAAGGGGTGTTCTTGCAAAGAGAATAGACACCACTGTTTTCTTTTGAGACCTGCAAATTTAGTTGTTATTGTGCATGGTTTAAGATTTGTGACATGCACGACGGTATAGTAATAGCTTGACTTGGTACTGTATTCTTGATTTCAAGCTTCATCTGGGGGACAGTATTCCAATTCATCATGTTTAAATAGGTGATGATAATAGGTGATAGGTGATGTTTAGCTCTTCTAACGCGAACTTTAATAAATGCCCTGAACCTAGGTAAGAGTTTATGCCAAACTCAGTCTCTTAATAAATCAGTGGTAGACCTGTAAATTTGAAAGCCCCAATGGACGTTTGCTCCAAAAACCTTATGCAGTGCTTAATTTGTAAAATAAAAAGTGCTGGGTCTAAAGGTTTGCTCAGAAGCCCATGGCAGGCGCTATCAAAGGTTGGTGTGATGAATGGCTGCATACTCTTGATTCCATGTGATGCCTCTTTCACCTATCACCAGACACTCCCTGCCGCTTTTATCTCATTCTTGTAGGCTCCTTTTCATCTCAGCTTTTACCCTCTGTCACTGTTTTCCATTTTTCTCTTCCTCCTTCTTCCCCTTTTTTGTTGCAATCAAAGTGTGTTGAAGAAAAATAAGATTTACACACATAAGGCAAGAAACATGTTGACCATGACTACACACATATAGTCACCTCCGACCATTATAATCGGCGGTATCCCTATTCTGGTTTTAATTGAGACGAGTGGGCTTACAGATTAAAATTTATTTTGGAGCACCACCTCGCCTCATTTTATTTCTCCTCACATCACCTCACATCTACACCACTAGGCCCCTCACACGCACCTCACCTATACGGCTTGGAAAAAAGATCTCCGACAAAGAGCCCCTCATAGGGTGCCCGTCAGGCATTGCAGCGACGGACTGACAAGGAGCAAGCCCTATGATGAAGCATGACACCCAAATGGGTGTGTGAGGGCCCCACTTCCCAAATTGGGAGACACCCACACTCCACTACTGAGCAAGGGTGTTGACCAACCTAGCCTCCTTCTCTTCTTTCCCCACCCTACAGGAACTGAATACTCCTTCGGTGCTACATTGTATTCATTGGGGCCTGTATGCTGGACCTATATGCGCCCCTTCTCCCTCATTTGTATTGAGAAGAAAAATAAGTGCCAGTCCCCAAATGAATGTTGGGAGGCCCCACCTTCAACCACCTTCTCAGGTCAAGCACTGGCCTTATGATAAACACTTACTAGAACAGCTTCGATGTGTAGCACTTGCACAGGAAAGCTTTCTCCATAAAGTCATCATTCTTTTAGGACAGTTTCTTCGTTTTATTTAAAATAATTAATAAACTCAACCATACAAAGTGTTTGAGGAATCTTTGTCACACACATTTTAAAACAGATGCCAAAAGGTCTCTTTCCCATTGCACTATACATTCTTTGTATACTCCTCCATGGGATAACTCTCAGGCAGTCTGCTGCTGAAGATGGAATTTTGCTGAACTGTTCTTAGTAAGAACCTGACCAAAATAGCGATAGTTCTCTTTATTAATTGTATAATCTGCAATTAAATTGTACAGGTTTTTGTTATGTAAATAAGACTGCAACCTTCATTTTAGCAGTGATAACATTTAAAACGGGACTTTGCATATAGGATTCCACCTGCAAAGGCCCAGCTGGACACCAATGGGTGCTAGATCGAAAATAATCAGACCATCCGTTAGAGCATGGATACTCAAAGTAAGGCCCGGGGGCCGCTTGCGGTCCCTCTGACCTTTACATCAGGCCCCCCTGATCAACAGGAGCACTGGTCTCCTGTTTACTCCACTGGACACTAACAATAACAAGCATTTGCAATGCAATAGGTCTGGCATGTGCGAGAGTTTAAGCTATTGGCATTGTAAATTACAATGCCTTTTATTTATCTGTTTTGAAAAACAACACATAAATAAAAGGCATTGTGATTTACAATAGCAATAGCTCAAACTCTCAGAAATGCGATACCTATTGCATTGCAAATGCTGTAGCAGCTCAGTTTCTTTAGATGAGCCGCGTCTAAAGAAAGGTGCGCGGCAGTCATTAAAGTGAAAAAAATGGGACAAGACGGCCGGTCGAAGCGTCCTGCGCACTTAGAGTGGGCAAATCACTCCTCCAGGCAGCCCTGCCCCAGCTGAGCAAGAACGTAAAAATAAAATGATAATAACAAATTATTATCGTTTTATTTTTACCTTTTTGACTTCCTCAATGGGGCGACGCAACTCCACCTTAGCGGAAGAGCCGCCACTGCCTACACCTATCTTTCCGCCAATCCTCGCCAACCTTGTCGCCCGACCGCCACCAATGGGGCCATCAATTGGGCCCTCGGTCACATCACAGACCTAACTTTTTGGCCCTTGGTAAAATGTTTGCGAGTACCTATGCGTTAGAGAAAAGTATGAAGCTGTTGACTGCACAAGTTAGTGGGAACTTTCTTGAGCTGATGAACATCTGAAGTAAATCAGAAATGTACAAAGAAAACAAAGGTGTCCCAGCTTTAGCTTGGCTAGACACTAGGTGGTATCCTAGTTTTAGCCCGCTGTGTTTGGTAACACGCAAAGTCAAACCTTTATCAGCTCTGTCTCCACATTACTGTTGATGTTGTCCCAATGCTGCTTTTGAACGTAAGTGTGATGCTGCATCTAAAAGTGTTTTTTGCACATAAATGTGATTTTAAGTTTCTACAAATGTTTCAACCAACCTGTTTATGTTGTACCCATGGTGATTTTGTACCTAAACATGAGTTAGTAGATAAAAGTGATCGTAAAAGTGATCTAGCACCTAAATGTGTTTTGGTATCCAAATTTGATTTTTGTCAAAACACGTTTTTTTCTTTTCTGTTGATTTTCCACCAAGGTTGATTTTGAAACTAAATGTGATTGTGCACCTGCATGCATGTTTGCTTTCAAATGTGTTTCAGCATTTCTCCTGCTGTTGCACCAAAGGTGATTTTGCATATCAATTTAAAGTCAAGAGATAATCCATGGCTGCATATTGCTTCTTTGTCAAGATATTTTTGTGTGATCATATTAAGGTCACCAGAAATAAACGAGAGTTTAATATCAGATCAGACTCCAGGGTGCAATAAAGGCAGATCAAATATCATGTTCACCCCTGGCCTTTTCAAAACGTCCCTAGAATAATCTAGACATCAAGACCAAACACCTTAATAAGTGACATTGTTCACTAAAACCGACCTACTATTTTTCTTAAGGAAGGACCAGCAGGAGTGATACTCAATGCTTTTTCTTTTGAATCTCAAAGAACACAAAATTCCTTTATGGAGACAAAATAATATGTCATGTTACCATAACCGCAAATGTGTGCTACTCACTGCCTGTCTGAAAATGGGGAGGTCATGATCTTGTATCAACCTCCACATCGTCACCAAATTGTGTGATGCCATAAAGGTTTCAAACTTGGCTAGTTAAATTAATTTCAGGTCTGTCATCTCTACTGATCTTCACATTATCACCAACACAACCCTTGGAAAAGAAGGTAGTAGAGGAGGAAAAGCCAGAAAAAGTATGGAAAGAGCCACGCAAGTGCAGAGCTAGGAATATGGCTTAGGTCTAAAAGCCTAAACACAAGCTGTACCTGAAATATAGTTGTCCAGCTGTGACAGGTTAAAGGGGCTGGGGTGGAGTGCTAGGCACATGGTGGAGGCAAAGGAGAGTGAACCATAGCCGCATAAGTATGTGTTGTGACAGGCTGGTGCCCATGACATGCCAATATTGCATGCGATCACAGTCAGTCAGATGACTTTGCTGACTTTGCCGTGTTGGAAAGTGGGGTATTGGTAGGGGTACAAATGCACCTACCACCAGTAATAAGTCCACTAATACAGTATAGGTTCCAGTAAAGGTCTTAATAAATTAATCCCTTGCTCAACCCTTAGTAGCTGTAACCAAGCAGTCAGGCCTAACTTAGGAGACAGGTATGTAAAGTATTGAAAAACACCAATACATTAAATAAGTAAGACACAACACAAAATAAAAATCCCACACAATTTATAAACATAGTAAATATTTTAATGAACAAATAGACACCAAAATGACAAAAATCCAATGTAGGGAACTGGAGATATGAATTATTAAAGAATTACAACTTTATAGTGCTTAAAAGCCTATAGCGCCTCAGTCAAAATTTTACCTTCTGGAGCTTTTTCTTCCAAACCCCTCGCTGCTCCTCACCAGGCTGGATTCGGAGAGGGTTCACCAGTTTGAGTTTCCACGAGGTCACGGTCAAATCCTGGAAGTTGGAGCTCCGGAGCTTTTCAGCGGGATGAACCAGCAGACCAGGCCAGGTCGCCAGCTCTACCGGTCAAATCGGTCCTCCTATAAAACTTTTTTCCAAAAGTTCTCTAAACTTCTCCAAAGTTCTGGAGGTGTTTCCTGAAGGTCTCCTTGTGGGTCCAAAGTGTCCAAAACACAAATACAAGACTCTGGAATCTTCTGGATGGTCCTTGGAAGGTTAGGACCACAATTCCCACAATGCAGCTGGCCAAATCCTTAATAGTACACTGGTTGCACTCCAGGCTGGGGACTCTTGGTAGAGATGATGCAGGTGGGCTCTGTTAACCTGTAGCTGCAGGGAGTCCACTCCCTAATCCTTCTTGAAGCACGGCAAAGTCCCCAGGGCTGTAGTACCAAAGTGTGCAGCAGGCGCAGTCAGTCAGAGTGCAGGGCCTGTGGGTGCAAATTCAGATTCCAGCAGGACAGTCCTTCTTTTCCTTGAAGTTTCAGGTTATTCAGCTCTCAGATATGTATTCCCAGCTTCTGGGCATCAAGAGGGGGCCACCCCTGACCAATGGGATGCAGGATGCCACCCAGGCGCATGACCAATTCCTCCAAAGTGTGGCATATTCTTGTCCCAGAAAGCACAATTCTTCCAAAATCCATGATGGATGAAATGTCAGTAGAGCAGCAAGAGCTAACTAAACCAAATCTGAGTGTGGCTCATTTCCATAGCTCTCCTCCCCTTAACATCTGCAAATGTCTTCCTTAAGCCTGCCATCTGGCTGGGGCACAGGGGACGGGTTGAGGTAAAGCTGGCATTCCCTGCCTGTCCTGTCCTTCTTTGAAGCTCATGCTGTATGACCCCTGCCCTGGCATTGCTGTGTAGCTGCAGAGCTCTCTCCAGCAGGTAGACTCTCCCCTGGACAGCCACTTATCACCTAACCAAGGCATCCTGGCTAAGCCTGTTAGCAGTGTCCAATCAAGGGAGACTGCAGGAAGGCTCGATTTTGGCTAATAACTTATTTTCTGCACAAGTTATATACATTCAACAAAAGTAATCAGCTGGATTTATCAATAACATTCTGCTAAGTCCTTTAAATTGTATTTATTCCCTTCCTAGCAATAATTATGCAGCCATGACATATTGCAGTGTTAGCCTATGGGCCAACTATCTATAATGGGGAAAAAAGTAAAGTGAGCAGATTTCCCTCACCACAGTTTATAAAACATATTTTATAAGGCCCCAGCTTAAAGTCACATGACCCCCACCCCTGGGACACCTATGGGAGACCCTAGGGTTACCTAATATGTAGAAATAAGGTAGATTATCACTTTTTAAGTGCCCATGCCACCAAAGTCGAGTTTGGGCACAATTTACATTTAAAAGCTGCAGAGCAGGAGGACTGCTTTTAAAATGACCTCAGGCACTCAGCAGTACACACATGCAAGGCAAACAAAGGCTGCTGGCTCTAAAGTTCCATGCTCTATCATGTACTAGGGTCTTATAGGTTATTTAATTCCCCCGCCCTATTATCTACTAGGGTCTTATAGAGAAGGTCATGCCAATTGTAAGAATTTACTTTAAAAAGCAGTCTGCAAGACAAGGCTGCATTTAAAATGACAGCCAGGCACTCAGCAGTGCACCCAAGCAAAGTGCATAAAATCTGCTGGGCTTCTAAATCTCCATGCTCTATCATCCTCTAGGGGCTTATAGGCAGACTACTTCCCTGGCCCTATTACCTACTAGGACTTATAGGGTCTTTTGGGCCAATGGTAAGTGTACCCTAATACATAGTATACCCTATACATGTGTTGTGATGTAACATAGTACTGGCCTGGGCCTGCTAGCAGAGACCAGGGCACAGACAGAGTCAGTTACCACCAGTATCATTCAGCACAAAAAAGGGTGTGTACAGGGCAAAAGAGTGACTGTCTAACATGCTCCAAATCTAATTATATTTTACATCAGTCTGTCACAGTCTCCCACTTCTTCAATTTTATTTCTTGCTCCCTTGCTCTTTCTTTTCTCTCCCAATTCTGTTCATTGCCCATTCCAAATTCCCCTCCTTTCTTGTTCACATGCTCCTCACAAGGTTGATACCTTTATTTTATCTCTCTGCCCTGTCTCATCCTATACACTGTCCCACTTCCTATGCCATATCTCTCTTCCTATCTTCTGTTTCCCACTCTGCAATTTATCTCCCTTCTCTCACACCATGTACTGGTGAAGTCAGGGGAACACATTCTGAAGGAAATATTGTCTCTTCCAATCCATTGTCGCTCTTCTCCGCCCATTTCTCGCCTCCTCTACTCCATCTTTTCCTCTCCAATGTCTCTCCCCTCTCACACACACCATGTGCTGGTAAAGCCATGAGAATGCTTTTTGAAAGGGAGCACTTGTAAGCAGCAACAACACTGGTGAAGCATAGTTGCTAAAAGAATTATATGTGGCCTCCTTGGCTTGGATAATTTTTGGATCAAGAGTCAGAGATAACCTCTTTCTCGGCATAGCCGTTTCTCTGGCTCAAGCCAGGTTCGAGATTGCCAGGGCTCATCCACCTCTTGAAATCACTCAGCATAATACCAGCATAAATAAAGGAAGTCTGGACCATAACCTGTAGCCAAGCTACTCCTACATTGGCACAGACCAAACTACTGTCAAATACCAAACATAGCCCTGCTGATAGGTGGAAATAACCCTTGAGACAGTCTCCCTCAGTCAACCAACCTCCTCGTCCAGTTCAGCTACACCAAAACAACAGCACACAAACAGATTATATACAGAAGGGCTCAACTACCCACAGTCATGATTGACATGAGAGGTGTGCCGGCTAACCTGATACCTACTATGTTCCAGAGAACAAATCTCTTTGAAAAGCCTCAAAATTAACACCATGACCTCAAACTGAAGTTGGATAACCTGCATGAGATAATTCAAAGTCTGAGAGTAAGAAAGAAAGAGAGAGAAGGAGAGAGAGAAAGGCAAAAAAGGTTAATTACATCAGAAAGCAGCTTATAAAACAATACAAAAAAGATATTTACAATTATACACATAAATGTGATCGTCAAAAATAGCAGAAGTTAAAAAATCATACTAAGTAATTTTATTATACAGAACCTTAATGTTATGCCATGATTGCAAAAAATCAAATAATCCTTTAAAAAACATAAAAACAGCACAAACATAATAATATGAAGCACAATGCAAATCTTCACACAAGAAGTTTGACACTGGGCCTTGATTACTCTTACTGCTAAACAAACATATTGCTAACCTGCGTTCAGATGCAATGTAATCAATTACACAGTCTACATTAGCTTAACCATGTTGTAAAAAAACCTCAATGCTGGTGTAGCTCTGTATTTTGTATCACAAAGAATAAACAACTATTAAGGGATAACTAGCCCTATTTTACTTTTTCCAAGTCTGATGCATTTATGTACCTATTGCATATTTGACTGGTAACAAATTACGTGATAAACACAGCTGCATGCAATCAACATCATTCCTAATGTAAAAACAATTCAAGCTTGGAAAAAGCCTTTTCTCTCTTATCCCATAATATAGTAGGATAGGATAGTATTTATAGAGCGCACTAAACCAAAAGGTGTCAAGGCGCTAGGCGAGCAGAAGAGAGACTAGCAGCAGCCAGCTAAGAGGCAAAGAGCCAGGTCTTCAGAAGTTTCCTGAAGACAGGAAGCGAGTCAGCCGTAATAATAGAAGGGGGAAGAGAGTTCCAAAGTTTAGCGGCCGCCACAGAGAATGAGCGGCCATTCCATTTGGACCTGCGAAATCTGGGAGAGACAAGTTTCTTATGAGTGGAGGATCTCAAGGCTCTCCCTGGAGTACACCACTGAAACATGGTTTTAAGGTGTGGTGAGCTTTTGCTATGCATAGCTTTGTTCACCAAGTTCAGAGCCTTGAAGGAAATGCGCTTCCTGATGAGAAGCCAGTGCAAGGCACGGATACCTTCACTGGTGGACTGGTGTTTCGGGATGTTAAGGGCCAGCCTTGCCGCTGTGTTTTGCCCCACCTGGAGCTTGTTCAGGGAACCTATGCTGATATTAAGGTACAGAGCATTGCAGTAGTCTAACCGGGAGGTGACTAGTGCAATGATGGTGGGCCGATGTAGCTCCAAAGGGATATACAGCAGAACTTTCTTCAACATTTTAAGGATGTAAAAGCAGGTACTGACTGTATGGTTCACCTGGGTGTCAAAAGACAGGCCCTCATCAAAGAGGACCCCCAGGTTCTTAGCCATTTTGACCGGAACAGGAAGGGGACCGCAGTCTGCGGGCCAGCAGGCAGCAGACCAAATGGGGGTCTGAGGACCAAAGACCAGAACCTCGATTTTATCCGTATTGATTTTGAGAGAGTTGTCTTTCATCCAGCATATAATGCTGGACATACATTGATTGAACTTTTGGGCAACCAGTTGCAAATCATTGGAGATAGAAATGATGATTTCCGTGTCATGCGCATATGAGAGCACCTGAAAACCGAATGATCTTACCAAAGTAGCTGATAGAGCGCTGATAGCACTCTATTTTGTATGAGTGCACTATACTCATGGTTTAAACGCACTCTCATGTATTCGTATTGTTTGCAGTGTTTTATGATTATTAAGAAACATTTATTTGAACCATTTGATGTTAAAAACTAGTGAACGCATTGAATTTTGTATGTATTACGATTCCTTCATGCATAATGTGCAGGACGATATTATTTCTATACACCGTAATTGTGGTTAGTTTAAGTTGCCTGAAGTATAGGCCCAAAGTCTTAAAGTTTCGATTCTCCTTGCTCTCGAGAAATAAATAATTAAAGTTTGTTGTGTTCGAAATGAGAATGTTCTCATCCAACTGCAGGTGCAAGAATACACATCGTTATTTTCAGAGTTAAGGAGAAACCCGGAATGTCTTTGAAAATGGCTGGGAAGCGAGAAGGGAGGATGCCTTGTGTATCTGGTCTGTCTGAAAGCCAAGGCCACTAGAAAGAAGATATCACTAATTAAATTTGTGCCATGAAAAGCAAAAGCTACTGCATAGAGGTGCAATGGAAAGTTTTAAGAAGAATGACGTATTGTGGGTTGAATCCCATCTTTTGTATGATGCGCAGGGAAAGGGAGTTTAGACTTCTGCTAGCTTTCGGAGGAGAAGGAGCATTTTAGAGCGAGCTCCATAGCCATAAGCTAAAACGACCCATTTGACGTGAGTACTTCTTAGGAAGTCAACACGTGCTGACACCATTGGGGAAGGATAGAAGAGAGACAGGAAGGGCCCTCAATGTAGAGCAGTGTAGGGAAAGAGTTTGATTTCTTTCAATGAGTCGAGAGCTGAATATCGCATCTATTCTGTGTTGCATTGTGATTTTGGAATTTATAATCATCTGTCTTCTGGGCCGCATTACTTATATTCGTAAAATCAGCTCTGTATTAATTTTTCTGTACCTCTATACTTTGCTACTGAGATGTATTTACATCCAATTGTTTTTGGCCTTATAATAAATATTCAAACTGCACTTTGGAGTTGGTGGTCTTTCCAGGCATGACAACTTTGCTGATATTTATCTGAGTTGTTTCCTCCCCTCAACCACTTTAGGTAAATAAAAGATCGATCGCTTACGCTATATTTAGTAGGGAACCTCATGTGTGCAATTTAGCGTAATCAAATGGTAGCAGAGGATGGTTTACCTTTAAAGTGGTTTACCTCTAAGGTGAGGGGAGTAATCAGGAGTAGGGTTGAAGGTTGAAGAGCCCTGAAGTGGAGTGGAAGATGGCGGAGACCGGGGACTAGCGGACGTTGATGGTGCGGCGGAAACAGTGGTGGCGTGAGTATGAAAGGAATTGTGGTGTTAGATTGCGGTGATGAGTAAGTGGGTGATGTCTTGCGGAGTTGGGATGTATGTTGAGTGAATGTGGTTTTTGGTTTACTGGTCCAGACACGTGCGGAGCAGGAAGGTTTGGTGAGCGGACTCAAGAGAAGTCCAAGATCCTGGGATAGTTTCGTATTGTAATTGTCTGATTAAATGTGGGTGTTGTGAAGCGCTATCAACGATCCACTTGTGTTAGGGAACTTTGTGTGAATGAGGAATAGGTCGCGGTAGAAAGCCTCAGGTATCGGGGGTGGACTATGGCGATTGAGTGACCAACGCAGGTCGGGGGTCACAACGGCAGAATGTTCTTGTGAGAGTGTTCTATCGATCTTTAGAGACGGACAATTACTTGTTTTATGTGACTGTAAGTTATTGTAATTGTATAGGAACAGTTACTTGGTTTAATAACTTTTGGATATACAGTTACTTGTGGTACAAATGTGTGTAAGCGAGTTTGCGGTGAAATTGTAAAGGCGGGTGAGCCGCTGCAAGGAGTGAGAAGTGACGTCAGGGTGCGCCGCGCTGTGATAGGTTGGTTGGTGTAACGCCATGCTGGGATTGGTGGAAAATCATTTGCAGGGGATCAGCGTATTTTGGGCTTGCAATTGATCGATTTTACAATGAGATGCTTTAGGGTATTGCGAGATTTGTGTAGAGGCGACACAGGGGTAGTGACTCGGGTAGGAGAAGAAGCTCCGCCAGAAGACACACCGGCCCATTACATGGCAACGAATGTAGGACTTCATACTATAGTGTGGCTTCAGAATTGGCATAAACTTACAGAGAAAGAGGGTGAATTGGCTTTCCCTCGCTATGGGTCTTTTCGTATGGAAGTGCTGACCCAGCTGAGGGGGGTGATGAATGCACTGAAACCTCCCCCTAGACCCACACAATTTGAGGCATTAGATGCATGGATGAGAGCTGCTCTAGTAAAAAGGAGAGAGGCTTCACAAGGAAGAATGAGGAAAGCAATGAAGGCATATCATGATGCTAGATGGGATGCCCAGTTGAAAAGATGGAGAGTAGACACCATAGAGGGAGAACGCTTGTACCCATTTCGTACGTTAAGAGAGGGGGCTGAAGGGAAAAAGATGACAGAGGAGGACAGTGTTACAGATGACAGCTTCCTCGATAGATTGCTAGCGGACCGTCTCCCACCGTGCGACTCTAGATCAGAGACAGAGAGGTTGCGCCCATCAGAAGAGCTTTTAGGTGTGGGACAACTGGGTCCAGAGGAAAAATCGGCAGGAGTAAGAGGCAAGATTACAATGGTACGCATTCCTGGAGGATCTGGAGGAATGAGGTATCCAAACCCTGAGCCAGTACAACCTGCAGGAAACATGCAGTTACCAGATGCTTTGTCGGTACCAGTCACAATAGGGCCGGTGGTTCCGATATATACTCCTAGAGAAAGAACCAATGACAGTCAACAGCAAATAAGTGAAGGGGAAGAGACAATGTTTGGAGGGAGCCTTGCAATGAGTGGGACTGGGTTAAGTCGGATACCAGTGGAATCTAGTACTCCACTGCCAGCTACAGCTGATCCATCAAGAATGGATAGTGAGTCAGAACGAAGACGGACAAGAGCTCTAGCGAATTCTAGGTCTGACCTTCGAATGTGGGTTCAACCAGTGAGAGAGTCAATGATGCCGAGGGAAGAAACAAGCAAGAGGCAAGAAGCGCCTAGAGTACTGTTTGAGCCACAGGTTGTTTGTGCAGGTGCCCATTGGAGAAGTCGAAGCTTGGAAAGAGATAGACGCCCAGCTTCAAAGATAGAAGAGGGTGCAGTTCCTAGGAGAACCCAAAGTTGTGACAGGGAAGATACAAGAAACGAGGAAATTCAGAAAGTGTTAAAAAGCACAATAAAAGCGCCAATGCTAGATGTGGTACGATTAAAGGCAGAACTAGATGAGGTGATTGAAGGTAATCTACCCCTTATCAGAATTGAGACGTATGACTCGAGCAAACTACTGTTCGTAGCAAAGGACATGACAAGAAAGGCCAAATGAGCTTATGATGCATTATTGCTTTTGGCACAAAGGTATGAGGTTGATTTGTCAAAGACAAAGCTGACAAAGGGTTCTTGCAGATTAAATTACACAGATAAGGATTTGGAAGAGAAGTGAACGATTGGATTGAAAGCACAAATTAGAGAACTAGTGATAGGGATGCGAACATGGAAAGAATTAGACAGATGGAAAGAAAGATGGGCCAAAAAGAAAAGCTTCCATACTGGAATAGGAAATACTCCGCCTCCGGGTGGAGGGACGGGAGCTGCAGGAAATTTCCCCCTCAGGGAGGTACAGAATGGAGGGTATGTACATGTGCCATGGAGCAGGGGTGATTTAGCAGCATTTACGAATGATTTTCCGCGGCTGAGGGAAAAACCTGCTGAGTGGTACAAGCAAATAGATCGGTTTGTAAAGATTTCGAAAGTATTGTGGATTGATTTAAACACCTTGTTTGATATAGTAGTGCCAGCGGATTTGTGGGCGGCATGTAAGATTGCCATTGAGTGGCCTACTGCAGAGCCACCTAGAGATTCAGTGACTCATGGTCCTTCACCTGATGTAATGAGAAAATACGAGCAAGTGATTACATGGTTGCAGTCGAAGGTAGCTCCTCAAACTGTTGATTGGTTGAAGATTGATCGCACCACTCAAGACTCTAAGGAAGCAGTACATGATTATTACGAAAGATTGTTGTTAGCTTTTAAGCAGCATAGTGGATTGGATACAATTAAACAGAAAGATATGGGACAGTTTGTCTCGAAGTTTGTGTTGGGACTGAAATCTGATATTAGTTTGATGATACAGCAACACTTGATATGTTGGCAGAATAAGTCGGTGGACGAGATTCTGAGTTATGCTAAACATTGCAGTGATCAAGTGGAGTCGACACAGAAGAAATTGAAGGACAAGTTGATGTTGGTGCAGTTGAGAAACACTGATATGACGCAGGGGATTGGAGGAGGTAGAGGTAGAGGAGGTGGAAGAGGAATGGGACAACAGATGGTGACCCAACCTGGTCAGGGTAGAGGAAGAGGAATGGATCCAGGTGTAAGTGAGTGGGTGGCCCAACAGAAAAGGGCCACTGCCTGCCATTATTGTCACAAAATCGGGCATTGGAAGCGCGAGTGTAGATCGAATCCAGCAAATCAGATACAGATGGAAGGTGAGGGACAGCTGTCCGAGACTGTCAATACTGTGACAAGACCTAGGTCTATGTATGGATGAGGATATGAGCCGCAAGTGCAAGTACCTCAACCTCCTAGGATACCCATGCAAAATCACTTATACCATCAGATGCCTTATTTTGAGATACGAGATAGATTTAATCAAAATCAAGATTTACAAGAGTGCAAGAGGGGGGTGCACAAGGAATGCACCTTAGACGCGATTCTAGAAGTAGATCAGAGTGGACCGTTTGTAGATGCAGATGTGAATGGATATCCTGTTACCTTCTTATTAGATACTGGAGCTGCTCGCTCCACGGTGAGAACAGAAGTAGTCCCAAATGTAACTCTTTCGAGACAATTGATTCAAGTAGCCGGGGCTAGTAATCAGAAAATGACTAATCCATTGACAAACGAATTACCCGTGAGAATAGGACCATTTCGGGATAAACACCAATTTGTAGTGTGTAATTCAAGTCCGGTCTGTCTTTTGGGACGAGACCTTCTGTGCAAGCTCAATTGTACTATATCGTGCACTCCGAGAGGTGTGGAATTGCAAACATATGATGACGATGCTGATTTTAAGATGGCTAACATGAGTCTGTGTGCAGTGATGTTTGTGGTGCCACATGACTTGAGAGACTCAGTTGATCCGAAAGTGTGGGATTTTACAGGCGAGGATGTAGGTCTGATGAGAGGGGTTGAACCAGTTAGGATACAGGTCAAACCCAATGCTGAATTCCCACGAACGCCACAATATAAATTGACTCCAGAAACTGTGGCCGGAATAAGACCTGTGATTGAGACTATGATTGCCCAAGGTATTCTTAAGGAGATAAGAGGAAGTCCCTGCAACTCACCTATCATGGGACTGCAGAAGCCAAGTGGCAAGTACAGAATAGTGCAGGATCTGCGTCGGGTTAATGAAATTGTGATCCCATGTTGTCCTGTGGTACCGAATCCAGCTGTTATTCTATTTCAGATACCATGCAAAGCAGAATGGTTTACAGTGATAGATTTGTGTCATGCATTTTTCTCCATACCATTGCATGAAGAAAGTCAGTTTTTATTTGCGTTTAGGATGGACGATCGTGTATTAACATGGGAAAGAATTCCTCAGGGGTATACCGAAAGCCCCTCCATTTTTAGTCAATGTCTGAAAAAGAATCTTGAAGGACTGGTGATGGCCCAAAACTCAGTCTTAGTGCAATATATAGACGACCTTTTGGTCGCCTCAGAGACTGAGGATGCTTGCAGGATTGACACTGTGGCGTTGCTGAATCATTTGGCAGAGAATGGACACAAAGTGTCTGCAAACAAATTGCAGTATTGTTTGTCTGAAGTTCAGTACCTAGGTCACCGGATTGAGAAAGGAAAACGAAGGGTGTCACCAGATCGCATAGAGACGATTCTGCAAATGGGAACTCCGAAAACACAAAAAGAAGTCCGCATGTTTTTGGGAATGGTCGTGCTATTGTCGACAGTGGATCCCAAATTTTCCTTGCAAGCAAAGCCTCTGTTGAAACTGACTCGAAAGGATGTTAGTGATCCGGTACCATGGGATGACGAGTGCTTGAAAGCCTTCCGTGAGCTGAAGGAAAGTATCTGCCGTGCTCCAGCTCTCAGAATGCCAGATTATAACAAAGCGTTTTCGCTCTTTTGCTGTGAAAAGGAGGGATGTGCATTAGCAGTCCTAGTGCAGACACATGGGGGTGCCCGTAGACCAGTAGCTTACTTCTCAGCTACATTAGATCCTGTAGCTTCTGCGCTGCCCGGATGTCTGAAATCCGTTGCTGCAACCGGTGTCAGCATTGAAAGATGTGAAAGCATAGTGATGGGTTATCCGCTCATTGTTTATGTGCCCATTCAGTAGAATTATTGATGACCCGAACGAAGACACAGTATCTGACCAACAACAGACTTACCAAGTATGAGCAGGTTATCTTGGCCGCTGAAAATGTTACCCTGAGACGTTGTACCACCCTGAACCCTGCTACATTGTTACCTGTTCCGGCAGAGGAAGGAGATGAGGATTGTGAAGAGCATCAATCAATCAATCAATCATGTCACTTATAAAGCGCACTACATACCCGAGAGGGTCTCAAGGCGCTGGGGGAAGAGGGGGGTGGTCCTGCATTGATCGAAGAGCCAGGTCTTGAGGAGTCTTCTGAAGGCCAGTAGGTCTCGGGTCTGTCGGAGGTTGGTGGGGAGGGTGTTCCAGGTCTTGGTGGCGAGGTGGGAGAAGGATCTGCCGCCGGCGGTCGTTTTCCGGATGCGGGGGACTGTGGCGAGGGCGAGGCTGGTCGAGCGGAGCTGGCGGGTGGGGGTGTAGAAGCTGAGTCGTCTGTTGGAGGTAGGCTGGTCCGGAGTTGTGGAGTGCTTTGTGTGCGTGGGTGAGGAGCTTGAAGGTTATCCTCTTGTTGACAGGGAGCCAGTGCAGGTCTCTCAGGTGGGGTGTGATGTGGCTGCGTCGGGGGATGTCGAGGATAAGACGTGCAGAGGCGTTCTGGATGCGTTGCAGCCGTCTCAGGAGCTTAGCCGTCGTTCCTGCTTAGAGGGCGTTTCCGTAGTCCAGCCTGCTGGTGACGAGGGCCTGGGTGACTGATTTTCTTGTTTCGGTGGGGATCCACTTGAAGATCCTGCGGAGCATTCGGAGGATGTTGAAGCAGGATGAGGAAACGGCGTTGACCTGCTTAGTCATGGAGAGGGTGGGGTCGAGGATGACCCCTAGGTTGCGTACGTGGTCGGTGGGTGGCGGGGCTGTTCCCAGTGATGTTGGCCACCAGGAGTCGTCCCAGGCTGAAGGGTTGGAACCAAGGATGAGGACCTCCGTCTTGTCCGAGTTCAGCTTCAGGCGGCTGGTCCTCATCCATTCGGCGACGGCCTTCATTCCTTCGTGGAGGTGGGCTTTGGCGGTGTGAGGGTCTTTGGTGAGGGAGAGGATCAGCTGGGTGTCGTCGGCGTAGGAGATGATGTTGAGGTTGTGCTGTCGGGCGACGTGGGCGAGGGGTGCCATGTAGATGTTGAACAGCGTTGGGCTGAGGGAGGAGCCTTTGGGTACGCCGCAGATGATCTTGGTGGCCTTGGATCGGAAGGGGGCGAGGCGGACGCTTTGTGTTCTGCCGGAAAGGAAGGATGTGGTCCTGTCCAGGGCCTTCTCTTGGATCCCGGCGTCGTGAAGGCGTGTTCGTAGTGTGTGGTGGCAGACCGTGTCGAAGGCGGCTGATAGGTCCAGGAGGATGAGGGCTGCTGTTTCTCCGTTGTCTAGCAGGGTCCTGATGTCATCGGTGGCGGCGATGAGGGCGGTTTCGGTGCTGTGGTTGCTGCGGAAGCCGGACTGGGAAGGGTCCAGGATGTTGTTCTCCTCGAGGTAGCGGGTCAGTTGTTTGTTGACGATTTTCTCGGTGACCTTCGCGGGGAACGGGAGCAGAGAGATGGGTCGGAAGTTCTTGAGGTCCTTGGGGTCTGCCTTGGGTTTCTTGAGTAAGGCGGTGATCTCGGCGTGCTTCCAGGTTTCCGGGAAGGTTGCTGTCTCGAAGGAGATGTTGATTATTTTCCGGAGATGGGGCGCAATGGCTGTACTGGCTTTGTTGAAGATGTGGTGAGGGCACGGGTCTAGCGGTGAACCGGAGTGGAGGGTGTTCATGATCTCGCTGGTGTCCTCGTCGTTGATGTTGGTCCAGGAGAGCAGGCGGTTGGTGGTTGTGGGGGCAGTGGTCTCGGTGGTTGCCGGGGCGGTCGTGGTGTTGAAGCTGTCGTGGATGTCGGCGATTTTGCGGTGGAAGAAGGTGGCCAGTGAGTCGCACAGGTCTCGCGACGGCTGGATGTCGTTGGTGTTGGAGCTGGGGTTGGAGAGTTCCTTCACGATGTTGAAGAGCTCTTTGCTGTTGTGTGCGTTGTTGTCTAGGCGGTCTTTGAGTGAGGCCCTTTTGGCGGATCTGATGAGGTGATGGTGACTGCGGGTGGCGCTCTTGTGGGCGGCGTAGCTGTCCGCTGTCCGTTCGTGGAGCCAGATCTTCTCCAGTTTTCGGCATGTTCGTTTGGAGGCCTGGAGGTCTTCGGTGAACCAGGTGGCTTTCTTGCTGGTGTGGCTGTTGGGCGGATTCTTGAGCAGGGCGAGGTGTTGGCGCAGTCGTCGATCCACTGTCTGAGGTTGCGGGTGGCGGTGTCGGGGTCGGAGGGTTCGGGCGGGTGGGCTCAGGGCGAGGGTTGTGGTTAGCTGGTCTTCCGTGACTCTGCTCCAGCAGCGGCGAGGCATTTGTTCGGTGCGGTGGTGCGTGGTGGGCTTCCTGTAGGTGAAGTGGATGCAGTGGTGGTCAGTCCAGTGGGGTTCGGAGGTGTGGTTGAAGGAGACGTGTGGGCTTGCGGAAAAGATGGAGTCGAGCGTGTGGCCGGCGGCGTGGGTGGGTGTAGTCACGAGCTGTCTGAGTCCGAGGGTGGCGAGGTTGTCGATCAGGGTGGTGGAGTTGGTGTCCTTGTTGTTCTCGAGGTGGAAGTTCAGGTCCCCGAGGAGGATGTAGTCCGTGGAGGGGATGGCGTGTGTGCTGACGGAGTCAGCGATGGAATCGCTGAACTGTGGTCGGGGTCCGGGGGTCTGTAGATGAGGGTTCCTCTGAGGGTGGTGTTGGGATCGGTGTGGATCTGGAAGTGCATGTGTTCGGCGGTGCTGAGGGTGTCGTCGGTGTTGGTTGAGACTCTGAGGGTGTTCCTGTGGACGATGGCGATGCCTCCTCCGACTCCGTTGGTGCGGTTCCTGCGGGTGATCTTGTATCCGTCCGGGGATGGCAATGGCGATGTCGGGGGCTGAAGCGGGATTCAGCCAGGTCTCCGTCAGGAATGCGACGTCTGGGGAGGTTGAGTCGAGAAGGTCCCAGAGTTCGATGGCGTGTTTGCGGGCGGAGCGGGTGTTGAGGAGGATGCATCTGAGGTAGTTGGGTTCTTTCCTGGGCGGTGGTTTGGCGGGGCGGGTGCTGGCGAAGCTGCAGTTCCGGCAGGTGAAGGGCCCTTGGGTGCGCTTCGGGGTGGCCTGGTAGCAGGCGTGATCTTTTCCGGTAGAGGAAGAGTTCAGTTCGCAGTCTGATTGCTGTGTCATTGGTAACCAAACAGAATATGGCAGTCCATGTTGAGGTCCAAGGTGAGTGTCGCAGAGTGTATCGGGGACAGTGCCATATCTTACTAGAGGGAGAGGGCAGGAATGCGCCGTATCTTACTAAAGGGAGAGGGCAGGAATGCGCTGTATCTTACTAGAGGGAGAGGGCAGGAATGCGCCATATCTTACTAGAGGGAGAGGGCAGTAATGCGCCGTATCTTACTAGATGGAGTGGGCAGGAATGCGCCGTATCTTACTAGAGGGAGAGGGCAGGAATGCGCCATATCTTACTAGATGATGTTAGCATGACTGCCTAGATGTTACTGACCCATCTACCAAACCCAGACCTGACATTGTCGATGAACCTTTGCCCCAATCTGATTTGA
The DNA here is from genome assembly GCA_963921515.1 of Calotriton arnoldi. NCBI lineage: Eukaryota > Metazoa > Chordata > Amphibia > Caudata > Salamandridae > Calotriton > Calotriton arnoldi. Next base: position 1,006,218 of record CAWUFW010000874.1, on the reverse strand, counting down.
TCCTTTTTGTTGATGGTTCATGCTTAAGAGACAATGAAGGGTATTTGAGAGCAGCGTTTGCTGTGTGCACCATCATGGGAGTAGTGGAAGCTGCCTGTTTAAATAGAGTATTCTCTGCTCAGGTGGCCGAAATTGTCGCTTTGACACGTGCCTGTATCATTGCAGCTGATATTCGAGTGACTGTGTATACTGACAGTCAATACGGATTTGGTGTAGTTCATGACTTTGGGCAGTTATGGTCACAGAGGGGTTTCTAACGTCCTCAGGGTCACCTATACGTAACGGCGAGTATGTGCGCCAACTATTGGAAGCTTTGCAGAAGCCCAAAGAGATAGCAGTTGTTAAATGTGCAGCTCATGGAAAAGGAGAAGACTTTGTCACTAAGGGCAACAATTATGCAGATGAAGTAGCACGATTTTGCGCTGAACATGCTTGTATTTTCAATGGAGAATATATAGGCGAGAGCACAGAAGAGACCAAGCTCAGCATGATGTTAGCTATAGCCGATACTTGGGATGAGGTGAAGCGGTTGCAGGATGAAGTCCCAGAAGAGGAGGCGTCTTCATGGGTCAGAGCAGGTTGCACAAAAAGAGACAATGGCATTTGGGTGTCCACAGATGAGAGAGCAGTATTACCCAATTGTCTACTGAGCCCAATGGCAAGGCAAATTCACGGAGCAGTTCATCTGGGAAGAGATGCTATGGTGCGAGTGTTTAGGCAGACGTGGTTTAATCCACGCTTTCGTGTGTGGGCTAAAATGGTATGTCACAGGTGTGTTATTTGTCAACAAATGAATGTTGGAAAGAGAACTGTGGTTGCATTGAGTCACATTGGAAGATCTGGAGGTCCCTTCAATAGGATACAATTAGACTTTATTGAAATGCCGAGGTGCAATAGGTTGAGATACGTTTTGGTGGTGGTGTGTATCTTTTCGCGTTGGGTGGAAGCATATCCAACTAGACGATGTGACAGTCTCACAGTAGCCAAGTTGTTGTTGAGAGAAGTGATCCCGAGATATGGATTTCCGACAGCAGTGGAGACAGATAGAGGAACTCATTTCCACAGTGAAATCATGAAATTGTTGTGCTCTGCTTTAAACATTGATCAGAGGCTGCATTGTAGCTACAGGCTGGAGGCTTCAGGTCTTGTAGAGCAGGTTAATGGCACCATCAAGTCAAGAGTGGCAAAGGTGTGTTCGTCAACTTCATTGAAATGGCCAGATGCGTTGCCCCTGGTGCTTATGAGTCTGCGTAGCACCCCTGATAGGAGAACAGGGCTGTCTCCCCACAAAACTTTGACCGGAAGAGCTATGCGTTTGCCTATGGTGCCAGCTACAGCATTGATAAACATCACTGATGATTTAGTGTTGGATTATTGTAAGGGACTGGCTGATGTGGTTACTTCTGTATCCCACCAGGTCGAGGCTGCGACTGCATCCACCTCGAGAGACCTGCTGCATGATCTTAATCCAGGTGATTGGGTACTAGTTCACAAGCACGTGAGGAAGAGTTGTCTTGATGCTCGTTGGCGAGGACCATATCAGGTGATATTGGTCACAAGTACCGCTGTGAAGTGTGGAGGATTGCCGAACTGGATACACGCTTCCCACACTCGCCGAGTTCAAGCGTCTGCAGAGGAAGAGAGTCCCCTGGTTCCGAGGACCATGTGTGGACCTGACACAGACAACAACGAAGGCACAGACCCAGCTGTAAGAGTTTCGGATGAAACAGAACAGCCAAGTGAGCACGAGAGAAGAGAGCTGAATGCTCCTGAACTGAGCCCAGATCCTGAAATAGATGATATTGAAGAAGTGAACTGTGCACCAGATCAAGATGAGCGGTCTATTGTAGAAGGATCAGATCAAGAGGAAGAGAGGAGAGTAGATGCTAGAGCGGAAAAGTGGCCAGCAAGAAAAGAAAGGCTGAATATAAGGCTCGCATCCGAGAAAAATCTCACTCCGATTCCTGAAACATCTGAATCAGATCAAAGTGACGCTGAAGAAAGACCGGATGGTCTGAGACTCTCCAGAAGAGAAAGATTAGTGTCTCGAAGATAGGCATCCCCTGAGTGGACGTACCTGGCTGCAGATGCAGAGCCCAGCGAAGTCCGGGAGGTTGGGAGCTGGTACGGTGAGCTACGGAGGGGACACCCTCTCGATTGAAATACAGTTACTGGTCCCAGGCGTAGAAGCATTTGGAAAGCTAACTCTGCAAGTTCCAAATCCTCCAAAGCTGAGCGGATTGCGTTTCCTTGTCCTCAATCAGGTTATCTTCCCTTCATTTGGCCAACAGCTCACCGCGCAAGAATTAGGAGAACTTCGTGTGGAGATTTTGCAAGTTGTCCTCAAAATACTTGGATCAAATATCATTAACGATGAACCTTGAATTATAACCAAAGAAAGCATTAGGCCTTAGAAAGAAGATAACTTAGACCCCAGTTTAAGAAGATTGAAAATTAGGGACTTTCTAGTAGATGATGGAGTGAGGAGTAGGACTGACTACATCTCTTCAATAGGTCTAGTATCAATTGAAGGAACTTTGACATTAATTGCATGGGAGAAGAGAAATGAGAAAGACATTGTTAGTAAGCCTGGGCGTAGTTTGCATAGTAGCACTTCACGTAGCTACGTGAAGTACATTTTGAACTACATGTAGCTATGCAAATTGCATAGTGGTGTGCTTGACTGCACTGTACAATAATTGCCAAAGACATCTTGCACAGTGCAAATTAAGATAAAATAAATATTTCTGTCTTTATATGCTAAAAATGCATATTGTCATTTCACAAAAGTAAATATGATAAATTAACAAGCAGTGAGAGAGGTGATGATTTTGGGATCCTCCCTAACCTAGGGAGAGAACCAAGCAGATGCCTTGAAAACAAAAAGCACATCTTTTGAACGATTCAGTGGTGGTCCCATCCTCTTAGGACCACCCCAAGCACAGTTATTGGCAAAAATAAAATTCCAACCAAAGGCCCTGCAAAGCATTATGGGACGAGATTAGCAGTGGGCAGTGAATATTATAGTATCCAATATCAAAATAATTCTACTAAAGAGCTGCAGTTCCACTAGTCGTTACTAGATGTCCCTCACGAGTCAAATGCAAAAGCTTCATGAAAGGGTTTCAATGCTTTTGCATTTGACTCGTGAGGGACATCTAGTAACGATCTAGTGGAACTGCAGCTTGATGTATTAATAATTTCAATGCTTTTGCATTTGACTCGTGAGGGACATCTAGTAACGACTAGTTGAACTGCAGCTCTTTGTAGAATTATTTTGATATTGGACACTATAATATTCACTGCCCACTGCTAATCTCGTCCCATAATGCTTTGCAGGGCCTTTGGTTGGGATTGTATTTTTGCCCATAACTGTGCTTGGGGTGGTCCTAGGAGGAAGGGACCACCACTGAATCGTTCACATAATATGCTTTTTGTGTTCAAGGCATCTGCTTGGTCCTCCCCTAGGTTAGGGGGACCCCAAAATCCTCACCCTCTCATTGCTTGATATTTTGTTGTCAAAGTTCACTTTTGTGAATTGGTTATATGCATTTTAGCATAGAAAATTGCTTTATCAAAGCATTTGTATGTGTTTATTATACTGCTGCTATGCCAATTAGCACAGTTTTTCACTTTGCTATGTGCAATTTGTATAGTAGCACAAACTTTGCATGCTCCGTGAGCATAGCGAAGTATTATGCCCTGGATTAATTGTTAGACAAAGAAAACAAAAAGAGACTGTATTTTCCCTTTTGTGCTTCGGAACGGATCAGTAGAAACTATGGTGTCCGAAAAATCAACACGCAAACAGAAGTGCATCATTGGCACCCTCATTGTAGTGGTGCTTATTGTTATAACTGTAGTGATCGTTACATCTCTAGTTGGATCTCAGGATGTCGGACAGAATAAGGTACAGGCAACACTCACTACACCAATCTCTGAGATAGATGAGGATGCATCCGCAAGGGATCTAGAAATGATTAAGGAAACTAGTCGTAGATTACATGTTGATTTGTCAAAGGGAGATTTTACTTTGAATGCGTATGCTCGCTTATTGTATGAGTATGTGGATACCATGGAAGCGAAGGATTGCTATGTGTGTATGCAATTACCAGCCTCAGTAGAAGAAGGCATTCAATACCATCATTTGCCTTTGACCTATGGCATTACATGTAGTGTGTTGTTGAGCATGTTTTATAGGAAGGCAACTTTGAGTACTATTTCTCAAATTATGATGTGGTACTCTCAGAAGTCCCAGTTCTTAAATACATGAATAAATATGATTATTATAAGGAAGTAGAGCGAATGTCAAAGTATTTCGTGCCTACCATCACTTTAGATACGTCCTATGCCCATAGACACAATTTAACCTGTATGTTAACTGACATTGAAAAGAAGTTTATAGATCAGATAGAAGATCGGCATAGACAGACTCTATTTAGACCAGATCCAAAGCACAAGGTTACCCCATGGACTAAAGAAGAATTAGATCATAAAGCAAAGGGGAGTTTTGGACCCATAGCATTAGATTTCCAGCAGAAGGGGAAGTTGTGTATTAGACACCCGACCACATATTACGATAAGATATTTGTGGGTGAGAGTGATTGTGAGCACGTCTTCTTGATCGAAGAATCAATTAGAAAAGCATTATTGGACAAAATAACAATAGTGCCCAATGTGTATTTTGTGTGTGGAAAGAATGCCTATGTGAAGTTGCCCAAAATTGGTATGGCACTTGTTATTTGGCTGTGGTATTTCCCAAGATTTTTCATGTGAATGATTTATGGCCCCTAGAAAGAAAAAGACCTCACAGAGGAAAACGTGGTGTGAGTGCCGGAGAAGTGATTGGAGACATATTTGGGACTATGATACCGAGTATGGGTGTGATTCTGAATGATTTGAAAATCAGAAAGCTGGCAACACTAGTGGATAAGCTCTCAATAAATACAGCTCAGATTTTATTACTTGTAGATGGGGAGATGGTTTTGATAAGGGCTATGGTTTTGCAAAACCGTCTTGCCCTAGATGTGCTGCTAGCAAAAGCCGGAGGAGTCTGCAAATTATTGAAAGTTCAACAGTGCTGTACTTATATTCCTGACAACAGTCGGGATATAAGGAAATACATCAACAATATTTCAGATACACACCAAGAGTTACGTGAGATGGCTGCTGAAGGACTCTGGGAGCAAGTGGGGAAAGGATTTGGCAAGATAGGCAGTTGGTTTGGAAGTTTGGGACAAGGAATAATGGGATATATCTTGAAGCCTATTATAATAGCTGTCATTTGTATAATTGTCCTACTAGGAGCCATCAAGGCTTACAAATGGCAAAGGGCACGACATCAGGAGACTGTTTCGAGAAAGCGAGAGCGCCAACTTGAACGATTGCAGGACAGTCATTACCAGCACCTTAAGGGGTTAGAACGATTCAGACAGGGACGGCAAGCTACAGCTTCTGTTTAGGTCGGTCTCTTCTACAAGGAGAAACTGCAGGAGAATAGAAAGTTGGTGTTATGACACTAGTCATAAGAGGGGGGAACTGATAGAGCGCTGATAGCACTCTATTTTGTATGAGTGCACTATACTCATGGTTTAAACGCACTCTCATGTATTCGTATTGTTTGCAGTGTTTTATGATTATTAAGAAACATTTATTTGAACCATTTGATGTTGAAAACTAGTGAACACATTGAATTTTGTATGTATTACGATTCCTTCATGCATAATGTGCAGGACGATATTATTTCTATACACCGTAATTGTGGTTAGTTTAAGTTGCCTGAATTATAGGCCCAAAGTCATAAGTTTCGATTCTCCTTGCTCTTGAGAAATAAATAATTAAGGGGCATATTATCAAGAACGGCGTTACAATTATCGCCGGTTTAGCGGCAGAAAACTGCCGCTAAAGCGGCGATAATGGGCTTGATAATATGCCCTGGAGAATTCAATAGAAGCCCATGTTGACACCAGAACATGGGCTTCTATTGGAATTCTCAAGGGCATATTATCAAGCCCATTATCGCCGCTTTAGCGGCAGTTTTCTGCCGCTAAATCGGCGATAATTTTAACGCCGTTTCTTGATAATATGCCCCTTAATGTTGTTGTGTTCGAAATGAGAATGTTCTCATCCAACTGCAGGTGCAAGAATACACATCGTTATTTTCAGAGTTAAGGAGAAACCCGGAATGTCTTTGAAGATGGCTGGGAAGCGAGAAGGGAGGATGCCTTGCGTATCTGGTCTGTCTGAAAGCCAAGGCCACTGGAAAGAAGATATCACTAATTACATTTGTGCCATGAAAAGAAAAAGCTACTGCATAGAGGTGCAATGGAAAGTTTTAAGAAGAATGACGTATTGTGGGTTGAATCCCATCTTTTGTATGATGCGCAGGGACAGCGAGTTCAGACTTCTGCTAGCTTTCGGAGGAGAAGGAGCATTTTAGAGCGAGCTCCATAGCCATAAGCTAAAACGACCCATTTGACGTGAGTACTTCTTAGGAAGTCAACATGTGCTGACACCGTTGGGGAAGGATAGAAGAGAGACAGGAAGGGCCCTCAATGTAGAGCAGTGTAGGGAAAGATTTTGATTTCTTTCAATGAGTCGAGAGCTGAATATCGCATCTATTCTGTGTTGCATTGTGATTTTGGAATTTATAATCATCTGTCTTCTGGGCCGCATTACTTATATTCGTAAAATCGGCTCTGTATTAATTTTTCTGTACCTTTTTACTTTGCTACTGAGATGTATTTACATCCAATTGTTTTTGGCCTTATAATAAATATTCAAACTGCACTTTGGAGTTGGTGGTCTTTCCAGGCATGACAACTTTGCTGATATTTATCTGAGTTGTTTCCTCCCCTCAACCACTTAAGGTAAATAAAAGATCGATCGCTTACGCTATATTTAGTAGGGAACTTCAGGTGTGCAATTTAGCGTAATCATAGCCAGGGGGGTCACATAAAGATTAAAAAGAGTGGGGCTGAGCAAAGAGCCCTGGGGAACCCCACACGGAAGGCCAAAGGCTTTGGCTTTGAAACCACCACAGCTGACGACATTGGTTCTGCCATTCATAAATGAGTGAAGAAGCTGCAGGGCCCTCCCGGTGACTCCTGCTTCCTGCAGTCGCTGAAGCATGCGAGCTGGGGAAATAGTATCAAATGCCGCCGAGAGGTCCAGCAGAATCAACACCGCAGATCCACCTTGGTCAACCTGCATGCGGATACAGTCAGAGGCTGCTACCAAGGCGTGTTCAGTGCTATGACCTACCCGAAAACCGTTCTGGGAGCTGTCAAGGACGTCTTGAGATTCAATATGTTTCATAAGCTCGACATTCATACATTTTTCCAGAATCTTGGCTGGGGCAGGGAGAAGGGAGAGAGGCCAACATTTCTTCAGCTCTAAGGGATCGGCGTTGGGCTTCTTAAGAAGTGGTGAGATGGTGGCTTCCTTCCAAAGGATAGGATATGGCCCGGACAAAAGTATGTTATTAAAGACCTTGCACAGAAAGTTAGCTATTTGGGTCGGGAGCAAGTCTGAGCATGGACAGCATGCAGGGATTGGTGGGAGCTCCAGACTTAAGGCCAAGAAGGAGTTCCATAATATGAGGAACTGTGATAGGAGGAAAGGACGACAGAGCAAGCATCCCAGAGGCCTGGCTGGGCTTTCCCTTAGGTAGGGCTGCGTTTTCCCCTTCGACTCCCTCTGCGACAGAGTCAGCTTCCTCGGTCGAGGAGAACTCGTGAAAGATTTTAAGGCCTTTTCCTGGAAATAGAGTGCTATATTGTCGCAAAAATCTTGGGAGGGGTTCAGGAGCTGTGATCCCGGGGGCTCAGCAATCTCCTTGATGACTTTAAAGAGCATGCTGGAGGAATTATCAGCTGACATTATCTTGTCAGTTAAATACTGGGATTTGGCCTGGAAGATGGCAAGTTTATAGTTCCGTAGGAGAGATTTCTGCTTCACTTTTTCCCGAAGGCAAGGAGCCGCACGCCATCGCCGTTCTTGCCTACGGCATAGGCGTCTGAGAGCCATGAGGTCTTCTGAGAATCACGGAGCTGAGGGTTTAGCTCTTTTAATGGCACAGCTTTTGACTGGGGCTACAATGTCCAGGGCATTGGTAATCCAATTGCAGAACCCCTCTGCTGTGTGGGGGTGAGTGAAGTGGTTACCGGCCGAGGCTGAGACCAAGGCGGCCTTCCAGTTCATGACCGTGACCTTGTTCAGTCTTCTACACTGTATGTATTTGGAGAAGAGACCTGTGATGGTTTTTAAGGGGGGAGGGAAAGTGATATTGAACGCGGCCAGGCAGTGGTCAGCCCAGCTGAGAGGCTGAACAGCCTCAATCTTAAGACTACTGTGGTTGGCAAAAATGCCGTCCACGGTGTGACCAGCCCTGTGGGTGGGAGAGTGAACAAATTGTTCAAAACCCATGGAGGTCATAAGGTCAAGAAGGTGAACAGTGTCATGGTCCTGATTGCACTCAAGATGGAAATTGAAGTCCCCAAGGATTGTGTAGTGTGCCATGATGATGAAGGGTTCAAGAGTCTGGCCCCATGTCTCAAGGAATGTGGCCCTGGGCCCTGGTGGGCAGTAAACCAAAAGGCCAGAGAAGTTACGGTTTTCCGCTAGCTTTATACCAAACGTGAAGTAGGAAACAATAAAATAAAATGTGCCATATCACTGATGCAGAAACCAAAGGGCTGAAGAATCCCAGATGTGAAAATTTGCTGACCTTTAACTGGCCACACAAGCTATGCAATTATGTGAGATATTTCAAACTTAAGCACAGTTCCTGCTTGAATCTCAGTTGTTTGTGTTCCATTTCAGGGAGGGCCAGGTCTGGCAGTTCGGGCTGGAATGTTCCCACTAGAGCAGGGTCAAGCCTGATTTGCATATGCCTGGGTCTAAATTGAGGTGGGATGGAGTTAGAAATGGGGTCTCTAGTTGCAGAGGTTTGCACTGTCCAAGTAGGGACCACCACCCTTGTCAGGGTAAGTCCGATACACACCCTAAATTAACCTGTGCTCACCCTCTGGTAGCTTAGCACAGAGCAGTCAGGCGTAACTTACGAGTGTAAGAAAGTGCCCTCTTTTTGCATGGTTGCCCCCACTTTTTGCTAAACTGCTGATGTACTTTGACTGAGTGTGCCCTGGGCTTCTGCTGCTAAACAGGTACCCAGGGCCTATGTTCTTTCCCTAAACTGCATTGAAGACAAAACCCAATTGGCACTCTTTGGCCACAGGGCAGTCCCTTGTAAATGGTACCACAGGTACCAAGGGCACTGTGGCCAGGGAAGGCCCCTAATGTCTGCAGCACTTATTGGGCCACCCTTAGAGGCCCTGTACCTTTACACACACAAACTGCCTTTGCAGGCTGCGTGTTTTGGTGCAGAACAAAGTGAAGAGTCGACATGGCACTTGTGCCATGCCTACAACCCACTGCCCTGGCATAGGTTAGCCACCCCACTAGCTGGGTGCAGTATGCCACTGGTGAGGGTACAAGTGCATGAGCCCTGTACCCCTACAGTGTCTAAGCCAATTCTTAGACATTGTAAGTGCAGTAATACCACTGGGTCGATAGCCTTCTGCTCTCGGGGTCTGAGACAATGAACGTTCCTGGGACAAGGTGCCAAGTCTCCTCCTCCAGGATGGGCAGGGTCCACTAGGGGAAGCTTCAAAGGCTTGCTGCTTTTGTTAGCTTCCCCAGGCCCCTTGCTGCTTCCAGCAACTGGCCCCCACCAGTTCTGACCCCCACTTTGGGTGGGAGAATCGGCGGGAAAACCAAGTGAGGAAGGGAGGAGTGCCACGTTTGCCAACCCCACCCCTCAGGTGGGGGAGGCGAGGTGAAGCACAACTCTCAGTCCCCGCCATGTTGCAGATGGGGGGACCCAGCCAACCAGAGTGAGGCATATGCCCCCCTCCCAATAGAGGGTGGCATAATAGGGGGTGTACCCACCCCAAGGAAGGGACCCATTGGTCCCAACCTTTTACTTACCTGTAACGCCCCTAAATGTAGTATTTAGGGGCACCCCTGAACCTTGCCTCCTCAGACAAGAATCGACTAAGAAGAAAAGAAGAAGAAGGACCGAAGAAGCCGTGCCAAAGCTAAGAAGAGGAGGACGCCCACTGACTTGGCCCCATTCCTACCGGCCTATCCCCACCTCGACCCTGCTGAAGCGAAACTCTAGTGTGTCCTGCATCCAGCAACTCAAGAACCCCGAGGACCTGCCCTGGCGTCCACAGAAAAGACTCTGTCTCCCGTGAGCACCGGATTTGCTCACCAACAGACTCTGGCTCCGGGCACATCTGCGAGTCTGCACCACTCTGCACCCGACGCCCACGGCCCGAGTTCGAGTGGCCCAATGCCACGAGGAGGTCTCCCCGGCGATCCTGACCTGAGATCTGGTGATCTCTGACCTGCCTCGAATCTCCCAGCGACGCCTGCAGCCTCTTTTCGGAGGTTCCCCCGACCGCGACCCAGCGGGTAAGGAAAACCCGATGCCTAAAGATACCCCTGCACCCAAAGTCCCACGGGCTTGGGTGGCCCAACCGACGGTGTCCCAGCATCCCCAGGCATCCCAACTTACCTCTCCAACTGGTGGTCATCTCCAGAAGATCTTCGTCCACGAGCCTGCAGTCTTTGTTGAAACTGGAGAATCCCCATTGAAATCAACAGGGCACCCGACCCCAAACCAGCACCCTGCACCCTGCCACTCCTGCACCACTGCGGGTGCACTTTGTGTGCTAAACAGGATCCCCCTTTGCCCTGAGCCTAACACCAGGAGCTTTGCTCCCACAACCCAGTGGCCTGCTCGTAAGCAGCCACCAACCAGAGGCCCCCTATCCCCCATTGGATAACATTGGGCCTCAGCACTCTGCACCCGGCCGCCATAGTGCAGCTGAGGGTGTTTTGAGAGTGCATCCTTGACCCTGGGGGAACCCTTGTTCTAACCCCAGAAACTCAACCCCAAAGACTGAGTACTTACCTGGTAACCGATAACTTCATTTCTCTCCATAGGAATACATTGACTGTTTTTCTCTGAAAAATGTTCTAAGTGTGGAGTTGATTTGTATGGAAACCTGAAAAACTACAACTGTGCAAAACTGATTTTACTTACCTTTTCTCTAGGAAATGTCCCAGTGTGATATTGAGGCATATCACACTGAGTAGAAAAAGTAACTTAAAAAGTAATCTGAAAAGTAACTTAATAGTAATTTGAACAGTAATTTCGATATTTTGACTTACCTGTATTTCAATCAAACTGCATTTGAACCTGCATTCAATTGTAAACACTGCATAAGATTTTGCAAAGCATTTATTTCACTTACCTGTGCCAGGCTTGGCTTGGTTCTAGAAATAAAATAACTTAATAATATTTTTATACAAACAAAATTGGTCTGAGTTCAGCCTTTGAGTGTGTGACATCATTTGCTGATTGAGTGTGTACAACAAATGCTTAACACTACCCTCTGATAAAGCCTTACTGCTCACCCACACTACCACAAATAGAGAGTAAGGTGCTATCTACTTTTACCTCTGCCTATCTTTGGGGTTCCACTGGACTCTGCGCACACTATACCTCATTTTGGTACAGTATATACAGAGCCAGCTTCCTACAAAGAGGCAATGTGTAAAGTATTTGTGCAAAACCTATATTACAGTAACTGAATGAAAACACTGGAAAGAGACCCCACACAGGTTTAGAACAATAGGAAATATTTATCTCAGTAAAACAAGACAAAAAGGCAAAAATCCAATAAGTAGAAGTCGAGCTATGAATTGTTAAAGATTAAATGTGAAAACAGTGCTTAGTAGTCACTGGTGGCCAAAAGATTACCTGAGGTTATGAGGGGCCAGTGCAAATTCAAAGTTCAGGCCAATCGCTGATGGAGGAGTGGCCAACTACAGGACCTACACAGGTCCTGCTGAAGAAATACCTTGCATGGAACTTTTGTTGACGTTGAAAGTGTATTGCATCGTCGACGAGCTGCACCAAGGGGGTCCAGTGTCGTTGTTGAGCTCCGTTGAAGTGAGTATAATGCGCCGTCATCACGTCGCATAGAGCGCTGTGCAGGCTGTGGATCTGTCATCGTTGAGCAGCCTCTGCGTTGGCGCTGATGGGCAATGCTGCAGAAATTCACACGCAGTCAAGGCAACGCGTCAGTTTTTCCAGAAATTAGCTGCAGAACCCACTTTTGAGACCTAGGACTGAAGAGGGCACCTCATGCAAAGGCAGGGCTCACAGATGGCATTGTCCACCAGCACCAGCAGGATTGCAGGAAGTCTTTTGTGTGCCAGCAAGCCATTTGAGTCACCATAGGTTCAAGTGAGATGGGTCCAGTCCTTGCCCTGAGTAGGGCAGAGATCCGCAGGGCAGCTCAGCAAAGCAGAGAAGCCTTTCCTCAAAACAGTCAGTCACAGCAAAGTGGCAATCCTTACAGCACAGCAGACTATTCCAGCAGACTTCTTTCCTGGTCCAGTAGTGTACTGATTTCGGAGGGCCAAAGCCCCAGTACTTATACCCAAAAGTGCTTTTAATATAGGGGGTGACTTCAAAGGAACTCTGAAGTACAAAAGGATCCCTTTCAACCCAAGCTTGTCTGCCAGGGTATCTGTGGGGAGTAATCAGCCCTTTGTGTGAGGACAGGACACAGCCTATTCTGATGTAAGTGTGAGCTTTCTCTCCCCCTTTCTGCCCAGGAAGGCTATCAGAATGCAGATGAACCTCATCTTCCTGTGTTTATGGCTGTCTAGAGGGAATGCACAAAGTATAGCTGTCACCCAGCTCAGATGTGAATTGGAGACAGGCTGCAGGCACACAGGGCAAAGTTTAGTGCAGAGAAAGGTCCACTTTCTAAAAGTGGCATTTCTAAAATAGTAATGTCAAATCCAACTTTGCAACTAAAAAGGATTTATCATTACCATTCCAAAGATATGAAACATGATTTAGCTACTCATTTCTAACCAGGATTTACAGCTTAAATGTGTTTTAAGTAATTCCCAATGCTAACCTAAGAGAGGAGTATGCCTCACAGCAGTGAGAAACGAATTTAGCTGTTTGTCACTATTAGGACAGTTAAATCTTAAACGCATATGTCCTGACCTTTTGTTTCACAGCACCCTGCCCTTAGGGTTACTTAGGGCCTACCTTAGGGGTGACTTATGTGTCATAAAAGGGGAGTTTAAGACTTGGGGGCATATTATCAAGCGGCAGCGATAATTATCGCTGGCCGCTCTTAGCGAGATTTTTTTTATCGCCGGCTATCGCTGGCAATTATCGCCATGCCATCGCTGTATTAACAACGCATAGCGCAATGGCGATAATTTTCCAGCGATAGCGGTGTTTTCCATGGAACATCGCTGGTTTTCTAGCGATGTTCCATGGAAAACGGCGATAACCTTGCAGATACAACCCTGTGGTCGTATCAGCATAATCCACCTCCCATGTTAGGTATGCCTTAGTCAGGAATTTAACAGACATTAAATACCTGCGTTAAGGCAGAGTTAGCGCGAAAAAGATCAGCGCTACACCGGACGGGGCCTCGTTGTAAATATCGCGAAGCCCCGTTTGCGATATTTTACACTGAAGTTTTACGAGGCACGCCTACCTTGCATCTCATTAGCGATGCGATGCGAGGCGAGGCGGAAAGAAACCGGGCGCTAAGGCAAGGAAACACGCGCTACTGTGTCCTTGTTAATAAAGCGATAAAATTATCGCCGCTTTTCGCACGAAAACGGACGCTAAAGTGGCGATAATGTTATCGCCAGCCCTTGATAATATGCCCCCAAGTAAGTGGTTTTAAATGCCAAGTTGAAGTGGCAGTAAGCTGCACGCAGGCCCTGCAATGGCAGGCCTGAGACAGGTTTGAAAGGCTACTTGTGTGGGTGGAACAACCATTGCTGAAGGCCCACTGGTGGCAGTTAGATTACAGGCTTTGGGTATATGGAATACCACTTTACAAGGGTCTTACAGTGGAGAAGCATGTGCATGTTTGCACTGGTCAGCAGTGGTAAAGTGCTTTGAGTCCTAAGGCCATCAAAAAGATACAGCACAAAGTGGAGGGAAGCAGGCAAAACGTTGGGGGAAGACCACCCTAAGGATGACAGATCTAACAGATGGTGTGCAAAATAATGATGGACTGGGATGAGGCCCCAAGTAATTACCAGTAACTGAGATTAATTCAAGCATTCCACCCATCACTTTTTTGTATACACTTGTGTGTTGCCGTAAGTGGGAGGGTATGCCCAAACATGGATCCCATGCACACTGTGTCACTGGAGCCAAGCTATACCTGGCTGATGAGCCATGATTAGGGCAAAACTGGTCCTGGGTTGCTTGTGTTCCGGTTCAGGGAGGACCTGGCCTTGCAGTTTGGGCCTGACTGTTTCCCTTTGGAACAGGGTCAAGACTGATTTGGGTACAAACTGAGTAGCATAGTGTATAAATTAACGATGGACTGGGATGTGGTCCAGAGTTATTACCAATGGCTGAGATTAATTCAAGCATTCCACCCATCACTTTTTTGTTACTTTAGTGTGTCGTCCCATCTGAGATGGGTATGCCAGGATGTTGGTTCAGTGTACCCTGTGTCACTGGAAATAAGCTATACCTGGCTGGTGAGAGCCCTAAGTAGGGCGAAACCTGTCCTGTGTTGCTTGTGTTCCAGTTCAGAGAGGATTTGGCTTGGTAGTTTGGCCTGGACTGTTGCAATTGGAGCAAGGTCAAGACTGCTGTCCATAAAACTGGGTCTAAACTGTGGTGGCCTGGAGTACAAAATAATGATGCGCTGGGATGTGGCCAAGTAATTACCAGTGGCTGAGATTAATTCAAGCATTCCACCATCACTTTTTTGTATATCTAAGTGTTCAAGAGAGGCTTCACCTAAAATCTTTGTGATGTACATTACAGTACACCAGCAACTAAAAGAGCATGCATGTGGAGATGAAGCAGCTCTTATTAGATTGAACTTTCAATAAAAGTTAGGCATTTTTAATTCCTGAATCTTGAAATTCTCTTTTCACAAGAGTCTTTTTTTCTGAAAAGTTCCATATTAAAGCTAATTTTCTTAGACAAAAGCGACAATAAAGCTCTGTCAAATACACTGTGGGGAAAATGTACATGTTACATAATGAATGGGAGTTATCTCATGAAGGACGGAGATGAACCAGGCATGACACAAGCAAGTAGAATTTTACTTTACGTATTTGAATTTATTTAGCTGGTTCTTTCAGCATCAAGGGCTGCCTTTCGCACAAGGGAATACAAAGAATATAAAAATAACAAAAAAGGGTCAATGAAAAGAAACATGCGAACTAGAAGATTCACAAGTCATTTTTCCTTTCTACAAACAGTCATTATGTCCTCAAAGTTGGGCAAATATTGATTCACTTTGCCTAATTAGTCCAGTTGCTCTTTAGTGGCAGTCATGAAAAACATGGCATTCAAGTAATTTTGTTTGCCATAATCAGGCATTGATAGCTACTTCTGGTTTGCATTAAGAAGTCAGTTTATCCCAAATGCATGCATGAAAATGTAAGCCAAGTTTACCATGTGGACTTCAATTTCAAAATTACTTTGCACTTGGGTCCCTAACAGTTGACAGTTTTAAAAAAAAAATTATATATTTTTTTATTGTCATCATTTGCCTCAGAAACACCTTCCATAGCATGTTCTTGGGTTTTCCTGCCCTTTTGCTGGAAGACAGAAAGTTCGATCGATACCGCCCTTCGATTGTGAACCTTACTTCTTTACACCATTATCCTCCAAGCAGACTCTGCCCAATAGGATATGTGATAGCCGAGGCGAGGTAGGCTTAATCATCGGACCCCTCACCTACCCTTTCTCTTCCTGTGTCTAACCAATTGGTTAGTGGTGGCCAAAAATCGCATCTTTTCTTCCCATGATCCGACATATCTAATCTAGCAATATTCTTTACCGATAGTATCCAGTCCTTATAGTAGGGGGGGTTTGGGTCTACCCACTTCCTGCAGATTTCCCTGCATGCCAACAGTATTGTATAAAATATCAGCTTTGATTGCTCTCTGTTACCTTTTAACTGTACATCCAGAAAGCCAAAAAAAACAAAGATATGCTTACCTGAAGTTGTATCTTCAGGATATCAGATAAAGCTTTACTCACATCCTCTCAAAATGGCTGAATCTTAGGGCATTGCATAAACATGTGTACATCATCCTCTTTCAATTGCCTGCATTTCGGGCATGCCACCTCTCCTCCATTCCCAATTTTCGATAATCTTAGTGGAGTCCAATACGCCCTATGGATTGAAAACAAATGGTTCTTTCTTAAATAGGAGCATAGTCATAGATACTTGCCATAAGTTCTCCAGCGAAGACTCCGGCAAGCATTTTCCCACAGCTCCAGCGGCAACGTGAACTCCCCATCTGTCATTTCAATCATCATCCAATACCACGCTGAAATTTCTTTCTTCATGAGTGTTCCTGACATCAGTCTCTCTTCAAATTCATTTGGTCCCCCTATCGTCGTACTGGGGGATTGGTACCAGCTCTGGATTTGGAGGAATTTGAATCTCGACACCATTTTGGCCGTCCTTTCTCTGCACATCTCCCATGTTATCAAATATCCTTCGTTCATTAAATGTTCCCATCTCAATATGCCCGCTTCCCTCAATGGACTTGCCAACTTATCCTTTGTGCAGTCCGGAGAGCCCGGAGAGTCCCAAATTGGGGCCAAATGACCAAAATAAGGTAATTTTAAGTTTCTTTTAATCCTATACCATGTCTCCGCCATGCCCTGTAATATTTTCAGTCTGACCATTTTAAAGTATGTGGGATCTGCGTACTTATGCAAGAAACCAAAGTTCCCTCCTTTCGCATCTTTTAACATCTCAGCGAGCAATCTGCCTATTTCTGAGCATATAGGTTTGTCCAGGAGCATTTTCCCGTTTTTCAGCAAGAACGCCAAGAATAAATTGCAAGTCTGGTAATGCTAGACCCCCTTTCTCTATTTTCCTTCTCAGCTTCTTCCAAGCTATTCGAGGACCTTTTGAGGACCAGATAAAGCTACTGATGTGGCCTTGCAACTTTCCAAACCACTCCTTCTTGAAAGATAGAGGGATTGAATTAAATAGAAAAGTGAACTTTGGAAGGATGACCAATTTACCAAATTGACTCGGCCAAATATGGTTAGAGGCAGATGTGACCAATTCGCCATCAAGTTACACACTTCCCTCTTGATTTTTTCTAAGTTTGCCTTTAGATAGCTCGGTGATGTCTTGCGTTATCTGAATCCCTAAGTACCTCATCTCTCTCTTAACTTTTTCATTCCCATTTCCGTGTTCCAGGCCATTATCTCGGTCTTTCCTCTGTTAATCTCATACGTCGAGACCTTGCCAAAATCCGTTGTCAATACCATAACCTGACTCATGGTGTTCTGCAGATGGGTCGTATAAATCAAAAGGTCATCAGTGTATAAGGCTAATTTCTTCTCCCAGCCTTTAAACCTGAAAGGAGGAATACCCGGGTCATTTCTGATTTTCCTGGCCAGAGGTTCAATATATAGGTCAAATAATAAGGGCGACAGAGGACAACCTTGTCTCGTTCCTCTGGTTATTTTGAATGGGGCCATCAGAGAGCCATTTACCAACACCCTTGAGTATGGAGAGATATATATTCCAGCAAGTGCCTTACAAAACTTTGTTCCCAGATTAAGAGATTTCATAACTGCTTGTAAAAAGACCCAATTTACATAGTCGAACTCTTTTGTAGCGTCTAACGCAATTACTGCTAAGGGAAGTTCATATACAGTAGCCAGATCTATGGAACCGATAAGAATTTATGTCAGCTCATGTAAGGATCGGCTCATATAAACCCTTTCTGATCCTCATGCACAAGATCTTTCATAACCCCACTAAGCCTTTCAGCCAGAATCTTCACAAAGATTTTGTAGTCGCATTTAATAACGACACCGGTCTATATGAGTCGCAGTTCTTAGCACACTTCCCTGGCTTCAGGATTAATGTAATGATGGCTTCCTTCCAAGACTCAGGCATGCCAGCTTCTTTCATAAATATCTCATTAAATACCTCAGTTAGAATTGGTGCTAGAGTTCCTGCCAATGCTTTGTAAATTTCGTGAGGCAGGCCATCTGGACCGGGTGCCTTCCCCTGCTTTCTGAGCTTAAGTGCTTTCTGAGCTTAAGTGTTTGATCTACTTCCAGCCTGTTTATCTTCTCATTTCAAATTCGTACTTTTTTCTTCCGTTAAGGCTTTAAAATGTTCCTGCTTTAACCAATTTCTGACCTCCTCTTCAGTTGTCTCTACCTCTTCTTGATATACTTTTTCGAAATACCTAAAGAAGGCTCCTTCAATCTTCTTCTTGACATTCAGCTTGGCCCCAGTGTGCTTACATTTAATCTCCTTAACCAAATTCCTCACCCAGTCATTTTTGATTTCCCATGCTAGCAATTTGCTGCAGTTCTCCCCATATTCAAAATGAGCTAGCCTGCTGGTCACCCATCTCTTTCTGACCCTACCCTCCAATATACTGGCTAAATTTGTTTTAGCCGCCGCTATTTCCAACAGCGAAGCCTGAATGTTGCGCTGATTTATTCTTAAGCTGACAATTT
The DNA here is from genome assembly GCA_963921515.1 of Calotriton arnoldi. Taxonomy (NCBI): domain Eukaryota; kingdom Metazoa; phylum Chordata; class Amphibia; order Caudata; family Salamandridae; genus Calotriton; species Calotriton arnoldi. The sequence continues at coordinate 987,617 of CAWUFW010000874.1, read as the reverse complement.
CCCTTTCTTTTTCTCAAATTTGCTTTTCCAGATTTGTAACTGCATCGCGATAAGCCTGCCTTCTTGATGCCGATAAACTACCTACCCTGCCTCTTAGATAGGCCTTATATGCATCCCACAGTATTCCCACCGGGGTAGAACCTAAATTAACTTAAAAAAACTCTTTCGTTTCTTTATTCAACAGCTCTACTACATCTTCCTCTAATAACAGAGTACGATCCATTGTCCATCTAGACTGAATGTCCTTCTCTATTAAGTTTAAATCCAGCATCACCGCAGAGTGATCCAATAAATGAGCCCCTATATGCTTGATGTCTTGTACCATATCCTTTAAATTTATGTCTATTAAAAAGTAGTCAATTCTTGACTGATGGCTATGCTTCCTATTATTATATGTGTATCCTCTCTTAGATCTGGCCCTCTGTCGCCAAATATCACATAGGCCCATTTGCTCAATAATTTGCCTTATCTGTCCTGCCATCTTAGGATTTACTGCGGCTCTGCTATTAGTAGATCTGTCTAAGATATTATCCAGAACTACATTGAAATCTCCAGCCATGATGATCGGATCCGGGAAGTTCAGTAACTCTGTCAACATCTCCTTAAGGGGAGCAGTCTCATCCTTATTCGGCCCATAATATCCTACCAATGTAAAGCCTTGCCCTGATATCCTCAGTTTTGCTATAACCCATCTTCTAGCACTGTCTGAAATACTCTCTGCAATGGTGATCTTAGCATCTTGTTTTACCAGAAAGGCCACCCCCTTTGTTACGGATGAATGCCTTTTACATACTACTTGCTGCACCCATCTTTTTGCCTTGAAAATCTCTAGACATTCTTTTTTAGTCAAGTGCGTTTCCTGTATGAGTATTACCTGAGCAGGGCAATCCTTTATATACTGCAATAGTCTCTCGCTTCTTCCTCTTACCCTTAAACCGTTTACATTCCAGGACAGGATTTTAATGCATGCTATTTGTTTCTCACCCATCCCCTTTATCATCCGAATGCGAGATCGGTATTACTGTAGCTTCTGAGGACTTATTTTTGCTTTTCAATATATCAACAACCTCCCACTTGACCTCTATTTCTTTGCTCTTTAGGGCTAAATCTGCTCCACCGGTTACTAACGTACTACCTGAGACATGCAACAATGTTACTGTATCAAAACATTTTTATTGATTTTATTAAATTATTTCATTATAGTATTCAAAACATTAAAACCATACATATTATTGACTCTTTTTTTGCATTTTTTCTTATTTTAACATAGATATTGTATCATTTATACATGAGCAAAATCTTGTGACCATTTTTATACACAAAATGCAGTTTTCTCGACAGAACCCCTAACAATTCATCACATACTCATACTGCCTCTCATATCCACATGTATACTCTTCCATACCATCCATACTAACAACCCACCCAGGAACACATACACATAAGGGTCAAACAAGGGAGAAAGATGTTGGAATCTCCGTAACCGTGTTGTGGGCTGGGTGCATACACAGACAGGTCGCACGTTTCAGTAGTGTTAAACACGTTCTGACCACCTTCTTCAGGACCGTCAAATTTTTACCAATTTTTGTGCAAGTGGTAGGGTATCTGTAATATTAAAAATGACATGTGTCAGAGAACCCATTTGTTAAATATAATTTATACTAAATTGATTGAACCCAAACCAACTCCAAAAAGTGATTCAAACTCAAAAAGGTAAGATATATAGACCTCATTCCAAAGTCACCACAGATGTGTGTGGGCCTAAGAGAGCCCCAAGAAGACAAAAATGAGGAGGGAAGAGAGGACGTAAATATGACTAGGAGTTCCCACGTCACTAAATAAGTGAGTTAATGAAAAGGCTGATGTTATATCTTTCCAAATATATAAATTCAACTCTTAAGTGATTTGTTAATAAAGTTGTGTGAAATTTGTCCCCTCATGGGAACAAGAGAAATGCATAGGTATGCAATTCTGTAACTTACAGCAGGATGCAATATAGGAAATCTCCTAGATGCACCACTACTCGATGAATCAATGATGTAGATGTCGCATCAGTGATGTGTATAGACCTCTTCTCTAAATGAAACGCTTAAGCTTCTATATTCCACTGTGAATAATAAGGGAGTATATTAGGGATGCCATTTGTCTAAACACGGTGTCTTGTTACTATCTGTATGCTGATACCTATTTATATCAACCTGATGAAAGTGAGAATTCACTGCACCGTCTCACTTCAAATAAATATTGTTAACCAGGTAGTTTGTTAGTCATCTCACTCAGTATGGAGCGTCCTCAACACCTATAAAGGGAAAGAATGCATTTTCGTTTTGGTGATATAAAGGAGGTAAACTCTAACCCATTACCAAGTTATTACCAACCATTACTTGGAATTTAAACAATGTGTGAGTACCTATACACACCTGTATGTATATTTCATTCTAAGCCATAAAATATGAGGTCATTATCGACTTTGACCTATTTCCACTGTGCAAGAACGTGGTTTCCAAATTATCATAGTATTCCAATCTTCATTTATTTTATAATCTCTAGTACAAAAAGAGAAAGGGATATTTAGTCAGCATATTTAGTCGGGAGACATGATACTTGTAATCAGATTCAGTTGTCGTAATTATTGCCTCCCTGAACTATAACTTACAGACATTGGTATGTTTATTGATGGTAAAATGGCATAGTTAGAATTTGAGGAAGAGTTTTTTGTTACAAATGACCATACAGGTCCCACATGAAGGAGGAAGGGATTTCGACACTATGCCAAGCTTATTTATGAACTAAGCGTGGGCCACATCACAAACGTTAAGAGTACCCAATGGCTTTGCTCATGATTAAAAAAGTTATCACAGCGTGGGGCCCCATTCAATAAATCACTATTGCTCCGCTTACCTGCCGGTGCTCTCATCGGGAGCAATGCCTCCAGTACTCTAGTCACGCAGCACAGCAAGAATACCACGCCATGCGTGTGGCATTATATTTCCTGTTTCCGGGACGTGATCTATGTCATAACGTCACCGCAACGTGGGACCGAATGATGCATTGCAGGATTGTGTAGTTAACAACTAGATGTAACGGCGGACGCCATGTTTAAATAGATGTTTGACCCTAGTGAGCTGAGGACGGCAATATAGTTTTTACGTTGTTGCTCTTTACTTCTACTCCCGATACGATACATGATGTCCAAATTTAAAAATTCAATATATTGTCATAGATGCGCGAATGACTCAACTATATAGATTGGTTAAGACTGCGTTATTATATAGAGCATGGTCATATGTTTTTCTGTACATACGGTAATATGATTGAATTTCAGACGGTGGCCTTCCAACAACAGAATATTTAATAGTACAGTTCATAATAGCATTAGGGCAGTGTTCCTAAAGTGCCATCTTAGAGTAGGCAATTCACTATTGGGATCTCTGCGCTGCAAAGGTAATAACCTGTACTTTCATAATTGGCGGCCATAGTAAAATTGAAAAGGCTATGTATGCACAATGTCTTACCAATCCATACTATATTTTTGACTGACAAGGATTTATACAAACAATACAGGGCTGATAAGCCGATATGATATTCTTAGTAAGCTAGTCTTACCTGTATATATGGGATGTTATGCCTGTGGCATGCAAGTTACTATTTGGTAGCTGGAAGGGTCTAAATCATGGTAGATCGTAGTTGCCTGCATCTCATGGTATCAGCACATCTGTGTCATAGTATCAGATCCAATCTGATGAGATCACTGAAGGGATCCGTCAACTAACTGTGCGTTCTACTGTCTCATTTCTGGGTGGTGTTCCAGATGATTTCCTCATTGAGCCCTTCCCTAACAGTGTTCAATGAGAAAATCCAAAAGGTTTCCCTCTGCTTACGGATTAATTCGGTGGATACACCTGCCTTTGGTCTTACTTTCTCCAGAATGTACCATTTCAAATCTATGTCAGAGTTATTCTTGTCTTGGCAGTGTTGGACAATGGGGGCCGGAGTTTTGCCTTTGCGGAAAGCAGATTTGTGTTCACTATATCTCACACGGAATTCTCTGCTTGTCTCCCGAATGTATCCCAAATTGCATGGGCACAGCAAAATGTAAATGATGTTCTGGCTTCTGCAACTAGTCATATCTTTGAGTTTACCTTTCTTGCCTTTGTACTCCCAGCTATCAGTCACAATGGCTGTATTGCATGCGTGACAAGAACCACACTTATGGCTGCCCATAATTGGCGGTAGGCCAGTGATTGTCTTCTGAATACTTTTGTTGTTAGTCTTGTCCCTGGTGTGCACTAGTGCATCTTTAAGATTGCGATTTCTCCTGTGTGCTACTCTAAGGAGCTGTATTTTTTCCTCATCATCATGGACGTTCAGTATTTTCCAATTATTGCTCAGGAGGTTTTTTATTTTGAAATTCAGTTGTGAGTGATTAATCACACACACTATTTGGCCAGTAGGTTCTCGAGTTGTCCCTTGTAACAACGCATCACGATTGTAATATTTTGCCCGTTTGAAAGAAGTTTTAACTAAACGGTAGAGATACCCACGATCCAAGAGCCGTTTCTTCAACAGTTCTCCGTGCTTGTTGAAATCTTCTATATTTGTGCAGTTTCTGCGAATTCGTAAGAATTCACCGAAAGGAATCGAATCTTTTTGGCTTGGAGGATGGATACTCTGGTGTTGAAGGATCGTGTTATACGCTGTCGGTTTCCTAAAGAAACCCACCTGCAATATACCTGTTTGCCCAGAGATGAGTGTATCTAAAAATTCCACCTCTGAGATACTAAATTTGGCCGTGAATCTGAGTTTGGCATCACTGGCATTAAGCCATGCAATATATTCATGTAGCATGGCAGTATCTCCACTCCATACGAAAAAGATGTCATCTATAAAACGTCTCCAGGTTTTAACGGTTTCGTAGAATGGTGCTGCCTCGTTGAAAATGTGCTTCAACTCATATTCCCCCAAGAATTAAAGAGCAAAAACGTAAAAAATATATTGCCGTCCTCAGCGCACTAGGGCCAAACATCTATTTAAACATGGTGTCCGCTGTTACATCTAGTTGTTAACTACTGTTGCGGGAATTCTGCACCTACACAGAACTATGCGCAGGAAACCGGTACCTTGGTGTGTAGGGGTGTGCCAACCTACCACCTTAGTGCCCAAAATCCCCAAACCGACTAGCTATAGTGTCTCATTCGTTCTCCTCCAAATATCACAGAGCTACAAATGTTTTTTATTTTTCCAGTTCTTTGTAGGAAAGAACGAACGCCCGTCTTTATCAGTCTGGGCTTTTTGTTGAGTTTGTTATTGTGTTTGCGTTTGAGCAAAAGGCTTAACTCCCAGACTATTGCGGCCTATAGTTTTATATGCCTTTGCAATAATCTTTGGTAATTCGCGTGGTTTGTCTGCATCGGGTAAAGCCTCCAAGCGGTTTGCCACTTGAAAGCTGACAGCATCACCCTTGACATTAGCGAGAATCATGTCAGCAACCTCGTCGAACACGCCCACCAGTCTCATCCCCAAATCTACAGCCACTTCGGCTCCGTGTTCCTCTTGAACGCGTTTTATCATGGAAGGGAGTACGGTCATGGAAGGAGTGCCGAAACACTTCGAATATACCGCCACGAACACCTTGCCCAGGTGTTACAATCAGCCAATTCGGGAAGTAAGTCTTTAGGCAAACTTATAGTCAAGATCCTGTGTTTCTCCACAGGACTGGTATTTGGAAAAACAGCCTCTAGTTGTCCAAATTTTTCAGCAAGCCAATAAGGGAACTCGTCCTTATTCTGTGGACGCTTGCCCATTACTGAATTAACCATAAGGGGACTGATGGTCACAGCACCAGGGCCCGCAGTTTGCGCAGCAACGCCAGGTGGTCCCACCTGGAACTTGCGTGAGACGAACTGTATAACAGCCCTATTTACGTGTATCAATGACGCATGTAACACGCGTAGGTCTGCAATCGCAACAGTCAAGTATCGTGGGTGTGGGGTGTATCCAGCCAACATGGGCCACATGGCCCCATCTATCGACAAAGGGCCTAAACGGACCGGCGATACTGGGTGAGGAAGGGCGCCATTAAACCAAATCTGGTGTTGCCAAGCTGTGAGTGGAACCTCTAGAGCCCTATAAGGCTGATAAGCATGAGGAAGGGCCGTGGCAGTGTATTCATGAAACAAATCATCTGTTCCATCTACCGCCGGAAAGGTGACCCAAGAGTAAAACACCTCGAAGTGGTAAGCCGGATTTGCTTCCACTACAAATAGAAGCTCTGCACCCGCATCAGGCACTCCATATTCAGCTAAATATGCCTTAAGCGGGGCACGGCTATGAGGCGGAACATCAACCGCCATTACGAGAAACCAAACAACAACCTAAAACGCAGCAGCGCAATAACGGTTCAAGAAGAAAGAGAACAAACCTTTTAAAACTTCAAGCTTGAACTATGTGCAGGAAACCGGGACCTCGGTGTGTAGGGGTGTACCGACCTACCACCTTAGTGCCCAAAATCCCAAAACCGACTAGCTATAGTGTCTCATTCGTTCTCCTCCAAATATCACAGAGCTACAAATGATTAGACAACCCAGAACACAACACTCCCAACTCTTTAAGGAATCGCGGTAGCAAGACATACTCTTTCGCTCACTCACTCGTACTTGTCCACAATAAGAATTTGGCAGAGTCACTGTAATAGTTCAAAATGTTTATTTTAACTATCGTGCTCTACAATACAGTATGCGAGCCACTACCAGCAGCAAAATGCATAAACTCAAAACAATTAGCATTGTTACAATTCCATAGAGTACAAAAGGGGAAGTCATTTTATAAAGACAGTGGAAAAAAGACTATAAGGCCTAACCACCCTCCCCTTGACTGGAAGAAGTTTATTTATATAAAGGAAGATCTCTGGGCTTTGACAGCAGACCCCATACCTTAAAGCCTATATGCAAGGTTTACATCATAGGTACAGCGTAGCTCTTCTCCATGGAAAGGGCTCTCTCCAAGTGTCTGCCAGAACAACATGCATCCCCGTAATATCAAAGCACGAGTCTCCAGCCTTGCAGCTGTGTTTAGCATGTTATGTCTAGGTGCTAGGGACTGACCAGAACAGAATAACAAGGAGCATTGTTTATCGACCTTGCACATCGTGTTCAGACAAAACTCCAAGAAGTCAGCAAAGAACGCGAAAAGCAGACAGTTCTCATGTGAAAGGCATAAACAGAGGCTTGCAAAAATAAAGTCATGTAGTAACGTGCGCAAAAGCAGCATCATGGCAGCAAAGCTCATGCCAACTTAGCAATGTCGACAAGTCCCTAAGAGCCATATAACACCCTCCCCCTGGTAATGCCATAGAACTAGCGAAAGGACCGAAACAGAGTTCAAAAAGCCAAGCAGAGTTCAAAATGTTGGTGAGTAAGAAAAAAACAAATTGGCAAGGAATTAAAAAATCTTGTATGTTTGATGTGCAAAAAAAATACTTCGGCTCCAGGAAAACGATACTATGAAGGAGACTGTTAATCCATCAAAGTATGTGAACTTAAGAATGCAAGTCCCTCCAAAAGGCCATCTCTGTCGTTAGTACAAAAAAGGGATGCCATCCAATCAAGTAGATCGAAGGAACAAACGTGCTCCTCATAATCTGATGCTTCCAAAAGCATCATCGGGCAACTTGCGTGATATTCTATGAAACTCTGATGTAGGAGGTTCTGCGCAGCCGCACAGATATCCCATTCAGCCAATACTCCAAGTGCTGCTGCACGCGCCAAACAGCCATCCCCAGAACAAGCCTGGTCATGTGCCTCTAAGGGGCCCATCAACTGGACAAAATCCGGGACTGGACATGACGTATTGGAGAGACATAAATCCATAGCCCAATAGAAGGGGCATCATCGGCAATAGACGACTGGTTGCACGCAAGTAAAGTAGGCAAAGCGAAAAGTTAATTTATAACTCACGCTAAGCGTCGCTAACGGCAGGCATCCAAAAACTTGTCAAAACCGATCACGGTACAGTTGTAACGCTAGTAGTAAGAGTAATCCTCCGAAGACGCTGGAAAAAATAGAATGAATAAAAGCCGGTATTTCACCAAATATCGTCTGAAAAGAAGTCACAAGGCCGGCTCCCACTTGTTTAAAAAATTGGGCAAGGCCTTTAGTGTCAGACGCATTAAATATTTGATGAATAAGCTCCCCAAAGTGTAGTGGGAGGTTAGTATTCAGCAGGGACTGAATTTCGCTAGATGTTCTAGCCACCTGTAACTCGAAGGTCTCTCGAGCCGAAGTGAGAGCGACCTCTTGTTGGAATAGTAGCGCTTTGAGCCTGCTTAATTTGTTGAAATCTGTTTTCAAAGTCGGAATGGAAGGCCAAAGGGAACTATCTACACTCCCAAGCGGGGGCGGTAAAAAGCACATTGCTACAACAAGTAACTCATTGTGAGACCGTTACTAAATAGGGAATTCCTGCCCATAAACCACAGCAGTCTTGGTTGTTCAAAAAATGATAACTGCGTTGGTAAGTAAACTAAAAGCGAGAATTATTGATGGTACAGGAGTTCCTTTCAGGAAACAAGCAAGATTTGGCACGGACACATTACAAGCGCCGTGCAACCTAACGTGTTTACAAACCAGGGAATGTCCCACTGTGGAATCGCAGTCCTCCCCTGTCAGGAAAACTTCCTTATCCTCCTGTTGACATCTGTAAGTGAAAGGCAGGGACCATAATTCATGGAGAAATGCACTACCCAGGGGTTCAAAGCGACCAATCGGAAAATGTTGCATGCATGATTTAAATTGAAACAACGAAAATGGCAGAGAGATAACCCTATGAATTAACCAAACAGCAGGGTCTGTTTCCGCTACTGAGAACGGCAAGGGCTCCAATTGTTCAATATGCAATAGTGTGTAAGTAGCATCTTTCATTGACATATAACGTTGTTTATCTGTCAGATTAAATGGTAAAAACAGAGCAGAAGCATTCAAATAATCCCAAGGGACTTTTCCCATTTTAAGGGTCTGTAATGTCCATGCAAACTGCATAACAGATCGTAATTGGTTCTGACCATGATACAATACAGACACATCATTCTGAACAATAGCAATAACAGAAGAAACAATGTTATCCAATGTATAAATGCGTGATGAGAGCGTATTGATGCTATTGTCGACCACAGCTAGAACCTTTTCCAAATTAGCCTGTTCAATTTGATGTAGACGGAAGGCTGCTTCCATCTGCCAAAGTTTCCAAATTTCATTGTAAGCTGCATACATAAATCTTTTAGCTCTGGGAGCCCTAGGTCCCAAGAGAAAATCAGCCAAATTAATGTCACTCGACAAGAGCGATAGGTGTTGCTTTACTGATGATAGGGAGGAATATTCCAACCATTGTTGGCATAATTTACCCACTGAGTATGTGGTAACCAAATGTGAACGTGGGTAACGTGGGTCCGGTCTAGTCTGGGTGAAACCAGGTGTTGCATTATAAAAACTTAATTAACATGCATTTGAATTTGTTTGCCACACCAACCAACCGGATGAATGAACTCCTGAGACATTAAAGGAGCCATTTTGAAACAAAGCCTGCAAGGCATTGATAGTGTAATTTGTCTTTGCCCGCCAATTGTCGTATTCCGCTGAGGACGGAACGGATGGTGTATTCAAATTTTTAACAGTGGCCAACTCGAAACAAGTGGTTTGGTACACTGTGTTATTCAAAAACAAAATTTGAGTTGGGATTAGGCTGGCATGATGTAACGCTTCAGTTCCCTGAACCTGCCATAGCTTAGTGCCCCAGATCGATTTTAATTCAATGGTCTCTTTCCAGTGATCATAACCCCGTGTAGCCAATTGCGCCCTAAAAGAGTTGGAATAAATAAATTTAGAGTGGGTCAGGATAAATTTGGATACCGGTTGCGATTGTAATTTAAAGTAATATGATTCTGGATCCGAGGTGTCATAATCTTTAAAATATGTGAACTTATCTCTAAGAGTCTTAGAATTCCTTTGTATAGGAGCTGGACAATGTTCCCACTGAGTGTAATTACGAACAGGTCTCAACGTGTTTGTTTTGTGCAAAAAATTATGCCCATAATGCTGATAACAAAAGAGATCAGCATAATTGGCAGAATTTAAATACAATTCTTCAGCATCAAAAGCAGCATAATACTTCAAATCTGAAAATAACGAATGTACAGCCTGAACATCCCAATCGTCAGAATGTATGTCCCGTGCCACCACATGTCCTAATGAGATGCGAAACACGTATGGCACCCTGAGCACCTCCGTCGGGCTGTGGACTTCGAAGGCTACTTTATCCCAAACGATGCCATCTGCAACCGGGAATGCTGAAATGTTCACAAGTGTTTGATCACGTTTCATGATATGGGACGATGTGTGAGGGGCCAGAATTCCATCGATCAAGTTCACAGCAGAGCGTTCTGGTAGATAATGACCATTGATGTGTAAGAAGAACACGATCACAAACCCAATTGACATGAAAAGGAAAATCAGTATGAGCACCAACATAATGTAGGTCCATGGAGGGACCAGGTAAGTCTTTTTGAACCAAGAGAAAAAAATACTCATTTTAGTCGGTGGTTCTGCCAAACTGGAAGTCGAGGAGGATGAGTCAGAAGAGAAGCTGGCATTATCTCTAAAGTAGCCGCTTGCAGTTCTGTTAATGAGCGACGGTAGAGCTGGGTCAGCTTGATGTTGTCGAGGACTGACCGGTATTTCACTAACGGACTCATCTGTAGGATAAGTATACTCGACTTCTGCATTGGAAGATAGAGGCTGGACGGATGAAAGGTCAATAGTAGTGTCCATCACCTTCCCAGCTATACGAGCATCAGAGGAAGAGGATGAAGTCAGTGGAGTCAATGAAATTGCGTTACACGAAACAGCAGGCGTGACACTATTCAGAATCGGCCAGACGGTGGAGCTTGACATTGTCCACTGAGATATATCTGTTGTCTTTTCAACCAGGTAAAGGTGGTAAAATAACTGTACGAGTACCCTTCAGTCCAAGTACTTGGACTGGTGCACGATAGGAGGGTCCAAATTCTTTCTTGTTCTCCAGCTTTTCTCGTACCAGGTCTCCAATCTTGGGAAGCCAGCAGCCTACGGGAATCAGCAGTGCTGCATCATCGGAAGAGGGTAAATTTTCAGTTGCATAGCTGTCACGGGTCTTTTGTAGATCCTGTAACACAGTAGAATGATTATCTACGTCAAAGGTAGCGGCAGCCGCCACAACGTCTAGACCATCAAGCTCTGGCACAAACATTTTAATGCCAAAGAGCATTTCATATGGGGTCCGCCCACCCAGAGATCTTCTTGGGAGATTATTGAGTGCAAGTTGAACACCATACAAATGAGCCAGCCAGTTCCTGCCAGTACCTAAGACTCTAGCTGTCAAGGATTGCTATAAGTCACGGTTCATTCGCACCCACAATTGAATTGCCCTCAGGCCTGTATGGAGACGAAAACTGCACCAGCACCCCCATGGACTTCATTTCGTCCTTGTAAGCCTTAGAGGCGAACGCTGGACCTTGGTCCGAATGGAAGGTGCCACAGGCAAACATCCCGACAAAGACACGCAAATCCCTGATGACATTTCGAGCATCAGCACTGCGTTGTGGCCAAACCCAAAGGAATCTAGTGCACGAATCAAACGCAACTAAAATATATTTAAATGCAGTATCAGAAGAGAATGGACCGCAGTGATCAAGATATACACAGCCAAATGGTTTATTAGAAATACAAAGCTGTGTTTGTGGTGGGCGTGATGCCATAGATGGTTTGATTTGCCGACAAATGTCACTAGAAAGGACAAAAGTACGGGTCTGTTTATATAAACCACGTCACCAATAATGTTGCTGTAAAATCGAGACTGTCGCAGATACTCCGGCATATGCAGAAGATATGCCCTCGTGTGCGGCTCTGATCAAAGCAGGTCTGCGGTCCATGTTGGGAATCAGCCGATCCCCAACAGATGGAATAGATGCGTAAGGAACTTGTTCGGGAGATATATGATAATAGTATTTTGAAGGGAAATCCTGAGGATAACCGGTTTCATCCCTCGTAGCAGCCACTGCTGCAAAAATATCATCATCTATTTTAGTCATGGATCTTGTAATTGCTGCTACGAAACACGTGGCTACTGCAGATTTGGCCGCTTTGTCAGCCAAAGAATTACCAAGAGCATGCGCTCCCACATGCTGATGGCCAAGAGTATGGATAACCTGTGTGAGGAGCAGAAGCTGTTTAAGCTCTGCCACTCGAACCCAAAGCATTTTATGCTTTATTGCGCTGCCTTTAGAGTCTTGATAGTCATGTAGAGTCCAAAAAAATAAGGTTTCATTGAAAGATTGAACACAGTAATAAGAATTGCATACGATAAGAGTATTCACAATTGGATCAGCGAACTCAAGAGCAAGAATAAGAGCGGCAGCTCCGCTAATTGTGCCGTACAGTCTCCAAGTGCTTGAGTATGTACAATGCAAGACTTAAACTCTCCATTGACAATGGAGCCAGCAACAATCGCGCAAGCCGCGGAATAAGCGTGTCTGGAACCCGTGGCCGGTTGAGCCGAGCCATCGGTGTAAATGACACATGTGTATTCATGTAAAGGAAGCAAAGACAAGGGAGGAGGATGAACATGTTCATACTGTAAAAACTCCTGTGTCTGTAGTGCAGGGCAAAGATAAAAGTGATATCTGACGATGTCAAAGACGTAGCCCATTGTATCCAACGGGGATGTAATGCTTTAGAGTTAGGTACACTTGCCTTAGTCACGGCCTCTAAAGCAGGGAAGGGTGTGACCATAAGAATGCGTTTACCTTGCGCCAATGAGCGTTCCTTCAGAATCGCCATCTGGACCGCGGTCAAAACTTTCTCAACTTTGGAAAAACGCATTTCAGCTGCAGTGTACAAATGTGATTTGTATGCAATAGGTACTGTGTCCCCCTCATTGAACGTCAAGTAAGTGAAACCCACCGTCCCTGGTACGATACATATCACTAGGTTCGTGGTGTTATCACGAGTCAACAAGTAATTAGTTGCAAGCAAGTCAGATTGCAAATAATGTGGAATTGAGGTATGTTCCAGGGAGCCAGCTGGCAGAAGAATATGTTGGTTGTATCAACGCATAAAGCGGTTTGATATGCTGGGCATAATCGGGAATGTAAGTCCTCCCGAAATTTAAAAATCCCAGTAAGGACTGAAGTTTCTTCAGAGTCGAAGGGGGTTGCAAATGTGCACATTTCTCCAGGAAGTGGGGGGTTAACCCCTTCCCTTCATTATTGAGGTCATAGCCCAAAAAGAGCACCACCAAATGAGGGATGTGTGACTTTGCAAAGTTGAATTTATATCCATAGTCAACGAACGCAGAAATTATGCGGTCGACTCGGACAAGATGCGGGATAAGTTCATTGTCCGTGAGATAGATATCGTCCACGTACGAGAATGCATCTGGATCAATGTCGTGTAACAAAGACATAACACGCGCAGCAAATGCCCCGGGGCTGTTCTTATACCCCATGGGCAATCGTGTACATTTTTTCTGATTTCCGACGGCTGTAAATGCTGTCAAGTCACGGCTCTCAGGAGCCAAATTGTGACTGTAGAAACCATTGGATATGTCCAGTGTAGTTTTGTATTTTTTACTAACAAGGTTGTTCACCAGCACGGAGCTGTGTGTGTTTTGCACTGCAAAAGTGCGACAATGACTATTCAAATTTCGGTAATCCAATACAATTGATATGAACCGTCAGGCTTAGATACCGTAAAGAGAGGATTATTCATCTGCGATGTACAAGATTCTATCACACCCTGATACTCTAACTGCGTCAGAATGTCACAAACGTGAGCCTTTGCTTCGCGTTTGATTGGATATTGCGGTTGTGGCTGTGGCGTAGACCGTAATGGTATCTTATGTGCCGGCGAATCTATATCCCAGCCCACTTGATTACGGTACACAGCGGGGGCCAGGGCCAATGCCCACTCTGCTGCTAAAGCCGTTGCATGCTCTACAGGGACGTAACGCGAAAAACTCGGAAGTACCACGTCCTCCCCTCGATAGGCGGCTAACACAAATGGTAGAGGCCAATCCGCCTCCGCCAACAAAATGTCGTAAGAGGAGGTTCGATTTTCCCAGAAAACCGCCTTGATTGGACGTTGTACATCACCCTTAATTTGAAAAATAATTTCATACAGTCTATCCGGGGGGGGGGGGGGCAACCCGGGTATCTGCTGTTTCCACAGTTATGAAGGTTTCAGTTGCTGTCGCCTCCAGACAGGGACACAGTGCCTCCCGCGGTGGGTGGACAAAATATCGAAAGCACAAATATCGTCGGACACAATATCGTGTCAAAAATATCGAGGACAAGAATATCGTGAAGGTCATTGCTTATGGGTAAGTAAAGTTTTACTATATATAACTCCACATATATGTACTTTGACGATATATATATCTTCAAGGTACGTAGACCTGGAGTTAAGAATAGTAAATTTATACCTATCTATTTGCACTTACCTACTCGATATTCTTGTCCTCGATATTTTGGACACGATATTCTGTCCACACGATATTTTTTGTTCGATATTCTGTCAGTGAACCCCTCCCGCACTATGGTAACTTCCGCTGCGCTGTTGAGCAGAGTCACCGCCCATGTCGAATACAGGAGTCATGTTCTCACCGTCTGAGGCATATCTCGCTGTCAAAGCGGCAACTTTCTTCTTCTGAAAAGGGGTCTGAAACGAGGCAGGTCCTCTTGTTTGGATTTCACGTCAAACTGTCGAGGTTGATCTCGTCCCTGTTGAGTGGTCTGAGTTTTGCCACGATCCGGGCGCTCCCACCTCCGACGTGAGAGTCCGAAGTGTCCTGTAAAGAAGAGGAGAGCGCTGATCAGGGACCTGAAATCTATCAGGAGTCTTAAGCTTCGCACGATCGCGCAAGTCATAAGTACGCTCAGAAGACTCAGGTGCCGGTGAACCAGCACGCGAACCCTGCTTCTGCTGTTGCTGCCCCTGTTTTTTATTTTTACAGTTCTTTTTAAGAAAGAACGGATGCCCGTCTTTATCAGTCTGGGCTTTTTGTTGAGTTTAAGATTGTGTTTGCGTTTGAGCAAAAGGCTTAACTCCCAGACTATTGCGGCCTATAGTTTTATATGCCTTTGCAATAATCTTTGGTAATTTGCGTAGTTTGTCTGCATCGGGTACAGCCTCCAAGCGGTTTGCCACTTGAAAGCTGACAGCATCACCCTTGACATTAGCGAGAATCATGTCAGCAACCACGTCGAACACCCCCACCAGTCTCATCCCTAACTCTACAGCTGCTTCGGCTCCGTGTTCATCTTGAATGCGTTTTATCACGGAAGGGAGTACGGTCATGGAAGGAGTGCCGAAACACTTCGAATATACCCCCGCGAACACCTTACCCCAGGTGTTACAATCAGCCAATTTGGGAAGTAAGTCTTTAGGCAAACTTATAGTCAAGATCCTGTATTTCTCCACAGGACTGGTATTTGGAAAAACAGCCTCTAGTTGTCCAAATTTTTCATCAAGCCAATAAGGGAACTCGTCATTCTGTGGACGCTTGCCCATTACTGAATTATCCATAAGGGGACTGATGGTCACAGCACCAGGACCCGCAGTTTGCGCAGCAATGCCAGGTGGTCCCACCTGGAAGTTGCGCGAGACGAACTGTATAACAGCCCTATGTACGCGTATCAATGACGTATGTAACACGCCTAGGTCTGCAATCGCAACAGTCAAGTATTGTGAGTGTGGGGTGTACCCAGCCAACACGGGCCACGTGGCCCCATCTATCGATAAAGGGCCTAAACGGACCAGCGATACTGGGTGAGGAAGGGCACCATGAAACCAAATCTGGCGTTACCAAGCTGTGAGCGGAACCTCTAGAGTCCTATAAGGCTGATAAGCGTGAGGAAGGGCCGTGGCAGTGTATTCATGAAACAAATCATCTGTTCCATCTACCGCCGGAAAGGTGACCCAAGAGTAAACCACCTCGAAGTGGTAAGCCAGATTTGCTTCCACTACAAATATAAGCTCTGCACCCGCATCAGGCACTCCATATTGAGCTAAATATGCCTTAAGCGGGGCACGGCTATGAGGCGTAACATAAACCGCCATTACGAGAAACCGAACAACAACCTAAAACGCAGCAGCGCAATAACGGTTCAAGAAGAAAGAGAACAAACCTTTTAAAACTTCAAGCTTGAAAGAACCTATAAAACATCAATATAGGAGGTTACTCCGTCACAGCTGTCTCTGGAAACAGATGTGAGGGGATTGTGGACAAGCGCACAAGCACTACTCAAGCGTCTCGTAGATAAGAACCAGACCAAACTTTGGCGGCGCCATGTTGCAGGGATTCTGCACCTACACAGAACTATGCGCAGGAAACCGGGACCTCGGTGTGTAGGGGTGTACCAACCTACCACCTTAGTGCCCAAAATCCCAAAACCGACTAGCTATAGTGTCTCATTCGTTCTCCTCCAAATATCACAGAGCTACAAATGATTAGACAACCCAGAACACAACACTCCCAACTCTTTCAGGAATCGCGTTAGCAAGACATACTCTTTCGCTCACTCACTCGTACTTGTCCACAATAAGAATTTGGCAGAGTCACTGTAATAGTTCAAAATGTTTATTTTAACTATCGTGCTCTACAATACAGTATGCGAGCAACTACCAGCAGCAAAATGCATAAACTCAAAACAATTAGCATTGTTACAATTCCATAGAGTACAAAAGGGGAAGTCATTTTATAAAGACAGTGGAAAAAGGACTATAAGGCCTAACCACCCTCCCCTTGACTGGAAGAAGTTTATTTATATAAAGGAAGATCTCTGGGCTTTGACAGCAGACCCCATACCTTAAAGCCTATATGCAAGGTTTACATCATAGGTACAGCGTAGCTCTTCTCCATAGAAAGGGCTCTTTCCAAGTGTCTGTCAGAACAACATGCATCCCCGTAATATCAAAGCACGAGTCTCCAGCCTTGCTGCTGTGTTTAGCATGTTATGTCTAGGTGCTACGGACTGACCAGAACAGAATAACAAGGGGCATTGTTTATCGACCTTGCACATCGTGTTCAGACAAAACTCCATGGGCCATATTATCAAGAACGGCGATAACATTATCGCCGCTTTAGCGGCAGGAAACTGCAGCTAAAGCGGCGATAAGGGGCTTTATAATATGCCCTATAGAATTCCAATAGAAGCCCAGGTTCTGGTGTGAAGGACATCAAACCTGGGCTTCTATTGGAATTCTATAGGGCATATTATCAAGCCCCTTATCGCCGCTTTAGCGGCAGTTTCCTGCCGCTAAAGCGGCGATAATCATATAGCCGTTCTTGATAATATGGCCCCAAGAAGTCATGCAAAGAACGCGAAAAGCAGACAGTTCTCATGTGAAAGGCATAAACAGAGGCTTGCAAAAATAAAGTCATGTAGTAACGTGCGCAAAAGCAGCAACATGGCAGCAAAGCTCATGCCAACTTAGCAATGTCGACAATGTCCCTAAGAGCCATATAACACTACACAATCCTGCAATGCATCATTCGGTCCCACGTTGAGGTGATGTTATGACGTAAATCACATCCCGGAAACAGGAAATATAATGCCACATGCATGACGTGGTATTCTTGCTGTGAGGCGTGACAAGAGTACCGGAGGCAGAGCACCCGATGAGAGCACCAGCAGGTAAGCGGAGCGATAGTGATTTATTGAATGGGACCCCATGCTGAGATAACTTTTTTAATCAAGAGCAAAGACATTGGGTAATCTTAAAGTTTGTGATGTGGCCCACGCTTAGTTCATAAATGAGCTCGGCATAGTGTCGAAAACCCTTCCTCCTTCATGTGGGGCCTGTATGGTCATTTGTAACAAAAAACTCTTCCTCAAATTCTAACTGTGCCATTTTACCATCAATAAACATACCAATGTCTGTAAGTTATAGTTCAGGGAGGCAATAATTACGACAACCGAATCTGATTACAAGTATCATGTCGCCGGACTAAATATGCTGACTAAATATCCCTTTCTCTTTTATACTAGAGATTATGAAATAAATGAAGATTGGAATACTAAGATAATTTGGCAACCACGTTCTTGCACAGTGGAACTAGGTCAAAGTCGATAATGACCTCATATTTTATGGCTTAGAATGAAATATACATACAGGTGTGTATAAGTACTCACACATTGTTTAAATTACAAGTAATGGTTGGTAATAACTTGGTAATGGGTTAGAGTTTACCTCCTTTATATCACCAAAACCAAAATGCATTCGTTCCCTTTATAGGTGTTGAGGACGCTCCATACTGAGTGAGATGACTAACAAACTACCTGGTTAACAATATTTATTTGAAGTGAGACGGTGCAGTGAATTCTCACTTTCATCAGGTAGATATAAATAGGTATCAGCATACAGATAGAAACAAGACACTGTGTTTAGACAAATGGCATCCCTAATATACTCCCTTATTATTCACAGTGGAAAGTAGAAGCTTAAGCGTTTCATTTAGAGAAGCAGTCTATACACATCACTGATGCGACATCTACATCATTGATTCATCGAGTAGTGGTGCATCTAGGAGATTTCCTATATTGCATCCTGCTGTAAATTACAGAATTGCATACCTATGCATATCTCTTGTTCCCATGAGGGGACAAATTTCACACAACTTTATTAACAAATCACTTAAGAGTTGAATTTATATATTTGGAAAGATATAACATCAGCCTATTTATTAACTCACTTATTTGGTGACGTGCGAATTCCTAGACATATTTACGTCCTCTCTTCCCTCCTAATTTTTGTCTTCTTGGGGCTCTCTTAGGCATTTACACATCTGTGGTGACTTTGGATTGAGGTCTATATATCCTACCTTTTTGAGTTTGAATCACTTTTTGGAGTTGGTTTGGGTTCAATCAATTTAGCATAAATTATCTTTAACAAATGGGTTCTCTGAGACATGTAATTTTTCCCCTACCACTCGCACAAAAATTGGTAGAATTTGACGGTCCTGAAGAAGGTGGTCAGAACGTGTTTAACACCACTGAAACGTGCGTCGACCTGTCTGTGTATGCCCCAGCCCACAACACGGTCACGGAGATTCCAACATCTTTGTCCCTTGTTTGACCCTTATGTGTATGTGTTCCTGGGTGGGTTGTTAGTATGGATGGAATGGAAGAGTATAAATGTGGATATGAGAGGCAGTATGAGTATGTGATGAATTGTTAGGGGTTCTGTCGAGAAAACTGCATTTTGAGTATAAAAATGGTCACGATATTTGCTCATGTATAAATGATACAATATCTATGTTAAAATAAGAAAAAATGCAAAAAAGAGCCAATAATATGTATGGTTTTAATGTTTTGAATACTATAATGAAATCATTTTAAAAAATCAATAAAAATGTTTTGATACAGTAACATTGTTGCATGTCTCAGGTAGTACATTAGTAACCCGGTGGAGCTGATTTAGCCCTAAAGAGCAAAGAAATAGAGGTCAAGTGGGAGGTTGTTGATATATTGTTTTGGTGTATTTGTTCCCCTTTTCTCACAGACCTTAAATGTAATATTTAGACGGAGTTCCCTTTTTCAGGAGTGTCTACGGTTATTAAACCGTGGGTTCGTTGTATAGTGATTTATTAACACATAAAGATATTGTTTGATTGAACCTACAAGCTCCATGGTAGTGAGTATTAGAGGTCCTATTTTACTTCAAGCTATCTTCCCGCACTAAGCTTATTTCCTGCATGATGCTGTCTTGATCACCAATTTCCTGTTATGAATTACCCATGCTGGTAGCACCTTGAACACATATAGATCCATTAAGAACGGAAGGCCTTGTTCCTGCATCGATAGACACAGATTCCTGCTATATGCAGATCATACTGGACCAGTCTCAATAGATTGGCTTTGCCTACTTGATACAGAAGCCGTCCTCCATTCCCATTGACATTTTTTGGTCAGTATTGTAGAAACAATTTGTATCTAACTTCACACATGGAGGGCTTAAAGACATTTGGGTTCTCGGATGAGGACTTCTCAGCCCTGATGGGACAAATACCACCCAGAGATAGAACAACAATTATGTCCAATACTGACAATAGTGAATGGAATAATCTTTTGAACTAAAGAAAGAAACTTAAAAGGATGGACACTTCATGTTAGAATATCTGAGGACTGGTGTGATCCCATCGGGACTGAGAGTGCGTAATGTCCCAGCCCTATTCATAGAGATACGTAAGTTCCTGGAGCGGTGGTCCCAAATTGCGAACCGGTGCTGGAGGGACTGGATGATCTTAATTATAGAGACGGCCAAAGAAGTGATGGCATTACTCAGCCAAGAGATAGCTGAGATGGAAGAGAAACTAAAAACAATGACTGTACTTGATGAAGCCAAGGCCAGATTAGAGAGTATAAACAATGAAATGAAAGATTTTGAAGAACATTTAATAGGAAAAAAGACAGAGAAACTTAGAAAAGATGTACGGTGGTACACCCAGGAAAGAGCGTATCCCTATCTTGGGACCACCTATTATCAGGACTGGAACCAAGGCACCAACTACCAAAACCAATGGCAGAAACGGCAGGAGGAAGGTTCTCACCTTCTCCGATACTTACTCCACAGACTCCGATGGAGATAGTCCACATACATCTGAGGGAGCCCAGTACAATCACAGGGCCAATAGAGGGAGACAGGGCAACCAGCAGTTTCACCAGGGACAACCTCCTTTTTTACAGAGGGGACGAAACAGGGGGAGGAACAGACAGTGGGCACAGGACAGAAACGATTATCAGTAAATGAACCAACAACATCAGCAACCCTAACTCAAAACGAGAAATCAACAATACTGGAGATCTTAGATAAAACAGAGCACAACACAACCACAGATGATTCTCTACCTATTTTTAATCTATCCTCTGTGGTACTGACTAAAGATGAGATCTCAGAGTTGGGAAAGGGTCCGTCCTTTGTACTGAGCACCAGATGTGACACTTATAGACACCACCAAGATATTTTTGCTTTCTTTTGAAAGGTGAGATAAAAAAAGTTCTTTATGCATCACCCTGTGGAAATCAATGAGGACAATCTTTCTAAATGCAGGCCGAAATCCACATTCACACCCACCCTGGAGATGGTGGGCCCAGAAGTCGGCATTTTCGAAAAGGCAGTCTTAAATGAAGTGCAACACATTACAAAACAACCCCCATATCCAATATAATTTATCACCTGGAGAGAACCTGGCTCTTAATAAACTGAAAACAAACCAGGAAATCATTATCAAGCCCTGTGATAAGGGAGGAGGAATAGTAGTGATGGATAAAAGAAGCTACGATAACAAGGTATATAACATGCTAGCGGTTCCGGAACATTACAAAAAAGCGCATTCCTCCTCGCTTGTCAAACTAAACACCCTCATTCAAAAAATAACTGGAAAGGCATTGGAAGAAGGGCACATTTGCCAACAAGAACATGCCTACCTAAACAAGACATATCCGGTGGTACCAGCTCTCTATGGGGTCCCAAAAACTCATAAAAGCACTGAAGATCCACCCTTGCGTCCGATTATCTCCACCATAGGAGCCCGTACTGAGCCCCTGTCCAAATATGTGGACACATTTCTATGCCCACTTACTAAGAATTATCAATCATACATCAGGGACACAGGTGATATGATCGAAAAAATTGATAACATGCCTTTTGACCCTGAGTGTGAAGTCCTTGTAACTCTTGACATTGAGGTGCTTTATACCAACATTCCTCAATGTCAAGCGTTACAAAGAATGGCATCCCTACTTGGAAGAACTCCAGGGGATAGACCAGATGCCTTTGTCCTGGAATGTCTAGAAGTGGTCCTCCTTTATAATTTCTTTGAATTTAACGGACAAATGTACCAACAGATCAAAGGTACAAGCATGGGTGCTTCTTGTGCCCCCAGTATAGCGAACATTTACATGGGGGAATATGAGTTGAAGCACATTTTCAATGAGGCAGCACCATTCTACGAAAACGTTAAAACGTGGAGACGTTTTATAGATGACATCTTTTTCGTATGGAGTGGAGATACTGCCATGCTACATGAATATATTGCATGGCTTAATGCCAGTGATGCCAACGTCAAATTCACGGCCAAATTCAGTATCTCAGAGGTGGAATTTTTAGATATACTCATCTCTGGCCAAACAGGTATATTGCAGGTGGGTTTCTTTAGGAAACCGACAGCGAAGAACACGATCCTTCAGCACCAGAGTTTCCATCCTCCAAGTCAAAAAGATTCGATTCCTTTCGGTGAATTCTTACGAATTCGCAGAAACTGTACAAATATAAAAGATTTCAACAAGCACGGAGAACTGTTGAAGAAACAACTTTTGGATCGTGGGTATCCCTACCGTTCAGTTAAAACTTCTTTCAAACGGGCAAAATATTACAATCGTGATGCGTTGTTACAAGGGACAACTCGAGAACCGAATGACCAAATAGTGTGTGTGATTAATCACTCACAACTGAATTTCAAAATAAAAAACATACTGAACAAAAATTGGAAAATACTGAACATCCATGATGATGAGGAACAAAATACAGCTCCCTAGAGTAGCACACAGGAGAAATCGCAATCTTAAAGATGCACTAGTGCACACCAGGGACAAGACTAACAACAAAAGTATTCAGAAGACAATCACTGGCCTACCGCCAATTATGCGCAACCATACGTGTGGTTCTTGTCACGCATGCAATACAGCCATTGTGACTGATAGCTGGGAGTACAAAGGCAAGAAAGGTAAACTCAAAGATATGACTAATTGCAGAAGCCAGAATATCATTTACATTTTGCTGTGCCCATGCACTTTGGGATACATTGGGGAGACAAGCAGAGAATTCCGTGTGAGATATAGTGAACACAAATCTGCTATCAGCACAGGCAAAACTACGGCCCCCATTGTCCAACACTGCCATGACAAGAATCACTCTGACATAGATTTGAAATGGTACATTCTATAGAAAGTAAGACCAAAGGCAGGTGTATCCACCGAATTAATCCGTAAGCAGAGGGAAACCTTTTGGATTTTCTCATTGAACACTGTTAGGGAGGGGCTCAATGAGGAAATCATCTGGAACACCACCCAGAAATGAGACAGTAGAACGCACAGTTAGTTGACGGATCCCTTCAGTGATCTCATCAGATTGGATCTGATACTATGACACAGATGTGCTGATACCATGAGATGTAGGCAACTACGATCTTCCATGATTTAGACCATTCCAGCTACCAAATAGTAACTTGCATGCCACAGGCATAACATCCCATATATACGGGCAAGACTAGCTTACTAAGAATATCATATCAGCTTATGAGCCCTGTATTGTTTGTATAAATCCTTGTCAGTCAAAATTTTAGTACGGATTGGTAAGACATTGTGCAAACATAGCCTTTTCAATTTTACTATGGCCGCCAATTATGAAAGTACAGGTTATTACCTTTGCAGCGCGGAGATCCCAATAGTGAATTGCCTACACTAAGATGGCACTTTAGGAACACTACCCTAATGCTATTATGAACTGTACTATTAAATATTCTGTTGTTGGAAGGCCACCATCTGAAATTCAATCATATTACCATATGTACAGAAAAACATATGACCATGCTCTATATAATAACGATGCAGTCTTAACCAATCTATATAGTTGAGCCATTCGCGCATCTATGACAATATATAGAATTTTTTAATTTGGACATCATGTAACGTATCAGGAGTAGAATTAAAGAGCAACAACGTAAAAAATATATTGCCGTACTCAGCGCACTAGGGCTAAACATCTAATTAAACATGGCGTCCGCAGTTACATCTAGTTGTTAACTACACAATCCTGCAATGCATCATTCGGTCAAACGTTGCGGTGACATTATGACGTAGATCACGTCCCGGAAACAGGAAATATAATGCCACAAACATGACGTGGTATTCTTGCTGTGCGGAGTGACGAGAGTACCGGAGGCAGAGCACCCGATGAGAGCACCGGCAGGTAAGTGGAGCGATAGTGATTTATTGAATGGGGCCCCACGCTGAGATAACTTTTTTAATCAAGAGCAAAGACATTGGGTACTCTGAACGTTTGTGATGTGGCCCACGCTTAGTTCATAAATGAGCTCGGCATAGTGTCGAAAACCCTTCCTCCTTCATGTGGGGCCTGTATGGTCATTTGTAACAAAAACTCTTCCTCAAATTCTAACTATGCCATTTTACCATCAATAAACATACCAATGTCTGTAAGTTATAGTTCAGGAGGCAATAATTACGACAACTGAATCTGATTACAAGTATCATGTCTCCGGACTAAATATGCTGACTAAATATCCCTTTCTCTTTTTGTACTAGAGATTATAAAATAAATGAAGATTGGAATACTATGATAATTTGGCACCACGTTCTTGCACAGTGGAAATAGGTCAAAGTTGATAATGACGTCATATTTTATGGCTTAGAATGAAATATACATACAGGTGTGTATAGGTACTCACACATTGTTTAAATTACAAGTAATGGTTGGTAATAACTTGGTGATGGGTTAGAGTTTACCTCCTTTATATCACCAAAACGAAAATGCATTCTTTCCCTTTATAGGTGTTGAGGACGCTCCATACTGAGTGAGATGACTAACAAACTACCTGGTTAACAATATTTATTTGAAGTGAGACGGTGCAGTGAATTCTCACTTTCATCAGGTAGATATAAATAGGTATCAGCATACAGATAGTAACAAGACACTGTGTTTAGACAAATGGCATCCCTAATATACTCCCTTATTATTCACAGTGGAATATAGAAGCTTAAGCGTTTCATTTAGAGAAGAGGTCTATACACATCAGTGATGCGACATCTACATCATTGATTCATCGAGTAGTGGTGCATCTAGGAGATTTCCTATATTGCATCCTGCTGTAAGTTACAGAATTGCATACCTATGCATATCTCTTGATCCCATGAGGGTACAAATTTCACACAACTTTATTAACAAATCACTTAAGAGTTGAATTTATATATTTGGAAAGATATAACATCAGCCTATTTATTAACTCACTTATTTGGTAATGCGGGAATTCCTAGACATATTTACGTCCTCTCTTCCCTCCTCATTTTTGTCTTCTTGGGGCTCTCTTAGGCCCGCACACATCTGTGGTGACTTTGGAATGAGGTCTATATATCCTACCTTTTTGAGTTTGAATCACTTTTTGGAGTTGGTTTGGGTTCAATCAATTTAGCATAAATTATATTTAACAAATGGTTTCTCTGAGACATGTCATTTTTAATATTACAGATAACCCTATCACTCGCACAAAAATTGGTAAAATTTGACGGTCCTGAAGAAGGTAGTCAGAACGTGTTTAACACCACCGAAACGTGCGTCGACCTGTCTGTGTATGCATCCAGCCCAGAACATGGTCACGGAGATTCCAACATCTTTGCCCCTTGTTTGACCCTTATGTGTTTGTGTTCCTGGGTGGGTTGTTAGTATGGATGGTATGGAAGAGTATAAATGTGGATATGAGAGGCAGTATGAGTATGTGATGAATTGTGAGGGGTTCTGTCGAGAAAACTGCATTTTGTGTATAAAAATGGTCACAAGATTTGCTCATGTATAAATGATACAATATCTTTGTTAAAATAAGAAAAAATGCAAAAAAGAGTCAATAATATGTATGGTTTTAATGTTTTGAATACTATAATGAAATTATTTTAAAAAATCAATAAAAATGTTTTGATACAGTAACATTGTTGCATGTCTCAGGTAGTACATTAGTAACCCGGTGGAGCTGATTTAGCCCTAAAGAGCAAAGAAATAGAGGTCAAGTGGAAGGTTGTTGATATATTGTATTGGTGTATTTGTCCCCCTTTTCTCCCGGACCTTAAATGTAATATTTAGAGGGGTTCCTTTTTCAGGCTTAATTTTGCTTTTCTCCCACATGCTCCCCACCCAGTGCTCACAAACTCCCCCCCCCCAGAGAACCCGTCCCTGACTCTCCATGGCCTCAGCCTTATGGGTGTCCCCCCAAGTGTGCCTACCTTATTAAACTAATACATAGGAATAAAAGAAAAATCATCCGTAATTTAATCAGTATAAGCCCTCCTAATTCTGAGTATTATACTCCTGTTTGTACACTCTCAATAAATTCATCTACCTCCCTAACTGACTGAAAATTATGCATTTTGTTGTTTAACATCACTTTCAATACCGCTGGGAACTTCAGCTGAACCGTGGCCCCTAATTTCTTCAATGGGTCTATCCTCTTTCCCAGTTCCCATTGTCAGTTAGAGGTAACATTAGATAAATCTGACTTGACTTCACATTTGAACCCATCCACGTCTACTTATTTTTTGTTCAGGGCTTTTAGCAAAAACTTTTCTTTTAACGAGTAAGTGAGGAAATTTACCAATATTCTCCTTGGCTTAGTTCTATTGGTGTTCACTCTGAAGGGATGTCTGTGAATCCTCTGAATATCCTTGGCAATCTTCTGCTCTGACTCTTCCATTTGTAGTTCATTTTTGACCAGCTTAACTACAAAAGCCTTAAGATCTTCCCCCTCTCTCCCCTCCGGCACCTTCAAAATCCGCAGGTTGTTCCATCTCTGAAAGTTTTTCATTCTTTCCAGTCTGTCTTGCTGCTCCTGCTCTTTCAATTTTAGGCCTTCAATCTCTACACTATTTGTTTGTACAGACTTTCTGAGATCCCTAACTGTTTCCTCCAAAATGGCCGTTCTATTAGTGAGATCATCTATCTTTTTCTCCAAATTCTCACATGCCAACCTTATCTCTTTCTGATTCGTTTCTGATACCCTGAACCTACTTTTGATTTCTGAGGAGAGTGTCGCTAAAAGGGATCCTACCGAAGGCTCCTCACTACTTATATTACTGCCTCCTCTCTCCTTTTCCTTCAGACCACTTTCTCTCATAAGCTGTCTTGGACTTCTTGGCGGTCCAGATACTATTGCCTGGTCACTATTTGCCCCCACCTCTGAGACTGCTGGGTCCTCTATCAGTAGTGATTGAAATCGATCCAGATCTATGTCTTTAGCCCATTTGGACGAGTCTAGTCCCCCCGAAGAGTCTGGCAGCCCCCTGCTGATCCGCCTCTGTTGATCCTTCTTGTTTGCCATATTACCTTCACTTAGTATTACAGTTTTTGGCAGGACTTTAAAGAATGTTCTGAGGGAGGGTGTGATCCTAATCCTCTGATCTAAATTACTCTGTCTTGATTTTATTATTTTTCTATGGCTTGTGGGTTTAACCAGGGCTGGCCTGTTACAAACTGCTGGGTTTATAATCTCCTTTTTGTCCTTCTTTTCCCCCACCCCTCCAGCAATTGATTTTTCCCCACTAGTGCCCTGACCCAGAAGCTCTTTTCCCCTCCCCGCACTCCTCAAGGCGTACCTGGAAAACCCCTTCTCCCCCTTCAAAGTTGCTTTCTCCAGCTTTTCCTCACCACATTCTTACTTGGCTCAGTGACTGCCAGCTCTTTTGTCCGACGAGTCACTCGTAGCAGCAACAGCGGTTTTGTCTCTGCCTGACTTGCTCCTCAAACTCCTGCTGGCTGGCTGCTCGCTCGTCCTCGCTCCTGCTGATGCCGCTGCCACCTCTACCCCAGAAGGGGATTCTAAAAGCTGGCGCCGTCCTCTGCGCACCTCCTGCGCGGCCCTCATCCAGGGCTGTTTGTTTTTGTCTGCTGTGGTTGCTCCGCGTCCCGTGGCTCACTCCTCCTTCACTTCGTGCCTGCTTCATGCCTGCGGGGCCCGTGGTTTCGGTACGGCTTTCCATGAGGTAAGATGCCAAAAAAGAGCTTATTCTTGATTTTCACGATGCTGGTTATCTCCTCCACATTTACGTTCCCCTTACATTAGCATTTTGTATTCCTTTTCGAATAGTTTGTATGGGCACTCTTGTTATGTTATTTTCATTTTTAACGCGCACAGATACTACAAGAGTGTCCCGGCGCGAACCTTGAGAGAATGAAGAGGAGCCAAGATTAAGGAAATAGGTGAGTTTTCAGCTTCTTTTTGAAAAGACTCGGGTCCTGAGTGCATCGAAGCGCGAAGGGCAGATCGTTCCAGGCCAAAGCGGCCTTCACAGCCAGAGAGCTGCCGACCGTCCTTTGCAAGCGGAAACGCGGGACTTGAGCCAGGAGTTGAGTGGAGGAACGCAGGTATCTTGCGGGGGTGTAGAAGGAAAACCGTTTCTGAAGATAACCTGGCCCTGTGGCATACAAAGCGCGGTGGGCGATAACTAAGATCTTGAATCTGACCCTCTCTGCCACAGGCAGCCAGTGTAAGGCGCGTAGGTGTTGTCTCATGCTACATCTGGCAGGGATGTTCAAGAGAAGCCTGGCAGCCGTGTTCTGCACCACTTGCAGTTTATTTAGTAAGTAGCTCGGGACGCCAGCATATAAAGCGTTGGCGTAATCTAGCCGAGAGAGAATAAGGGCACGGGTCACTGTCTCCTTGGCCTCCTAAGGAAGAAGGGAAAGAAACTTCCTAAGGATTTTTAGAAAACCAAAGCAGGACCCTGACAGCTTCTTGATCTGGGTCGAGAACAAGAGATTTTCCTCAAACCA
Organism: Calotriton arnoldi; assembly: GCA_963921515.1. Taxonomy (NCBI): domain Eukaryota; kingdom Metazoa; phylum Chordata; class Amphibia; order Caudata; family Salamandridae; genus Calotriton; species Calotriton arnoldi. Next base: position 958,980 of record CAWUFW010000874.1, on the reverse strand, counting down.
AACCCCTAAGTTCTTTGCAGGGTTCCCTGATGAGGCAGGCAGCCCTTGGAGCCACTCTTGGAGCTCTCCCGCGACCCGCCTCTAGCCGGCCACCATGTTCCCCCTCCCCTTTACCACAGTTGACTGTTGATCATGTCTGCACATGGTCCTGGAGGCTTGCAGTTGCATAAATAGTCCTTCTTTGCTGCTACCTTAGGAGTACTAACTGCAGCACTGTTTGAGCAACATCTATCAGGTTTCTTTCCCCATGTCCCAGATTTTTGCAAGAAACCATCCAGTCTATTTTGTTAACTCCTCTGAGATGTTGTTGGGCTGGAAGGGGGTTCATTCTTAATTATTATCTAGTTGTTCATGTATACGTAAACGTATGAAGGAGCAAATCTCAACTGTCAGATCTTCTGTTTGACCACAAAAGCAGGCACCAGAGGATGCTTGCTTTCTTTCATTTAGAAGCACTTTTAGTGGTAGCAGCCACTTCTGGATAGTGCAAAATGTCTTCTTCTCTGCATTTGTTTAGCTTTACCAGATGAGATTGGACATATTGTGAAGGGTCAAAAAAGCCAGCTTGGCCTACTGGGAGAAAGTTCTTCAGAGTTTATCGTTTCTTTTCCATTTGCATTTTTTTATAACTTTGTTTATTAGTTTTTTTCCTTTATAAAACATTACAAATGTGTAGAATTGGGGAAAATGGAAAAAAAACAAAAGAAGAAACTGGAAAGAGGGGAAGGGATAGGGGGAAAGTCCAGGGTAATCAAAAATCCAACAGAAAGCAAGCAAAAGACGTGAGTGTAAATGGCGACTGTGCCACATTGGTACATGGGGCATTGCAGGATAATCAGTAGTTCTTTCATGAGGAGAGTAATCAAGCCAATAAGTCATCATGACAAGGTGACTTTGGTGGCGGAATTGGTTATGGTCACTCTTCAGTTCTCACACTCCAGTTCCTCATTGGGCGACGACAGGAGAGTGGGTGCTATGATGGTGCGGTTCACCTTTGACATATGTCTTGACATACATCTTAAAGTGTGACTAGATGCACACAAATGTAATCATCTTGTCCACAACCCAAGCAGTCAATCGTTCTATAGCATAAATGTGCCATACCTTAGTCCACCACAAAGCCAGACCAGGAGGGAGGGGGCCCTTCCAGGTATTAGCTATTGTAAGCCTAGCCACCAAGAGGAAGAAGGTGAGTAATTTGCCTGAGGGGTTGTGTATGAATAGGCAGAATCTTCCCACGCCTCTCCCAATAACAGCACCAAGGGATCCATTGGTAGGGTCACTGAACAGATCTGTGAGATTGGTGAAGCACTTCTGCCAAAAAGCGTTTGACATGTACACATTCCCACCACATATGCATATAAGTGCTTATTAGGCCTAGCCAAGATATCTCCAGTTTGCCCCAGCGGTACAGGTCTTTGAGGAGAACCGGCGGGATATTATGGTCATAAAGCGTATGAACGGAGTTCGTCAGCTGGATCCCGAGGTAGCACCTGGAGGTAGCCCACCAAGCCAAAGGAGGAGAGAAGGGGGCGAATGCGTTGGGCTGGGTCAGCCACCCTGATGCTTGTAAAGTTTGTATAATTGATGCGAAAATCTGCAGCTTCTTTAAAGCATCTCAATTCGTCCAACAACTGGCGGAACGACGACTCTGGGTGTGTGAGAAAACATAGAATGTCATCAGCAATAAATGCCAACTTATATTGCTCGCCATCTACCTCGAACCCACGAATCTCAGGCTTCGCCTCAATACGGTGGACCAATGGCTCCATTGTAAGAGCAAAAATTAATAGTGACAGAGGTCATCCCTGTCTGGTGCCCCTACCGAGCGGTATAGGGGAAGAAAGGGTGCCATTAACTCGAATTCGGGCAGTTGGGGATATGTAATTGGTCAATAAATATGACGTCTTGTGGGGTGCCAGCCCCATCTTAGTTAAAACCGTGCACAGGAACCCCCAAACCACTCGATCAAAAGCCTTCTCCACATCTAGCGAGAGAAGGAGAGTGGTGGTTTTGGAGCGCTTGGTCACATCAATCACGTTTACTGCCAGGTGTACATTATCACAGGCTTGCCTATTACAGAGGAAGCCAGCCTGGAAACTAGACAGCAACAGCGGCCAAAAAGAATGGAGACAGGAGGCCAAGATGGAAGTGAAGAGTTTGACATCAAAGTTCAACAGGGCAATAGGCCTTTCAAGAGAAACAGGCCAACGGGTCCTTTCCTGGCTTCAACATTAGGGTTACAGTGGATTCTGTCATAGTTGGGGTGACTGAATTGGTGGCAAGGAAAGAGCTGTAGACCTTGGAAGGAGGTTCCGCTAGCAGTTCACAATAAGCTTTATATAAAGACATGGAGAACCCATCTGGCCTGGAAGCCTTGTTGGCTTTCAAACTGTGTATAGTCGGCTTCACCTCTGGGTTATAGGTTCTTTTAATTCCTGAACTAGCACAGGGTCTATATGTGGGAAGGAGAGGTAACATAAGTATTGAGTCTTAGATAATGCCGATTGGGGATGGTCTCAATAAAGGAGCCTGTAATATGGCTAAAAGAGACCAAAGATATCTGTGAAGGAAACCACAGTCTTGCTTCTAATGGCGGAGATGCGATTTCGGCCTTGCTTCTGTTTTAGTTTATACACTGGCAGCCGGTGCGCTTTATCTCCTCCTTCATAGTATGTCTGATTAATGTACAATAGTTTCTGTGCTGCATGTGTCATGTAAAGCTGTTCTAATTTGCCCTGAACCCATCACGATTCCCTATACACCTTGTTTGAGCCCGTAGCTTTATGTTGGGACTCAAGGTGAGACAGACAAGTCTGTAAGTCCTCTTCTGGATCTAAGCTAAGCAGACAAAGGCAGATGTGTGGTTGATGAGCTCCCTATGCAGTACCGCCTTTGCGGCATCCCACAGGGTCACCAATGAGACCACTCCATTGTCTTTTTCCTTGAAGTAATGCTCCAAGGACTCACAAATGGAGTCACATAGCGCCAGATCTCGGAATGCCTGTTCATTGACATACCATTGGGAGGTTATTCTCCGAGGGAGTGTAGATTGTAGGAAGGTGGAATCTGACTATATGGTTGCCCCCACTTTTTTTATGGTGTTTTGCTGGTTTATGACTTAGTTGGACTGGGATCCTGCTATTCAGGGGCCCAGTCTATCTGCTTTCTCTGTAAAAGGTTTCCATGTGCCTTAGGCACATCTCTGATTGGAATCTGGAGTGCCCTTATAAGTCCCTAGTATATGGTATACTATGTACCAAGGGCATAGGTACCTCAGAGGCCTGCCAGGGGCTGCAGCATGTATTATGCCACCCCTGGAAGGCCATCCAAACTGACACCACAGGTCTGCTACTGCAGCCTGGGTAAGGTGGTGCATGCACCCCTTACTGTGATATAGGTTACCTATATCACTAAATACATACACACATATAAACCTATAAGTCACTCCTAAGGCAGGCCTTATCAATCCTAAAGGCAGAGTGCATGGTTCCTATGTGAGAGGGTGCCCCTGCATGAGCAGGGCCCCTCTGCAGCGTTCGGAGACCATCTCTGATGCTGTTTGTAGTGCAGCCTGACCATATACTCTTAAGCGCATTATATCCTCGCGGTAAAATGCTAACTTTGGAATGGCTGCACCTAAACATGTCGTGTTTGGTGTCAAACATCTTGGAATACTACCCCCCGCCAATCCTGGCGGCGGGGGTAGCATTCCACCCTTCTAGAGGGAAAGACATGTTAACTCTGGCTTACCCGGTAACTTCTTTCTGAAGCCCTGGCATCACAAAATGGATGCTGCTGCCACAGACACAAGTCTGGCCTCCTGCTGCTGGACGAAACTCCGGCAGGGGAGGCCTGGACAATAGGTTTCCTGTTGCAGGGAGGTGTGACCACCTCCCCAGACAGGATAATGTGTATTGGGGCTGGGTGGGTGCACTCTTAGAGTGCTTTGAAGTCCTGCACTGGGGGAGCAAAAGGCTCCTCTGTGCATATGCCAGTTCAAACCAGCTCAGGGGCTACCTGCCCCTGCTCTGGCACGAAACTGGACAAAGGGAAGTGGGTGTAGCCACCCGCTCCCTTGACCCTCCCATAGGTGGGGTCATAGAGTTAGTCCCTCCCTGTTTTACTGGTTAAAATGGGGAACCCTTGCCACAGCAAGATTAGATATCCCTGGACTAAACTTTGAAACTGAATCCTGGACCTTCGACGCTCTACATCACGATTAGAGGACTGAAGAATCTCCCTTGGGGTCAAGGAGTGACTCCCCTGCTTGGCAGGCACCAAAAACGATAACGACGGTCGCAAACTACGCCGCTCCCGCCGGAGTCCGAAGTCCCTGCAGCCCAAGAAGTGGATTTCCTGACTTCTCCAAGGCCATCGTGAGTCCCCAGCGAAGCTGAGGCAAGTGGACCCCACGAGTGACGAGGAACCGCGACCCCTGGGTACCGTGCACTATTGTCGAGTGCAACCCCTTCACAACGTTCTACGAACCTGTGCTTTGGACCACGTGTGGTCCCAACCTCCAGCAGGAATCCCTCCGAAGATCAGAGGCCTACACCGTCCTGAGTGACCGTGGGCCCCTGTTGAGTGATTCCGCCCGAGGTGTCTTTGCGATCCCTTGCCAGCCGGCTCGTGGGTCCCCAGAAGACTTTCTAAAGAAACCAAAGGGCTCCCCTGGTTGCTCCAGGCCTGCCCTGACTTACCCTCGCTGGGTGAGTTCCCCAGACCTTGCTGGTCTGCACCATTGACAATCTTCAGCTACATCGAGACTTGCCGTTGCCAAGGCTTGTTGGGTCCAATCCGGTCGCCGACACCGCAGCACTCGACAGACATCGTGTACCAGCCCGAATCCTGCTCCTGGTCGCCGACAACGCCTCCTGGACCTCGTGGCTGCAGAAACGAGACGACCGTCAACGCACCTGAAGCACTCGACATCGGTGGGCATCCGTCCATCACCTCCCTGGTCACTGGCTAGTGACCCAGACTCTGTCCCCTCTGCTTTCAGGTTCTTCAGAACTCCGATCCACTCTTGGATTCACCCGGACACTTTTCTCCTGGTCGCCAGCAGCACTTTGCCGCAGATTGCCATAAGAACCGACGACGAAACCCGACCCCGAAAGGCACCTATGCACCCGGCTTCCCTGGGTGAGGTAACACGAGTACTCCGGTGCTCCCGTGGGTAGAGACTCTTCAAAGTCCTAGATCTCAAAGGGTTTTGTCCTAGTCCTCTTTAAAGTGTCCCTTTCCTCTATTTTCCCGATCCCGACTTTCTCCATAGAAGTTAACGGCGTATCGCGGTTGTGTATTTACACTGCACGCGTCTCCCGTGGGTCCCCTGTGTCACTACCATGGGTGGTTCCTTGTGGTCCAAGCACTTCTAGAGGCTCTAGGCCTAGTGTCTAGTTCAGTCGTGGTTCGCATACCACTTTATTGGTATATGGTTTGGTACGCCCCTAGGGCCCAAACGTGTATTTGTGCTATTACTATGATTTAAGATCTTATAACCTATGTACTTCGAACTCTAGCCTCATAAAGAGACTAGAGGGGTGTGTTTAGTAATAAATACATATATTTTGAATATATACCTGGTGTGGTGCTCTTTCATTTGGTCACTCAAGAGATTATAGACTGGTAAAACAAGCTGCTTTACATTCCTTCAAGACTTAGCCTGAAGGCTGCTCTCCACAGCTACCACTAGGATAGCTTTCAATAAGGTTGTCTTTAACCTACCTACCATAAGAGTCGACTTGGACTGGTGCAAGGTGCCCACTATAATTAGTGGACAGCATATGCCAGGCCAACTTCTCACATTGGTGTGCAGCGTGTGGGATTCCAGCTTGCTATTGTTTTACCAGATAATCTCAATTGAATTGATCAACTGAAAACCACTAAAGGTACCTAAGGTACATATAATTTAAGCTTAGAATATCAGTAAGTTCTACTGAACTTAGAGTTGTGTGTAAAGGGATAGCACAACCCTTTCTACAACTCAAGAGAGTTTAGTAGGCCACACTAGAGTAGGTAGTGCATACACCACACCACACTAGTAATGTCTTTAAAAGCAGGATCCAAAGATGCCCTGCAGGAAGCCATTGAGCTTCCCCCTCCAAGTATGACACACTCCCATTCTTGGAACTGAGAGCTTTGTGTAACGTGAGGAAATTAAGGACAGGCCAAAGTCCCACCACCCAACACCTCCAGGAGTTGTTGGTGGCTTATGATCTTAGTAAGTCTTCAGAGACTGAAGGGGTAGGAGCAGAGGGTGGGCCAGCAGATGAGGAAGGGGCCAGGGGTACTACTACCCCCAGCCCCCCTCTGAAACTGACCAGGAGGGTGACAATGACCCTGACCTGGAAAACCCAATCCCTTCTGGGGAAGATGAAGATGAGGATCTTGAGAACCACACCTTTGTCCCCCAGGAAGGATTATGAGTGTGCTCAGAAAGTCTAGGTCTCCTTCTCAGGAGTCTAACCACTCTGGCACCTCAATAGGGAGCTCTGTTTCTTCTCACAGGAGGGAATCCTCTCATGAGAGAAGAAAGAGACTGGTCCAGTATGAGGAAACTCAACTAGAGATCAGGAAGAAGCAATTGGCTTTAGATAGAGAATCCCTAGATCTCCTTAAAGAGAGAAGAAAGTTGGGACTAGAGTCCCATGGTGGCAGCAATATCCCTAGAGATAGGGACAGGTCTTATGACCATAGAAACGTAAACAAGATTGTCCCTCCCTACCAGAGTGGGGATGACATCCACAAATGGATAACTGCACTGGAGAGGGCCTGTAAAGTTCAGAAGGTCCCCCAGAGGCAGTGGGCAGCAATCTTGTGGCTCTCCTTTGCAGACAAAGGTAGAGACAAGCTCCTCACTGTAAGAGAAGAGGATGCTGACAATTACACAGTCTTGAAGAGTGCTCTGATAGATGGGTTTGGCCTAACCACTGAACAGTATAGGTTGAAGTTCAGAGACACCCAAAAGCTCAGACTCAAGACTGGGTTGATTTTGTAGATTGTGCTACAAAGGCTCTGGAAGGTTGGATACATGGCAACAAAGTGCATGACTTTTTAGGATTGTACAATTTGATTATGAGGGAGCAGATCCTTAATAATTGTCAAGACCAGCTTTTGCACCAGTATCTGGTGGACTCTGATCTGACCTCTCCCCAAGAATTGGGAAAGAAGGCAGACAAATGGGTCAGAACCAGAGTAAAAACTAGAAATCAGGGTGGTGACCAGAAGAAAGATTCTACTAAGTCCCAAGAGAAAGGTGGGGATAAATCTAACGATAAGTCCCCTACAGGGCCCCAAAATTCCTCTTCTGGGGGTGGGTCCCAAACTCCTTCCTCTCCTGAAAAGAAACCATATTGCCATGTCTGTAAAAAGCCTGGGCACTGGAAAACTGATCCCAGTTGCCCCAGGATTGGCAATAAAGAAAATGTTCCTCCCACAACTACTACCACCCCTCCTGGTACTACCAGTAGTAATCCTCCAGTTGGGAGTAGTGCACCCAAAAAGTTGGGTGCTTTTGCAAGAGGAACAGAGGTGGGCCCTAGTTTAGACAGGGACCCCTCAACAGACTCCTCTGACTCTGATGGTGGTATAGGATTTGCCACCTTTACCATGGGTCCCATAGCATTGGGCAGGTACAGACTGGAGCCAATGATTAATGGTCAGAAAGCTGTGGCATTTAGGGACACAGGGGCTAGTGTCACCATGGTGGCAGGGAAACTAGTCCCCCTCACCAGCTTTTACCTGAGTTTAAATACCAGGTGACCAACATTGATGGTGTCAGAACAGATCACCCCATGGCCATAGTCAATCTCAGCTGGGAGGGGGTCACCGGCCCAAAAGAGTGGCAGTGTCCCCAACCCTACCTGTAGATTGCCTGATGGGCAATGATTTGGAAATTTCAGCCTGGGCTGAAGTTGAACACCAAACCCATCTTAGGATGTTGGGCGTCCCTGCAAAGGTTAGTGGGGCTGTGATGGCCACAGCCCCAGCCCAAGACTTTGGAGAGATGGAGCCTGAAAGAATGGCCCACTCTCCCCCAAAAGAGAGCAAAAGGGTTGAAGAAAAGTCTTCTTCCCCCAGACAGTAGGTAAGGGTCAGCCTCCTCAGGGAACTGACCCTACCCCTAGTGAAGGAACTGCCACAGAGGTAGTCAGGCCTGGCCTGGCCACACCCCTGATGGCAGAGGACCCTTCCACGGTGGTACCCAGTCTGGAGCAGGTAACCTGCCCCTCTCTACCCTGCCTCAGTCAGCCCAGGGCTGCAGAGGTCAGGGAGGTCAGTGGACCCCCGGGCCCCCTGTCCAGAGGAAGCCCCCATCAGCAGATTAGGGGCAGCCAGTCTAGTAGCCCTAGCCAGGTGAAAATTCCTCTACACACTGAGGGATCCCCCATACCTTTATGTAGGGACCTCCCCCAGAAGGACTCTGGTAGGCAAGGGCAAACCTGGGACCAGAAGGTTCCAAACCTGCCATGTCCCTCCAGTGTTCCATCCAAAGGGACCCAACCCCCAGCTGTAGGCAGCCAAAGGTTGACCCTTAGAGCAAAGTGCAACTCAGTCATGGAAAGACAGGCATACATGGTGACCAGTGATCTGAGGAAACTGAGGCCAACATTCCTAGGGCCTCACTTCCCTACTCAGACACCTCACCAGCCTTGTACTTTACCTAAGCACACCAGAGGTAGTGATTCCCCATGGTGGAGACCCTCTCATACCCTTAGGGTGAGGGATTGCTTAGTGGACCATAACATAGGGGGCAACCATGCTAGTGCAGGTGCTTCCTTATATGGCCACTTAGTCAATATAGGCTCAACTGGCCAAGGTTAGCCTTATCTCCTTTCGTTTGGGGGGGTTATGTAGGAAGGTGGAATCTGACTATATGGTTGCCCCCACTTTTTTATGGTGTTTTGCTGGTTTATGACTTAGTTGGACTGGGATCCTGCTATTCAGGGCCCCAGTCTATCTGCTTTCTCTGTAAAAGGTTTCCATGTGCCTTAGGCACATCTCTGATTGGAATCTGGAGTGCCCTTATAAGTCCCTAGTATATGGTATACTATGTACCAAGGGCATAGGTACCTCAGAGGCCTGCCAGGGGCTGCAGCATGTATTATGCCACCCCTGGAAGGCCATCCAAACTGACACCACAGGTCTGCTACTGCAGCCTGGGTAAGGTGGTGCATGCACCCCTTACTGTGATATAGGTTACCTATATCACTAAATACATACACACATATAAACCTATAAGTCACTCCTAAGGCAGGCCTTATCAATCCTAAAGGCAGAGTGCATGGTTCCTATGTGAGAGGGTGCCCCTGCATGAGCAGGGCCCCTCTGCAGCGTTCGGAGACCATCTCTGATGCTGTTTGTAGTGCAGCCTGACCATATACTCTTAAGCGCATTATATCCTCGCGGTAAAATGCTAACTTTGGAATGGCTGCACCTAAACATGTCGTGTTTGGTGTCAAACATCTTGGAATACTACCCCCCGCCAATCCTGGCGGCGGGGGTAGCATTCCACCCTTCTAGAGGGAAAGACATGTTAACTCTGGCTTACCCGGTAACTTCTTTCTGAAGCCCTGGCATCACAAAATGGATGCTGCTGCCACAGACACAAGTCTGGCCTCCTGCTGCTGGACGAAACTCCGGCAGGGGAGGCCTGGACAATAGGTTTCCTGTTGCAGGGAGGTGTGACCACCTCCCCAGACAGGATAATGTGTATTGGGGCTGGGTGGGTGCACTCTTAGAGTGCTTTGAAGTCCTGCACTGGGGGAGCAAAAGGCTCCTCTGTGCATATGCCAGTTCAAACCAGCTCAGGGGCTACCTGCCCCTGCTCTGGCACGAAACTGGACAAAGGGAAGTGGGTGTAGCCACCCGCTCCCTTGACCCTCCCATAGGTGGGGTCATAGAGTTAGTCCCTCCCTGTTTTACTGGTTAAAATGGGGAACCCTTGCCACAGCAAGATTAGATATCCCTGGACTAAACTTTGAAACTGAATCCTGGACCTTCGACGCTCTACATCACGATTAGAGGACTGAAGAATCTCCCTTGGGGTCAAGGAGTGACTCCCCTGCTTGGCAGGCACCAAAAACGATAACGACGGTCGCAAACTACGCCGCTCCCGCCGGAGTCCGAAGTCCCTGCAGCCCAAGAAGTGGATTTCCTGACTTCTCCAAGGCCATCGTGAGTCCCCAGCGAAGCTGAGGCAAGTGGACCCCACGAGTGACGAGGAACCGCGACCCCTGGGTACCGTGCACTATTGTCGAGTGCAACCCCTTCACAACGTTCTACGAACCTGTGCTTTGGACCACGTGTGGTCCCAACCTCCAGCAGGAATCCCTCCGAAGATCAGAGGCCTACACCATCCCGAGTGACCGTGGGCCCCTGTTGAGTGATTCCGCCCGAGGTGTCTTTGCGATCCCTTGCCAGCCGGCTCGTGGGTCCCCAGAAGACTTTCTAAAAAAACCAAAGGGCTCCCCTGGTTGCTCCAGGCCTGCCCTGACTTACCCTCGCTGGGTGAGTTCCCCAGACCTTGCTGGTCTGCACCATCGACGATCTTCAGCTACATCGAGACTTGCCGTTGCCAAGGCTTGTTGGGTCCAATCCGGTCGCCGACACCGCAGCACTCGACAGACATCGTGTACCAGCCCGAATCCTGCTCCTGGTCGCCGACAACGCCTCCTGGACCTCGTGGCTGCAGAAACGAGACGACCGTCAACGCACCTGAAGCACTCGACATCGGTGGGCATCCGTCCATCTCCTCCCTGGTCACTGGCTAGTGACCCAGACTCTGTCCCCTCTGCTTTCAGGTTCTTCAGAACTCCGATCCACTCTTGGATCCACCCGGACACTTTTCTCCTGGTCGCCAGCAGCACTTTGCCGCAGATCGCCATAAGAACCGACGACGAAACCCGACCCCGAAAGGCACCTATGCACCCGGCTTCCCTGGGTGAGGTAACACGAGTACTCCGGTGCTCCCGTGGGTAGAGACTCTTCAAAGTCCTAGATCTCAAAGGGTTTTGTCCTAGTCCTCTTTAAAGTGTCCCTTTCCTCTATTTTCCCGATCCCGACTTTCTCCATAGAAGTTAACGGCGTATCGCGGTTGTGTATTTACACTGCACGCGTCTCCCGTGGGTCCCCTGTGTCACTACCTTGGGTGGTTCCTTGTGGTCCAAGCACTTCTAGAGGCTCTAGGCCTAGTGTCTAGTTCAGTCGTGGTTCGCATACCACTTTATTGGTATATGGTTTGGTACGCCCCTAGGGCCCAAACGTGTATTTGTGCTATTACTATGATTTAAGATCTTATAACCTATGTACTTCGAACTCTAGCCTCATAAAGAGACTAGAGGGGTGTGTTTAGTAATAAATACATATATTTTGAATATATACCTGGTGTGGTGCTCTTTCATTTGGTCACTCAAGAGATTATAGACTGGTAAAACAAGCTGCTTTACATTCCTTCAAGACTTAGCCTGAAGGCTGCTCTCCACAGCTACCACTAGGATAGCTTTCAATAAGGTTGTCTTTAACCTACCTACCATAAGAGTCGACTTGGACTGGTGCAAGGTGCCCACTATAATTAGTGGACAGCATATGCCAGGCCAACTTCTCACATAGATGCGTCCAAGACTAAGAATACCGGGCAATGATCAGAAAGGGTCTGACTGCCCACAGAAACCAGGAGTGGTGTGTCATAGAGTTGAATGGCATGGAGTGGAGTGCATAGAGTGGAGTTGAGTGGAATGATGCGTAGTGGAGTGTCGTAGAGTGGAGTGGAGAGTCATAGAGTGAAGTGGAGTGTAGGAGAGTTGAGTGGAGTGTGGTTGAATGGAGGGCCATGCCATAGAGTGTCTTAGAGTGGCATAGAGTGGAGGGGCATAGAGTGGAGTAGAGTGTTGTAGAGTGGAGTAGTGTAGAGTAGAGTGGTGTAGTGTGAAGTATGCATGGTGTTGTAGCTCACTGCCATTACAGACAACACAGTTTCAATTGAAATGACCATTGCATTTGCACAGACATACAGTTTTACTGCTAAAACTGTACAGTGTACAAATGATAATGTGCGAAAATGTCAACAACTAGTGTATTGATTTGTTTTGATCGTATTGAAATATTTGCTTCCGCCACACTTCAGAATTACAAAAATGTGCTTCATTAGTGCTTTCCTAATTCTGATATATTCTGAAATACCTGCACAGTTTATTTACAGACATTTAAAAACAATTTAAAGTATTTCCTTTCACAAATAAGATTGTCACATACATTCTCTCACTTTGAGGTCAGTGAAAGAAAAGTGCCTCTGTCTTTGAACCTGATAGGCTACGATCTAACAAGTGCACTTGCTAAAGTGAAAAAATATGTGCTTTATGCGAGCAGTAATTCTAACATACCCTCTTCCATATTTGGAGAGCCTCTGTCACAAAAGCACCAGAATTTCCTGTTCAGTCACTCCCTGGGCCAGTTTTGCTTCATTTATATGTGAACCACACCCTTTCCTCCTTTTAAATAACTTCATGTCAGTCAAATAAAAACCATGTGGATGCAAAGCAAATTAAAACAAACCAATACTTAGACTATTCCTGTAATCAATAGGCTTTCTCAAGCTTTAGTGATGTACACACACAGATCGTCACTAAGGGCCTGATTACGACTTTGGCAGTGCGGCGCCGGATCTGCCCCACCGACACAGCGCCAAAGACGTGGTCGGGCCGCCCGCCAGATCAGGAGTTTCCTCATGTCTGGCAGGCTTTTTTTGGTGTTCCCACGGCGGTGCCTCTAAAAAGAGGCACCGCAATGGGAATGCCAAAAACCGTTCCTGCATGGCATGGACTGAAAAGTCCATGCCGTGCAGGAACTGGTGTGCATGCACACCACAGGGGGACACATGCTGTGCTCCCCTGTGTGCATCCACAGGGCGCAGAGGCACTAGGGGGCCCTGTAGGGCACCCTTTGTTTCCTCTCCACCAGGGTTTTCATGGAGGAGGAACCGCCATGAAAACCCTGGCGGAGAGGAAACTCCTAATATGCTTGTTGGGACTGTGGCAATCCCGCCAAGCATATTGATGCCTCTACAGTGCCGCAACACCACCAGGGAGTGGCAGTTCCCTGGCAGCTGAGGCAGGGCTGTGGTGGTCTGACCACCCGACTCATAATAGGGTGGTGGGGAGACAACCACTGCTGCACCCACACGAGTCTGGCGGTCGATGGACCGCCAGACTCGTAATTGAGGCCCTAAGTGATCAGCAGCAATGCAATCATCTCAGGCACACCGGGTGAATTCAATGGAGACAGCAGCACATCAAGCTTCAGCAGAGGAAGGAGCATTGAAAGCTCTCCCATTCATAATGTTCACCGGGTCCAGTATGAAACAGCAGGTAAAGCTTACCTCAGACACCGAGTGAATACAGATGTGGTCGCATTCCAAGCTTTGCTCAGGCACATGAAATATCCAGAATAAGTAGCTGCACACAGGGCAGGCCTTTAGAGTGGGCAAGCTGGGTCCAGGGCGCCAACCTTCAAAGGGGCAAGGGAGCTGCCTGCAGCAGCAATCACCCTCTGATCTGGCTGCAAAAAAGTGTATTAAACACTGACACCTGTGTCTACATTTGTCTGTTTTTCTTCTCAAGGTTCTCCTTTCTCTACTCCCTCTCACATTCCTCCGGGAGCGGGACGCCAAGTTTGGCTTTGCCCAGGGCACTATCTGTCCAAAGGCCACCTCTAGCCACGTGGCCAGGCAGTTATATTTAAGCTTCCGCAGAGGCAGAAGTACTGCTGTAGAACCATAGAATATATACATGCAAGATGATTTGCAAGGTGGGCTTTCATCATTGTGGGCTGAAGCCTGGTGTATTGGGTAATGGAAGCACTGTTGTGTGAAGCTTAAGAAGGTGAACTTTGACAGGCTGGTCTAGGCCCTCTTGTTTAATAATGCAATGATTGTACCTTAAGGGCAGCTTTCCATGCAGCTGTTCACACCATAGATGTGTTTAAGATAAGCGTGCACTGTGCTGTGTTCATTATGTGTGAGGTTGCACTTCTGCCGCATACACTACATGTATTCTGTGTTGTGGTATAAGCAGGTCCTTCTACGGTTCATACTGTAGTGCTCTATGTGTGTTTGTGATGTGTGAGCTTATCAGTTATGCATTTTAAATACAACCTGCTTATGTTCACTATGCAAATATGTGCGTTTGTAATAGCTGTTTTTTTTGCACATGAACAGTGTTTTTTTTGTTTTATCAAATCTGGCTACCGAAATAACTGAATGGTAACTTAATTAAAAAATATCACTAGGAGAGTATATATATATATATATATATATATATATATATATATATATATATATATATATATATAAATATTCAAGGTATTCCGCTTCTAATGCACGTATTTCTTTGCCAGAAATCGGATACGGACCACAACTTGAGTGCAAAGTTATTTTATTTCACTGCAAGATGTCGCCATGACGCGTTTCAGCCCTTCCCACGGGCCTTGATCACATGATTTTATAAAATCTGGCTACCGAAATAACTGAATGGTAACTTAATTAAAAAATATCACTAGGAGAGTATATATATATATATATATATATATATATATATATATATATATATATATATGCAGAAATTTCGGTTTGATTAATAATGTCATGGGAAAACAGTTTCGTTGTACTGAGGGGATATTTATGAGGCATTTGTAAAAAACGTGTACGTGTTAGGATCTGTGTGTGCGTGAGAGAGAAAGCCTAGTCATGCTTTAAACATCAACAAACTAAGGGGCATATTCTCAAGGCGATATCGCCGCGTTAGTGGCACTTTTCTGCCGCTAAAGCGGCGATATTTTTATCGCCGTATTCACAAGCTGTCGCTAACAGCCGTTAGCGACAGCTTATTGGCGATAGCGGCCGCTAATAACATCGCCAACAATGTTAGCGACAACTAACACTAATCATATGCAATGTTGGCGTTCCCGTGTTAAAACGCACGCTAACCCCACTTCGCGATATTCTCAACGATCGCCCGGACCGGCGATGCGATAAAAAAACACACGCTAAGGCCCGTTAGCTGCTGGAACTTAAGACCAGAAAAAAGGAGGTCTAAAAAATGGTGATAAATAGCAGTACATAAGGGAGACTAGCCCAGAGCCACATCTGAAGACCCACTGATGCCATGGAGGTACTAATCATGCAGCTTGGAGTACCAAGAAGGCCACAGCAACCACCGCCACTGCCACCTCCCCCAGGACCACCACCGAGGCTGCGCCGAATAAGACAGCGGGTCCATCGCCCACGCCTCAGCCTCACAGACCTAATGCCAGAGGATGTCATTGCCCACTACAGGCTCAAAAGGACATCCATCCTCTGCATCCTGAACCAGATAGCCCACAGGTTGACGGCACCAACACAGCGAATAACCAACATCCCTCCGCAAACAAAGCTGCTCGCTGTGCTGCACATGTTGGCCTCTGGTACCTTCCAACCAACAACTGCCCGAGTCGGAGGAGTCTCACAGCCAGCCCTATCAAAGTTCCTCACAACTGTCTTGGATGCCATCATCAGCCTGATACCCCAGCACCTTCACTTCCCCAACACTGCGCAGGAACAGCTGGAGACCAAGCAAGGGTTCTACGCCATAGCTGGCTTCCCACATTTGTTGGGGGCAATTGACTGCACACATGTCCTACTTGTGCCTCCTGCCGACACTGCACACATATACCGCAACAGAAAGCACACACATTCCATCAATGTGCAGGCAATAGTGGACCACTGGGGCCTGTTCACCAATGTCGTAGCCAATTTCCCAGGCAGTGTGCATGATTCCTACATCTTCCGCCAGTCCATCATCAACCAGGGCTTTCAGGATGGCACATATGGAAATGCACTGCTCGTTGGTAAGTACCAACTGAACACACCACACACCTCAACTCCACAATCATGGAACTCGCAACTGTGAGAATGCACACGCTCCAAACTCACATACAACATGCCAATCAACATGCCCACCTACCAGACACCACAACACAAGTAACTGTGGTAACTGTGGCCAGCCATGTAGACAACCCATCCCCAAAGGCATAGCACCTCTGGCACACATATAGGGTGTCAATAGTGGTAAACTATGAATATCAGGGTGTCATTTGTGTACAAATATGAAATCAAGTGTGTCATTTGGGGTCAATTATGAAATTTAGGGTGTCATTTGGGGTCAATTATGAAATGCAGGGTGTCATTTGGGGTCAATTATGAAATGCAGGGTGTCATTTGGGGTCAATTATGAAATGCAGGGTGTCATTTGGGGTCAATTATGAAATGTAGGGTATCATTTGGGGTCAAATCAAGCTTTTCATGGGGTTCTTTGGGACCAAAAATGAAATTTCATCTAAGACTGTTCATCTGTGTAAGAACTTGCACTTAGCGTGCAAAAATGCCAGCAATTCCGAAAATGCAATGTATTTTTCATACTAGCGATGGAAAATACATCGCTAAACACATTGAACTATACGAAATGTTACCCCAAAGCCTTTTTGCGTGCAGATTTTCATCGCTACGTCAAAAAACGGGCCGCAAACACACAGGAAGTGATGTTTGCATGCTTCCTGTTTACTGGAGGAGTGCTGTGCACTTTCACTTTCTCTTTTGAGCACATTGCTGGTGATTGTGGAGAGTGCTAGAGGTGTTTGGAGGTGTGTGCTGCAGAGTGGTGTTTTGGAGTGTGTTGCTGTGTCCTGTGTCCTGTGTCCTGTCGATAGTGTCCCTGTGAAGTGTGGTGTACCTGTTTTTACGTGTTTAATTGTCTCTTGTCCTCAATCTTGTCGGGTCTTTGTCTTGGTGAAGTTAACTTATTTAGTAGTTGTTGTGTATGTTATATTGGGTTTTGATTTGTGGCAGCGGGTTTAGGTGTGTGCAGGGAGATGGTGGGTGTGGGCAGGGAGGGCAGGATGTCTGAGGGGGCATTGGGGGGGCTTCTTCTGGCTGATTAATTTTTACCTGCCCCGGATGGTGGAGATGGGAGGCCGTATCCTCTCCGGATATGACGTAAAGGAGCGGAAGGTCAGGTGGGAGCGTGTGCGGGCGCAGATGCTGCGTGTCTTTGGGGTGGACCGCACTGTGCGCCAATGGAAGCACCGCTGGCAGGATTGCCTGGCCTGTGAGGATGACCTGTTGGACCACCTGGGAGTCATTGTTGGCCTACAGTGTGGTAAGTTGAAACTCCAAATTTAATTATGAACACTGTAATGTAAAGCCAGAATTCATTTGTGTGACACACTGGTGTCCAAGTGCTAAAATGTGGCAGAGTGAGGTGGGAGACGTCATGCGTTCACGCCTAAAGTTGGCACATCAGAAACACAACGCTGCATCATATTGACAAGCATAGGGTGCAGGTTGGTGTTATCCACTGCGCTGGCGCAAAACTTAGCACTGTAGTGCCAAGGCTGGCACCATTGTGCTATACTGCGTGCAGGACAAAGATTGTTTGTGCACAGGAAGGGTGACTGTACCTGAACAATCCCAGGCATTGTTTTGGGGACCTGTGTGCTGCACAAAAGGAAGTGTACAAATGCTGTGCACATGAATATTTGTACGTTTGCTACGCTTCCGTTGTACATATGCTCCGTGTGACAAACTTTGAAACATGTACATTAGCTCATAGGTAATAGGACACCCCCAGAGTGTCATACACCACCAACACCAGTGAAACAGCCATGTGCGTTCGGCAGAAATGCAATCTTACACAGAGCATGTATAACATCATGTTGCGTGTAGAAATGGGGCCTTGTGAATGTTCAACACAACTAGAATGTGCAAGTTTGCTAGCATTGCCGTCTTGTCTGGCCAGACTCAGCATTCACAGGTCTTGTGTGAATGGCAGGCAAAGTAGACCCAATCATTTAGCAAAATTGTCACGCAACAGTACAGTTACGGAGCATTGTCTGTAATGGTGATGATACGTAAGATGAATATGACACGTGTAATTTCACGTCTGATACCAACACATATTGGGTATTATGTCTCACAGCTGGACGACCTCTCATCACGCAGGAGGACATCGACAAGTTCAAGGACCCACATGCCACTGGCGAGTTTGGACATCATATATTGGCATAGTGCGGTGTCATGAATGGCTGGCTAAAACAAGCGCTGGCGTAGTATGCAGAATGGGTGTGTATCACATGTACCTTGCCTACAGTGTGATGATGTTTTGTTGAAGTCATAAGTGTGTATGAATCAGTAGGTTAAGGTGGAGCTCTGCATTTGTCTTCCAGTTGTAACTTTGCACATCCCCAGTCAGTGATACACATGTAAATTAGGTCTATGGGTTCTGTCACTACGGCACATGCATGTGGATGACAGAGCGAACTGATAGGATAGGAGACATGCAAGTGGTGTAGCTGATGAGTATCAGCAGACATGGAATGCATGTTCACCCGTGACTGAGATGACTGTGCAAGTGTGACTGATGATGCACAAGGAGGCTGTGGTTTTCAGGCCGTGCGTGCTCAGACACAGGTCGGCACAGTTATTTTGCAGGTATGCTGCATACCAGCTTCACAGAAGTAGCAGTGCGTAGTTCTGAGACAAGCATATCAATGGCACGTTGCACAAACACCTAGCAAAGATGGCCCAAAGAATAACATATGCATGTTTGGCCACTGCAATGGTGTTGTCATGCATCCTCCTTGGGGTAATTCCCTGGCTGATTCTGGCTCAGGCGAATGAGCCCCTCTGTACAATTTGGGGACATCACGATGTTCACCCCTCTGGACAGCAACGCGTCACCTATTGTGAAGTAGTGGTGGAGAGAGGCCCAGCGCTTCATGTACAAGTCAGTGTTCAGCACACATGAAAGTGTGAGTGGGGCTGTCCCAGTATTGCTCCTGTGCCGGTAGGGTAACCTTCCTACACATTAGCAAGCCCCCCCTGCACACAGACACCCTTGCACTCTTATACAAGAGTACCTGTGTTTGCGCAGACTTGATGCACTGCACACGGTCGCTGGTGGACACGCAGGGCTGCACATGAGCATCGTACATATGATGCTGCACTGTGTTGCAGGAGAGGATGAGTGTGGCGCTAAACACGGAGGGAGAATGCCTCCCTCCTCCGATTCCTTGTACATGTCACCCTCAGTCAGGGTATGTCACAGCACCATCATTTTACACTGACAGTCTCATTTGATTGTGACTGTATATGTACAATGCCATGCACTGGCATGTCAGTCGCCCCAGCATGCAGTCACTGATCCTGGATTCAACATTTTGTTGTGCAGGTCACTCTCTGAATACACATGGTTACGCCAGAGTGTAGGCTCCCATTTATAAGTGATCTTGTATGCCTGATTTGAATGGAGAACATTGACATAGTCCAAAGGACTCACAATTTTCCATTGTTCATATTTTACAGACAACATGACGCCAGAGGAGTCCCACGCCTTCCAGATGAGGAAGACCCGGTACCTCCACATTAAGAAGGTCGCAAAAGGGTACCGCAACATGGAACGGAGGTACCAGGTGGACAAGGAGGCTGGCACTTGGAAGTCGGTGCCCGAGGTAGCAACACGTGGGAGAAAAAGTGGCACACAGGCCATCCCAGGACCCTCTGGCGTCAGTGGTGGGTCCCAGCGTGGACAGGCAGTGTCCCATCCCCCTACAACCTCACTCACACAGGGGACAATGCCACCTGCACCTGCCGATCAGGTTGTGGCTTTCACTTTGCGGGACAGGAGGACTCTGATGGACAACAATGTGATGCTGGCAGAGATTAGGAGGGAGATGTCTGAGCAGACCAGACTCATGGAGGAAATGAGGAAAGCCCTGGGACTACCATGATGCCTGCCCATGTAGAGCCCCATCCCCCTCATCTCCCTTCCCCCAATGTTTAATCTAGTATTTTAGGTAGTGTTAGGTAAGTATTTTAAGTGTTAGGTAGTGTAGTTTTAGTGTAGGCATAGGTAGTGTTAGATTTTAAGGTAGTTTTAGTTTATTAATGTTACATAGTATTTGGGGATAAGTTTCCTTTTCCTTTGGATGGGGCTTTGATGTCTTTGTTGTTTAAAAAAATATACAAAAAAATATATCTTTGTGTAGGTTAAGTGTGTAGTTAGTTTGTGTATAGCTTAGATGTCTTTGTCCTGTCTCATGATGTGCCTTAAGGGTGGGAGGGGGGTTGATGTAATAGATATGTTGTTGCATGTTTAGGATTAGTTAGGGTTGTTAATTCAGGGACTTTTGCACTTTATTCTAGTTAGTTTAGTTTAGATTAGTAGTAGTTATGATTATTGGTAGTTTAGGTAAGATACTTTTTGTAATTCTATAATAAATGGTTACTATTTTTGAATTCTGCTTGCACTTATGTCAACGGTGATGTGGTGGAGTGTGGCTTTTCACCTTGTATGCATCTCATATCATCACTGGACACTCCGTTGAATGTGTAAGTGTGGTCATGACATGTTACTTAGCAGGATGGATTGTGTCAGGTTACCTTAGATGTGAGCACAGTAGACTTGCATGGATAACAGGGTGGCACGTAGGATGTACGGCCTAGTCTAGGGGCAGTCGTTTGTGAAGTCATACATCTTAAGTGTGACTCACGGAGTTGGACAGCACATTGTTGCCCATTTGCAACACAACGTAGGGACATGGCATTGAGAGGATATTGTAGTAGCTACTGTTATCCATCATGGAGATGGATGTATGCGGCGGGTAACACAGTTTTGGTCATAGCCCTGCATCTCACATGCTCCTGGCGCTGGGTCCATCTACATTGCACAGACCTTGGTTCACTTGCTGCGTAGTGCGTGTGTCAGATTCATTTGAATTATATGTTCCTGTGCATGGAGGCTGAACCTCCGGGCCATGCAAGTAGTAGTCTTCATGTGGGTCCATTGTGAACTGCATATGGCAGAACAGTGGGCCAGATTCACATAAGTCATCTGAGAGTAAGTCATGAGTTTACGTTTTCCGCTATTCACAACTGGCATTTCGGAGCTGTACAGTTAGATGTACTGACTTCACTACTCCTAAATGCCTTCTGTGAATCACAAAGGTTTGAAAGTCATGATTTGGTCACCTTTCACATTTTTGTGCATGCACACAGTTCTGCTGCACACAAAAGGTGGAATATTGCATTGCTCCCTGTAGTGCCAGTGTCATGGCCACTTCTCCCAGCTGTCACATTTTGGCATTGGCTCATAGTGATGCCACCCTTGAAATGGTGGCACTGCTCAAGACTATATGCTCAGTGCAGTGCACCACACATCCCTTGTCACATTGCACTAGCCGTTCACAGTGATCGCAGCATGTGAGGGTTCCAAACTCAGTAAGCATTGTTCGTCCACAGGAAGGGGCTGACTGATGCCTTACACTTTGGGGTGAGTCCCTATTGCCAACTCTACTTCACTGAGGCAGACCTTGTGGTTCAATTTGTGGCTGGTAGACATGTGCCCTTACGTATCTTCATCAATGTGTATATGGTGTGCACCATCTTGGGATGTGAAATGCAATGTGCACCATCACAACAGGCTTCGTCCACCCTGTAGAGTGTGGGTAGATATGCCAGGAGATATTCTATTTGAAATTGTAAAGGGGGTCACTACTTGTGGCCTGCAACTGACTTTGACTTTTTTACACACATTCCTATTTCCTTCATGGATGTGGGGCTAAGTTGGGATATTGCTAGATTGTTGTATTGGAGCAATGGGGGCACAGCTGGTTCACACATACCCGGTCATCTCACTGCCTTTCTGGATCACAGTAAAACATGTACATTTGTATTATTTCCCTGGGTGTACCTTTTGGTGGATTCACTGCTCCTACATTTCAACAGACTGCTATACTGGATTGGTCATGGACAACAGACATCTGTGTGACTTCAAAATATTTATTCACATGTCCGTTGACATAGTTGGAGACTGATCCAGTACTTGGCCATGCAATCCCCACATTACATTGATGCCCAGTGGAGAGCCAGACAGAGTCCTTTATGGTTGACAAGTCCAAAGGATGAGGAAGAGTTCAGTCAGCAGTCTGATTGCTGTGTCATTGGTAACCAGACAAAATATGGCAGTCCATGTCGAGGTCCAAGGTGAGTGTCACAGAGTGTATTGGGGGACAGTGGAAGATGATATTCCGGGGCATGATGCTGAGCCCAGAACCAAGTAGAAACTGGCCATTTGGCATAGATAAATGCTACCGCTTCCTTCTTTGCAATAAGGCAGAATCATCCACATCTTCGTCCTCTGATGTGTCATGTGCCTCACATGTGGGTGGTGGTAGATTGGCTGCAGCACTGTGAGGCATTGACACATCAGGGGGCGGAGATGTGGATGTAGAAGCAGCAGCAGCATTCATCTGCACCAGACCTTGCTGCAGCAATGCAGTGATGATGATCTGCAGGGCATGGAAGATACCAGCTACATCTCGCTGGTGTGCAGCCGTGGCAGCCATTTGTTCCGCCTGCATCCGCTCCATGTTCCCATTATCCTCCACATGCAGCCCAACTCCTGGCTGCCATCGCTGGAGCCTTTCTAACTGGACAGTTGTTCCTGTCTCTGAGTCATGACTCCAGCGATGTCAGCCATGGAGTGTTGGAGAGCATTGAGCGGACTGTGGGTGTCCGTGATGTTTTGTAGGTGGTCCCGGATGGAACTCTGACACCCACAAACAGAATCAACTTTGGCCGCCAGGCTGTCAAACCCCACCCGCACCTGATGAGCCATCTCCTGCTGGACCTCTAACACATTGCATTGGAATGCCAGGTGTGGGTCCGGGAGGTCCTGGGAGACAGCCGTGGTGGTAGGTGCTTGCTGCTGTGTGGTTTGTGCAGGGGGTGGGGTTTGCACCATGCATCTGCGTTGCCCTGCTCCTGGAGATGGGGTGCTGATGGAGTCTAGCAGCTGTTGGAGGGTGTCCGTGTTGATGGTGGCGAATTTCTCCTCTTCATCAGTGAAGAGTGGGACAGGCTGCTGTTCAGGAGGTGATGTTTCTCCCTCTGCAATGTAAAGGGGAGATGCAGTTTAACTGTGTGTTTCATGTGTGATCATGCATTGGATGAGTTTACAAGCAGACTGCATGACAATGTACATTGTGACTGTTTGGGAGGAGCTGCCTATTTGTTGCAGGATGTTGACGTTTTCTACTACATCACGGATATGAGGTTGTACTTGTACATTGTCATCTGACAGTTTACAGCTATGACAAATGTGATTGTACAGTTTATACACACAAGCGGCACCAGTTGTGTACTCTGTTCAGTTGTGAAGGTGATGCAGTTTGTCCCAAATTGTAGTCAATGTTGATGAGCTCCTGTTTTTATGTGTGTGCGCTGCATTGTGGGATACTCGCCCATGCAGCTTTGGTTTTACTTCCCCTTAACCCTTTCAGGCAGTGAGCCTTCACTTCTGTGCATTTACAATGCTGAGATGCTGCAGGCTGGGGTGAATATGTGTCTTGGTCAGAGTTGGGACACTTGTGCATTGTTTTTCAGCAGATGTCTTGTTTACCTCAGGGGTTGTATGTACACGAGGATGTGTCAGAGTGTGACCTGCTCCTTTAGGGATGTGGTCCACACTCAGCCACCTCAGTGACGTGGCCTGCACCATGTTGTGATGTTTGGGGTGCAGGCATGCTATTCATCATGCACTGTCACTTGCCTTGTCAGTGTGGCTCACAGACCCGCACCTTTGCTGTGTACTGCACATATGCATGTGTTTGTTGCAAGATTAGTTATGTGTGAGTAGGGCCCCCTTTAGGCGCATTGGCTACTAAGGCCTACTTGCTGTTTTAATGTGTGCTGCACTATGCTGTACACATGTGCATCCAGGTAGCTTTGTCTATTGTGATTTGTCTTGTGTGCATGTCGTCAGTCATGATTTGTCTTGCATGCATTGCTTACTGCCCTCCTGTTGGCTTACCCGTTGTGAGTATGGTGCTGCGTGAGTTTCTATTGTTGTTGCTGGCTGAACAGACAGTGTCAACACCCATTACCCTCAATGTTGACCCCACGTGTGGTGTGTAAGTGGGCCTGGATTTGATGGATGTGGATTCCCTAATGTGTATTTGTGGTGCTCAGGCCTTGTCACCGCCACCCTCCCAACAGATGCAAATGGCAGGGTGATGTGTGTTTGTGTGTGTGCCACGCAGCTGGTCACATGGATGATACATGCTGTCCTGGTTACGAATATTCAATGCATGGCTTTGCTTGTGGGTGATGACAACCATGACTGCATCTTTGTTCACTGACACAGTTGACTTACAAAACATATAGGTTTACATGCACATAATGGTATAATGGGCAACTCACACCAGGACTGATGTGGAATGGTGTTTTCTGTATGGCAGATGTGTACACTTGAGAGTGGAGGTGTGCAAATCGACCTAAGGGGTGAGTGTGCCATTTTGCTAGTTGTCATTATTTGTTGCAACTTGCTATCCTTGCTTGGTGTCATACTTTGGTTGTCTTACTTCTTTACAGGGACATTAGAGTTCTGTGAGTCTGGCACACAGACAAGTCATGCAGTACAGATTTGGTTGACACATTCCTGATATGCATTGTCCCCGCACTGTGGTGTTGTAGGCATAGCCCCCCTGCTCATTGTATTACATCACCTTTTGAGGGAAGTCTGCTGTTTGTGTGCATTGTGGGATATGCACCTTGGGGCCATTTGGCTGCATGATCAGTTTGTTGTGGCATTGCATGTGTTTCTGGTATGCAGACTCACTAGATGGTTTCTCACTTGGTGTACACACAGTGACGGCTCACAGTGGGAGTGCTGCAGGGCGGTGGTGCGGGGGACGGGCAGGATGGGGGTTAGTGGGGTTGGACACACGACGGGCTGGAGTTAGGTGAGTAAATAAATTATTTGAACTATTTACCTTGCACTTGATGCATCGCCGAGTTTGCGATGCAGCAAGTGCAAGGTAAATAGTTAGGATTATTTATTTAGTTACCTAACTCCAGCCCGTCGTGTGTCCAACTCCACTACCCCATCCTGCCCCTCCCCAGCCCCGCACCACTGCCCCGCACCACCGCCCTGCAGCACTCTCACTGCAAGCCATCACTGTGTACACAGGACTGCATCTCATGGACAAGCAGGCGGACACATTTACTGGAGATGTGTCAGGATGTCTACATGGCCCCCTTTCCTCAACAGCACGCATATACAAATCGTTTGCACAGGGCCGCATCTCTCTGATACTAAACATGAGGATGCACTGTGTGTGTGACTGATCATGTGCATGAGTGGGCATGCCACCACCAATGTCAGCAGACATGCAGCATTGTGCATGTGTGTCTGCTTTGTGTGTAAGATTGTGTATGTGCAGTTGTGTCCCCCTTGATGCACATGCACATTCTTGCTCACAACTCCGACATACGGGCACATGCATATGCGTGGTGTTGAGGCAAGGGGGCCATTTTGACAGCCTGCCGCATCTCCAATCAATGTGGGTCTTTGCTCTTTCACGTAGCCCTTATTTTGTGGTCTGATATGATACTTGGACTATATTTGTTTGACTTTTATGTGCACATTTCCAGGTCTGTGAGCCCACTAATATGTGTTTTGCAATGTATTGGTTGGTTAGGGTGATATGTGTCTATGCCACCAGGGCCAAGGGTATCCGGGACATGATCCGCAGTCATTGTGGGTGTGGACTGCGATATATTTAATTGTGCATGAGTGCCATTGGGCCCATCTCCCCCCGTCCCCCCAGTCCTTGGTTGGTACTCACCCTGTTGCTGTTGTGTCTGGTCGTGTTGAGCAGTATCCTGTCCCGGAACTCCAACCACCGTCTCCTCGCTGATGACTTGGGACACCTGTTCCTCCAACGCATCCAGCTCCTCCTGTGGCGTTGGACTCCCACCTCCAGTCTGCATTGCTGCTTTTAGGTTGGCTGTAAGTTTCAGCTTGGTCTTGCGCTTGACATCATGCCAGCGCTTCTTGCAGTCGTCCACTGTCCTCCTCACCTCTCCGACAGCATTCACCTTGGCCATGATGGACTGCCATATTGCATTTTTGGTTGCCAATGACACAGTGGAGGTGACAAAAAGTTGTTGTTGGTGTTCTGTCACCTCCGCAATCAGGACCTGGTTTTCTTGCTGACTGAACCACGTCTTCCTCTTCCTCTTCTCCTTGCCCTTCCCCTGGGTCTCTGGCTGGTCCTCCTGGGTGTTTGTGGGGTTGTTGTTGGCCTCTGTGCTGGGTCCAGCTTCCTCCATGCTTCGTCTCAAATGTTTCTTCTTTTTTTTTTTTGTGTGTTTGGGCTGCATAGCAGGCATTTTATCGTGATTTTTCCCACCTAAAGTGAAAAAAGGTGCGCTGACGCTAATTAGCGTGCCGTTCCTGGGCGCTAATTGGCCCATCGCCACTTTTTTCACGTTAGCGTGACGATTTTTATCTCCGTGCCGCTAATCTTATCGCCGGACATTTCACCCGGTAGGGGAAACTATCACCTGTTAGCGGCGTGTTGTGAATACGCTGCTAACACGGCGATAACTTCCCGCGGTACACAGCGATAAGAAAACTCACGCTAACTGAGGTTAGCAATAGTTTTCGCCATTTGTTGAGAATATCCCCCTAAATGTTGTGCCATTACAGATGCTTGCGCTGTCAAATTAAGAAAAGCAGAGTAGAATGTGCCAGCAGAGTCAGAGGTGATGGGTAAAGTCTGTGGGATCGTATCAAGGAAGTCTAGCCGAGAGGTATGGTGGCCCGTGAGGGTGTGTTCAGCATGCTGGGAACACAGTCACACAATACGAAATCAAAACACACAGAAGCTCTGCTAACAACACGGGTTCAGGGGATCAAAGCAGACTTCTTAAAAGAGATACCAGACGACAACACAGACATTTTGATGACATCACGTGGGGTGCATAGTGCCAATATTGGAAACACACCCCACCCACACCACAACAGAGCATGCATGCTGAATAAATAAAAACACAACACAACTTTTGTTTGGAAAAATATTGCTGCAGGGTTATTCCATACAAAAGTATGCAATATGGTGGGTTATCTTACGGGTGATCCAAGGGCAGGCAGCTGTAACCAACCTATGCTGCCCTGCCCGCCTGATGAGCCAAGCACTGTGGAGGACCCAATCAGTGCTACACCTTATGGGGTGATCCTCTTTCCGGATCACGTGACACATTGGTCCCTTATTACTCACGCCCCTTTCAGGCGGGAGCGTAGCAAGGCAAGCCCCCGGTTGCTCAGGCCCACATCCGCCCGAAGGACTAACGGGGCGCCGACGCGGTTTTCCAGGAACCTGCCATGAGGCTCCTGGCATTTGGCTCTGGCACCCCTATTGTGCCGCGCAGAGGTACCCTTCTGTACCCATCTGCTTCCAGATCACCCTGTAACTCCGCCTGCAACACAAAAGGAAAACATTACAACATTCCATGAAACTTGCCTGCCACCCCCACGCCAGGTAAGCGGTAGGGTGGGAGACGGCGTGCCTGGCACAACAGAGGATGCCAGGATGGCCAGGGGAGGCATATATGCCCTCCCCCAGATCCTTGTCGCGCAGGAAGTGACGCGCCTAGTGCGCCACAGGCAAAGGGGGACTCCTCCCTGAGTCCCGTCCTCAGAGGGGGTGGGTTGGTGCCCAAATGGCACTAACGGGGCTGCCCACTTAGGGTGGCCCCCTGCGTGGGCCATGGGCAGCCGCATAGTGCCAATATTGGCAACACACCCTACCCACACCACAACAGAGCATGCATGCTGAATAAATAAAAACACAACACAACTTTTGTTTGGAAAAATATTGCTGCAGGTTTATTCCATACAAAAGTATGCAATATGGTGGGTTATCTTACGGGTGATCCAAGGGCAGGCAGCTGTAACCAACCTATGCTGTCCTGCCCGCCTGATGAGCCAAGCACTGTGGAGGACCCGATCAGTGCTATACCTTATGGGGTGATCCTCTTTCCGGATCACGTGACACATTGGTCCCTTATTACTCACGCCCCTTTCAGGGCGGAGCGTAGCAAGGCAAGCCCCCAGTCGCTCAGGCCCACAACCGCCCAAAGGACTAACGGGGCGCCAACACGGTTTTCCAGGAACCTGCCATGAGGCTCCTGGCATTTGGATCTGGCACCCCTATTGTGCCGCGCAGAGGTACCCTTCTGTACCCATCTGCTTCCAGATCGCCCTGTAACTCCGCCACAGCTCTGGAGGCGGCCCCCGTCGCCACCAGAGCCCCCCCACCAAAACAGCTATACTCTACCTGCAACCTCTCATCTCCAGGGCCTCCTGTAAATCTAAAAGGAAGAGATCCATCCCTACTGGTGACAAATGAACCCCATCTTTATCAAAGTACCCTTTCACATTAGCTTGAATCATCTCATGTCTGATGAAACCAAGACCCCTCTGGTCTGTGAACTTATGCATTGAACTATTAACTCTTTTCCGGGAATGTTCAACGGCCTCTTCTGACTTAGCCCCGTGCCACACTCTGCGGGGAATAATCTCAGACCACCAGAGCTCACATTGACCCATGTATTTACTGATCTCCCCTAAGTCAGCTTTCATGTCTTGTAAAAGAGACCTCCTCCCCAATGCAATGAGGTTGTTACCCCCTAGGTGTATCACTAAGAAATTGGGGGGAACTCCCCCTTGGGCCAATCTCTGTTCCAAACTGTTCATGAGGCTGCTCCATCTCATTCCGGGGAAACCCATCCAAACAAACTGCGTTTGTGAAAATCCCCGCATCCAATTCCAGCGCGCAGCCCACTGTGCCACCCTGGCTACGAATGAGTGCCCGATCACCCATACATGGAATCCTGGTAAAATAAAGGACCCCATTCTTACACTCTGCTTTTTAATGTTCATTGTGTTCACGCATGATTTGTCATTAATACACTCAAGTCACTGCACACCATATTTACTATTTACAAAATTGCCTTCAAGGGCGGATGTAAAGCTTGTAGCAGCGAGACTCCCAACGTCCCACCTTTTTTATACCCTCTGGTTCCATGCCTGCCTTAAACGCAGCTATGGCCGCCCCGATCCTAAAGGAGTGGCTGGAGTATTTTTTGTCAGGCTGAGCAAGACCCGCTCGTGCCAGACAATCCTTCATTATGCGTTCTATCTCAAATTTGGTCAGGGGCCCCTGGTCAGCGTGAATCAAGAAGTAGCCACTCCTTTACTTGGGCGACTGGGCAGTATCTCTGATCCCCTAACTGCTTCAATACCACATTTGCCCCCCGCCCTGCCTGATCCGTTTTGGACTTTCTGATATGAATAGACAAAGTACCATCCAAGATGACGTCCTGTCTGCTTAAGGCGTCGCTGGACCTATCTGTCTTGGACCTGGCCACCAGCTCACTGATTCGGAAAGCCCCAAAGAACGCCAGACAGAATGCTGTCGAGAAGAGTCTGGCCTCAAACTGTGAGTAGGTGACCTGCTCCATTACATGCAGCATGCCCTGAAGTGTGGGGAAGTCGATGGGCGCCCTGCTGTAGTGTCTGGAACCCTGACCTCCTCCCTGGCCCAACCTTTGAGGGCCACCCGATGAGAAAGGACTTGGTAGGGTCCTGACTTCCATTTAGTTTGGCATCAAGGCTTATTGCTGCCAAATGACCGCATACCCATCTCTGACCCTGGATGCTTGAACCCGCAAAAGTGTTGGAATCCCAGATTCCCAGTTTCATGTTAGCTGCAGTACACCTTCAGTGGATCCGCTGGGAGATACCACAAACCGCATTGGTCATGCGAACCTTAAGAAGCACCCAATTTTCACCTGGGCGTACCTCTAAATGAGACTGGCTCCACACAGCTGTAGGGCCAGAGACACACATATATTAAACCTATTTACTGGTTTTTGCCACTTGGCACCCTTCTGGTTGAAGCTCTGTGTTTTTGTGAAGCGCGCGTGCCCCCGGGGCATGATGTCGCTGAATAACCGGTGTATGTTACCCACTTGCTGATACTATGTATCGCTAACTGCCCTACTTGGATTGATGGAATGCTGAATGCTTCCTAAGGACTGTAGACTTATTGCTCCAACCCAGTTTGACCCCAAAACTTTGGGACAACCTAAGTAGTAACCATGCCCTTCATGGTTCCTCTACCCCAGCGTTGACTCTCAACGTATTTGGGACACAGGTCGCAGAAGATGCCCCTTCCAGTCTCTGGTTCTAGCCCATGGAAGGATAACCCAGGGGGCAGACAAGTCTGTGGGAACCGGAGGGGAACAATATGTGCAAGTACCTGCCCTTGTCTGAATATTGGGAATGCCAAATGGTCTATAATACCTTGTCGTCATTTGTGTTCTAACGCCGTGTTTACCAAACTTTTTTGCACCGCAGTGCACTTGTTAGGTGACAACTACCACAACCCGCCTGCTGCCCTGGCTAAAGCGCGGGTGAATATGTCTTACCTGAGGCGACCTGTAACCTGCCCTTGTTTGCAGAGGGCACATTTTAGCTGCATCGACCAGACATAGCAAGACGCGACGAGATTGCGAGCCCCACTCCCACACAACTAAAATTAAACATAGTCCATCAGGGGCCGAGGCCTTGCGTTTGCCCTCTGTGGTGTGACCTGGACTGCTAAGACAGGGCGTCATGAGGTCACACATTCACGTGTACCCATTCCTCTTGTGCTACACTCGCTGGTGGATTAGTATGCTCCTCGCCTACTAGCTCGGAATTAGTGATGGTCCCTCGAGGGGTGAAAGGTCAGGGCCTTATCCCTGAAGCTTGTCCATCCAGAATTCTACAGGAGATCTACAGCATTGCTTTGCAAAGCTGTTCCTGGTTCCACTATTAACTATGGTCGATATGCTCTACCAGGTTTGAACAAACATCTTAGCTAATCGTATGCCTGCCTAAATTCCCAGGGCCGAATGGTTTAATGCTTTACAAATGAAATTGCCCAACCAAATGAGGCCTTGCACTGAAACTTTACTGGGTTGTCTCAACTTTCTTTCAAAGCTAGAAATGCCCACCAAGTGTACATGGTACCTGTTTCTATATGGTGCCAGCAGATGTTCCTCATAAAGGCCCTTGTAGCCAATTGCACAATGTAGTCTCAACAACATTTTGCAGCACCTCTCTTTGTGTTGTAATTGCCCAGAGTAAGTGTAAAATTATACTTTCCCACCATTGGGCTGGTAACCGGCGGCAAAGAAAGACAGAACCTGGGCATAAGATCCCGGTTTCCTAGAGTAAAACAATAATTATCCCGCACCATTATCAAATGTGCCACATGCACCCATGCCCTATCACCTGTTGCTATGCAGATGTCACCCAATTCAATGACATAGGCGACCTATCAACCAGTTCTCGCCTTCGTGGTCAACAAAATTCCATATGCCGGGATTTCTCCACTAGTACCTATGATGCTGAACCTGGATTCGTAAGGCGCGCGTGAGGTTCGGCGATCATCCCAATGCTAGTCGCCATGTTTCCAACTTATCAATATCGTCCAACTTAGTGAGGGCACTACGAGGACTCGTGGGACGGAATAGAGGTCTAAAGCATTAGTGCCAATTAAGAAACCACCAGGACACGTCGACAACATGCAGGAACTAGCCAATGGGGCCACTTCCCCGAAAACCAGCCACAATCCAGTACCCCCATAATACTGCAACCCAGACATACACCCGGGGGGCAAACAGGCGACTCTGGTAAAAGTGAAAGAACGTGCAAATTCCATCCCTGCAACCCAGGCATAATACTAAGTTAGAACCGCACATCGATATAGGCAAACAAAAGGACAGCCAAATACAGCCGTGCCACATCCAAGAAGAACCATCTACAGTTTAAAGCCCACTGAGGGGAGAAGTACAGTTCCCGCGTACTTCGAAACCAACAACACTAAAGAGAAGGTGGACCTCTCTGGAGTGCCCCACCTTAGCCCCCAGACATGCACGAGTGCTAGGGGGGGTGGGGGCAGAGAAACAATGACCAACTGATGCCCCGGGTGGGCGTGCAGCCCTAGTCGCGGCGGGAGCCCACACGGAGTCCCTGGGAGAACCTGGCTCTACATATCCATCACAAACTGTGCCCATCGCGCCTTCCTGATGCACACACGCCACATGCTCCGCACAGCCCCCAGCGTCGAGGTGTGGGCATACCCTGTGCTCCTGTAGGGGCAATTGGCAGCAGAACTAGCTGCTGCTGTGTTACAGTATTGAAAGCATGTCACCGTCCCCGCATATTGGATGTAAACATTCGGAATTTGGGCGAGTGTGCCTGTGCACTGTCAGTAACCTTCCTCAAAGTGGGCATGAAAGAACTGAACTGTATCAATTATAAGCTGTTCCAAACAGGTGCCCCCAATAATTTTGCCCCAGGGCGGCTGGCAGTACTACAGCATGTGCTGTTGATTACAAGTAAATGCACTCCTGACCTCAAACCTTCAGGATGCCGTGTTTTAAACGCGTCAGAGCCCCCCATGCGTGCTGAAGAAGGCCGTGCCTTGCCCTTGCCTGGTATTTTGCCGCTATGTCATTGCATCCCTATATTTACTACAAAAGGAGCACTACACCTACAACAAGCCCATCTATTGGCTTAGTCAATGCTTCTATTTGCATAAGACAAATAAGCCACAATTATAGCTCAGTTGCATAGCCAACCGAGAGCTAGACGCCCCCATACAGAGCTGCCAAGGTTTCAGATTGCTATGTTTGACATTTTCATCATTTCAGTGCAACTGTGAGTGACATTCAAAAGACTATGAATGGTACTTTCTTGCGAAAATGATACGGCGCATCCAACCTACCCATGCCAGCTACCTGCCCATTTCAGAACAAGATAGTCAAAAGAACACTTTGAAGGGTATTCAGTGATGAAATGTGTTGTGGCGTTCATCAACACTATCGAAAACTTTATTCGAACAGAATGTCTATTCAAGATAGCAAGATGGAGAGAAGGCTTGCCAGATTGTCGCAGCCGACGCAAATTGTATTTCTGATCACGCTATGAAACAACTCAGCAAGGTCTTGGGCGCTTCATGGGGAGCAAATATGACCAAACTATACTACTGGCATCACACTGCCAGCAACAAGCCGATCAAACGTTGCTTCCGGAGTCACCGCACCTCCGCCGGAAATACTTCCCGAACCATGTGCAGAACCATTTTAGCGAACAAAACAGGAGACGCCCGAACTGCTAACCAATCCTACGTGCTCGTATTATACTGGTGGATTTCCATGTATGTTGGCCCCTCCATCAACAATCGTGTGAAAGCAAACAATTTGCAAAATGCAAATCAAATAGAAAATATGATCAAATTACGATCGTAATTCCTTAACTTACTAAACAGGTTGCGTCCAAGCACTGCTCTACTAGACATATCAACACCTTGATGCCGGTGACAGAAAAATGTTCCCGAGATGTACAGACCAGCCACACTGCATGAAATGTCCGCAATGGCAGAACTGTGATGAAGGGGTCGAGGCCAAGCACTGCTCTACCATTCCAATCACACCTTCCGCCATCGCAACCAAGCCACCCTGGCACAGCTGCGCAGATCCTGAATACAATTCCTAAGAATATGCATGGTGCCTGCACGTACTCCCACGAGCCCCTTGATAATTTGCGCTGCTTCCGCCTTATCGGGCTGCTGGGGTGCTTAATGTTACCAAAGCAAAGCGAGAGGGCCCGGACATTCCCACGGCCCCCTCACGCCTGACCTGCAGTTTGAGTGCAATGCCACGCATCTAATCGCTTCTTCCGTGCTGCCCCAGCATTGTCACCCGTATCTGCCATGACCAGGGGCCGGGTGTTCATTTTGCCCTACATGTAGAACGTAACACTAATGATAATACTCAGATTACTGTAGATCGACTAATTAATCACTCATGCGATCGCTGGTGCTGTTACTAGGCACGGGAAGATTGGGTGATTCTCCCACACTCACTGGATGTTGAGCCGTCGCCGAGGCTCGAACCGGGATACCCCGCTCCAAAGACGGCACCTCTGGCCGTTACGCCACATCCTCTCTTCCCTCAGTACGTTTCCCCCATAGCACTTCAAGTAACCCTGGGCAAAGCACTACGCTACGCTCGCGTAGTTTGCGAAGTTTGCGCTACTTCGCACAACGCGAATTGCACGTAGCACAGTGCAAACACGCGTAGCGTAGCGTAGCGTAGTGCAGCGGTCATTTTTTGCTTGCTCGCGGTCCTCAACGTCAAGTTGGCGACCGCGAGCAAGCAAAATGACATCCCGGCGAGATTCTCAACGCAGGGAGGTCAGGTTTCTCATTGCGAGTGGTCGCGTATGCTCGCGACCGCTCGCGATGAGAAACTACCAGTTCGCGTTGAGAAAGCTGCCGCTCGAGTAAAAATCTACTCGAGCGGCAGTAAAGACAGCTCGCACTGTGCAAGATGCCGTTTTCAATGATTGCACAGTGCGGACAAGCATCCGGCACTGTGCAATCATTGCGAACAGTGCACTACGCAGTTCGCGTAGTGCTACGCGTAGTTCGCGTAGTGCGAACTGCACTTTGCGTAGCTTCGCGTAGCGCTACTTCGCGAACTACGCCCAGGCTTAACTTCAAGCGTACCCTTTCGCAGTGCCTATGAAGCTTACAGGTTTTCAGCCAAATACATAGCGAAAGAGGCATAATATTATATCCCTTGACGTTCATGTGATTACCACCAGCTGCAGCCAGCCATCCCACTCGGGGTGTATGGTTGGCCAGCGGTACAGCGTTACTTGCCCCTAGCGTAACGCTGCGTGCTCTGCACTTCCTTTCAAATAACTAAGGCACGTACCTCCGTCCTGCTAAAATGAGCACCCAGCAGTTATATGCGTACCTCGTACCCCCAACCATACGCTGCGACGCAATCGAGTGGCGTTCAACAGTGTAAAACCTTAATCCCGATCAGCAATAGGCCTTGCGCACACGCTACTCAATTCGTGGCTCCCTTGGTACATCTCGTTAAGTACCACAAAATGCCAAGCGCTGAGGCGGCCTAGCGAAAAGCTGTCCTGAACACCACCCAAACTTTTGCCTAGCTTTGTGCGATACAACGCCGATACCGTCGCACTCCCCAGGCCCCTCAGTGATCGGACCCGCGACCACGTGAACCAGGGTGCCACGCTCCTGGGCTCTATCGCGCTGGAGACTAAACGATTTATCATACGGCACACATAGAATACCTACCGACCCAATGGATCGCCTATCGCGCCACCTTAGCTGTTAGTACTTGACGATTTCAGCAATACTGGCACTCGAAAATTACCAGCCTACTTAACACCTCAGAAATGGGGGCACCATAGCCATTCGCACATACCTTCGTTAATGACTGTAATACGTGCACCATACGTGCTGCCAAGGGAAGATCACTGGGGGCTCCTACTTCGAGGCATGCTCTCTTCTACCACGCTACATCTTGCTCAGCCAAGCAGAAGCCTTAATGGCATTATGACCTACTGTTTTAACCTGCCCGAATTGAACGCACATAGCAGATATGTAAAGTAATGGGACCACATGGAGAGGTTAGATAGAGAGAGATGCTAATATCTGTGGCAAAACACATCTACCATTACCTACTGCACGGGCAGATAATTACATGTGCACCGTCCCTGACGCATCCGTACCTCTGATAATGAGACTGTATAGGAATACCGGAAAAGCGTTGACACACTGACACGGAAAGTGTCACCGTGCCGGAAAGGCAGCAGCATCTGACTTTCGTAACACTATCTCCTCATTGCGGCGCAGCAGGACAGCCCGAGCCCCTCCTCCAAATAATGTCATGCGCATTATAACAGAAATCAAAAGGCACAACCCATGTAAGTATTTGATGTTTGCGTCAAATATGATTGCAGCTAATGTATATTGAAACGTCGAATGGCCTAGAAGCCAGTGAGTGAGCTGCTCGTAGGGCGAGTGCTTCTTCCTGAATTTCTTGTCCCTCACCCCCTCTACTGAACAACGTCACCGGTTCTAAATCATTAATTGATGCAGCGTGATTCTTACCTGCAATGTTGCCAAGATTTCCATCGCGCTATCCGAAATATACATTTGCCTGCTAGAGTGCTCACCATACAATGGTTTTCGGGTCTTTGTTGAATTGAGCACCTCCATTAGATGGCGCTCTATGGCTATTGCCTTGCTGTCCCTTATGAAAACGTAGGCCTAAACCTCACTGAACATGCAGAGCCAAACAAGCATTTGCAATGCAATAAGTCTCGCATTTACGCGAGTTTAAGCTATTGGCATTGTAAATGACAATGCCTTTTATTTATGTTTTAAAGGCACCACGGACAACGAGAGCGAGGGCGGTGGGGGTAAAAAAGGCACGGACAACAGGAGGAAGGGCGGGGGGTAAAGAAGGCATGGACAACGGGAGGGAGGGCAGGGTTGTAAAGAAGGCACCACAGACTGAATGTAAGCAAAGCACGTCGTGCCTGCAGTAAGAGGAACTCGATAAAAAATATAGTGCTTACAGACTAAATAACAGGTACCGTGTAACAACCGAAGTAAAAGGGCCAGTCGCCATGGGAGGTTACAAATGAAGACAAGGCGGTACTAAGGAGGGACTAACAAGCCTATTTACAAATCAGAAGCCAGCATTTAGGATGGACAATGACACAAGCTAATGGCAAATATGGGCGGAGATTAGGCGGGGCTTCTATTCCCTACTCCACTTCAACAAGTCTCGCAGAGCAGCGCATGCACGCTGACTCTAGGCTCGAACTAAAATGGTCAGTTTATCCATCTTACAGGTCGGTTGAACATTAAGGTACCCTTACACAAAGCTATCTGTCCACCTAAGTGCTACATAAGTGAGCTGTAGCAGTATTATCGAAGGCAAAATCTAATTCCTGATTAAAGTCAGGGTGTAATTCAGCTCTTGTAAATGGCAAATGTACTTATTTACCATGGTAGCAAATTTCATTTCCATCAGAAACATTGAACCATAGGACAGTTGGCAATCAAAAATGGCACATAGAGCAGGTTCATGCTAAGCATACTAATGCTGGGAAAAAACATAGCGAGATGAGGCATTACTAAGTAGACTATACGCTAAAGCTGGCACAGACTCATGATTACACTGGGTCAGTTTCCTTCCCATATTGAGTTCTATTTATATTAGCATTTGTACACTGTTTGACTGGTATCATTTTGCTGCTTTCCAGTAGCAGAAGGTGATTTTTAGAGACGTTTTAAACACCCGTAGTGAGGGGTTTGCTCAAACACTCCAACAGGCCGAAACACTGTCTACTCTTACAGCGAAAACCTCGGCGCTAGCTCTTCGAGAATACCCACCTTGACTTCACCTGTATATATTATCATTCATTGTTTGGGTATCTCTACTATGTAAATTTCACCACCAATTGTCTTTTTGTTGCGCCCCTTCACGTTGCTGTACATACCACCTCACATGTCACCTGCGTTGTCACCATTTCACGAACGCTTGTGCACAGTATCCCACAGGTTACATGCCATTTAATGTAGCGCAGTGCTGTTCTTCTACATGTCAGAATATATGAAGTTATTTATAACAAATATATATGATTACCGAAACTCAATTTTGTGTTGTCAATTTGCATTTTTGTCTCCCTGGTTTCTTCTTCTGCTCCTAGCAATTAATTGTGCTGCTCTAACTTGACTACTAACTAAGGGGCATATTATCAAGAACCGGCGTTAAAATTATCGCCGGTTTAGCGGCAGAAAACTGCCGCTAAAGCGGCGATAATGGGCTTGATAATATGCCCTGGAGAATTCCAATAGAAGCCCATGTTCTGGTGTCAACATGGGCTTCTATTGAATTCTCCAGGGCATATTATCAAGCCCATTATCGCCGCTTTAGCGGCAGTTTTCTGCCGCTAAACCGGCGATAATTTTAACGCCGTTCTTGATAATATGCCCCAAATACCCTTAGAAACATTGTTGTATGTTATAGATGTTTTCCCTGGTCTCTATAGGGTGTATGGGCTACCTCCTGTAGTCTGATATTGCTCAGTCATGTCAAAGGCAGGATTTAATAAATTTTCAGGTTGGAACAGGGGAGGAAACATCCTCAAAATTAGGGGGCCCATAGGAAAAAGGATTTTTTTCATTCACGGGCTAAAATATTTTTCCTGTGCAGCAGTGCAAATTCACATGTGCATTAACATTACACATTGAATGTACAAAGATCCACCCCAAACTTGTGTGTGATTCTTGGTACACTCACCAATAGCCTTGTACTTCTCATTCCGGTGGTTTAAATTGTAAACCGCATTAATTGATCTTCAGCTGATGGTATGACAAACAGGTTTATAAAATGAATTAATACATGAGTTCAGAAGCACTGTAGGAGGAGCTAAAGTGTGTGAACATCTTGTAAGTTACAGGTATAATTGTTTCCCACCACATGCGTATGTGGGAAATGTGATCCAACCACATTGAGTGCCATAGGTTAAACAAACCGCCAACTACATCTGCTATTCTTCCTTAGGGCGCTATGATGTTGGCTTCATTCCATAAAGCAACAGCTGCTTTTAATGAAGGATTCATTAGTCACAGTACTATATCTTGGAGCTTGTCAAGCATATGACTTGCTCTCTAACCTCTGCATGCAAAACGTTCCTTGCCAGTAAAATGTTATGGATTGCAGTGGCCATGTTTTTCTGGTGTAGAACTATCTACTGCAAAAATACAGGTGTCCGAGTGGCTCCTGCTGAACATTCAGAAAACACTTTAAATGTGTACCCAGATGTCGCTAATCAGCACACCTTTCTACTCAGTGATCTCCCCAATATATTTTTCCGCTGTACTAATAACATGCAGAAGGAAGGAATTCGTGGATTTTCCTGAAAAATGGCTGCAGCTAAGAATCTGACAACACGGAATTACAGAAACTAATTGTTAATGGATCCACTTCTGATTTCATGTTTTCAAGGCTGATAATAAGCACACATATGCCATGTAAATATATACATCGTCACCCATTTGGAATTGGTACATCTGGTGTAACATTGAAGACAATTATGCAATTAAAGCACTGTGCTGCCCACAATCCGAACTATGCCAAAGGAAGATTTGAAATTAAGCTTTCAATATCTTTAGGATGCTGGAGGCACAACTGCAGTCATCAGTGCTTCACACCATATTTTCATCAAAGCCTCTAACCAGCTTGTGCCTTGACATACGTGGTATTCCAGTGTTCATGACTTGTTCTTAATCTTGTGTACTTCCTGAATTATACATATGTGAAATATTCGCAGTTTTGCACACTACAATATGTTGCATGATCTTGCCCTCAAAACACTGGCCAGAGCATAAAGTATCTTTTTAAAAGATACTTCCTCCCCGAACAAGACATTTTCCGGTCCAGCCTGTCTCTCAGAATTTTGCATTTCTTTTTGTGCAAAGCACATTCTTGCACAGAAAAGTTGCTCAAGATAACAGCGAAATGTATTTTGTATTTTATGCATAATTTCACACACCGCTGTTCTATATTCAAAGTACGATGGAATTGAATCATTCACATGATTGTCTACTTTAGTTGTATGTTGTCGAAGAGCCTTTGTGAACAATGCAATTCACGATTAAGTCCAGTGCTAGTGAAGGGATGGCTGTCGTGTCTATTTCAGTTCCTTGCTCTTGATATATTTGTTTTCCTCCCTCTTCTTATTTTTGTCCTACCCCTTAAGCATTTCTTCTTTACCCTTCGTGTGGTTGGATGGGTTGTATCCTTCCACTGTTAACAAGTAGGAGCTACTTTTTCAAGTCTCTTTTACCACTGTGTTGGAGAAAATAGCTTTCCTTACTGTCTCTCTCTCTCTCTTTCCCATCCGTTCATTCCCCCTCAATCCCCACCCTGCACTCCCTAGAGAGGCTTCCCATCCATCCACTAATCTGCTGCCAAATACAAGACCTGGGGATCGCATTTGAAAGGTGAGACCTATTAATTTAACAATGCTAGTAATTGGCTGAAGGCAGTGATCATTATCAGATAATTAGGAGGTGTGGCCACCATGCACAAGGAGTTTTTCTCCCTGAGCATCAGTGTTGATAGCATTGTCGTTGAGACAATAGGAAATCTCGCGATAGTGGATGGTCGCTCAGCAGATCTCAAGGAAAGTACTTAAAATGTTATCGGTCAGTGCAGTTGCAGTTAATAAATTCTCTGCTCTGTGCCTCTAAACAAATCCTCCAATAGGGTCCTAAGAAGGTCTCAGGGGCAGCACTCTCCAGTATTAAATGATACAATAGGACTGTTTTTATCCATCAGAGCTCTACTAAATGTTAACCCAGTTCAAATGTAATAAGTATATATAGAAAGATCGTATACTGGAGAAGCATATAGGATAATGGATGAAACGTTCACATAAATTTATTGTAAGAGCAGAGTAACTAATAACCCATAATATTGGCTATTAAAACATTTTAGCCTGCTAGTGACAGCCAAAACATATATTTCAAT
Organism: Calotriton arnoldi; assembly: GCA_963921515.1. NCBI lineage: Eukaryota > Metazoa > Chordata > Amphibia > Caudata > Salamandridae > Calotriton > Calotriton arnoldi. Next base: position 918,617 of record CAWUFW010000874.1, on the reverse strand, counting down.
TCAGTCCAAATGATTTTTCTAGCTTAACGTTGAGGTAAATATAACATCGGGTTAAGAGTAACTTGTGACCATTGCAAGACTCTTTCATGAACCAACGGAAGTAATGTTTTTTGCAGAATTTTATGATTTTAGTTTTATTTAAATAAAGAAGCTCAACTCACATTATTGTAGTATATTTCACAACTTGTTTGCCACTGGAGCCCAATTCTCCGGTCTTGTACTACCAGATTGTCTTCATACATTATTAGGCCAATATTTATATTACTGACACTTAAAGGATAGTAATTTACTGAGTTTAAATAAAAATGTAGATCTGCAAGGTACATATTAATATGTGTGGGTCAAAGGACACAGCCTTGCCATTTTCATTTTTCTACTACATAGGGCACCTTTGTCCAAACACACTTTAACAAATTTGTCCACGTGGAATGGTTGCAAGAGTTATTGTGGAGATTGCGCTATACCTGTTGATGACTGTCTTTGTCAGAGTCTGTCGAAAAACCAACCATGTGCACATGAAAGGTAGTACCCGATCTAAAAGCTTTTGTTCTCCATTTGGGCCCGAATAATTATGTTGTCAGTAGAGCATTAGGGCCTGATTTAGATCATGGCAGAAGGGTTACTCCGTCGCAATGGTGAAGGATATCCCGTCCCCCGACATATAAACCCCAACATGGGTTTAAACCCAATGATTGTACAGAGTCAACCCTTGTGGCAGCCACAGAAGAAATAAGAGCCATTATCATCATCATCAAAAAACTTTATTACGATCACATAGATCCTAAAAAGTATACAGCACAGATTGTTTGTCCTCTAAAAAAAATAGATCAACAATACAATTAAAAGGTATAGGTTAAAAGGAAAATCCATAGAAACATTTATACAATTTCAGAATAAAAAGGGCCCCCAAAACATTTGAAAAAGTGCCACGTACAGAAGCAGCCAAATGTATAATAAAAATTACGGTGCTACGATCTCATATTTACACAGCCATTAGTGGACAGTTACATAAAATTCAGGTCTAGCATCACTTTTCAAGACGAGGTGTCTCCCATACATATTTTCCTGCGCCTAATCCAAAGGGCATGCCAGAATCTAGCAAGACCAAATACAGTAGATTGACGAGTGTCAGTACACAAAAAACGTAGGACCTCTAGGTAATGCCCCCGTCCCGCTAGAAAACAAAGCGGGACAATCCATTTTTTTCTCAAGGACTGGTAGCTCGGGCAAAAAAAGAGTAGATGGAGTAAAGATTCTGGACTGCCTTGGCATGCAGGACAAAGATCAACCAAGTCTTTGCAACTAGACCATTTTGAACAAAACAGTTTAGTGGGAAGAGATTTGTAGCGAAAACTGCAGAAAGAGTTTCCGTGCCATCGGCGGAACAATTTCATCGATGGTTGGTTCAAAGAGCAAAGAACATTTAAATTTAAAAAAGTCTTTGGTCAAGGTGGATTCTGAAACTATAAGATCCTCTTTTAGAATCGATTTCCAAAGCAGATCTTTCATTTTTGCCCTTGAAGTTCGCCTCATGTTTTCCGGGGATGACCAAAAGGCATTCATGCCCAACTTTACTAGGGCTTTCCGTAAGGTGGTAAACCAGTTTATTGATGACTCCTTTGGAAAACTTAAGAGGTCTAACACAAACTCACGGTAAGACTCAAGCTCTTCTACAGTCCACAACCTAAACCAAAACATTATCAATCGGTAGATTGACTTATGTTTCAATTGCCTGTGCGCCAGATCCATGTACAAAGGCTTCAGTAGGGTGCTAGGGGGTAGGTCAACCAAGGATCTTAAAAAACGATTTTCCACAGCTGTTAGAGGCGATATATTTCCTGTCCCCCACAGCTCTACACCATACAATATACTCCCCAAAACCTTAGAGTTGTAAATTTCGAGTGCAGGTGCAATCTGCCGTGACGCTGTTTTTCTGTGTATCTTGCTAATATGGTTACATTGAAAAATTTGATGTAACTTAGCCTTCTCCTTATGTGCGTCCCAGTTTATTGATGGGGATACACGAATTCCTAAATAATTAAAGACGTCAACTTGTTCAAGAGTAGTGCTGCCTGCCTGGATGGATCTGCTGGGATGTTTTTCCCTCTCTTGTTGAAAATCATGTACTTAGTTTTTCCCTCATTTAAGAACAACCCCCTGTCATTACAAAACTGTATAAAATCATTTAAAAGTTGTTGGAGGCCCGGGGGAGATTTGGAAATTAAAAGGGTGTCATCCGCAAATAACAAGGCAGGGATTCTTCTATTGTTTATTTTCGGGGCATCGCAGCCATCCCTGTCCAAGAAATCAATGACCCAATTAATAAATAAAGTAAAAAGAGTGGGCGCCAACACACATCCCTGCCTCACTCCACGGTTTACAGGGAAGGTGTCGGTTACTTCATTATTTGGGCCCCACCTTACCTGGGATGTATTAGAAGCATGTAGTCTAGTTAAAATATCTAAGAGATTTGGAGGCAGGCCCATTTCTTTCAGTACTCTCCACAGCTTTGCCCGGGGCACTGAGTCAAAAGCTGTATGCAGATCGACAAAGGCCACATATAATTTTCCCCCTTTGACATCCACTTCCTTCCAGTAGATGCAAATGAAACGAAAAACCTGGTCTTAGGTGCTGACTTTGGGACGGAAGCCCGCTTGGAGATCACTTAGAATATGGGACTCCGTCAACCATTCTTGGAGCCTCCCTAGAACTTGTTTGCAAAAGATCTTTTGGAGAGAATCTATTAGGCTTATCGGCCTATAGCTTGATGGCTTAGTTTTGTCACCTTTCTTGAAGATGGGCACAATTTCCGCGACCTGCCACGATGTCGGTACAGGTCCCCCGGACAGAATCAAGTTTGATAACATGTTTATAAACAAGCCCCAAAGAGATATTTCCTCTTTGTACAAGTCGTTAAGGATTTTATCTGGACCTGGGGCCCGTGATAAAACACAAGATGAGATCGCCTGGTCAGTTTCTGCCATAGAGAAGCTCAAGGGCGCAAAGTCCCCACTCAACCCCTCACCTGGGGACTCCCCTGCCTCATCCCTAACGTTGCTATCGTTTGCGTAGAGAGACCCAAAGTAAGCTATCCATTCATTGGGCTGTATATTGTATTCCAACATTGGTTTCTCTCCCTTAAGCCAGTGGGTTGCCTCTCTCCAAAAGGATTTTTGATCTTTATCAATTAGTGCTGTGTGTAAAGTTAGCCATAGCGAACTCTCCCACTCCTTTTTAGCACTAGTGATAGCCCGCCTATAGTTGGCTCTGCAGATCACAATCTCAGAGTGTGCCTTGCGCTTAACAGCACTAATAAGCTCCCCCTTTGACCTTCTACAGTCCTGATTAAACCAGGAGCTTGTAGAATTATGCTTAGTGAAAGGACAATGGCTACCACTTCCTAAAGCTTTAACAGGCCGACTAAGCAATTCCCTAATCTCATCAAAAAGGTGCTTGTGGCATAAACATAAGTTCTTTACAACATCTTTAGTAGGGATTTTAGCTAGGGACTCTGTTAGATCCGATGTTTTCTTCTTGACTAAGTCCAGCACTTCCGGATGCTTTTCTACCCAGCCCCACTTAACCGATCGCTGATTGTTTGTGAGTGAGAGTACTCCCAGGTCACGGTGGCCATTTGGATTTGTCTGTGCATTACCTAACACAAATAGAGAAAGTGCGAGTGCATTATGATCACTTTCAGGTCTGTTTTCCACTAGCATATCGTCAAGTACAGACCATAGATTAGGGGTTATTAAACAATAATCTATTCTACTAGTGTGGTTAGGTCTAATATACGTATGGGCCCCATTTAGGTCTGATCTAGTTCTCCCATTTGTTGCTCGTAAGTCGTGCTGGAGTGTTAATGCAAGCAACTGGCCACCTCTCTTCGGCCATTTGACCTTAGGTAGATTTAGCGGCGGGATTGACCATTCCCTGTCCCACTCCTCTGTCAGATCTGGGGCGGTTAGGGCAAGGGGCTCAAAGGTGCAATTAAAATCACCAGCCACTATGGTGGGGATGTTGTCCAAATACTTGATTAGGGCATTGTCCAATGTGCAAAGAGTCTCAGTTTCCCCAGTAGAGTCTACCCTGTTATATACGTTGAAAAATGTCCCTTTCCAACCACTGGGTAAGGACAACTCAAAAGCCAAAATGTCCTGCGAGTCTACATGAAGCCTCTTGATTTTGGTCGCTAATGCGTTCTTTACCCAAACCAGCAAACCTCCCGCAGGACGGCCCCGCAATTTCCTGGTAGCAGCGATGGTAAGGGCAGAATAGCCACTTCTGTGGGGGGTAGATAAGCTCCAGGTTTCCTGCATCAGGATTGTGTCAAAAGTGTCTATAAAGGTACACCATTCGGGATCCGATAGTAATTTAGAGATCCCAGCCACATTCCAAACCAAAATCCTGAGAGGCATTAATGGAGACAACCCTACTTCAATAGAGCAAGTATTCTGAGTGATGGTATGCAGTTCAGTTGTGGCTTCAAACACAGCACAAGGTTCTGCATTATGTGTTAAGTTAGCTATTGACGAGGGGTTCGATGGGGGAAAAGAAGAATCCTGTCTGGGTTCAGGTAGCAAGACATTGTCCGATTTTAGTCAACATTGACTACTTTTTGTTCAACCTGGGCCGGAGCACAATTCATCCCTATGTGATCTATACGGCATTGCTCCTTCTTTAAGTGGGTATTGGTACCTGATCTGAATAGAGGTGTTAGGGGGGGGAAGTACGAGAATCAATTGACAAGAGCCCAGATACCATGGCTTTGTCAAAAAAACTTAGTGAGATTGTGTCATTTTTAGCCCCCGGGATATTCAACCTACTAACACATCTGATATCGTCCCTTATAATGGAATAGCAATGGTGGGATGACCTAAACCAATGAATAACCTTATTTAGTAGGGAATCGTGGTCCTCATAACTCCTATCTAAAAATGTTGGGACATTAGTAAGGTAAACTACATCATGGCTACCCTTGCCCTCTGGCCTTCTGTACACTCCATCCCTTACCACCCCCATCCCGTGTGGAGTTTCACGAAATGACCTGTGTGTGTAACCTTCATCCAAAGTCACCTCCCCTCTATCCGGGTATCTAGGTCCTAGTGCCCCTCGGTTAACTCCCTGTAAAGTGTGTTTTGTTAATCTTAGGTCCCTAGAGTTTAAGAGAGATGACACCACAGGTACTTGGGATTGGTGAGAGGAGTTTAACGGGGGGGCTCTAGGTTGTTTTTCTGCCTGCCCGTGCTGATGTTGCTTCGAGCCGCTGTCATTATCTAGAGACGGCATTACCAAGGGACTTTTAGGGGATACATGGCTTGCTTCACTCCCATTTCCATTAATGACCTTCTGGGAAAGACTCCCAACCTCCCTTCTAAGAGCAACCACTTCTTCTTTCAGTGACTCAATCAAAATCCTTAATGCAGCCAATTCATTAGAATGGGCACTTCTACTTTCACTGGGATTAGGCTCATTTGCCCCACAGTCATCAACCTCTAGTACATCAAACCTGTTGTGGCAATCTACCTGGACAACATAGGGGATAGAGGAGGGCCCACAAGAATCATCTTGGAGTTTGTCTACTAACAAATCAGGCTCCTTCCGCTTATCCTTAGCCAATCCCTTTTTTTTCCCTTTCAGGGTGGAATTAAACATACATGGGATTGTCTTAACCGAGGTGTGTTTAGACTTCACAATTTGGGAGGTGGGGAACAGACCTGGGCCAGGTAACCCGACACCGTGATCGGCAGCGGGCTCTCTACATGGGATACAACCAACCAAGTCCTCTTCGATAGTAGAAAAATTTCGTTGGGAGTCAGCTATCTCCTGGCACTCTGATAAGATTGATTCAATACGATCCATGGTCTCGTGACAGACTGTACCAGGGGATTTTTTCTTTTTTTTAGCATTATCAGGGCCGTTGACCCTCTCCTGACCTTTCCTTTTACCCATCTAGCCCAATTATCCAGGAAAATGTTTTGCTAAAATAATTATGATGATGAATTTGCTACTTAGCAATGAGTCAAAATATAACAAAATATGTGCTGAAACAAAGGGAGTCAGATATCGATGGAGATTCTGTCTGGTCACCATACAATCCCTAGATACATAAAATGTTTTAGATACATTAACATAGAATGACATAGGATAACAGAACTAACAACCCCCCAGATTCCTGGCCCCCACAAAAAAATATGTATCCTTTGCACTAGGCAGTAGTCAAAGCCAGGGAGACCAGCTCCAGGGAAAAAATCCCAACAAAAACGTTTCAATAGCGGGCACAGTACCTCAGCTCCACAGGAAGATCCGGAGATCCAGAGCCGAAGCCTGCACCACGGGCGAACAAAAAGAGACACCGAAAGGGGGTGACCCTGCCCTGCCTCTTCATGGCAATGACGCGCAAGGATGGGCCCGCCCGCGCGCGTCCAGCGCCGCGGGTGTTCCGGCGCGCTTTAGTGCGCGATTCAGGGATTCAGCTCCTCCCTCCTAGGAGAGCAGTGGAATATGGGCACTGGAGTCCCCCACCGGCCACAGCAGCAATCGCGTCCCGCGCCGCGGGTGTTCCGGCACGCTTTAGTTCGCGATTCAGGGATTCAGCTCCTCCCTCCTGATAGAGCAGTGGAATGTGGGCACTGGAGTCCGCCACCGGCCACAGCAGCAATCGCGTCCCACGCCGCGGGTGTTCCGGCACGCTTTAGTGCGCGATTCAGCTCCTCTCTCCTGGGAGAGCAGTGGAATGTGGGCACTGGAGTCCCCCACCGGCCACAGCAGCAATCGCGTCCCGCGCCGCGGGTGTTCCGGCACGCTTTAGTGCGCGATTCAGGGATTCAGCTCCTCCCTCCTGGTAGAGCAGTGGAATGTGGGCACTGGAGTCCGCCACCGGCCACAGCAGCAATCGCGTCCCACGCCGCGGGTGTTCCGGCACGCTTTAGTGCGCGATTCAGGGATTCAGCTCCTCCCTCCTGGGAGAGCAGTGGAATGTGGGCACTGGAGTCCCCCACCGGCCACAGCAGCAATCGCGTCCTGCGACGCGGGTGTTCCGGCGCGCATTTGTGCACAATTCAGGGATTCAGCTCCTCCGTCCTGGGAGAGCAGTGGAATGTGGGCACTGGAGTCCCCCACCGGCCACAGCAGCAATCGCGTCCCGCGCCACTGGTGTTCTGGCACGCTTTAGTGCGCAATTCAGGGATTCAGCTCCTCCCTCCTGGGAGAGCAGTGGAATGTGGGCACTGGAGTCCCCCACCGGCCACAGCAGCAATCGCGTCCCGCGCCGCGGGTGTTCCGGCGCGTTTTAGTGCGCGATTCAGGGATTTAGCTCCTCCCTCCTGGGAGAGCAGTGGAATGTTTGCACTGGAGTCCCCCACCGGCCATTATAGAAAATAGAGGTAAGGCGGCCCTGATCCTACTCAATCTTTTCGTCGCATTTGACACAATCCACCATTCTCTTTTGATTACTCAGCTCGAAAGTATTGGTATCAAAGGCCTGGCACTAACATTACTCAGCTCCTTTTTGTCCAATAGAGAGCAAGTAGTCACTCTGCAGGACTTTACCTAAGGCCCTTTACACTTCCCTGCGGGGTTTCTCAGGGGTCCTTGTGAAGTCTCACCCTTTTTAATATTTACATCACCTCTCTGATTGAACTCATTCAGTCATATGGTTTCTCAGTTCTTTCTTATGCTGATGACACCCAGATAGTGGTGTCAGTCTCTTCGAATCCAGAGAAAGTGGTCAACCAATTTAACAAATGTATGAGTAAAATCGTTGATTGAATGCAGAGGCATTGTTTAAAAATAAACTCTTAGAAAAGTGAGGTGCTTCTTTTTGGCAGTGACACCTCATTTTGGAGTACTGCCTGGTGGCCCTCTAATCTTGGGTCTCTTCCACCTCCGGTACAAAAAGCAAAAAAACCTAGGGGTCATATTTGATGTCAAACTTTCCTTTACTGATCACATCAATCAGGTGACATCTTCCTATTTCTTCACACTAAAAATTCTAAAAAAAAGCCCTTCCATTCATTCCTATGGAGCTGCAGAAGACAGTTATTCTGGCTCTGGTAATTTTCAAAGTTAGATTACTGTAACGCTCTGTATGAGGACATTCAAAAGCACCAAAGAAACTACAGGGGCATATTATCAAGCCCCAGCGATAATTATCGCTGAGCGCGCTTAGCGCGCTTTAAATTATCGCCGGCTATCGCTGGAATATATCGCCAAGCTAGCGCTGTATCATCAATGCTTAGCGCCATGGCGATAAATATTCAAGCGATAGCGGGGTTTTCCATGGAACATCGCTGGTTTTCCAGCGATGTTCCATGGAAAACGGCGATAACTTGATGATAAGGCCCTGTGGCCTTAGCCCCACAATCCACCTCCCATGTTAGGCATATTATCAACCGGCAGCGATAATTATTGCTGGCCGCTCCTAGCGAGAAATTATTTATCGCCGGCTATCGCTGGCAATTATCGCCATGCTATCGCTGTATCAACAACGCATAGCGCAATGGCGATAATTTTCCAGCGATAGTGGTGTTTTCCATGGAACATCGCTGGTTTTTCAGCGATGTTCCATGGAAAACGGCGATAACCTTGCTGAAACGACCCTGTGGTCGTATCAGCATAATCCACCCCCAATGGTAAGTATACCTAAGTCAGCATTTTTGCAGACGTTAGTTTTTGGCAAAAACCGCGGTTTTCGCCAAAAACTAACGTCTGCAAAAATGCGTGGGCCTCCTTGTAAATTTCGCGATGTGCACATCAGCGATGATTTGCAAGGAGTACTGCCCAGTGACGCCCACTTTGCATCTCATTAGAGATGCAAAGCGAGGCATCGGGAAAACGGGTGCTAACATGCGCTAATGCATGTTAGCATCCCCTTGTAGATAGGGCGATGTCATTTGCCGCTTTTTGGCTTTAAAGCCAAAAAAGCGGTGAAATGGCCCTTGATAATATGCCCCTTAGTCCTTTATTTCAGACAGCACAACAAACACCCTCAGCTCCTCAGCTCCAGGTGTCAGTCAGCAACTGACAAACCTAGAACCCCCATACCAAAACCCCCAAGAATTCCAACCCTGCCATTCCAAAGAGAACATAGAAAGTAAGAACACAACCCATCTTCCCCCTTAACATAACCACAAAAGGAAACTTAAACCCTTACTATTAAACCACCCCCCCAAGGAAACAAGATGCATACAAAACAATTCCCAACTAAGGGGCCGTTTATGATGCCGTAGGAAATGGCTCCGATCCTCGGTCGGAGCCGTTCCTACGGCAACGTAATCTCCTGTTTGGATTAATTTCCGACCTACCCATTTTGATGGAGTCGGTCGGAAATTAATCCTAACAGGATTTCCGAATAGCTTACGACGGGCTTGGAGAGCCTGTCTGCCATTTGGAAAGGGGCCTGTAATCCCAAAGGCATCTCTTTCCGCCCGAGGGATTACAATGGCAGATTTCTACAGCCTTTCTGTGCCGGCCTTTCCGAAACAGAAGGGGCTGTGGGAATCCAACTTTGGGGCCCCCCATGGGTGCAAGCCCTGTTGATCCCTGCAACCGGTGGCAGGCACCTTGAGGTGCCCGCCACCAGGTGCAGAGATGAACTGCACCACAGCTCTTTACAATGAGAGCATGCATTCTGGTCAGGATGCATGCTCCTATTTTAAAGAATAGGATTGCGACCGAACAGTGTTCGGTCGCATCCTAATTGCTGGTTTGGGGCGGCCAACAGGAGGTCGGTCGGTCCCAGTTCCAGATCGATGTCGGACGGACTCAGGTCCGTCCGACATCGAAATCGGCCCCAAAGTGGGAACATAAACATGAGTGTCGTCATGGATGGATGACATGCGTGCAGAAACAAATATACGGAGAAAAGGGACACTCATTCCAACACATAATCTTTTCAATATTGAGGGGGGCATACCCTTCTACAACTTTCCCTTGCCATTGTAGGGCCTTCCAAGATTCTCCCCTGCCCTTCCATCAACGTTCCACCAACCTCATCTCCATCACCCAAACCAAACAAATAGCTCTCACACAAGCGATCCAGGGCAGACATGGCATCTCCACCACCTGCATTCGGCAAGTGGTTCTCACACACACAATTCTGGACTGGTATGTCAGGAACACTTCAATCAAACAAGTGCCCTTCCATCACTGCCCTTTCATAGTCATCATCTACTGCACCTTCATTCCCCACCAGCACTACACTCCTTTTGCTCCACCATTTCCCATTCTCCACCAAAACTGCATGCTTAGATACCCTAACAATGTGTGTTTTGGTAAAAAAAACTTGGTATTGCTTTTCTTGGGTCCCATCGGTCTCTTCACTTTAGCAACATCTCCCACATGAAACTGAACCTCTTTTGCCTTCTTGTCATTGTCATAATTCTGTTTAATTTTCAATTGAGTTTTTTCTCCCATGTCACGCACTTGCTCCAAATCAGGTATCCTGTTGGCACTATGCATGTGCTCCAACACCAAGCTGGGACTCAACTTGCAGGGACCATAGTGTCCCTTCAACAGCAGAAAAGGTGAGATGCCAGTGAGAGAATGTGGAGTATTGTGATAACTCCGCAATCTTTCCTGCACAGCTTCAGAGACCATTGCACCCGCCATAGTAGCCATTTGAATCTCTCTCCATCATACCATTGCCTTGGGGACTATAAAAAGCTACTGTCAAGTGCTTTACACCCATCGTTTTCAAGAAAGATTGCATCATTTGTGACTTAAACTGGACGCCATTGTCTGAGACCAAAACTTTGGTAACTCCTTCTCTGTGAAACATATTCTTCAACAGTTCAACCACTGCAGTGGTGGTAGGTTCACTCAAACATTTGCATTCAACCCATTTTGAGTAATAATAAACTACCACCAACGCATACCTCTTCTCCAAAATTAAGGTTGAACATTGGGCCTATGAAATACATGCCCTGTTTTTCCCAGGGACCATTAGGAAAACTGACTGGGTGAAGAGGAGTGTTGCGCACATTCACATTTTTATCTGCATTCCACACCATCCCACAAATGTCTCAACTTCCACATCCATTCCTGGCCACCAGTAATACTGATACAACCGTTTCTTTGTACGAGTCTTCCCAAGATGACCCTGATGAGCAAAATGAATTAATCTAGCTCTAAATTCTACCGGAGGAACCAGTAAATTCCCTCTCATGATGGCATTGTCTTCAATAGTTTGTTCATCCTTTACCTTGTGATATGGCCGCAACCCATTACATAGGTTTCTCTCCTCAGGTCAACTTTTTACAATGAAACCCTTAATCAACTCTTGCAACTCGTCACGTTTGGAGCACTCCATCCATACAGATTTACTTATTGCTCCATCCAGAACTACTAACCCATCAACCATTCCAACCACACATTCCACATTGTCTTCATGCTGGTTACCTTGCAACTCATCCATTGGACATCTGGACAGAAAATCAGCACAAGAGTTTTTTCCTCCAGGGATGTGCCTGATAGTAAAATTCAATTCAAACATCCTGGATAACAACCTCACCAATCTCGGACTGTCCTTGTAATGATCATTCTTTGATAAGAAATAAATAAGGGGCTTGTGATCTGTCACCAGGACAAATTTCCTTCCCCACAAAAAGGTTTCAAAGTGCTTGGTCGCCCAAACGCAGGCCAAGGATTCCCTTTCTATTGTACTGTACTTGCACTCCATCGAAGGTAGGGACCTAGACGCAAAACCAACTGTCTGTTCTTTGCCTTCCACCATCTTTGTGAGAACAGCACCCAGGCCTACCCTGCTTGCATCCACTGTCACAATAGATGCACATTATCCCTCAATGCACGTAAAGCTGGTGCCTTCAGAATAAGATTCTTCAAATTTACAAATGCTGATGACTCAATCTCTTCCCACGAAAATTGCTCTCCCTTCCTAAGTAATTTCCTAAGGGGCTCTGTTTGAAAAGCAAAATTATCTATGAAACGTGAATAATATTCACAAAGCCCCAGAAAAGACGCAACTGGTCTTTGGTCTCTGGTCTTGGACTGTCAATGACTGCCTTGACAAGGTCAGCTTTAGGTTTAATTCCCACTTCTGAAATGTGGTGACCCAAATAATCAATATTATTAACAAAAAAATTGAATTTTTCCTTCCTAACTGTAAACCAGTGTTTTCTAACTTGCCCAACACCTCACTCAATACACACAAATGCTCCTCAGTAGCTTTTTGAAAAAATGTGGATGTCATGCTCATTTGCTAGAACACTCTTGCATTCCCCAAACAGTCTGAACATCAACTTTTGAAAAATGGAAGCCACGAGGCCAGGCCAAAAGGCATCCTCAAAACGTTAAAGGCTCCAAAGGGAGTGTTAAAGGCAGTCAAAGAACATGAAACCTCCACCAGTTCTACTTGATGGTAGGCCACCTTCAAGTCTATGCAGGAAAAGACGTTGGCACCACCCAGTTGAGCCAGAATCTCCAGAATCTTTGGTAAAGGGAAGCAATCAATTAAAATGTTCTTGTTCAGTGATCTCAAATCAATGCAAAGTCTGATATCATTTGTGCCCTTTTTCTTCGCGACGACAATGGGTGAAATCCATTGCGAAGAGTCTATAGGTTCAATAACCTTGTCAGCTCACAACTTCTCTAAATGCTGTTTTAATTATTCTCGGACGCACAAAGGAACATTCCTTACTTTGTGGATGACTGGCACAGCGTCTTTCTTAATGATTTTATGCTCAAACCTTTTGCACCAAACCTAGTCTATCTTCCATTAGGGCAATGTGCTTAAGCAATAACTGTTGAAGAGAAGTATTGGATGCAGGTAGATCCACTAAAGAAATTGGACATGCTGTGCCTGGTCTTAAAACCATCCCAAATTTCCCTTGATCTTTCCATCCTTGAATGTTGTAACCTTTCTTTGTCACATATACTTTAGTAACAATTGATCTATCTTTAAATTTATTTTTCTCAGAAAAGTACCCCTATGTCCTCCAAACACAAATATGCGAACATCCGGTGGAGACAATTGAACAGAGTTCCATTTTTTGTAATATAACTCAACAGTCACGAAAGTGATAGGTGAACCGGAGTCCACAGTCACTTGAGCTTCCACATTACCAATCATTACGTTGCAGAGTTGATCACCATCGCCTTTTCCAGATTCTATGGAAAGGACTATTTTGTTGAAGCTTTTAATAGTGCATATGCTGAGATCTGAATGTTCATCAAGTTGCTCAAGGGTTCCAACTCTTTGAGTATTTTTGCACATGCGCGCAAAATGCCCAACCTTCTTGCACTTCATACAAGGGTTGCCTATTGCTGGGCAATATTTTGCATTAGCTAAGTGTGTGCTCGATCCACATCTAAAACAGTAACTTTGCTTTTTGTTCTCTGTAGCCTTATGAGTAATAACTTTAGGTTTGGATAACACTGTATTAACTGGTTCCACCTCAGATTCACTTTTGTACCTATTTAATTCTTTTGAGGCTAAAACTGATCTTTCAATGCCCCTGGCAATTTCTAGCATCTCGTTTAAAGTATGATTTCTGCAACATAAAAGTCTCTCTTGTGTTTTTTTGTTGAAACAATTCACAACTAACTGGTCTCTTAAATATGAATCAATACTACCATCAAATTCACAAGTGGCAATTAATACTCTTAATTCAGCTAATAAGTGTCAATAGATTCATGTTGCTGCTGACGTCTGGTTTAAAACCGGTGTCTTTGAACTATTACACTTGTATCATCCTTGAAATCGTTATTTAATCTGCATATTGCTTCTTTATAAACATCCAAGTCAGTTTCATCTGGTTGAGTAACCACTGGAAGATGGTCAAAAATACGTTGTCCTTCTGATCCCAAACAATTGTACAAAAGTGCCAATTTGCTGACGTTTTCAAATTGGGACCCATCCATTGCTATGATATAGCTTGCAAAACCTTTGAACCAATGCTTCCATTTGGTCTTTAATACACCAGGGTCTGGTAGAAAATGTGCAGGACAGGTTATATTTTGCATTCTGGCACTTGAACAATAGAACAGTCTTTACAAGGTGAAAATGTATATTTTTCCAATGACAGAATCAGTTGAAAAGAATGACAAGTTTAGCTTTCCATGCTTCCCTCCTTCGGTTTGTATTCAACCAATAGAAACATTTTTGGGAAAATAAGCTCCACCTCTGCAGCAGGAATCGAGACATGCAGATGCTCAAAACAGACGGATAAGGCTGCGCGTGCGGTGCGCTGAGTGAGAAGGCAGCGTGAGCATAAATTTCAGGTAAGCGACTATTAATCATGAGCAGGCTGATTAAATAGAGGGTAACGATGCAGCATCTCAAGGGGCGAATTTGAATTAGCTCTTGAGGAGCGCGAGCAGGCAGAGACGAGTCAGAGATCACCAGGCAGCGCGAGGAGGCCGAGCTCCAACAGGTGTTCAGATCAGAGCGTGAGGGACACGAGCATACTGAGGAGATTAGAGGCTCATGGGGCCAATGCAGAGGCGATAAAATCAATTATAACTGAAAGTCTTTACCTCAGGGCTGATGAAAAGTAAGATCTTGTGCTCTGCTTGCAACAGAAACAGGTGTAGATTCCTCTCACCGCAGTGATGAGCCAAGGCAGTGCCGTTCACGGTGCTGTCTCAAGACCCAATTGTCGCCAAAATGTGATGGGTTCCTTTGAGCGGTGAAATGAAGAGTCCACGAACGGTGTGGAAGAAAGTACTCCTTTATTTCAGACAGCACAACAAACACCCTCAGCTTCTCTGCTCCAGCTGTCAGCTAGCAACTGACAAACCTAGAACCCCCATACCAGAACACCCCGAGGATTCAAACTCTGCCATTCCAAAGAGAACAGAGAAAGTAAGAACACAACAGTATCCTATGATCCTGGGAGAGGCTCTTTTGCTTCTCTCATGCAACATACAATCAATTTCCATTGAAACGGCTCTTCACTTCCACCATAAGTATTAGTGTGGCTGATACTAGTTGTGATTGTGCTATAAACTTTTTGTGCGTATGTGCTATGTACCTGGGGTGATTGGCTAGAAGATGTTAATTGCAGTACATTATCCACTTCCATTTTTTGTGTGCATGTGCTTACCTAAATGTGACTGCCCTCTCTAAACACCACCAGCGAAGGTTAAGACATCTAAACTTGCATCCCTCCAAGCCTAAGGTCTTGAGCAACAAACAACTGTCCTGAACTGGCATGGTCCATTCGTAGCTCTTTAACCAGATTTGACTAGCTACAGCTTAGCCCTATCCAGAATGTCAAATGTATTCTTAGTTGAACACAGTACAATCTCTGAAGCATTCAGAGGCTTTTACAATTGTATTTTGCTTCACGCTGTCTGGAAACAGGTGAGATCCCACCCAGGAAGTGCTGTTCCCACACCTCCAGTGACAAATATAAGCCTTACCATGCTTGGCCTGATATAGAGATCCTGAACAAGGTGAATATTGTGTTGTTAGTTTCCCATTTGATCTGCTCCGGGACTTAATAAGTACTTGCCCTACAGAAGCAGTTCCTTGTAATTGTCTTGACTTCCAAAGACGCTGTGCAGTATTGCCTGAGAGGAGACATCTGACTATTACCAGTACCTTGTGCTGTCTTTTTCACTAGCCTAGGATGAAACCTAGCATCTTGAGGGGCCATGCTTCTGCACTCAGTTTGATGACTGGGCACGAAAGTGCCCTGCAGGGTGGAGGGCCTTTCATGATGCCGAAGAGAAGAGTAAGGCCCAGTTGAGCAGAAGCCTGCATGGAGGATGGCATGCAAGGAAGAGATTTTTCTCAAGTTAGAAGGACATCTACCCATCTGACATTATCCCATTAACACCAAGCACCTCTTAACCAAATTCACCAGGGTCGTGAAAGAGCTAGAAAATTGAAGGCACTTGCCTATTGGTGATCTTGCAGTGCCCTTAGCTCACCCACTTTGGATGAGTCTATATTGCCCCTTTTTCCATTAGAAGAGGGACATGAAACATTTATAGGCCACTTGTGACTCATCCATTCACCTATACGCAGAACTCGACTGTATAGTTGAGTTGTGACATTACAATGCCTGCTGTAAGAGCCAGAAGTCAGGGGAAAGGCTGGTCAGGTCACGGAACATAATTAAAGCAGCTGTTTAAAGAACAAACAAAATATTGCTTTTCATTCTTCTGCTCCGTTTTCTAACTGTGCAGTGATAAGAAAAAGTTGATATTTATGGTAACATGGTTATTGTCTGCACTCCTTATGTAATTATAGAAAAGCTAGACTCTTTCTGCATCCTTCTACTATACTTTTGTTTTGAAAACAGACTAGTCAGTATTAAACTGATTTTATTATCTTTTTGTAACAAACAGCTTTTTTGGTGTGTTTAACTTTGCACTAAAGATTCTATTTTTATTCTTCATGTTTGCAAACAAGCTCTCTCTTTCATATGAAAGAGCTACACACCAAGGATTTAAGTGGTTTATGGGTAATGTGATGGTGTGATCATGTATTTTAAGCAATAAAGTACCCCCTACCATACATCATAAGGATATTGCAAGTAACCTTGAAGTTCCATATTCTTATAAAGAACCTTGGCCATTTGCCTTATTCCTTTACTTGGTCTTGGAACTCCTAGGTGATTGGCAATAGCCTTATAATGGGCAGCAGGAGGTACTTTATCCCATATATAATAGGCAACTGGGTGAGTCACAAGTCACCAATTATACAGAAATTAGAAACAAGTTTTTATACAAGGATTGCAAAATCCCATGCTTCACAAGTAAATTACTACACAAATCTCAACTGGAGCTGTGCTGACTCATGCTCAGCCTATCTCCGTTGACACTATAACTGCCACAGATAGAATACTGTAGAAACGTAGAACGAATGACCAGGAGAACAATGTGCTTAAAGAGAGGTTTATTGGTAAGAGCCCAGCCACAGCACAGGTACAGCTCTTCACTGAGGGGAACACTTTCTCCACAGTAGGAATGTAATGTCAGAACTTTCTATTGTCCCAAGGAACAGAAGGGGGCATAGGTAATGGCAGAAACCACAATGGAGGATACCACACAACCCCCTCTCATCACCAAACAAGATAAAAGGGTTAAAGGGAAAGGGAAGGAGGACAAGGGAGGGGATGGCCCACACTGACAACAAGAAGGAATGAGAGAAGGGGTAGTCCTAAGGTTGAGCACTGATAGTGGCATAATACGATACAAACAGGTGAGTAAACTTTTGTATAAGATACAACTTTTAGGATACTAGGTGAATGATAACACCTTTTATAATCCCAGACATTTTCTTGTGAACATATGTATAAGATACGCTTTATAGGATCTAACATACACAATGAAAGATCCCTTTTAATCCTGGACATAGTCTTTCAAGTATTTTGGTGGTCTGATGGGACATGTCCGTACTCTACAAGTGAAACTCTCATTGAAATGATTGTTGTGAGCAGTATTCAATAACCCATTCCCTCTGCCAGCAGGATTGTCGTTGCTTGAGTCTCCTCCTGCTGGCTGATGTTTGGCATCCTTTCTAACTGAGTTTTGACACCGTCCCCAAATTCCATATTCTACTAATGTCAGTCTTTATAGCATTGCGAAACACTTTGACTGCTTTCATGGCTTTTGAAAACTTGGAGTCTTTGACAACTTCACTCGGAGACTTAATCTTTACCCAATCTCTGATGACCACAACATTGGAAATTTTGGTGTGTTTGTCTTGGTCATATCTTTCTTTTCTTACCTCCTGGTGTATCATTTCTTGTTGTTTCCAGGGTTGTCTGGAGTTCACCTCTATCCATTGATTAAGATCTTATCGCTCTCATTGTATGGAGCAAAGTTCCTTACAGATCTTTCAATTTGGATGTCCATGCCAGGCCATCAAAAGTCCATTCAGAGTCTTTCTTTGGTCTTGGAAACTTCAAAGTGGCCTTCATGTGCTTTATTTCTGAGTTTCTCTCACATACTTCCAGGGGAAATTAGATTGGTGCCCCTAAACAGACATTCATCCAGTTCTGTAAGCTCATCTTTAACACACCAATAATCTTTTAATTCCTCCTTGACAGTGTTCTTGTTTGGCCAACTATTGTTCACATACTGTCTGACTGCCTCCAGGGTTTTATCCTCTCCGAGGCTTCTTTTCCATTCAGTCTCAGTTATCACACCATCAGAAATGACGCACATGTTCGATAAGGCTACCTCTTCCTCGTCATTCTCTGTTTCCTCATCTAGACTACTGTTCATGTTGGGAGGTAGCCTGGAAAAGACAATCCACTGCCTTATTCTTTACTTCTGGAACATATTAAACTGTAAATGTGCGTTCCCGTAGGTTGACAATCCATTTCCTGATGTGGCTAGATACTGAGTCTAATCCTTTTCTCTCAACAATTTCTTTCAGTTGTTTGTGGTCAGTCCCCATACAATTTTTTTTAAAACTTTTGTATGGCCCAGAATACTACTAGGGCTTCCTTTTCTATTACGGAGTAGTTAGCTTCTGCCTCCCCATAATGACTTTGATGCAGAGGTGACTGCTACCTCATTCTTTCCTTCGCATTCGAAGAGTATCACACCCAATCCTTTCATGCTGGCGTCTGTAGTTATAACCACTGCTCTGCATGGTACAACGGATCTGAGTTGTGGTGCAATTTCCAGACTCTGTTTGACATTTTGAAACTCCATTTCGCAAGTGTTGTCCCATATGAACTCAGCTTTTGATTTGATTAGTGACCTCATGTGGAATGTTGTGTTTGCAAAATTTCTTATGAACTTTCTGTAAAACTCCACCATGCCAAGGAACAATCGGAGTTCATCTTTGTTGGTTGTAGAGGCTAAGTTCATGATGGAGTTCACAAGATCTTCTTTTGGTTCAATCCTTTTCTGGAAATCTTGTGTCCCAGGTAGGTTATTTCTTCACATGCAATTTTGCATTTTTTAGCCTTCACAGTGAGATCAAAACTTTCAAACTTCTTTATTTCAATTTTGTCACATATTTCAGATACTTTGGAGCTTTTATATTCTCGCTTTTCTTGTATCTACAGCACACAACAAAATGCCCCTCTTGCCACAGCCCTTACACTCTGCCTTCCATGCTGAGCATTCCCTCCAGTGGGCCATATGGCCTGTCATGTAACACCTGAAGCACTGCTCTTTGAAGCTCAGATCATTGGTTCTAAATATCTCCTTCTTTTTCTCTTTCACAACGCTTATTTTCCCTTATTTTCATGTGAATTGCTTTTATTCTCAACTTTCAGTTCTTTCTCACAGGACAGCATGTGTTCCACTTATTATGAAACTATTAATACTTCGTTAAGGGGGGGATTATCCTTGAGCCATAATTCTTTACCTAGTCTATCTATGATACAATTTAATTAAAACTGGTCATGAATGCATGCATCTAAGGAAGCACTAAACGTACTCGCTGCTGCTAGTTTCCTTAGCTCAGACACAAATTCTTCTATGCTCTCACCCTCTCTCTGACTCCTCTTACCATAGTGATATCTTTATAGGATGGTGCTTATTTTAGGTAAAACGTGTTTATCAAATTTCTTTACACTTATTTCATAAGCATTAGAATCTTCTACCTCATCCTCAAATAGATCTGGTAGGTGTTCTAGAACCTCATGTACTTCTTCTCCTAGGCAATGTGCTAGCAAAGCTACTCTTCTGTCAACATTTAAATTTGGACCACACAGTATGAGGCAATTATTAAAAACCTTCTTCCATTTACTCCATAACTTTGGGGGTTTGCCCGGTATGTTTATGAAGAATGGAGGTAGTGTGATGTTTTGCAGTGTGAAAGATAAACACGAAAGGGTTTACAAACAGTAATGCTCCACAGTGTAATTTGTACAGTGAGTTGTTACTGGATAGCAAATACAATATGTGCTATATAATTTTGATGAGCTGTACACTCAGAGTCTTTAGAGCAGTAGTATGAGAATCATGAACTGTGCACCCTGAGTCTCTGGAGCAATAGTTTGAGAATCAGTGTTCCTTGTCTTGTGATCCACTGTACTTAGAGTGTAATTTGGCCAGTGTGGATCCTTGAAGTTATTAATATCAATTGTAATGCATTGCTTACACATGGAGCAATAGTGTGTGAATCACTGTTCCTTGTCATGTGATTTACTGTGTTTAGAGAAGCCAAAACCTGGATTACTGACACAAACCAATACATAGATTACTGACATATTTGTATTGGTTTCCACAATAATCATGAAAATGCACTGGGTTCCGACAGATGGTGCAATAACACTCCCTTCCTTCTCCTTTGTATTTTTTTCTTTCTCTTCAAGCTTTCCTGAAGTGGTAGGCAGAGGACATGAGGCAAAGCAGCTAGGAGGCACCAACACAGCCGGTAAGAGTATGTGAAGGCAGCCGCAATACAGCTAAGCAGGCCACAAAATGGTACCAGTACCAGTGTTGAGTTCGCCTGCTCATGTTGGTTGTGCAAAATCAGTCAGGGCTGACTGGAATCCCCACAGTGTCGCGTTAGGCCTGCAGAATCAGTTAGGGCTGGCACGAACCTGCAGCACACACAAATGATCTAAATGGCCCATGCTGCCTTGGGGCAGAGAGTGTGGGGAGTGCTGACTGCAAGGTGGGGCTCAGGGAGTAACTTGGGAGAGGCAACGCTCTCTGATACTAGCGTGCATTGAAGTAGCTGTCTGCCAAAGATAATCAATCACCCAGCAGTCGGCCCTTGCAGCAATTCCTACGGCAATTCTAGGCACATATAAATGAGCACAGATGATACTTATAGTCACACTCAAAAAATGCTGGGGCACTTCAGAGCGGGATTAAGGCTGGAAAGTGCTGAGAGTTGCACAGAAAGCTAGCGGTGATGAGGCCCATACACGTTTTATATAGACACTAGTCAAAGTGTGCCTCCTGAAACCAATACACTGCTCACCAGCAGTGCGTTGTTTACTGCTTTAAGGCCCCACAGGCACATTCTAGATTAATGCACACTCATTAACACATGTACAGTATTAATGGGAAAGTTGCCAATAATGATCTAATGCTTTCTCTCCGATCACCTTCCGGGTTCAGTCAACCCTGTGCCCATACTAGCTTGTTTGGGTGTTCTTCAGCATAATCCCATCCTCTGTCACCAGTGTAGAAATGTAGAATGAATGACAAGGAGTAAAATGTGCTTGAACAGAGGTTTATTGGTAAGACACCAGCCACAGCACAGGTACAGCTCTTCACTGAGAGGAACACTCTCTCCACAGTTGGAATCTCATGTCGGTACATTCTATTGTCCCAAGGAGCAGAGGGGGGGCATAGACAATGGGAGGAACCACTATGGAGGATACCACAGTTACCCTCAACACAATATTCTGCATACATCTTTCATTCTGCACCAGAATACCAGTTTGGTCACAGTGCGTTTTATGAATGGTTAAATAAATACAATTAAATAAATAAACATTTTCGGAAAACAATGACATCTCAAACTTGGACAATGACAAGAGCCTACTGAAGGCAGGACACAACTTCTCAGTCACAAATCTGTAGGAAATAGATGTGCTGGTGTCTATTCTGTATCACAACCACTTTTATCAAACTCAAAAATATAAATTCAATATGCGATGAAGAACGAATGGGTTAATGGATGGATTTCGTTTTTTACCATCAAATCTGGGCAGGCTGAACAAAACTAAAAAATAAGCTTACAATTATGCAATGGTGTGTAAAACAGGGCCGGAAAGGCAGGGTGATGACAGATTTTCAACCTAGCCACATGAAAGCAATTTACATGCATTAAATCTACATAGTAATAGGATATTTATTTGAAACTTGGTCATGGTTCAAACCCTTTTTACATACATTGAACAATCCTAACCTAAAGCTTCTGCAGTGCTAGGTCAAAAGTCTCAAATACACGACATACAAGATCAACCAGAAATTAAAAGTCTGTGAGAAAATACTAGTTGGGCAGGTCAGTTTTATTATTCAACTTAAAAATATAAAAATATATTACACTAATCAATGTTTGGTTGAATATGTTGTTTTCTTGTGCCTAGAAACTGTATGTATGTGTCCAGTGATCGAGCAGGCCCTTTCATAGTAGAATAGGCAGCTACTTTTAAATTTATATAGTTTATGTAACACACAGTCTTGTTTAAAGCTAAATTAGGAACATATTTGTAAATGGTAATGTCTGAGGAGTATTACATATGACGCATACCTTACATCCAGGTGGACGGTTGCTTCCCACCAACTTCCCTGTAAAATATTCAACCTAGATAATCACAACGAAGTGAAATGGCCAGAACGCAGCTCAATAAATGAATATATAAGTAAACAATCGTTTCTTTTTTAAAATTCAAATAAGTCAAAAAATGTTATAATTACATCTATCTATCTATCTATCTATCTATCTATCTATCTATCTTTCCATCTATCTATCTATCTCGCACTCTCTTGGGGCACACTTGGCTAATTATACCCGTGCCCAGGAATGCAAGGCTGTACTTGGATATGTGAAATTGTTTATAGTTTGCAGAGTCATTTGCCATATAAGGCTGCATCTAGCATATTTTGGCAGTACCTGGGCATGACACATTGGCAATGTATAGATCAAAAGATGCACTTAGCATATCGCATACAACTGGACATGCTGGATGTCCTGCGCAAAGATTGTGCATACCTGACATTTAACAGGTTAAATTAACATATGTATAACAATCGTTTATATGGATGCCCATGGATCACTCCTTACACCACAGCCAGATGAGTTGAAGAAGGTCAGAGTTTAGACAAATTGAGTCCCCCAAGTACTCTGCTTCATTGTGGACAGGCCCACAGCTCAATCCTTTCATACATATCATTTATTTTCCACATGGACAGCTGGATATGAATATGTACATTACATCCACCTTAAAAGTCTTGTTTAGTAACAAGAAGAAGCGTGTTCTGTCTAATCAAAACTGAAGGGTGAATACATTCTGCCTTCAGGAAACTGAATGCAGATGTAGCATATTTTTCTCTTTCCAGCACAGTTAACCAGTAGCGGCCGGTATTAGGGCAGAGTGGCGGAGCAGGCGGTGCGGGCAGGAGGGGGCTAGGAAGACAGGCGATGACAATACAAAAAAAAAAAAAGAACTTACCTGCTCTGCTACCTGCCTCTTTGCCGCTCTTCTGCTTCTCACTGAAGCACAGGCTACCAGTCTCCCCTGTGGCCAATCCTGACACTGCTCTCATGCATGAGTGCAGTGTCAGGATTGGCCTGAGTGCCCTCGATTTGCACTCCCAGGGAGACTTTGAGCCCTTTGCTGTCTCCAACCCGACTATGCTGCTGGGATGGAGACAGCACAGTGCGCATGACGATTTGGCCGTCCTGAGAGGGCCGGCCAAACAGACTTACTCACTGATAGCAGTGCACCTATCACTCATCCTGGTGACTGCCCCCGTGATGACAAGGCCTGGGCGGTAAATTCCGTTCCGCTCGCGGAATTTGCGGAATTTGGGTAATTTTGCGTTCCGCGGAGAACGCGGAATTGCCCAAAATTCCGCGATCCGCGGCTTCGCGGAGTTTTTGCTTGTTCGCGCTTTCAAAATGCGTTTTTGCGAGATATTTCTCCCCGAGCACGCAAACAGCGTTCGCGAACAGGAAAAAAGCATCGCGAACGGGCGGAACAAGCAATTCCGCGCGTTCGTGGAACTTTTGCGTGCTCGCGGAGATTTTTTACCGTTTCGCGGAGCTTTGCGTAGCGCGACTACGCGAATTCCGCCCACCCCTAGTGATGACCCCGCCCCCAAGACTCCGCCTGGCCTAGAACGTTAAAAATAAAACGATAATAAACCTGCTTTATTATCATTTTATTTTCCAAGTTTTGGAGGCTGCTGGCAGGGGGGGGCGACACTCCTCTACCATACCAGAGGACCTTCCGCTGCAGCTAACCCTTCTAAATTAACACTGGCTCTGCCAAGCATATCCTGACGGAATCCCCATATATTGTCCATGTCTGCCAGAACCCTGGGACTATCCTCACAATTTAGAATTGAGACCCATGCCGCTATTTTATGGTAATTAGTTTCCAGCCTTATTCCCTAATGTTTTCTGAGTTAGGGCTAGTGCTTTGGTACCGTGGTGATTCTTTTTGGTTGTTCCAAAACTAATTTAGTCACCTTAGACGTTTTGCGCTCATTGCAGTTGATCTGTTTTTGAAAAGAAGAAATTAAATAACAAGACACCCCATCGCTTTCGTAGAATACTAAACTCCCCTAGAAGCACAGACAGAAGAAAAACTTTTCTGCATTGTCTTTAAGCCCATCCTCCTCAAACAACCAGCAAATCCGAAGGATAAACTTAGCACAACACCACCTGGAAGTCCAATGGTAAAAAGAACAGACATCTCCAAAAATGCCCTTCTTGTTAGCAAGACTTTGGATTTCTTTTCCAACCCACGCCTGCCCTGCCTCCACCCTTCTAAGAATTGATAGACCTCAAGGCAGTGCTTCCCAGATTCTTTAGAACCACAACTTAGGGGCATATTCACGAGGAAGTGGCGGTGAGAGCCGTTAGCCTCCTTGGCTTAACGCCTCTCACCGCCACTTCGGAAACGCCAGGCTGCACCCTATTCTCAAGAATGTGGTGCATGCTGGCGTTTCCCCCTGCGACGGCGCTAAGTCTCATGACTTAACGCCAACGCTGGCACCCTTGCACCAGAGTGCAAGGGTGTCTGCGAGCAGGGAGGTTTGTTTATGCACATGAAGGTGTCCCTTCCTGCACATAAACAAACCTAAAATGCCGTTTAGTAACTTACATGTGTGCTGCTTCATGCAGCACACATGTAAGTTACAAAACTGCATTTTTTAAAGGTTTGTTTATGTACAGGAAGGGACACCTTCCTGTACATAAACAAACCATGGCATTTTGCTATTTCCATGTGTGCTGCACAAGGCAGCACACATGGAAATCATAAAAGCGAGGAGAAATTAAGCATTTCTCCTCGTTTCGCCACCTTAAGACCAGGATTTTTCTGGTCTTAAGTTCGGCGCTGCCACCTATTATCGCTGCCCTTGATAATAGGTGGCAGCGTCGAATTCAATGGGTGTTGCGGTGGTACGCCCACCGCAACACCCACTGCACGCCCCCTTTCACGCTAAGTTTAGCGTGAAAGGGGCCCTATTCTCAAGGCAGCGTTAAGCCACTTAACGTGGCTTTGAGCCACGTTAAGTGGGTTAACTCTGCCTTTAGAATAGGGCGCTGGCCCTATCGCCATGGGAAGGTAAATACAAGCATTGGCATAGCCAATAGGTCTCGCTTTTGGGACCTTATAAGTATTTAGGTATGCAGCACAATATCCTTAGTGCAACAACATCAACTGTTGCATGGCTAAACACTTATAAGGTCCCAAAGGCGAGACCTATTGGCTATGCCAATGCTTGTTACTAAAGGTTGTGCAGTACTTCATATTGTTTAGTGTTTGCAATATTTCCACTTTAAACCTTTCAAAAGGTTTTGTTGTGCTGTATCTATACAAGAAGTGGAGTGCAGGTGGCATACCCTAGCTATGGAATAGAGACATTGAATATTTGTAAGGTGAGAAATTGACATGCTGGCGACCCTAGAAGTACTATTTCCCTTAACCCCATTCTGGAAGTGGGTTGAACACGCTGCATTTCTCATGGCCAGGTTCCTTACTATCCACTAAATTGTATGTCATGTTTAATGGGACCAACCCGTCATTTACAAGTAAAACCAAATTTCTAATGTTTGCATTACTAAACTCACTTTTGCTTGATCATGAAAAGTCAAAGATTATCCTAGGTGACGCTTGCCACAGTATTGTCTCGTGAAAACGTGATCCATTTTCTAAGTGTTCGGCATCTCGCCATGTTCATTAAAGCCTATATTTCTACCCATCATGTACTGGGCGCACGGACGAGCAGTAGAACATGGGTTTAGTGTGCGAATGTTGCAGCTTCATGTGCGCAGCCATCCATGCAAGCCCCCGTTCCTGCCCTCACCGAGCAGCACAATGGCACAAGGCTGCCCCATATCAAACAACAGCCTCTGCCTTTTGAACTCCCTGCCTCCCATTTGTTGGGCGACTGCGCCGCTTGCCTCATTCCATTCCCCCAAATGTTACCAGGGAGGAGAGCAGAAAGGACGAAACGCGGGGATGCTGGGGTAAGAAAAGTTGAAAAGAGAGCCGCAATGAATGGCTCACTTGTTGGCTTTTTAGCACAATTACCATACCTTGGGGAATACGCCGAGAATAGTTAATTATGACTAAACGGGCTCTCCTTTTCGAGCCAGTGGCAGGCTCGGGTCCAGCACGTCAGTTCCGTGAAGGGTTCTAAAATGGAGGCTGAGCGCCCTGTCAGCCAGGGGCGGGTCCGCGTGAGTGAAGCAGACAGGGGGAAGATAGCCGGCCTAGAGGCGCTTTTGAAAGGGGGGTGGCGCGCGGGATATTTGCATACTCGCCTTACCAGTGGGGTTTAATCTCGAGAAAGGAGGCGGCGGCAGCGCTATTGTCAGACAGGCTTTGTTCTACAGGCTGAGAGTGGAAGGAAATCGGATGAAGGCGAGTATCTGAAAGCTGCCGCCTTCGCCTTGACTTTGCACAGTTATTTAATGACCATAGTGAAGGATTCCTTTGTACGGTTTTATTCTGCACACAGAAAGTCAATGAACCGGTGACCTGATTTAAAACAAGCACAAGCGCACGCCTCGTGCGTCAGCAGAGGGAGGGGCAAAAGGAGGGGGCCAGCGCGATTCCCTTGCGGGAGCGAGCGGCAAGGCGCGATAATTAACATATGGCGCCAGCTGCTCGCTCCCGCAAGTGAATCGCCAGACGTGCACGCGTTGCCATTGGAAGCAATGCAACGCGTGCACGTTTTTGCAGGGAAAGCTGTGCCGATTTCTAAAGGTCTCTCCTATGCAGCGCATGCGCGCTGCGTAGGCGAGACCTAAAAAGTGACGTTCCCCTGGCGATAGGGGCTTGAGAATATGCCTCTCAGTTTTTAGAATAACAAACCTTTGCAACTCACGTATCTTTAATGGACATGAGGTGGGCCATTTTTTATGTAACTAAAGGATCGTGTGGTTTACAGACAACGCATTTTTACATGTAAATGGCCATTACATTTGCACAGATATACAATTCTACTGATAAAACTTTATTTCACACAAATGATATTATGTGGAAATCGGGTTTCAGTGAATATTTATCATTCGTGCATCACCAAGTAAAGTGTCTTACTTTCTTTTAATCATATTAAACTCTTTGCTTTCATCACACTTCAGAATGTAAACAAATGGGCTTCATTTTTGCTTTCCTAACTGCTGAATATGTGCAGTTCATTTACAGGCATTTACATTTTGCTGTGTGTTATAAAAAATGAAATCCAGCAGCCTTTCCTTTTACACACTCCTTGTACCCCTGCAAGATTGCCACATAATTTACTTTACTTTTCTGTCTGAAACTGCAAAGTGAAATCCCCATGTTAAGAAAATAAGCAGCAATTTCCCAGAAGACATAGCCTGATATTTGAGCTCTGTCTTTGTAGCAGCAAATGTGACAAGATAAATACAGAATTTAAAGGCATTATTATTTATTGCTTGGACTTTTGCGTCCCACCAAAAATCGTAGCTCCTGACCCACAGTATGGGAAACACTGCCTCAGGCTCTTCTTATTCAAGTCTATGACGAATGTAATACCTTGACCTGCATGCTCCCACCCCTTGCCTCTCGTTTTAATTTGTCCCACGTGTCTAATTGTGTACATTAGAAGGTTCCTGATTTGTAGACAGTGATACACATAGTTAAATGAAATTTCCATTCTCTGTTGCTAGTGAAGCACTTCACAACTTGTAGCAGTATGCCGGTGCTACAGCAACGCTGATTTTTTTTTTTTATGTAAGAACAATTCTGTTGGGGGTGCGATACCAGCAAATGCATTATAAATAGCTCTGGTACGTAGCTGTGCGGTATTTTGTTTGAGTGGAGCCTGTGTGTGTAGTCTGACTGGAGTCCAGTGTTCCATCAGGAGCCAGCCAGGGAGCCCAGTAAGAGAAAAGCTGAGGTGACATGAACATCTATGCTCCCGGTGGGGCTTTATACATAAAACTGCTTCTTCTTAGACCTGGATTGTAAATAATTAAATAAACATATTAAATGGAACCTTCCTGCGTGCGGATATTGAATACTGCAAAACCATTTACCAGGATGTAGCTTAATATGTGTTGCACTTACGCCATTTACCTGGTTAGCCACACATAATATGTGGTTTAATCGTGAGAAAACACCACATTGGTTTCTTGATTTGATGAGCCTAATTAAAATATACATGTGTTGTTATATGTTGATAAATGTTATATATATGAAAGTATTTTAACTTCTGCATTCCTCACCGAGGAATTTTGAAAGGTTTCAGGGTTAAACGAGATAAAATCACTTTTTTCTTTTGTAACTTTCTGTTCTTAGCCATATATGGATGGCACTGGGCTGCTTATTGAATATATGGGGCATGCAAGGGAAACCCTATCATAGCGTTCGCTTGCAGTCTAAACACGTGTAAATACAGAAACGTAGGTGGCATGCCTTCCTCATAAATAAAGTAAACCGATCAGGCAACCCGTGCCTTTAAAGTGCTTAAGCTCAAGATTCCTGACCTGCAGAGATTATACACACTGCTCGTCTCAGTTGAATCGAGCTCAGGAATGTCAAGGGGAGTGAAGAAAGTGAGCTAGCATGCCAAGTTTAAAACACTGATAAATACATATCCTTAATAACTTGTGGGAAGTTCTTATCTGTACCATAGACCTGGTTGTTCATCAACAGGTTGCCGTGTAGGGAAAGCAATGGCAGTGAAGAAAGTGTCAGCCACCCACTGGCATTTAAGATGTTTAAACGTGGGGTTTGGGCCCATACATTACGGATATACAGATTGGCCAGATTCCAAAGGTTTTCTCTGAGTATTGACATTTAAGATATGCCCATGTATGTAGCGGCAAAGTGAGCAAAAAAAAAGATGGGCTAGACTTCGGCACAGAGTAGTCGGCAATGGCTGAGATTAACTCAAGCATTCCACGAATCACCTTTTGATGCATCAAAGATGATTTTGATCCTAAATATAATATTGCAACTGAGGGGGAGATTTACTAAGATTTTGCGCCGTGTTTGCGTCACGAAAGTGACGCAAATCAGCGCAAAATCTTTTTTTCCCAATTTACTCTCCGGCGCTAAACTTGTTTATCGCTGGAAATAACAGAAAAGTAAAGTAAAGTGATTACTTTGCACCATGGGGGCGTACCAAGGGTGGTGCATGGGCGTTCTCATGCAACCACCCAAGGTTACTCATGCTAAACCCAATTTACTAAATAAAGTAGATTGGGTTTAGCGTGAGAAAACTGCGCCCCTTTCAAGTAGGCGCAAGGTAGGAGAAATGCTTTCATTTCTCCTTCTTTTTCCGATTTTGCATGTGTGCTGCACTTTACAGCACACATACAAAGTGGGAAAATGGTTAAAGTGAGTCTGTGCATAGTATTTGTAGTGGAAGGGTACCTTCCAGTACAAAACCTACGCTAGACTCGTGGAGGCAACCTTGCACCATGGCGCAATGGCTGACTTCAGCGCTGGCGCTAGTGAGAGGGGAGGAGAGTGCCTTATTTTAGTAAAAAGGGTGCTCTCATACTCTCTCCTTTTCACGTAGCGCAGCGCAGCATTTGCGGCTGCTGCCGTGCGCTACGTGAAAAAATAGTAAATCTGCCCCTAAACGTTTTTAGTCCTAGATGTTTTTGCTCCTAAATATGTTTTCTCACTACTGTTGATGTTGCATCAAGGGTGATTTTACACCTAATTGTGACTTTGTACCTAAATGCAATTTTGCAATTAATAGTGTTTTTTGATTCTGCAAATATTTTTAAACGCTTGTAGAAAACCTGCGTGTAATTTTGCACATAAACGGGTTTTCCTCGTAAAAGTGATTTGTGCTCCTAAAAGTATCTCCACACTCACACAGTTTCTTCGATGGTTGATTATGAACTGCAAAGTACTTTAATGGGATTTTGCAACTAAATGTCGCTTTGCTCTTAAATCTGATGGCATAGTGCTGTTATTTGCACCCCTAAATGGAAATCTGCTCATAACTGTTATTTTGCTGATAAATGTGTTTCACACTCCGGATATTGCACCACTAAATGTCATGTGACATTGGTGCACCCTTTTATACCTAATGTGGCATCTTTCTACTGTTTTTCCTGCAATACTGAGTGATTTTTAATAGAAATATGACAGCACACAGTTGCTGACTTTTCACAATGTGCAAATTGTGGGATTGTGTTTGTGCATCAAAGTGTGAGTTGTGTTCTAAAGGTGCACCAAGGGTGACTTTGCAAATGTGTTTTTCAACTTAAATGTTTTGGCCCCTAAATGTCACACTACAACCCTTCTTACTTTGCACCAAGGATCATTTTGCACCTCAACATGATTGTGCACTAAAACGGATTTTTACATTTCAATGTTATTTTTTACATGAACGTTATTATGCTATTAAATGTTTTCCATGAGCAGGGTCATGTTTTACCAAGTATAATTATACATCTAACTTTTCTATCAACTAAATACGAGGTTCTACTGAGACACACCTATTACACATAATATGACATCTTACCATCACATTTTCTCTCTGTACTGAGTGGTACCACATTGCTGCGCATTGCTGTTGTACCATAACAAATCTACTTCATAGGATAAATAGTGTTTTGTACATTCTTATTATGACCGTCAATCCGAAAGCAAGAAAAATGGCATATCAGATCAGGGCCCCCTTAAAATTGATCTACTCTTTTAACTAAGGTGTCACAACCGATTCGGAAGCCACAGGCCAAGGCTATTGGGCCATAACCGTGGTGGTTTAGGCCCTTTACCTCTGCTTTTCTTGGGCCCAATCTAATATGGCACTGAAAACTAAACACCAAGTGCACCTTATCATCACTTGACACTCAGGATAGCAAAGTGAGCAGTCCAAGGCTTCTCATAGAGGTAGTGTAGGAGCCAGAGACTCAGACCTCAACAGAAACCAAATAGCAGTCACCAATAATTTACCAATCAGGTACTTATCTTTATACAAGAAAACTAATTTATAATACCAAAATTAAACAAAACACAAAGAAATATGTCTATGGAACAGTGTATATCACAGGTACCAGGGGAAAATATGCAAAACTATCAGGCTTAGAATAACCTTACAGTTGCAGGGTCACTGCAATTTGGGTTAACAGACTGTTGTGCCAGTGGTCTGTAGGGCAGTCCTTCAATGCCCTAGCGAATGGCAACATCAAACTAGCTCGTCCTGAATCCAAAATACCCCCAATGTGTAGAGTGCTCAAGATCAAAGTGTGAGAGTTTCTAGAGTATAGTGACAGTGAAGTCCCCAAGTATGAAGTCCTAACCCTGGAGTGCATGTATAATTGCTCCATCTCCCACATATGTTGTTTAGGAGCTCCAGGCAGACTGCCAATGGTCAGTGAGTGCAGCTTCAGGTTCCAGCAGGATAACAGGCCCGAAGCAAAAGTCACCCTCTCAAACAAAGGAAGCGGACACCCTCTAGTGACTTTGATTCTTTGGTCATTGTTGGTGTAGTCAGCACAGGACTTCGGGTACAAGTCAAGGCTTGAAGGCCATGGGCAAATTCTGGCAGCCATCTGCCTTTGGGAGTAGCATCTCCATGAGACAAAGGAGCAGGGCCTGCTTGCATTAGTCCCTCTGCACAACAAAAGAGAATACTGCCTTCACCTCCCTTCCCACATTCAACTTGGGGCTGCACTATCTGTCATTATGATTATTCCCCATCAACACATTACTTAGGGCCTAGTTTAGACTTTGGCGGTACTTGGACCACGGTTGCTTTTTGGAGGTCTGACCACCCGCACACCTGGCGGTCGGACAGCCTGATTACGATGCGGGCAGTGAGACCACCATCTGACTGCCAGCACTGCCAAGATCTGAGCTAGCGCCAGCGGCAGGAGGGAGAGCGGCAGTCAATGGTGACAGTGCCGGCATGGGCACTGCCATATGGATTACAACCTGCCTCTCTGCCGCCCTTTTCATGGCAGGGACACTGCCATGAAAAGGTTGCCGGAAAGGTAGGTTTTGTGGTGCAAACATGTCTCCAGGGCGAGTGTGTCAGGGAGTCCTGTTTCTGGTTGGGCTCTGTGTGTGCACCCATGGCTTGTGCATGTTGGCGCACACTGTTTCTCCTGCAGACCGTGCTACAGGGAAACAGTGTGCCCAACTGCCCGGAGCCTTCTGAGCATGGCCGGCATTGGCTGCGGCTCCCAACTAGAGCAGCAGCGTTCCACTACCATGACAGCGCCGCAGGCACACCGTCAGCCCTGCGGTGGGTAAACATCATTCACCATGCATGCCAGACAACGCATGCCATTACAACGCGGTCGTTACAACGACCGCGTTGTTACATCGCATACCAGGCTGATGCTAGGGACTCACTTGACTTTCTCGACATTTTACATCTGGCCCAACTTTCTCAGTGGATTAGCCTCCCGACTCACCAAGGGGGTCATATTCTTGACCCAATCTGCTCTAACTTTCCCATCTTGGTGGAAGATCCTTGTCCGGTCCCCTGGTCGGATCACTTTTTAACCTACTTTTCTTGGGTAGTTACCAATATTGACCCGCCAGCTCGCTGCTATCGTAAACCAGCATTTAGCAAAATTGATCTGCTTGTGTTTAACCAGGCCTTGGATGCCTCCAGGCCCACCCACCTGCGGGATCTTGAGGGCGGACTTGCCGGGTTCACTAGCTGGGTTTCTAACACCATGGATACGTTAGCCTTGTCCCCCCCCCTAGGTTCTCTAGGGAGTCACCCTCCAAACCCTGGTTCACGCCCGACCTTAAAGTGCTTAAACATGAATGTAAAATACTTGAGCAGGCTTGGCGGCTTAAAGACTTTTGCCCGGTGGCTAAGCAGAAACTTAGGCTTAAACACAAAATGTACTACGCGGCTATAGCCCAGGCCAAAAGGCGATTCTATTCAGCCCGCAATGATTCTGCCAAAAACAACTCTAAGGAAATTTTCGCCATTGTCCAGAGCTTTACGTCCCCTACTGCCCAATCGAGTACGTCTCCATCCACAGATGCCTGGTGCGACAATCTCTCCAGCTTCTTCATGGATAAAATCCGTATTATTCAGGTGGCTTTCACTTCTGGCCACAGTGCTACAGTTCTCCCCTTGCCTCTGGTGTCACCACCTGTTAATCCTATTCACTCCCTGCATGCCTTTAGTCCCCTTGATCTGCCTAGCGCTCTCAAAATTTTGAAGGGCTTGAAATCAGGCTCGCCTTCTGACCCCTGTTCAGCCAGATTGCTGGCAGCCGCTGCAGAGACCATCAATGTTGAAGTAAACAGCATCATTAATATGTCTCTTCAGGAGGCCCGTGTCCCGGAGGTCTGGAAGCAGGCTAAGATTCTTCCTCTTTTAAAAAAACCTTCTCTGGATCCCCTTAGCCCAGGGAATTATCGTCCCATCTCCCTTTTGCCTAGTTTGGCTAAGGTATGTGAGAAGGTGGTGAATAAGCAACTCACTGAGTTCGTTGAAAGCTCGGGCCTCCTGCACCCGGCCCAGTCAGGGTTTAGGGCTTCCCATAGCACTGAGTCAGCCTTGGTGGAGGTCTCGGAAGCAATTCGGGAGTGTTTGGACGCTGGCGGGAGGGCGGCACTGATTTTGCTCGACCTGTTGGTGGCGTTCGACACGGTTCCACACTCACTGCTCCTCACTCGACTCGCCGAGATTGGTGTCTCTGGCATGGCTTGGGGCTGGCTCAGGTCTTTCTTAGAAGGACGGATGCAGCAGGTCTGGCTTCCGCCGTCCTCTTCCTCCCCCCAGACAGTGGCCACAGGTGTCCCCCAGGGGTCCTCCCTTAGCCCCCTTCTTTTTAACATCTATGTTACCCCTTTGGTCTATTTGGCAGAAGCTTTGGGGGCTAAGGTCATTGCCTACGCTGATGACACCCAGCTTCTTTTTACATGGGGAAAAAATGTGGACTCAGTCTCCTCTGCCAAACACTGTTTGTCCTCTGTTTTTATGTGGCTGCTGCCGCTCATCTCAAGTGCAATGAAGAGAAGTCGGAGGTTCTCCTCTACGGAAAATACCCCCCCAATTTCAGAGAAACGCTTTGGCCACCCGAGTTCCCCTTGCCAACATCAATAGGGAAACCCGCCAAGAACCTGGGGGTGTGGTTTGAAGAGAATCTCTCTTTTCTTACTCAGGTCAAGAAGCTTGCTGGCAATTGCTTCGGTCTTCTTAAAACCTTAAGGAAATTTCTCCCTCTTCTGCCCAGGGCTGCGAAAGAAATGGTCATCCGTGCTCTTATTTTATCTCAGCTGGATTATGCCAATGCTCTATATGCTGGCATTCCTGGCTATTTGCTGAAGAAGCTTCAGGTGGTCCAAAATGCGGCTGCCAGACTTCTTTTTGACATCCCTATTAGAAGTAGTGTAAGACAACACCTGCGCTCACTTCACTGGCTTCCCGTGGCCGAACGGGTCAAGTTCAAATCCTTAGTTATTGCCCACCGCGCTCTCCATGGCCACGGCCCTACCTACCTACAAAAGCGGTTCTCCTTTTACGCCCCTCAGAGACAATTGCGTTCTACGTCTCAACTTTTAGCCCAGGTTCCCCGCTTTAAATGCCAGAGGTTGGGAGGCTGCTCTCTTGCCCTGAAAGCTTCCGTGGCGTGGAACGCCCTCCCCTTTGCTCTACGGAACATTCAAGACCCCTTGGTTTTTAAGAAGAACCTGAAAACGTATCTCTTTGTTTAATACTAGTCCTTTCCACCCCTCTTGGTTCGCGCCGGGACACTCTTTTGAGTATCTGTGCGCGTTATAAAATAAAATAACATAACATAACATAACATAACATTACAACACAAGTCAGAACGACTTGCGTTATGGGGCAGAAGGTGTCGGATTTAAAATCCAACACCTATCCTGCTGTTGCACAGACTGGAGTTGGAATAGTAAATTATACTAATCCAACATCCACCGCCCCCTACAGCAAGTCGTTGTTCCGACTTGCGTTATGAAGGTATGCGATGTAACAACGCGGTCGTTGTAATGACTGCGTTGTAATGGCATGCCGACTAACGTGCCATATTCCCTGCAGTGATATCGTAATACGGCGGTCGGGATGCCGCCTGCTTGTCAGCATTTTCCAAACTGCCACAGCCGTGGGATGGTGGTGTGCCCACCAACATTGTAATCTGGCCCGTAGTCAGAGATATCAGCTCAGGTTCTCGTCACAATATGGTAGCAGAACTTTACATAAGTTGGGCCAGTAAGCTTCTCATTCCTCTACAACAGGTGAAAAGCCTGTCCTGTACTACCGATCATAATGGATCATAATAACAATATTGTGGCAAAACCACAGCATGATTATGTCCCATGATACAGATAGAAGTTATGTATACTAGGAAGACTTGGTGTATTCCTCCAGTCTATAGAGATATGCTTTGGGTCTCAGAACTTTATGACGCAGCATAGAGCTGAGCATGTGTACATTATTGTCATACATGCTGGACACAAAAACGTCAGGATACCAGTGAAACTACAATTGAGTCACTCAGGGCATGGGTGCATCTCTCTAAATCCATGCAGGGGATATCTCTGTCCCAACATAAGGACATAACCTTTTGGAATGCTATACATTACTCTTTTTCTTGTTATTTTTGAAAATCATAAAAAAATTTTTTAGCCAAAAACGTTCTATCACAAATTACAAAACCAAATATGTGACCAACATATCTCCTCGAATGAAAATGGGAAGTCTTCCACGTCAACCATATCTCCACAACCAATAGAATACAAGGCGATGGCTGGGAGATTGGCGCACTCTACCAAATGTGTATAGACAAGGTATCAGAGTCAAATCTAAGCCAATGTCCAAGAGTTATCTGGTGCTCCGGAGGAGGAACATCCATCCATTCTTCCTCAATCAGAAAGGTTCCGGAATTTAACAGTACTGTTCTACAGGCACACAGAAATAAGTTGTGATCGTGGTTTCAATAGTTCTTTTTATTCCTTGGTTTGTTATACGAGCCCCTTGCCAACACATGTTTCCTCTCAAGCTGTTGTTGTCACAGCAGACTTCTTCAGGGCAAGATTCTATGACAAAATCATAATCCAAAATTTAATATCCAGTGTGTTTTTAGTATTGCAGAGAAGTAAAGGAGTTGTGAAAGGCCCACAGCCTGGGTCGTGTGATCTCAAGATACAAAGGGTATTGTGTTAATATTTAGTGTTTCTTTAAAATAGGGACACCCTGTGTCATGTCCTAGATATTACCAGCCAGTGTGTAGTGTTTCTAAGAATTCTCTATCACCAGGTGATGGGTTAGGCAGTCTTATACGTGCCCAATGAGGCCGATACTCACTCGGTCTCTTCAGATAATCTATATCATTTCGTTTCGGTCAAGTCCTACCAACAGTTGTCACGTCAGATTGTAAATCCAGAACAGGTATATCAAAGTTTTGCACATGTATAATGCCAATATTACTAAGTTCTTAGACACCAATAACCAGGTCTTACCTCAAGCCCGCCTATCGCTGTGCATAAGGCTGATATTGAAATGATTGAAGTATCTGTAAACAAAACATAATATCAGAGACATAGTCTAAGTAACAACTACGTCGGTTTTAAAATATGTACGGCGACCTCTTATAAGTGTCACCTGCGGAATTGCGACAACTGTAAACGTGTACATCACTACAAATTAGCACATAGCAAGCGAACAAAGGGAGCTGTCTATATCACTACTGTAACGTGTGTGATATATACAATAAGCGTACTTGTAAGTACTCATCCATTTCGATTTGAATGTGCCCAATAAGTGACAGCTAAATACAATATCTCCACAACATTGGTTGATACCCAGGGACATTAACAGAGATGACATGCCTTACCATCTCTACTGACCATGATACCACAAGCTAAACCTTTTCCACTTCCCTCATCCCCCCCTTGTCATCCACACATCCTTTGAAGAATCTCCCACAACAATCTCCTCCTAGAGGCGGCACTCTTATCCCTCACTTGACACATCTACTCCTGGAGAACCCAGCATGCACACCAAAGCCAATGCTATGGAGCATTCCTCCTCACATTGACTCTATTGCACAGGTATCACAACACATCCTATTACCAAAATCTCTAGCATTAGACAACAATTTAAAAAAAAGTGGGTTATTAGTTTGCAGGATGTGAGGCCTACACAGGTAATAGGTCCACAAATGTCTCCTTACGGGAAACCAACCACCCCATTGTAGCACTTGATAGTCCAAGGTCTACTCAGGGGAAGAGGTGCGAGCTAGTAATCATCATTCACTGACACACAATAATAATACTCAATAAATGGTTGTCCGTTCAGCGAAAAAGGAAAAGTACATTTATTCACACACTACTAACTACTGTGCATTAATTTACAAATATATACATCAGGCAGATGGAATTACCTTTGGTGACATTCTGAAATCACATTTGGCCTCTACTGGTCTCTACTGGGTCATAACCCACAAAATCACAATACCCTCCCACCCCACCTATACCATGTAGAACATCACAATATATGGGGGTGTCATTTTAAATTAAATAGTCCTATTGACATTGTCAGGGGATCACCACATCAATATATTAGGAAAGCCTATTGGGTTTGTCAAGGAGTCACCACATCAATAAATATTTCATGCCTATTGGCTTTATCAAGGGGTCACCACATAAAAGTATAAGTCAAGCCAATTGGCATTGTCAAGGGGTTAGCATAGTAAGATAGAAGGCAACCCTATTGTATTTGTCAAGGGTGCACCACAATATAATATGAGGCAAGCCTAATGGCTTTGTTGAGTGATCATCACATTAAAAGACCAATAATTATATTATAAAAATCACAAACCCATTACTCAAATCAGTAACCATGTTTAAACACAATCATTATTGCTAATAAAACCATTACAATGTTTAATAAAAGTAATTGTCAGCAATATACTTTAAATAAAGCATTGGAAATCAATCTAACATGTGTTTGAGCCTTTCAGCTATACCTTTAGGCCACAATAAAAGGCAGCCGTAGGACCAACCACTAAAGGTCCCTGCACTTCTGAGCTGTATAGCAAAAGCTCCACCACTGGAATGTTTTAAAAACATTGAAAAACTCTCTTGGGGTCATGAATCAAATAAACCAGGAGACTTATTTGTAGTTTTAAAAATCACCTTTAAAGAGGGCTGCTGCACTCCGTGCAGCTCCTACAATACTGAAAAATAACGTTGGTGCTGTCCCTACCCCTCCTTGAGGCACCACAGAAGAGGGAAAATGGGAGAAAAGCCTTTGCAGGTCATTATGGGTCCCTCCTAGTCCCAAATCAGTAAAAATGGTAACAGTGGGTTCTACCCCTGTGTGTAGTAGTGTAGTGTTTGGTTTTTCTTTTTTTACTTCATTCCTGGGTGCCCGAGCCTACTGGACACCTAAGTGCAGGTAAGCATGGGTGCAGCGCAGGAAGCCCACTGTTCCGCCGGCTCCGGACTTGCGCGCTCTGGTGCACTCATGAAGGAGCCAGCAATACCTTTGTTGCTCTTTTGGCAGGTTGAGCCTCACCCGCTCCCGACTGCAGTGGGAGAGGCTCGG
Source organism: Calotriton arnoldi (assembly GCA_963921515.1). NCBI lineage: Eukaryota > Metazoa > Chordata > Amphibia > Caudata > Salamandridae > Calotriton > Calotriton arnoldi. The sequence continues at coordinate 880,007 of CAWUFW010000874.1, read as the reverse complement.
TGTGCTTGTTCTGAACCAGACAAGAGGTCACTGCCTTTTTGTTCTATGTCACAGGGGTGTGGTCCTTGGGCCTACTCTTGCTGCGACGGCCCTCTCCTTGCATATGGCATTTTCTTTTGTTAGGCCCCAGGGATGGGGTCCCCAGCCCAAAGTGTATACAGGGATGGGGGCTCCATGCATGCCCCTCTCCCTCATAATTATTTAAACTATAGTTGTGCTGACCCTTGGGCACTAGCCTACCCCAGGTGTAATTTTAGGAAAATATGATGGAGCACCATATGCTCATTTTCTTACAAAAGGCCAAAGGTCACAAACTTTAATAATTATATCTCATGCCCTAATGGCTGATTTTAATGATCTTGGGCTAGTTTTATTGCTGGTGGTGACCTTTAGCTACTGGGAGCATTTTCAGCAGGCCTTCTTCCCTCAAAAGAAGCATACCTTACAGGGGAACTGGTTTCAAATGTTCTCTGATTTGCCTTCCGGAGACCCCATGGCCTCTTGCAGGGCATCTAGGGGGCAGTGGAATACAACGCTTCATCAACTGGTCATTACGGGGCATAAAAAGGTCAGCGCCTCTGTCCCTGGAGAAACTCATCTAGTCCCTGAAGTCATATGCAGACAGAGTCCTTAGTCCTCCATGGGTATCAGGTGGCGTGCCCTTCCAGCTGTCTAGCCATTGTCTAACCCTATCAATCAATCGATAAAAAAGCATTTGTAAAGTGCTGCACTGTCACCCTTAGGGGTATCTGGGTACTATGTCTCCATCAAAGAGCCAGGTTTTGAGTGTCTTTCTGAAGTCAGCCAGTGAGGGGGCTGTATGGAGCTGGAGGGGAAGGTCATTCCAGGTCTTGGCATTGATGTAGAAGAAGGAGCGACAGCCACTGCAGATGCAACAGATGTGGGGTTGGGTGTGAGGGTGAGTGAAGAGGAGCACAGGTGTCTAGCGGTTTGGTGGGTGTTCATTGGATGGCTGAGGTAGGCAGGCCCTAGGTCTTGGAGGGCATTGTAGACATGTGTGAGGATCTTGAACTGGCATCTATTCTCGATGGGGAGCCAGTGGAGGTCTATCAGGTGGGGGGCGATAAGGGTTTCTTTAGGGAGGTCCAGGATGAGTCTGGCTTCCGCATTCTTTATGGTCTTGAGTCTTCTGAGGAGCCGGGTGGAGATGCCAGTGTAGAGGGCATTGTCATAGTCGAGGTGGCTGGTGTCGAGGGCCTGAGTGGCAGTCTTTCTGGGGTTGGTTCAGATCCATCTGAATATTCTGCAGAGCATGTGAAGTGTGTGGAAACAGGAGGAGGTGACTATGTTGACTTGTCATTTCATGGTCAGTTGGCTGTTGAGGATGATGCCGAGGTTGCAAGCCTGGTTGATTGGTGTGGGTCTGAGTTGTGCCTGAAGTCCAGCTGTGGTCCCATGTGGAGGTGTTCTTTCCAAAGATCAGTACTTCAGTTTTGTCAGAGTTGAGTTGGAGGCACTTGTCTCTCATCCATTTGGCTACGTTGGTCATGGCATTGCAGCAGTTGGTTTTGGCATTGGAGGGGTCCTCGGTGAGCGAGAGGATCAGTTGACTATCGTCTACACAGGAGATTATGTTGAGTCTGTGGGATTTGACAACGTCTGCGAGGGGGGTCATGTAGATGTTGAACAGGGTGGGGCTGAGGGATGCTCCTTGTGGTACGCCACACATGATGTCTTTAGGTGCGGAGGTGAAAGGAGGCAGTTGTATGCTCTGTTTGCATCCTGTAGGGAAGGAGATGATTCACTTGAGGGCGTCTTGATGTATGCCTATGTTGTAGAGTCTGTTGATGAGGGTGTTGTGGGAGAATGTTGAATGCAGCGGAGAGGTCGAGGAGGATCTGGGCCACAATTTCTCCATCCTCGAGGAGTGTTATGATGTCATCTGTGGCGGCAATCAGGGTGGTCTCAGTGCTGTGGTTGACATAGAATCCTGATTGACAGGCATCCAGTAGGTGTTTTTGTTCCAGAAACTCGATGAGCTGCTGGTTGATGCCTTTCTCAAGTACTTTGGCTGGGTAGGGGTGCAGGGAGATCTGACAATAGTTTTTGAGACCGTTAGGGTTTGCGTAGTCTTTCTTTAGGAGGGGTCTGATGTCTCCATGTTTCCATCTGTCTGGGAAGATTGCTGAAGAAATAGAGGTGTTGAGAATGTTGGTAAGTTGTGTGCTGATTGTGTTCGTTGTGAGATTGTAGAGGTTGTGGGGGCATTGGTCATGGGTACCCCGAAGTGGATGGAAGAATTGATGGCTGAGGTGGTCAGGACGGTCAGCAGTGACCAGGTGGTAATGGTTTGGCTGGTGCTCGCTGGTTGGTTGAGGGAGTCACATTGAGGGTGGCAGGCTGAATGTTGAAATTGTTGTAGATGTTGATGATCTTGCTGTGGAAGTAGTAAGAGAGGGTGTCACAGAGTTCTAGGGAGGGGTGGATGGTGTTCTCTATGGCTGTTGGGTTGGAGACTATTTCGAAAAGTTCCTTTGTGTGGTTGGCTGTGGAGTCGATGCGGGTGGTGATGGCTGCTTTCTTGGATTATTTTATGTGCTGGTGATAGTTGCTGAAAGCAGTTTTGTGAGCTGCTCTATTGGCGAGGTTCTTGGTGGTGCACCAACGTTTCTCCAGTTGGTGGCATTTGCGCTTGGTGGTCCTGAGTTCTGGGGTGTATCAGCTGGCATACTTGGAGGTCTTGTTGAATTTTGTAGGTTTCTCAGGGGCGACTCTGTTGGTGCTGCTTATAATCTGGGCAGCGAAGTTCTGGACGGCCTGGTTGAGGTCTGTTGAGGCCTCGGGTTGGGAGGTGGTGAAGGCCTGTGGCCACTGAGTTTCAGGGACCTTGTTCCAGCTGCAGTGGAAGGAGATCTGATGCCTGGTGATGGTGTGCTGGATGTCGGTGATGGTGAAGTGTATGATGGTGTGGTCCATCAAGGTGAGTTCTGTGGTGTGGCTGAATTTGATTCTGTCGCTGGAGGTGAAGATGGGGTTGAGTGTGTGTCCGGCTCTGTGTGTGGGTTCGGTGACCAGTTGGGTGAGGCCAATGTTGTTCAGGTGCTCCAGGAGGGTGATGGAGTTGGCGTCGTTGTGGTCGTCGATGTGGAAGTTGAGGTCACCGAGTAGGACGTAGTGGTGAGAGTCGGTTGCTAGGGGGCGATAAGGTTGGGGATGGAGTTGCAGAATGTTTCTCGGGGTACCGGGGGTCTGTAGGCGAGGGTGCTGCTAATTGTGATCTCTGCGTCAGTTTGTAGTAGGAAGTTGAGGTGTTCCATGAGAGGTGTGGAGTCGTCGTTGGTGATGGTGCATCTGATGGTTTCCTTGAAGATGATGTCGATGCCTACGCCTTGTTTGTAGGCGCAGTCTCGGTGTATCATCTTTTAGCGTATGGGAGTGGTGGTGGTGATGTCGGGGTTCGAGGAGGGGTTGAGCCACGTTTTGGTGGTGATGGCAACATCCGTGGAGAGGGTGGTGATTGTGCCCCAGATGTCTTTGGCATGTTTTCAGAGTGAGCGGGCATTGAGCAGGATACAGTGGAGTGGGTTGGGGGTGTTCTTGGTCTTGTGGGCAGGAGTGTAGCGGGATCTTTCGTAGGTTGTGTCGTAGGGGAAGTGGCAAAATCAGCAGGTGAAGGGTCCTTTGGTGGATCGTGGAGAGGAGGAGACGCAGCCAGTGGTGGTCCCTCCGTTTGCTGCCCAGCAGCGGCCGCAAGTAAGGGCGGGAGGCTGCCGTCCCCAAAACTCATGCTGTCCGGGGAAGACCGCCCCCCTTGCTATGCCACTGGACGCAGCTGTTGTTTCAGCTACCGGGGTCCAGGTCCATGAGTTCCTTTGTAGTGTACCGTTGGGTAGAGGGAGGGTCGGGGGTCCTGGTGCTGGGTGTTGTCCAACCGGTGGTGCATTGGTGGCAAGTCCGCTGTGGGCATCCGCTGCGTGGCTGTGTGGCAGTCTCCTGGTAGGTGCTCTTAGTGCTCATGGGTGTTTGGTAGGGACCTGGAATGGGCAGCATCAGAACAGCAGGCAGCACAGGAGCAGGGACATCAGGCGGTGCAGGGGCAGGGACAGCAGGCAGCCCAGGAGCAGGGACAATAGGCAACACTGGGGCAGGGACAGCAGGCAGCGCAGGGACAGGGACAGCAGGCAGTGCAGGGGCAGGGACAGCAGGCTGTGCAGGGGCAGCAGGCAGTGGTTTAACTACAGTCTGGCTAGTGAAACGCAGGCAGGGACAGTCCTGGTGTCAGGTTCCTTTATTTGTGCTGTAGTCAGGGTCCTTTGAATTGTAATCAAGGCAGGGCTCCTCTCCAGCAATCCTGTCAGGCCCAGTACACGTTTTCCAGTAGGAGAGCCATCACCAGCCCAGACAGCTGGCCACTCACAGAAAGGTCCCAGTAAATTTCAGGCAGTTCAATCCCAATTTCCTAAATGTGTAATTTCCACAATAATAATTTAAAATCGGACTATACCAATAAAGAGCATTTTAAATGACAATTAAAATGAGTGGAGGAAGTACTTCTTTAGTTTCTACCAATCCAAATTTAGCATTTAATAAATGTAACAATGTAGCCCAATGATTCCCTATGGAAGCAGCTAGCCTTGCTACACTGAAAATTATTTTGGGGGATATTTCACTGTAAGTACATGTTCAACATTAATTCCAACATGTCCTACTTTTAAGTATCATGCGCTCTGCCTTTATAGGACCTGAAGCTTATAAATGGGTGACTTAATATTAAAAAAGGAAGGTATAGGCATGTCAAAAGGGGTATCTTGACATGTTTAATTTGCAGTTTAAGACTGCCACAGGCAGGTTACCTGTGTGCAGCTACCAGACTGCGCACGACTGTAGTCTCTCAAGGGCAGCCTGCAACCATGCACACACACATGTGCAAACATGTTCATGTGTAGCCAGCCCAGTGCCCCTTACCCTAATGGCGTCACAACAGCCTTATCCTAAAAGGCTGACACTGGTGGTGAACACAAATGATAACAGGCCCTGTGCACACGCATTAAAGTTTTACAACACACAGTCAAAGTTGTATGCGAAAGATGACAGGAGAAACGTTCTTCCGGTATTCATTTAATGAAGTGTTGATTCATTTGCCAGCCAACACGTGTTTCGTCATTGGGTGTGTAACCCTTGACTTCTTCAGGGCTCAAACGCAATATGGTAGGACTTCAGACCTTATAACTGGTGATAATTCAGACCCAGCGGGTCCTACATGTAAATCCAAAACGGCGAAATCACTTCTTTGTAGATCGAAATCTTAACATTAAGGTGTATATCAACGTGTAAATGTTTCCCTCGGTATATTTTAAATTAGTCAACAGTCCTCATCAAGTTGTCACCAAGTGTTGGTACCGCTTCCTTAAACGCGGTGTCATCCAACGTGAACCCGCTCCAAATTAGGGCGTATCTAGCGTGTACTCAATTTTTTCTTAACACTAGTTAGTGTTCCTTATTTGATTCTACTTATCTTGGTTCTGTGTGCTGAATACGCGGTGTCATTTACCGCAAGCCAACTTCAGGCGAGTGCACCCGTGGCTTGTACTTCGGCCCCGAGTAAACCGAAGGACCAGCTGCGCACGACTGTAGTCTCTCAAGGGCAGCCTGCAATCATGCACACACACATGTGCAAACATGTTCATGTGTAGCCAGCCCAGTGCCCCTTACCCTAATGGCGTCACAACAGCCTTATCCTAAAAGGCTGACACTGGTGGTGAACACATGCAGTTCAATTCCCATGCATTTACGGTGATTCAGACTCAGGTAGTGAGACTCATCCACATTAAAGGTAGCCCTGGGCGGTGAACTTCGCTCTGTTCGCGGAGTTTTCCACACTCCGCGGAGCACGTAGAGTTCCCAAAAACTCCGCTCTGCGGGGAAGAGTTTTTTTCCTCGCTCACGCTTGTCCACGTCAAGTTGGCGAGCGCCAGCAAGGAAAATCCCCCTCCCGGCAAGATTTTTCTTTGCTTGCGCTCACCAAGGTCAAGTTGGTGAGCGCAAGCCAGGAAAATCAACCTCCTGGCGAGATTTCTCAATGTGGGTGGTCGGATTTCTCAATGCGAGTGGTCGCAGCAAATCACGACCACACGCCTTGAGAAGCCTTCCGTTCTCATTGAGAAAGCTGCCGCCCGAGTAGAAAATCTACTCGAGCAGCAGAAAGGAAGCTGCGCCCTCTTGCGCTGTGCATAGTGCCATTCGCGATGATTTAACAGCGCGGAACAAACATCCGGCGTTCAAAATCACGGCAAATGGCATGACCCTAATGCACTCCGCTGCTCGTGGAACACCACGTAGTGCAGCAGAGTTTTTTGTCACCTCCTCTTAATTGAGTGATCCATATCGTACTCATTACATCAAAACTGTTCTCCTGAGCTGGAAGCCGGTGGTCTCTAATGCAACTTCCTTATCTGTAGTCATTCAAGATTTTTATCTTGATTGCATTGAACTCAAAGGAATTTGGTTCTCCTCATTCCCATGCCACTCCAACAGTATACAACACCTTCGCCTCAATAGAAAATTAGAAACACTGGTGTGGGGTTGCATTTATAGACAAGACGTCCCTTTAACGAAAATCGTTAGCTCAATAAAATCATCCTTGTTCCAATGCCTCACTATGAAGATGCCTAATAAGACATTTAAGTCACTGAGGCTAAACATCTCACATCACCCACTTGACAGCAAAACGAGTTTCAATGATGCTTCCTTAGTTTGTAGATTTATATAGCGCTACTTGTTACCCGTGAGGGTATCCAGGCACTGTCCATGGGCACGGGGAGATTAAGGGATTTGCCCCGAATCACAGGATGTTGCACCGATGCTGCAGCTCGAACCCAGCACCCCAATCGGCAGCTCTGGCCACTGCGCCACATCCTCCCCCTTAGTATCAGCTCCTATCCTGTTGTCAGAAGTGTTGGTACGCTATTAGACTCTGATCTTTCCTTCAAATAGTATTGTGATGCAGTTTCTAAATCCTGCTGCCATCTTCTCTGGTGTTTCGACCGATATTCCCTTTTTTGCTCTTTTTTTTTCTACATAGCATTTGTGTCATTACCTCTTTTGTACAATTTCGACTTAATTTCAGCAATATCATTTAAATAGGGCTTCAAAAAGAGTATTCAGGGGCTTAATTACAAGCCTCTTGCGCCACCAGTACGTCACTTTTATCATATTAAAAGTGACGAGCTGGCGACGCAAGGGGCTTGTAAATAAGCCCCTCAGTGCATACAAACCATCCAAAATTTCAGGAGCACGTATTGTTTCCCCTACAAAACATGACCACGTTTCCACTTAGCTGCAGCAACTTCATTGGCTGCTTCCACAGAAGGTACTTTTTAAGTCTGTCTGCATTATGCACAGCATCTTCCATGACGGTGGCAAAGAGAGTTGGTAAATAAATTATTAAGAACTTTTGTGGGCGTCCAATCAGGTCAGGCTCACAACTGCTGTTCGAGAATCCTCGCTTTCAATATAAGAAGTGGGGTTTCAAATCTTTTCAAGCACAAGGTGCATCTGCCTGGAATAAAATTATTTTAAATCTACGATATCAATGTGATCAGTGAAGTTGAGTAAAAGGTTTAAAACCTGGCTAGCCTAATTCTTGGGTGGTCGTGCTAAGCTTCTGAGCGTATAAATTGGATTTTATAGGTTGCAATCCAGCTACAGAGTGGTGCCAACATTAAGCGCACCCACAGCAAAGCCGCATGGATTTCCCATAAACATATCAATTGTTGCACCTGTAGTGTGGGGTGGAGAAAATGTTGCTCGATCTATTGTGGCAAATATCCTTGTACCGCCCTAGACAATATTAGTTTATAAAAAACAACACCCATTTGTTGCCCTGCCCTACTGCAAAGGCCTGGATTAACTGCCCTCTTCGATGTATTCTGAAAGGGGCGCAAATAGTGATGTGACTCAAGAAAAATTGCACGAGTCACCATTTGCTTGATCTGAAAAGGGAGGGCAAGTGTGCGGCTTCAGAGCACAAATACTCAGGGCCATATGTACAAGGAGTGGCGATAACTTTCGCTAACGCTAGTTAGTGGCAGTTTTATTATCGCCGCGTACCGCTGAAAACTATCGCCATGTTAGCGGCGTATTTACAAGCCGTCGCTACATGGTGATAGTTTCAGGGATCGGCGGTGAAAACTCCCACTAACATTAGCGCGATGGCGATAGGAATTCTGGTGTTAGCGGGCGAAAACCAATGAAAGGCCCATTAGCGGCAAAAAAACTCACGTTAGTCAGCCCAACGTGAGTTTTTTTTGCCTCTAATGCAAAAAATAGCCTATCAGTCGACCTCCAATAGAAAATAGGCAAACAATCTCATAAAATGCAGAATGGAGCAGCCAGGGCCAAGTGCAGCACACATCAGCTAGCCCCTCAAGCCACCCAACATCCAGGATGACCAGGATGAGAGCCTGGATGCCTCGCTGAACCTGCATCAGTAGCCTGGATGCCCCGCTGGACCTGCGTCTGGAGCCTGGATGCCTCCCTGGACCTGCGTCTGGAGCCTGGATGCCTCGCTGGACCTGCGTCTGGAGCCTGGATGCCCCGCTGGACCTGCGTCTGGAGCCTGGATGCCTCGCTGGACCTGTGTCTGGAGCCTGGATGCCCCGCTGGACCTGCGTCTGGAGCCTGGATGCCCCGTTGGACATGCGTCTGGAGCCTGGATGCCTAGCTGGACCTGCGTCAGTAGCCTGGAGTGGGATGCGGAGGAGCTGTGGAGTCGATGAGCCATGGCGGTAGACATTGAGGCGCGACGATCACCCGTACCTGGTGGTGAAGTCTGGCAGGTCGCATGGAGACATGTTGCTGACCTGTGTGAGAAGACCGCCTTGAGCCCCTTGGAGCTGTGAATGGTAGAGGTGCTCCTGCGCACCAACGTAGGGAGGTCTGCATCGCACACTACGATCCACCACTACACCATGGTGCACGAAGGGGAATACCAACGGTGAGCGGCACCTCTCTGCATCACAGGACGGATGATGTTGCGCTGGCCGGACGATGTGGAGGGTGAGGCCCCTGAGTTGTACCGAACTTGTGTGGCGGGAGCGCTGCAACTTCACGCCTAAGGGGGCCCTGCTGCATCAACTGCATCGGGAGGTTCACCAGCGGACTTGGTGGCGACTGCTGTACCCAGGCTTGTGAAATCTGCCTGGCTGAGGCTCCTGCTGGCTGAGTCACAGATTTGGAGAGAGTGCAGCGGATTGCGCTACGGTGTCAAAGTCCAGGTAAGGAGAAGGTGGGACGCGTAGCGGAGGAGGCCCGGGGGTCGAGTCGCCCAGGCCTAGCACCTGTAGATGACGCACCCTCAGTGGCGGCTCATCTGCTATAGCGGAAGAGCATCACCCCACTGCTTTCAAGCAGTGCAAGGAGAGGAAAAATCATCACATGATGATAACTTCCTGATGTAATCGTGCTATGTTTCCTTTGCGGGCGGGAGGGTATGTAGGGCTGCTCCACTCACGGAGCAGGGCAGGGGCGGAGTGGCATGCCCACTCAAGTACGCAATAACTGTTTGTTCTGCCCACTCAGGCTGCACAAAGCAGCCATGCGCACTGTCCTGTTCACAATGCAGACTGCATTACAGCCTGCATGGAGAACATGCCCACCCTTCCAGCCCCTGGCTGAATGCCTTGTCCTGGCGCCAATTACCAATCGCAACGTCGCATTGCAGCGTTGTGATTGGCTTAGGGGAGGGAGCCTGGCTGCCTACTTCCTGTTCCTGGAAGCAGACTCAGGAGAGCAGGAGCAACGAAGACACGGGACCCGGGCTCGAGGTAAGATTTCTCTCATTTAAATATTCACAACACCCGCTCACACACACACACCCCCGCGTCCACGCCCCATTCAGTGTCCTTTCCGGCATTTCCCACCTCCCAGCTGTTCAGTTCTCCCGCAGTACTTCTCAATGGTGGCCCCTGTGCGGCCATGCGCAGCGGGCATACCACTGGTGTGCCAAAGGTATATATGAAGTTACGACGCATACCATTACATCGCATTTCATTACAATGCTTACTAATACTAGGCATATTGCAACAGTAGGGAAGGTGTTGGATAGCGGAGATGTAAATATTACTATTCCCACTTCAGAGAGCCCCAAAACACACCCTAAAAATCATATTTGACCCAAATGCACACCCCCAAATTAATATTTGACCCAAATGCACACCCCAAATTTCATAAATGACCCCAAAACACACCCCAAATTTCAGATTTTACCCCATAACACACCCCAAATTTCATCTCCAACACCCGAAACCCATACCCACCCTAAAACTTAAAAATACCCCATTACTGACCTCACAATGGTTGGGTTGGAATGCCATGTAAAGGCACCTGCGTTGTTGGACTTGCATTGTAAAGGCATTACGATGTAATGCCTGCATTGTAATGGGCGTCTCCCGTGCCAAAGGCAAGCCACAGGCAAGCCCGTCTGCGTCCGTCTGCCCCTGGACCGCGCTCAGCTCCAAGGACCCTTCCTCTCAGACACTCCACCACTACGACGCCAGCACCCTCCGCGCCATCAACCATGGACGCCACATCGCCTGCCAGGACCAACCGCTGCTCCGGACCAGACATCGCCATCACTGACGGCTACTTAATCACCCGCAAGGACCACCCTGACCGTCCAGGAGGAGGCATTGCCATCACCTACAGAAGCACACTGCGACTAACCACGCACTCTAATGACCCAACGGTGACCATGGAACACCTCAACTTCCAAATCCGGACCAACCCCAACCCCGTCCGCTGCGGCACCCTCATCTGCAGGCCCCCCGGGCCATGGACCCCCATTCTCCTATACCATTGTAGAGCTCATTGCACCTCAGGCTCTCCCATCCACTGACGACATCCTACTCGGTGAACTCAAGTACCACATGGACAACCCCAGTGACCAGAACACCACCCCCTCCTGGGGAAGCTCCCCAACATCAGTCTCAAACAGCTAGCCACCGCAGCAAGCCACATAGCAGGACACACGGTCAAGCAAGTCTCCTCTGCCAGCGGGAACTTCAACTACAGCCATACCACAGGACTCTCCTGGACCGACCATCATTGTATACATCACGTCTTCACCATGCCCACCGTACACCACCGCCATCATTGCCCCCCCTCGCAGCTGGATCAAGGCCACCAAAGAACGTCTCGTCAACTCCCTCAGCACCACCACTCCTCTAACACTTACAGACGATGACACCGCAGCGCGCAACTGCCACCGATGGATCTCCAACTGCGACGACACCCTGGCACCCCTCAAGAACAGACCAGGCAAAATATAGCACCACGTTGCGCCGTATTTGCAAAGTGACGCATGTAGGAATATGCGTGACCTTGTGAAGCCCGGTGCCACATCATACCTGCGTCAGGTATGATGTATGCAGGGTGTGCGTTCCCATGCAACAAGGCCTCATAGGAGTGGCACAGTGAAATCCATCAGATTTCACTGCGACAATTGTAGGACGGCACTACGTCAGTACCTTGCGCCTGCCTCATGGCAGGCGTAAGGGTGACGCAGTGCCACAGGGATAGGCTGGCCCCATGCATTGCTGGAGTTGCGTCATGCTTGTGCCACAACTGCAGCAATGCGTGACTTCAGCGCTGACAGATACGTCAGGATTCCAGACGTATCTGTCATTACTTGCGACATGGAGCGCTGTCCAGTGAATCCAGTACATCCATGGTGTCGCAAGAAGGGCGTAGCGAAAAGTGTTGCAACGCTGTCTTGTCGCAGCGCTGCAACACTTTTCATGAGTGAGGCCCAGGAATGCGCACTATCTTATTGATGGTGCGCATTCCTGCCCTGTAGTTTTGTCGCAGGGCAGCGCAGCAACATTGCTTGCAGCACGAAGTATAAGCCCCTGCTTTCAGGCACAATTGTTCCAGTTAAAATGAGTGCATTACATATAATCCCAACAGTGTACCGCAAGTCAATCCACATAGTGTGTACATGGTTTATCAGTGCAAACAACAAATATCAGTGCCGATATTATAGCGTGTGTCATAACCATAATACAATCCACATCAGAAGCAAATGGTTGATACTGTCTGACGTGGTTCACCAACCCACATTATCCTCTTGAGGTTTAGGGGCGGTAGAAGTGGAGAACCGGAGGTGGGAAAGGAAAGTTAAAGGGTGCATGTAAATCTACGTATATGTGCATGTAAAAGGAATAAAATTTCTTTTGAGAACCAGAGAAAAGTTCCCAGGCCTACCTTAGTAAGACTGGCCCAATATTTCAAGCCTATAATATACATGAAAGTGTACGTTAAGTGTAGACCTAGTAAACAAAGCCATGTGTCCATCCACACCATATATGATCAGAAAAACATACCTTCTGACTGGTTATACTTCCGTCCCAGCCTAAATATGGCTGGGATATATAATGTATAAATGAAAGGTTGTAATCCCTAGCAATATCTGTAAAATGAAACCGCACATTAAGGCAAAAACGAACTGATGCATATCGTGCATACTAATTAAAAAAAAGAAGAAAGTAGATATCCTAGATACAATTATTATTGGTTTAAGACAAGTGACGATAATCTCCCAGTGTGATCCCTTTCAAAGTTATAACTGAATTGTAAAGAAAAGGATAAGTGAAACTTCTTTGGTATCATTCAAAGTACTCAATTTCATTCTATATATAGTAACGAGTTATGATATCAATCATCGTAAGAAGTGCAGCGTATGGTAGGGTGAAGAACCATATGGGGCCCAGTGACCCGGTAATACGAGCGTGAAAATGCCATTTAAAAACCACCATAGTAAGCGAATCAGTGCAGAAATGCCTAAAGTTGAAAAGACCCACAACCGGCCAGTGAGTTAGCCATCTCTAACACTTACCAAAATTGCACGATTGTATTAGGCTTCGTGCTTAAATATCAGGCTGCGTATTCCAACAGCCGGTGGAAAGCTGCAAAGAAGATAGAATACCAAAATCTAAGGTATGAGCAATAGTATCTCATTATTGGAAGGCAAATAAGTTCCCTGTCAACAGACTACCTGTGTGTTGCAGCGTCCACGCTAAAGACAGACCTCGGCGCCTCAGTATGGTCGTAGTGAGTGACGGCACCCGGAAGTGTCACGCTATAAATAGATCACGTGGTTAGAAACCGCGCATTACATAAATCACACGCCAAATAGATCCGCCATATTGGGTGAGTGAAACTGCCCCGTATACCGGCTGCCAATTATGACACTATGTTACTACCAATGAGGAACTGCACCTCCAAACCTAATGTTTTAAATAATATTATAAATGCACAGTAACTACACAATATCTTACATGTCCATGTCACATGATAGCCTATATAGGTCCGAACATATCAGTCATGTGAAACTTGAATATACGCAAGAGATCCAATCTAACGTCTATATGCAAGTTCTTAAATCATAACTCGAAACAGTTACAGGCTCGTAGAGTTAGACCCACGAGTCCGAGTAACGCTATTAATCAAAAAGACCTTCTTAGTATCCCAGGGATTGCTCCCCAAGACTGTTAAAAAAGTAAGGTGAAAAAGCCACTTGTCTGTGTTCAGAGTATTCATAATAAAGTACGAGATGGAAGATAAACCTTAGAGGGAAAGAATGAGGGAAAATGGTCCTCGTAAATTAACCAAGTTGTAGTTCAGAGGATGAGAAGGGGGGAAATCTAATATGTGAGAGCAGAAAAGTCAAATAAAGTAACACAATCTAGTGTTACAAGAATGAAGTATAAGGTAGTTCGGCTTCACGTCAGACCATATCAAGTCCTGTGTAACAAACTGTGTGGTTAGGAGCATGACCTAGCCAATACCAAAGTATCCAGAAGACATTTTTACTCTAGTGTTGTATTTGTACGGTGCCCTCCATGCGTGCAGCATCATTATCCATGAATCCTGTAGTCCGTCATGTGTGTACAGTATACTATAGTGACTTAATAATTATAAGGATCATTAAACATCTTCTGCAACACATAGTTCAGTACATACGTCATAGTAGCAGGGTACATTGGTGACATCATTCTTAGAACCTTGTTCAGCAAGTGTAGGTTCACATTATAATAGTTTAATCCCCTAGGAAATAGTGTAATTCATGATCTGTGTTCATCCCGTGTTCGACTGCTTGAAGCTTCATGATCCATAGGGCCTCCCTGCGTCTAAGATGTAATTCTTTATTACCGCCCTCTGGTCCATATCTATCTGGTCAATCCCACAGAATGATAGTGTCTTATATGTCCCTTGTGCTTGGCATTCGTTAATGTGAGTGGCAGTAGAGTATCTGGGGTCATGATGTTTAATGGCCCTCAAGTGTTCATAAATTCTCTCTTTCAGTGCCCTCATTGACATCCAGTGTTGCTAGTATCATGCCCTCCTCCCAGGGGACATCTGACAATATACTCAGGATATGCTTTGTATCCCTAATATATGCTGGTAAGTTCTTCACTATTGGTTGTAAAAATGCATCGACATATTGTGATATTTTTTCTGTGGGACCTCCCATGCTGGATATTATGGGTCTACCCGGTGGAAATGGCTTGTTCTTATGTACCTTTGGTAAAGTATAAATACATGGAAATCTAGGTTTATCCACTTTCATGCAATGCGGTACTACATGCAAGCAGCTCACACCCTAAACATCAAATAAAATCTATACCTTTTGGTGAACTAACTAGGGCTAAGAGGAACTGTAGTAAGGATGAGGATTTCAGCATCTGTAAAAATGATATGAAACAACGACTCATCGCTAGAGGTTATGACACACAAACCATTAATATGGCTGAACAAAAGATTACACTCTCAAAGACAGACCAGTTAAGAACAAAACTTCCTCTAAAGTAAGATTGATCACCAACTATAATGAGGTGTCAATAACCCTTAGGAACAGTATGAAAAAACATTGGCGAATACTTTGTAATGATAAATCACTGAGGGAATATATTACAGCGCAACCTCTCATTACATATAGACGATGGCAGGAACATCAGATCGTGGATTAGTCCAAGTTATCCAAAACAGACAACGAAATCCAATTGGCTTACTCAAAGATGCATTGGCTTCCACAAATGTGGTAACTGTAAAATTTGCCCCTTGGCAATGAACGACACAAAGTCATTTCGGAGTCATCTAGGTAAACAATATGAGATCAGACAAATGATTAATTGTAACAGTCGCTATGTGGTGTACATGATTAAATGTAAATGTAGTTACTTCTATATAGGAAGTACAATTAGGGCACTGAAAGAAGAGAATTTATGAACACTTGAGGGCCTTTAAACATCATGACCCCAGATACTCTACTGCCACTCACATTAACGAATGCCAAGCACAAGGGACATATAAGACACTATCATTCTGTGGGATTGACCAGATAGATATGGACCCGAGGGGCAGTAATAAAGAACTACATCTTAGACGCAGGAGGCCCTATGGATCATGAAGCTTCAAGCAGTCGAACACGGGATGAACACAGATCATGAATTACACTATTTCCTAGGGGATTAAACTATTATAATGTGAACCTACACTTGCTGAACAAGGTTCTAAGAATGATGTCACCAATGTACCCTGCTACTATGACGTATGTACTGAACTATGTGTTGCAGATGATGTTTAATGATCCTTATAATTATTAAAGTCACTATAGTATACTGTACACACATGACGGACTACAGGATTCATGGATAATGATGCTGCAACGCATGGAGGGCAACCGTACAAATACAACACTAGAGTAAAAATGTCTTCTGATACTTTGGTATTGGCTAGGTCATGCTCCTAACCACACAGTTTGTTACACAGGACTTGATATGGTCTGACGTGAAGCCGAACTTACCTTATACTCATTCTTGTAACACTAGATTGTGTTACTTTATTTGACTTTTCTGCTCTCACATATTAGATTTCCCCCTTCTCATCCTCTGAACTACAACTTGGTTAATTTACGAGGACCATTTTCCCTCATTCTTTCCCTCTAAGGTTTATCTTCCATCTCGTACTTTATTATGAATACTCTGAACACAGACAAGTGGCTTTTTCACCTTACTTTTTTAACAGTCTTGGGGAGCAATCCCTGGGATACTAAGAAGGTCTTTTGATTAATAGCGTTACTCGGACTCGTGGGTCTAACTCTACGAGCCTGTAACTGTTTCGAGTTATGATTTAAGAACTTGCATATAGACGTTAGATTGACTCTTGCGTATGTCCAGAGTTTCACATGACTGATATGTTCGGACCTATATAGGCTATCATGTGACATGGACATGTAAGATATTGTGTAGTTACTGTGCATTTATAATATTATTTAAAACATTAGGTTTGGAGGTGCAGTTCCTCATTGGTAGTAACATAGTGTCATAATTGGCAGCCGGTATACTGGCAGTTTCACTCACCCAATATGGCGGATCTATTTGGCGTGTGATTTATGTAATGCGCGTTCTAACCACGTGATCTATTTATAGCGTGACACTTCCGGGTGCCGTCACTCACTACGACCATACTGAGGCGCCGAGGTCTGTCTTTAGCGTGGACGCTGCAACACACAGGTAGTCTGTTGACAGGGAACTTATTTGCCTTCCAATAATGAGATACTATTGCTCATACCTTAGATTTTGGTATTCTATCTTCTTTGCGGCTTTCCACCGGCTGTTGGAATACGCAGCCTGATATTTAAGCACGAAGCCTAATACAATCGTGCAATTTTGGCAAGTGTTAGAGATGGCTAACTCACTGGCCGGTTGTGGGTCTTTTCAACTTTAGGCATTTCTGCACTGATTCGCTTACTATGGTGGTTTTTAAATGGCATTTTCACGCTCAGTATTACCGGGTCACTGGGCCCCATATGGTCTTCACCCTACCATACGCTGCACTTCTTACGATGATTGATATCATAACTCGTTACTATATATAGAATGAAATTGAGTACTTTGGAATGATACCAATAAGTTTCACTTATCCTTTTCTTTACAATTCAGTTATAACTTTGAAAGGATCACACTGGGAGATTATCGTCACTTGTCTTAAACTAATAATAATTTGTATCTAGGATAGCTACTTTCTTCTTTTTTTAATTAGTATGCACGATATGCATCAGTCTCGTTTTTGCCTTAATGTGCGGTTTCATTTTACAGATATTGCTAGGATACAACCTTTCATTTATACATTATATATCCCAGCCATATTTAGGCTGGGACGGAAGTATAACCAGTCAGAAGGTATGTTTTTCTGATCATATATGGTGTGGATGGACACATGGCTTTGTTTACTAGGGTCTACACTTAACGTACACTTTCATGCATATTATAGGCTTGAAATATTGGGCCAGTCTTACTAAGGTAGGCCTGGGAACTTTTCTGGTTCTCAAAGAAATTTTATTCCTTTTACATGCACATATCTACGTAGATTTACATGCACCCTTTAACTTTCCTTTCCCACCTCCGAGTTCCTCCACTTCTCACCACCCCCTAAACCTCAAGAGGATAATGTGGGCCAGTGAACCACGTCAGACAGTATCAACCATTTGTTTCTGATGTGGATTGTAATATGGTTATGACACACGCTATAATATCGGCACTGATTTTTGTTGTTTGCACTGATAAACCATGTACACACTATGTGGATTGACTTACGGTACACTGTTGGGATTATATGTAATGCACTTTCATTTTAACTGGAACAATTGTGCCCGAAAGCAGGGGCTTATACTTTGTTCTATGTATGTCTTCCAGCCCTGAAGAAGTCGCGGGTGTCTTGTCCCGAACGACGAAACACGTGTTGGCTGGAGTTTTTACAAGAAAATATTAAACTGTTTTAACTTTGATATGCTTGTTCTTCTGATAAAAGTGTTTACTTTTTGATACTGTATTTATGAGTGCCAGGGATTGATAATATTATTATTGTACAGATCCGTGGATCTGAATTGTGGGGTGTTGGATGATTACCTCCTCCCTGGGCACCTAATTTTATACATATTTAACTAAATATACACCGCTCAGAGAGAGCGCCATCTCCACCCAGGGCATAATCATCCCATTTAGTATTTCTTGCTTGCAGCACGGTCCAGCACCAAAACCTGCTGAAATGAGGCCCCAAGTGTTATCTCCATTTTTAAGACCAGCTATTTTCTGGTCTTAACAAACTGCCTTTACCTGCAGTTAGAGGCAGTTTTTTGGGTCTTCCACACTTCAGGAATTCCCTTGAAAATATCGCGAAGTGGGGTTAGCGGCCGTTTTTGCACGGGAACGCCTCCCTTGCATGTCATTATCGCGAACAGAAGTGGCGATCTTTGAAATGGACGTTTTCCCTGGAAAACTGCCGCTAACAGAGGTTAGCGACAACTTGTGAATATGGCGATAAAAATATCGCCGCATTAGTGGCGGAAAAGTGCCGCTAACGCGGCGTTAACTCCTTGTACATATGCCCCTCAATGCTTACTAAAACAGATGGTGCAACGGGTGCTAAAGATGATAGCGTTAGCGTTAGTAAATGAGCTTGCAGCTTTCTAAAGCCCAGCTTTCAACATGCCTCTGACTGCGAAAAGAAGCAGGGGCCAGGTCACGCTGCACTGCGTTGTCTGCGTATAAAACAAAACAGCCTGCGTCTCCCTTTGAAGACAAGGCGCGCGCTCTATACCGACAGAGCACCAAGGTATTTCCGGCAGAATGCCGAAGAGATGCTACGCATTGGTCAGTGATGAATGGTGTTATCTGTTATGTCATTTGCTGCCTAGATACAGACTAAATAACCAAAGGGGCATTTGTTTTAGTCCGCCATATATCCCGGCAGCAGGCGCGAGGCTCGGGAATATTTGCCACTGGAATGACAATGCGGCGAGGTCCGGGTTCTGATGTTTACCCAGTGCAGTGCACACTTACTTGAAAAGCAAAATGAAAGCTGTTTTCTTTCAGCAGAAACCTAGGGAGCCTGTGACTTGCAATACGCTGACTTATTAGAGCTATTTATATACGAAGGAGCGAGCCATACACTACCTGTAACTCACATAACACTTTACATTTAATGAGAATGATTTTTGTGTGGCTCGGTTTTTGGCCCCCTTTTTGTACTGACACCGCATTTGCTCTAAGGACTAGCATTTTAATGCGTTTTGTTTATGAACTGAGCACACTTTCAGAGCTCTAAATTCATTGTAGTCTTTCAACACTCAAGATTATTTGAGAAAACTGCAGCTGTGTTTAGCTTATAGTAGAAGCGAAACCAAATGGCGTCTGTGGCATTTCGAATGCTTCGTCGTCATTTTGTCATATTCCTTTGGCTCCTTCGGACACAACCTTCCCCAAATGTACTTTATAAGGAAAGCATTCGGCAGCAGATATCCAACATCCTGCTCATTACACGTCACCCTCTTCATTGAGGCTCAAGTCCTCGGCCTCCTATTTCGATGACTGGTGTGAAGAAACTTTAAGGTCAACCTTGACTTAAACTTAAAACAAATGGAGCCCAGGGTTTGAAGATAATGTCCCAAAATCATTTCAGACCCCAGCAGTCTGGCAATAACTATTGGGGAAAGAGGGAGGAGGCACCAAATTATAACACAACTTTGTTAATCAGTTCTCATTCATAATGACATCCCTCCAAATGTCATTTCTGTGGTGATGAATTTCTTGTACACTCCACGTTAAATTCCAACCGACACTTATTCTGCAAGTAAATTGCTTTCACAAAGCTGAAATTAGTTATGCATAGGCTGTGGGACTGCCGCGCCCTGTAGCCACACTAGAAGAGAGTGGTACAAACCCTGGCAGTGGTCACAGGGTTGTCACTGACCCCGGATGGAAATATTTGTACCCTAGGGGGCAGATTTACGTTGAACTAACGCAGCGGGGTACAGCAAGTCATTTTGCTGCGCAGCTACGTGAGTTTAGAAGCACAGGGATGCGACATTTTACAAGAATATGTCGCATCCTTGTGCTTTCCCCTGCGCTGGCGCACAAACTGCAGCCATGTGGCGGCGCAGGCACCGCTTGCACCATGGTGCAAGGATGCCTGCGTGCGTGGGAGATTGTTTTTGTGCAGGAAGGGGAACCTTCCTGCACAAAAACAATGACTACAACCATTGTCCTCTTTCAATGCGTGCTGCAGGATGCAGCACGCATTGAAAGGAAAGCGAGGAGAAATGAAAACATTTCTCCTCGGTGCGCTTTCGCTACGCCACCTCTAGGGGTGGCGTAGCTTAGGCGCATCTCCAGAGTGCGATTTCTCGTAATTCTGGAGATGTGCTCTTGTTCCATGAGTGTTGCGTGGGAACACCCACAGCAACACCCATCGGAACAGCCCTTCACCGCAAAGTGCTGCGTGTGAAGGGGCCGTATTTAAGGAGAGGAGAAGTCACGCCAGGGTGGCTTTTCCTCTCGCTTGTAAGCATGGAGCAGCCTGCGCCACCAGTACGTCACGAAAAGTGACGTACTGGTGGCGCAGGAGGCTCGTAAATCTGCCCCTAGGTGTGTGGGGAAACCAGGAGAGTACAAGATACAAGTACTTGCTCTGTAACTTAGAATTGGTGATGGCCCCGCGGAACATTGCACAATTGTGGGGTTTTCCAACTCTGACGCTCTTGGAACGATGGACTACAGATATGGGCTGGTGCATGGAAGCTGAGAGATTTGTATATGAAGGGAGGGGATGTCCGCATAAATTCCAAAAGGTCTGGACTCCATGTTAGAGTTACCGTGGCCACCTATAGCATTAAGGGGTTTATATCCATTTCATTGCACCCTCGGAGAACAACAGGAGTCATTCTTGGTGCTGCACCATTGGTATGGCTGATTGTGGAAATTCATGTACTGCTATGAACGATTAGACCAAATAGCTACTTTTGTAAAATGTAATGCACATTGGCTTTTGTATACTAATAAAAAGTATTTTTTTTTTTAAGGAAAAAAAGCTGAAACAAATTACTATTAACTATATTTAAAAATAAAATGGCAGTGCCATCTGAAGTCAAAACACACATTATGAGAAACACATAACTCAGTCAGTAATTCTGTCCCATTCTGACTAAAAGTGTGAGTCTTTATATAAGTAGCCTTGTATTAAAATCCTCTTATCTTCACTTTTATCAAACTGAAGACTTACCTCCGGTTGACATAAGTTGGCAAAAGTAAAAACCGAGCAGGTGAAATCGAGTTTTTTTTAGATACTTCCTATTTCAGTTATTTCAGTCATTTAAAGTACTCCACTAAAATCATATAAATATACATTTAAGTATACATAGGGAATCTTATTCCCCCCAAAAATAAATTAAGAATCAAATTAAAAATTAAAATCTTCTATGACATGTTTTTCTTACTAAGGTGAGGGATAAAGAGGTGCACGAGGGGGCACACTACTAATCTCCAAAGATCTGCATTACAGATTGGATAACAATTGCCAATTAAAACAAGAACTAATTTAATATGCAGATCCTGCTCAAATGCAGAAAGGGTCATCAAAGAAGCAAGGTTTAAAGAAAAGAGGCCAAGTCAAGGGAAAATTCCTGTAGGCGGCATGGATTCCCTCCAGATGCCAGACTAAACATAATAAATAAAATAGCAATCATAAACCATCAAACGAGGCGAGCTACCACTCTACTCAAATTAAAAATGACTCCAATTTAGCTCCATTTTACCTCCTTTTAGAGTAGTGCTGCTTAATTCTTGTGAAATTCGCAGTCACCCCTAGCACTACATTACCCACAATGTCATATACTATGCAACATGCCACAATGATGGGTTTGTAACACCCACAGCAATTACATATTCTTCTGATGCGCCTCTTTTTTACACACTGTCAATTGTTATCCACCTTAATTAAAAATCGTGTGTTATGCACACATTGTAGGAAAGAATATTATTTTGTGTGGCTTTCCCTTTGTATCCAACTGAAAGCACTGGTACATTTGACCCTGGGCAAAGGAAGACTGTTAAAAACAACCAATCACTTGTGTTAGCTCCCTAAGGATGTCAATAAATAGCTAATTCCAATTGACATCGCTACTAGAATATTGAGAACAAAATATCGAGGACCAAAACAAAGACAACGTAAGTATATAGGTTTACTTCACTTAATTTCACATATGTATACAGCTTTGAGGAGCTAAGAATAGTAAATCTATACTTACCTATCTATACTCCAAATTTTAGTCCTCGAAATTTTGCCCATGATATTGGTAGCACAATGTTCCACTGTATTGATATTTCAACATACCATCCCTGCAGATGTGTACTTTGCTGCTGTATGCCACAGTTTCTTTTCTTTTGGGTGCCTATGATTTGGATGATTGCTTTAGCTTGTAGTTTGCTAAACAGAAATTAGCCACTGCATAACCTGTAAAATTACATTTTCCTTGACTCTAATCTGACCCTTTTACCTCGGGGCTAACTTGAGATGAAGTCAGGGCATTTGCCTGTCTCTTGGAGGTGTGAAATAACTTGCTCTGGCATTTAGTACAGTACCAATAGTAGTGCATATTGCATTGCCCAATTACATATACATCCTAGAATGGAGATGTGATGTAAGATTTTTTTTCTCCGCAGTCCAGAAATATGTTTCTGAGGTTTGAGTATCACACTGAGCGCTGCCAGTCTCCAGCTATAATGTCCTGTCACAGAACATGTACAGTAAGCTCTGTTACAACCAAAAGAAGTCCAGAGGTAGCCATGAGGTAAGTTGTAAGTAAGAGGTTTATTTAGCTTAGTTACAGGTTAGGTCTAGATGGTAAGTAGAAGGTATGAAGTGGAGCCCCACCAGGAGCAGCATCCTTGCTGCTCAGCCCACACTCTCCAACTGTCTCTCTCTCCACTCCACCAGGCACTCCAGCATTCCACTACCTCATCATGCATTCTAACATTCCACATTCACATCACATTCATACTGGCTGAACAGCAGGGAATGGGGCACCAGGGAAAGGATACATTATAAGAAATCAAGGTATAACACATCCCCTTCCCTTGGGTAAACAATAAATAATGATTTCTACAACAATGCACAATAAAAATACAGTGCGAAAGAGAAATATGCAATATGCAAATGGGAATAACAAATTAGAGTTCTTAACGATAGCAGTACAGCATGAAAGAGAAATAAGCAATGTACAAATAATAACTGCAAATATAGAAGAACTAAGGATAGGAGGATGAAAGAGAAATATGCAATATACAAATGATAACTGCAAATTTAAAAGAACTGAGGATAGAAGGATTATCCACTTTCCAACAATACAGAATAAAAATTGAAATTCCACCGTAGTAACATTGTGCAGGACTGGGAGAATGGAGGACACCAATGAGATGTAAATCCCTCACCACTCACCCCCTTCTAAACACCACACATACCTGAGAAAAACAATTTCAGGTATAAACACAACAAAGGATAAACTCACCCATAGGCAAAACAAGAGTATGGGGTGCACGACCCTCAACGCACTCCTAGGTAAAACAAATGTATAGGGCACACGACCCCTCGCACACTCAGGACACTGGTGGGGCTAGCGAGGGCGTTCTTTTCCTTCAGGTTTCTAGCTTCTTTACCTCATGTTTCTTTAGTAGTTTCCAGCAGTACAGTTCAAGTATCTTCACCTCAGGTCTCTCATTAGCTTCCGGTACAGGTAATCTTTTACAACACGCAGGTTATTTTCTCCAAATCGTCGCCATTGTTACAACCAAAAGAAGTCCAGAGGTAGCCATGAGGTAAGTTGTAAGTAAGAGGTTTATTTAGCTTAGTTACAGGTTAGGTCTAGATGGTAAGTAGAAGGTATGAAGTAGAGCCCCACCAGGAGCAGCATCCTTGCTGCTCAGCCCACACTCTCCAACTGTCTCTCTCTCCACTCCAGCAGGCACTCCAGCATTCCACTACCTCATCATGCATTCTAACATTCCACATTCACATCACATTCATACTGGCTGAGCAGCAGGGAATGGGTAACCAGGGAAAGTATGCATTATAAGAAATCAAGGTATAACACAGTTAAGATAGTAAGTAAGATAGCTGATAGCCCCACCAGGAGCAGCCTCCCTGCTGCTCAGCGTGCACACACCAACTGACACTCAGCACATCACCAGGCACCCGTGCATTCCATGACATCACCAAGCATTCCAACACTCATCCTGGCTGAGCAGTAGGGAAGATGTAACTAAGGAAAGGAGAGGTGACAATTAAGTGCACAACAAGCTCCAAGGGCCCGATTTACATAGGTAACTATCAATTTGTTGATTTACTTACTTTTAAATCTACTCCTACATTTATGTGTAATTTTCCATTTTTTTATACTATTCACAATTTCGGAGCAAAGATTTATACCTAGATGTAGACTTACATGCCTCCAACTCCCTGAAATAGGGGGAGGAGCCTCCAACAATAGATATTACAAGTGTAAAATTACTATTAGTAACTTTTCACCTGTTGGTGGAGGTCTCTGCCACCAGGGTTGAAATCGTCCTATGGGAAAGTATATATTCAATAAATAGTATTATAGGGAAAAAAATAAAAAAATATATATATATATACATATATATATATATCTATCTACATATATATATATATATATATATATATATATATATATATATATATATTCACTGAAAAAACCATAGGTTTCAGGCACGTTATAGTTAGAAATTAGCATTTAAAAAGCCTTAGAAATTCACTAGAAAAACCATAAGGTTTTAGGGACACTTATAGTTAGTTGGACATTGCACTCGTACAAAACCCGTGAAATTCCCCGTTATAGTTAGTTCAGGTAACTATAACTCGCGCCCGCAATGCACTGCTGATGACGTCACATATTACATCACTCATGACATGGTCAGTGACATCACTGATGACATCACTGATGACATCTCAAATGACATCACTGATGACATCATCCAGTGATTGTGTGTTTCTGTAAAGTTTAAATATGTTTAATATATATAGGGAAAGGCGTATTGAAGAATGAGTGGGTGTATAAGTGTCTGAATGGATGATTTAGTACGTGCGTGACTGACTCTACAAGTGAGTGATTAAACGTATCTTTACTGAATGCATGGGTTAGTGACTAAACTGTGTGAATGTCTGTATCCGTCTGTTTGTTGGTGTGTAAGTGGATGCATGGATTTGCGAATAGCTACATGAGTGTCTTTATGGGTTATTGATTGGTTCTCTGAGTATTTGTATGGCTGCCTGAGTGTTTGTGTGGGTGGGGTGTGTGTGATTCTGTACATAGATGTGTGAGTGGGTGATTGACTGGGTGCATGATTTCAAGAGTGCATCTGTGATGGACTGCTTGGGTGGGTGAGTGTGTGTATGGGTGTGTTAGTGAGTGAATGTATATCTCAGTGGTACATGTGCGAGTAACTACATATGTAAAGGCAGTATATATGTGTGTTAGAGTATTTAAATGGCTATAAGTGAGAGTGTGTGATAGTGAGAGTGGCTGTATGGATGCGTGTGTGCTTGTATCAGTTATTGTATAAGAGCGTAAGAATGTGCTAGTATTTGTATGAGTAAGTGAGCTGGTGTGTGTATAACTGTATAGGTGAGTAAATGGGTGTGTGATTAATTTTTTCATGACTGAGTAGGTGTGTGAGTACCTCTATGGATGAGTGGCGGTGTGTGAGTGTTTATATAGGTGTATGAGTGCATATGATAGTCCTGTACTGAGTGACTGTAAGTATGAGTGACTGTTCGGGTGAGTGAGTGGATGTGTGTGTAGACCTAAGAATCAGTGAGTGGGTATGTCGTTTTTGGTGTTGGAGTGTCTATGGTTTTGAGAATGGCAGTCTGTAATTTAGAGTGGGTGTATCAAAAGTTATATTAGGGTGTGAGAAGATGCATGAAATTATCACATGGATGATGTCATCAGTGATGTCATTTGAGATGTCATCAGTGATGTCATCAGTGATGTCACTGACCATGTCATGAGTGATGTAATATGTGACGTCATCAGCAGTGCATTGCGGGGCGCGAGTTATAGTTACCTGAACTAACTATAACGGGGGAATTTCACGGGTTTTGTACGAGTGCAATGTCCAACTAACTATAAGTGTCCCTAAAACCTTATGGTTTTTCAGTGAATTTCTAAGGTTTTTTAAATGCTAATTTCTAACTATAACGTGCCTGAAACCTATGGTTTTTTCAGTGAATTTCAAAGGTTTTTAAATGCTAATTCCTAACTATAACGTGTCTGAAACCTATGGTTTTTCAGTGAATTTCAAAGGTTTTTAAATGCTAATTCCTAACTATAACGTGTCTGAAACCTATGGTTTTTCAGTGAATTTCAAAGGTTTTGTAAATGACAATTTTTAAATGTATTAATTGTTATATTTATTTTTTGATACTGATTTACAACAATTTTTTAAACTATTTATTTTTAGATATTTTATTTTTAAATTACATTGTAATTACATTATACATTACATTACACAATATACTTTCTCAGAATGAATTACTTTAGTTTAAATACTTTGCAAATAGGCAATAGACTTTTAAGTACAGTAGTTACAGTTGTTGCAATGGGCAACACAATTTCAAAAACAATGCAACATTGAGCTCAATGTGAATTTCTAGTTAAATGCAATTAGTTACTTTATGGATTACTTTTCTAACCACAGGACTGGATCCTAGAGTCAGTCCTGGGACATCTCCTGTAAACAGTTGAGTAAAAGCGTTTTGGTTACAGTAGTGATTTTTAAGGAATATTATTGTATTTTAAAAGTTGACACTTAGAAACTTTTTCTCATAGAATCACCAATGTTATCCTATGGAAGGAAATTCACTTAGCAGGTAAACACTGTTATCGTTACTTTTTCTTACTCAGTGTTGGATCCTGGATCCAGCACTGGTGCATCTCCTGTAAACAGTTGAAAGAATGCGTTTAAGTCATACAGGCGATTTTTAAGGAATATTTGTAGTTTGTGAAAATCGACACTTTGAAACTTTTCTGCTGAAAACCAGACAATGGATTCCTATGGAAGAAAATATAAGTTACTGGTAAGTACGGTTAAAATTACTTTTCAGGGTCAGTGCTGGGCTAAAAGATGCAGCACTGGGTTCTCTCCTGATAACAGGTGAGTCAAATGGAATTCGTACTTTGGTTGATTTTAGAGGAATATTATAAAGTTCCAAAACTCCACACTTAGAAGAATTTCCAAGTGAAACCAGTCAATGTTAGCCTATGAAGGAAATTCAAGTTACCGGTAAGTACGGTTAAAATTACTTTTCAGGACCAGTACTGGGCTGAAAGATGCAGCACTGAGGTCTCTCCTGATAACAGGTGAGTAAATCGGAATTCGGATTTCGGCTGATTTTAGAGGAATATTTTAAAGTTCCAAAACTCCACACTTAGAAGAATTTCCAAGTGAAACCAGTCAATGTTAGCCTATGGAAGGAAATTCAAGTTACTGGTAAGTACGGTTAAAATTACTTTTTAGGACCAGTACTGGGCTGAAAGATACAGCACTGAGGTCTCTCCTGATAACAGGTGAGTAAATCGGAATTCGTATTTTGGCTGATTTTAGAGGAATATTTTAAAGTTCCAAAACTCCACACTTAGAAGAATTTCCAAGTGAAACCAGTCAATGTTAGCCTATGGAAGGAAATTCAAGTTACTGGTAAGTACGGTTAAATTTACTTTTCAGGACCAGTACTGGGCTGAAAGATACAGCACTGAGGTCTCTCCTTATAACAGGTGAGTAAATCGGAATTCGTATTTCGGCTGATTTTAGAGGAATATTTGTATGTTTCAAAAATTAACACTTAGAAACTTTTTCAGCAATAAGCAGGCAATGATATCCTATGGAAGGAAATTAAAGTTACTGGTAAGTACGGTTAAAATTACTTTTCAGGATTAGTACTGGGCTGAAAGATGCAGCACTGAGGTCTCTCCTGATAACAGGTGAGTAAATCGGAATTCGTAGTTCGGCAGATTTTAGAGGAATATTTGCACAATGGTGAAGGGAGGGGGCGGGGCCTGAGGTGACATCTGTGCAAACGCGCCCCGTGGCGCGTTTTAAGTTGGGGATTAAGTCCCCTTGAATCATGAGGGTCCCTAGGGGCCAACTAGCCCACCAGGAACCTCCAGTATGCGCCAGGGGCTGCGTTGCAGAGAGGTGTAGAGAGGCCACACCCTTTTACACCTCTCTGCAACGCAGCTCTGTGGCGCTTTCTGGATGTACCTGTTGGGCTAGTTGGCCCCAGAGACCATCAGGATTGAAGGGGATTTAATTCCCCATCTTAAAACGCACCACGGGGCCTGTTTGCACACATGTCACCTGAAGCCCCGCCCTCCCTTCACCACTGTGCAAACGCGCCCGTGGCGCGTTTTAAGTCGGGGGATTAACTCCCTTGAATCCTGAGGGTCCCTGGGGGCCAACTAGCCCAACAGGTATATCCAAAAGCACCACAGAGCTGCGTTGCAGAGAGGTGTATAAAGGGGCGTGGCCTCTGTACACCTCTCTGCAACGCAGCCCTGACGCATACTGGAGGTTCCTGGTGGGCTAGTTGGTCCCAGAGACCCCAGTATTGAAGTGGAATTACTTCCCCATCTGCAAACGCGCCAGGGCGCGTTTGCAGAGTGGTGAAGGAAGGGGCGGGGCCTGCGGCCCGATCGCTTTTAAATTGTTTATTTTTTTCTCTGAAGGGGGCTGTGTGGCCCCCTTCCTTTTACTATTTTTGTGCCCTGGGGAACCCATCCCCCAGGGCCTTACCCCTTTTTAAAATTTAAATTAAACGGGAAGGGGGCCGCGTGGCCCCCTCCCCTGGCGAATCCTGCCCCAGGGACCCCATCCCCGGAGCATGGCCACACTTTTATTAATTTTTAAGGAGGGGTCTGCGTGGCCCCCTCCTCAGGCCTCCTTTTGCCCCGGGTACCCCATCCCCCGGGGCAGGCCTTTTATTTTTTATTTTTATTTAAATTATTTCTAGGGAGAGGGCCGCGTGGCCCCTCCCGAGCCACTTATGGCCCCGGGGACCCCATCCCCGGGGCCTGGCCTCTCGTTGGGGACTGTGGGGGGTCCCCAAACCCCCACAGTCCCGCCGGCTCCCGTGTCCTAAGGGAGCCGGCATTGCTTTTCCACTGGGGAGCAGCTAACATGCTGCTCCCCGTGTGGAAAGCAATTGTCTTTGAATATTGGAAGCGAGAGCAGGAACCTGCTCTCTTCCAATATCCAAAGCAGTTTGCAATGACATGATGGGAGCCGCGAGGCTCCGTCCTGTCATTGCAAACAGCAGTGTCCCGGGGTGCACCGGGACACTGCAAGAGCCGGCCCTGGGGGTGGCGGTCTCCAGGGCCACCACAGGCTCCAGGAGGGGGCTGCGCGGCCCCCTCCCACATCAGAAAGCCCCGGGAGGTGGTGGTCCCGGGGCTTGGGGTCCAAAGCGGACCCCCATTTTCAATTTCTTAGTGCCCCGGGAGGTGGTGGTCCTCGGGCGGTGGGGGCTGGAGCCCCCACACAGGTTTAAAAAACAAAAAGAAGCCCGGGAGGTGGCGGTCCCGGGCTGCGGGAGGGCTCAGAGCCTCCTGCCATTTACATAAAGCCCCGGGGTGGTGGTCCCGGGCTTGAGGCCTAGAGGCCCCCATACATCACACAGGTTTAAAAAAAAAAAAGAAGCCCCGGGGAGGTGGCGGTCCCGGGGCTGCGGGAGGGCTCAGAGCCGTCCCGCACCATTTTACATAATGCCCCGGGTGGTGGTGGTCCCCGGGCTTGGGGGCCTTAGAGGCCCCCATACATAAAATAAACCCCCCAGCATGCCCCCGGGACTTGGCCCACCCGGGGCAAATTAACATCGAGCGCGGAGACCGCGCTTCGTTTTTTATCGGCAGGATCCGCGCTCCCTGAGCGCATCCTGCCGATTTAAAAAAAACATTTTTTGCCCAGGGGGTCCTTGTGGGACCCCTGAGCAGACCTAGGGAGTCAGGGTGTTTCTACCCTGCCCCCTTTGTGCGCTTTGCGCACTTGTTTCTGTCCCTCGGTTCTACCGAGGGACAAAATGACTGCCAACACTTCCTGGTTTGAAGTGTTGACAGCCAATTAGCATGCAGCTCGTGATCGGGAGGGTGCGCGAATCCGACGCGGCCATAGATATATATGTACTTTTACTTTTGATTTTCTCAGGAACTACTGAACGGATTTACACCATTTAACAAAAGGGTTCTTTCTGAACCAAGAACTACCTCTTTGCCAAATTTGGTGTAATTCCGTTCAGCAGTTCGGGCTGTAGCCGTGTCTAAAGTTTCCTATGGGAAATTGATTTTTGACTCTTATTTTTGAATTTCTCCGCAACTACTGAACGGATTTACACCATTTAACAAAAGGGTTCTTTCTGAACCAAGAACTACCTCTTTGCCAAATTTGGTGTAATTCCGTTCAGCAGTTCGAGCTGTAGCCGTGTCTAAAGTTTCCTATGGAAAAATGAATGGGAAAACGCGTTTTGGGACCCCCCTTTTTCTCGGCCCCACTTGACGAATCACCCCGAGACTTTCAGGGTAGGAGCGGACCGGAGCGCCCCACAAAGTTTGAAAATTTTGCGAAGATACGTCAACCGGCAAGAGAGTTATTTCAAATAGAATGTCGCGGATTTCCTATGGAAAATAGGTTCTAACTATAACTATCTACTGGCGACCGCCAGTAGATAATAAATATATATATATATATATATATCACACAACAGTCTTTATCCTCATCACTTGAAAAAGACAGCCAGGGCACAAATTCCATAAAGTGTGAAACTTTAATTTAAGGCAAAAGAAAATCTCCTGACGTGTTTTGACACAGCTTCTTGGTCACGAGTCAGTTATAATCACAATGGCAAACATAAGTACATGTGATCTACCAACACCATAAGGTAGGACTATACAGGGCAAAGTATTTTACACACTTTGGCGGCCATCTTTTGGCGTGGAGCCTATATGATCAGAATTTAGGGGCTCATTACGATGGCGGGCGGAAAAGCATTCCGACCGCCTAGAATCCGACTGCTGCGATAGGGTGTTTCTGGCAGTGCATCCTAATCTACCGGCGGTTATGCCGCGGTACCTGCGGGCGGAACTTTCCCGCTAGCACGGCAGTCGGAATGCTTTTCCGCCCGACATCGTAATGAGCTCCTAAGTTCTGATCATATAGGCTCCCACGCTAAAAGATGGCCGCCAAAGTTGTGTAAAATACTTTGCCCTGTATAGTCCTACCTTTATGGTGTTGGTAGATCACATGTACTTATGTTTGCCATTGGTGATTGTAAACTTACCTGTGACCAAGAAGCTGTGCTTAAACACGCGGAGATTTTCTTTTGCCTTAAATTAAAAGTTTTACGCTTTATGGAATTTGTGCCCTGGCTGTCTTTTTCAAGTGATGAGGATAAAGACTGTTGTGTGATTTAGGGGTTGCCACACCGTCAGGGCCGCCATTGCAAGCAGGCGAAGGAATCGGCATCGTAAGGGATTATATATATATATATATATATATATATATATATATATATATATATATATATACATACACATATACATGCAAAATATAGATGAAAAACAGTGTAGGATAATATATATTGACCTGAAACTAATTAAGTAAAAAGTTACAATGCATAAACGCTTCAAATTAAATGTGTACTAAATAATAACATAATTTAAATATTATAATTTAATTTATAAATGTTCATCATTAAACAATAATTAAAAAATTCACACCCTCACTAACATTTTTATTTCATTTTACTTAATTTGGTTAAAAATGATGTATTTGCAATAAGTTAAAAAGATACTTTTTTGAAAATTAAGAGTAACTTTAAATGTTAAAAATTAACTAAATTAATTCTTATAACAGGGGTTGGAGCAGGGGATTTAGAGAACTTCAATATCAATATCCTAGACCTCCAACACGGAGAAGAGGCCAGTTGTTCTTTGGAAGTGGAGATCACAGAGACTGAGTAATTGAATGCTCTGGTTAAGATGGAAGGGGATAGATCCCCGGACCCTAACATCCTGCTGCCTGAATTTTTCACATGCATCAGGACCAAATTAATGAGCCCACTTCGCACAGTGTTTTACAGGATGAAAAGCGAGGGCACACTCCCATGAGACCTCAGACTGACAACAATAGTCATGATCCGCAAGAGGGGGTAACCACAAGGGGATTGCGCCTCCCACAGGCCAATGTCACTGTTGAACCTGGAAACCAAGGGCCTGGCAAAAGTTCTAGCTAACTGCTTGATGCAGGTGGTGGACACCCTTGTGGTGCCGATCAATAGGGCTTTATGCCATACAGGGCAACAAGACATGATCTCCGGAGACTGGCTGGGTGTCTTGTGCACAGAGATCATATTGATGATTAGCCTTGGATGCTGAAGGGACATTCAACTCCCTTGAGTGGCCCTACTTGATGGTAATCTTGTGCAAGATGGGGTCCGGCCTGACATTTTGTCTTGGGTGATATTTCTGTATACAGACCCGTAGCTAAGGTCAAGGTGAATGTGGCATTCTCAAGAGAGTTCAGGTTGGGCAGGGGTACCCAGCAGGGTTGCCCCCTGTCCCCCATATTCCTTGCGGTGGTGATCAAGCCTCTCATAATGTGGATGTAGAAGGCTGCAGTAATAAGGGGAATATGGTGCGAACCAGAGTGGGAGGATATTGTTTCCTTATACACGGATGACATTCCTCTCTACCTGGCTGACCCGGAGCGCTCCACCCCAAGAGTGCTGCAGATCCTGTAGGTGTTTGGATCATACTCAGGGATTTGTATAAATTGGCACTAATTGGAAGTATTTCCATCATCCAGCGATGATTCTGGGAGAAGTTGAAACTATCCTCCAAAAGCAGGAGCCCGTGGGATTACATATCTCAGGATCTTCATGACAATGGACAGCGAAATATTTTTTAGGGAAAATCTGACCAAAATCCTTAAGGCCTACAGGGCCGATGCAGGGCAACGGAGAAGACTCCTGTGATCCATGTTGGGAAGGAAAGCCCTTTACAAAATGATTTATCTACCAAAATGTATGCGTTGCAATACACTCCCATTGAGATTTCAGACTAGTTTTTCTGGTCCATGGATGAGGTGACATAAGGACTACTGTGGGATTGGGGACACCAAGGATAACCTTGACAGTCCTGACCAGGATACCCCTGGAGGGAAGAATCGATTTCCTGGACTTTCAACTATTTTATTGGTCAAAACAAGCACAAGTGATCAATGACTGGGCCTTCTCCACTTAGCAAGATGGTGGATAGATGGCCAATGGACCTAGATAGCTATGTCCAACTACTCTATGGGGAAATAGATTCGACACCCTCCCCTGCCCACCTCCACAGCAATTTTAATTGGCCACATGGACCCTGGATTGGAAAGGTAAGTTGACGCTAAAGACTCACTGTTGGATTCAGATCAACTGAAGGAACTACACGGCATAGAGGGTTATAAAAAGCGGGACCTACTGGGTATATCTTAGGTAGGTGATGTCTGACGAGACAATTAGATAATATTGTCCCCGAACTATAGGAGCAGTATGAATTGACAGGGATCTAGTACCTACAGTATCAGTAATTAAGACACTTACTGCAAGAACATGCAGATTTGTTGCGACAGGCACAAGATGAGACACCTCTAGAGTACAGGCCTTTAGAGCCCCCTGACTAGCCCCAATATATTCCAAATATACTCTACCCTCCTACACAGTAATCTCCTTCCGCTGCATAGCCAAAAGGAAAAGTGGGAACAAGATCTGGGCAGACGTTGACTGGGAAGCGGTGTGCCGCTAGCCAGGGGAGGTGAGCATATGGGTGGGATTCCAATTGATCCAACTGAAATTGCTCCATGGGACATATTTTATGAGGTCCAGGTACTTTATTATACAAGTATAATTGACAATGATCTCTGCCTTTGGGGATGCCAGCAATGGGGTACTTTGTTGCACACGATTTGGGTGGCTGCTCTAAGATTCAAGATTTCTGGTACAAAGTGGCCTGGACTTTTCATTGGAACTTACCCCACAGCTAGGGGGGAACAAACATTGGACTGCTAGACACTCAAGTTTTGTAATGTTGCCCTGATGGTTGCACGCTGAGATTTGATCAGAATCTTAGGTCAAAGAAGGTTCCAATGATACAGGCTTGGGAATCTCATCTGGATTTGTGCATGAGGGCATAAAATTGCATATCTGGCACAGGGGTGCTCAAAAAATAGTGAAAGTATAGGGTCCTTGGAGAGACGCCGAGACGCAGTCCCCTAACAGCCACCAGGTGGGTCAGTGATCAGGTGGAGGGTGGAAGCAGGGTCTCACCGTGGGTGATATGTGGGGTTTACACACATATTACAATGGCTGGTGGGCATAACAGCCAGCCAATCTGTGTTTATGTTATGTTATGTTATTTTGATTTGTAACGCGCACAGATACTCAGGAGTGTCCCGGCGCGAGGCAATGAGGGGCAAAGTCTGGTATTAAACAAAGAGATGTGTTTTCAGGTTCTTCTTGAAAATCAATGGGTCCTGAATGTTCCGAAGAGCGAAAGGAAGAGCGTTCCATTCAACGGCAGCTTTCCAGGCAAGAGAGCTGCCTCTTTATTGCACACAGCCTGACAGTAGTATTATTGGACTCAGACCGGTATGGCTCACAAAACTGTAGTAGTTGTTATGGTACCTGTTCATGTACTGAAAATGCAACAAAAACATATTTAAACAACAAAAATGTATTCTTATACTGCTTCAAAACATTTTTCAGTATAAATATATATACATATACACAATGTAAATTGAGCAATTATTCCGAATTTTCTCCCATGTATGAGTAATCATTCCCCATCTTCCCACCACTCCCCTTGGTTCCACCTATATTTACTACCAGATTTTATACCTAGGTGTGCATAACTCCACCACCGTGGTGATTTCCACACAGAAAAGGTAGGAGGAGTGGAGGCAGAGATATCAGGCTGTAGGTTTGGGAGGTGCATTTTGTAGCATTCGAGTAACACTACTAGAGTATGTACTACAAAATGCAGTTTGTGAATCGGGTCCATTTTTCATAATGAGAATTCTGTAATTTTGCCTGATTGTCTACTGTGTGTTTAGCCTAACTGGGACAGCATGCTTCTTGAACTTGTGTCCCTCAAGTAATAGATTTTTGTAACAAGAGTGGGTTGCCTATCAGTGTATGATTGCCTGTTGACTGGAGAATACCTAACACAACTGAGTGGCACTGCACAAGTTTACCTTTGGCAGCTGTTCTACAGTACACTGCAGGAACCTGTTGTGGAATTTGCTCTTTGAGGCCAGGAGTGCTTAGGAACTTAGGGCCTCATTTATGAGGTTTTGCCGTAGGGCAGCGCAGCAGGCCTTCCTGCTGTGCTTCCCTACGGCAAAAGAAAAGGGCAGGAATGCGCCGTATCTATAAGATACAATGGTTCCTGTGGAAAAATACAGAAAATCTGTACTGGTAAGTATATGCACAATCGCAATAAAAAAAGGGTTAAGGTGATGTCAAAAGGAGAAAAGACCAAATACACTTTTGTTACACTTTATCACAGTTGTATTTCCTATTTTGCAGGGACATCTACAAGGAAAAGGATAATGTCAGAGTGTGCCCAATAGAGCAGCAACATTGCTTGAATAGAAGAGCAAGGGGAAAGGTTCAAGGGTACCTGAATGGATGATTACGCACCGGCGTGAGGGGTGAGTGCCACAGGTGAGTGATGAAGAAAGAGGAAAAAGAATACTCACTTGGGACCCATATACATAAGTGTGATACATATGTCGGCATGACCTATAATACATGGTGTTCCTTTCTAATGATGTATATCCTTTTCCTTCTCTCACATAATTAGCACCTGGCTGGGTCCCAAGTGAGTATTCTTTTTCCTCTTTCTTCATCACTCACCTGTGGCACTCACCCCTCACGCGGCTGCGTAATCATCCATTCAGGTACCCTTGAGCAATGTTGCCACTCTATTGGGCACACTCTGACATTATCCTTTTCCTTGTAGATGTCCCTACATTCCTAGGTCCTGAAGAGACCCTACATTACACACAGGGTCGAAACGTCGTCGACAAAGAACAAAAGCGAACCATTAAAACCGCGCATATCATTGTATACAGTCGCGGTCCATTTTTGTACAGTTCAAAATGGTCGACTTTACAATAGTTTGGAAACCAAATACTAATGTCACAAAAATGTCACTAATGTTTTAGGTTCCATTTTTTCACTGGGGACACCTCACAAAACTGTTCTTATTTTTCTGTATATAATGCTTGCAAAATATGAAATACAACTGTGATAAAGTGTAACAAAAGTGTATTTGGTCTTTTCTCCTTTTGGCATCACCTTAACCCTTTTTCATTGCGATTGTGCATATACTTACCAGTACAGATTTTCTGTATTTTTCCAGAGGACCCACTGTTTCTGATAATAATTTAACTACCCTGGTTCCTTGTGACTAGGGTCCCCTTGTCCCCTGGTTTCGTATCTATAAGATACGGCGCATTCCTGTTCTTTTCCCCTGCGCCGGCGCACAATGGGCTGCAGTGCGCCAATGCAGGCACCTTTGCACCATGGTGCAAGGGTGCCTGCGTTGCGGGGATGATTATTTTTGTACAGGAAGGGAAACCTTTCTGTACAAAAATAATCACAAGAAGCTTCTTCTTCTTTCTATGTGTGCTGCAGAATGCAGCACGCATAGAAAAAGGAAAAACAAGGAGAAATAAAGATATTTCTCCTCGTTGTGCCTCCCTTACGCCTCCCCTGGGGAGGCGTAAGCTTTTGGCGCTGCCTCAGATTTACGATTTCTCGTAAATCTGGGGCAGTGTCAAAAGGCCATAGATGTTGCTGGGAACGCCCCCAGCAACACCCATTGCACACCCTTTTAACGCAGAACACTGCGTTAAAGGGACTGATATTTATCAGGCAGCATTAAGCCAAAAAAAGTGGCTTAGTGCTACCTGATAAATATCACGCAGGCTTCTGCGCCACGGAACGTCAAAAAAAGTGACGTTCCGGAGGCGCAAGGAGTCTCATAAATGAGGCCCTTAGTCTAGATGATTTGCGCTCATGTTAGTGTAATCCTGTGTAATATCTGGCATTTCATGCTACAACTACTGCGCTAAATGCCCGAGATTATGCCATCATGCCATGTCACACAATTGAGATTTTGTAAGAATCCTATTATGGAAGCGCACAAACAATACAAATGAACCAAATGCAAACTGCTGTTGTCTGCATCACCTGTGATTTTGTGCTATTTTCTTATTGCGAAATATGTCAAACCTGAGGACACATTTTGCGCTAATAAATAACAAAAAATGCTAGATCTGCAGTTTTCGTAATAATGCGTAATTTCACATGGTATTTGCCACCATGCTTAATGTCTACAAAGGAAATTACACAAGTATTGCCCAGACTTTATTAGGTAGTAAGAAGGCCCTGGAACATTGCAGGGTTCTGATTACTTGGAAGGATGGCAATTAGCTGATATGCTGGAGACACTGTGGTGCATTTTGTTCCACTAGGAAACTAACTCATGTATACAAACCTAAGTTTAAAAAATATTTTCAAAAATAAGCAATTGACCTTGTTACACATGACTGAAGCAGGCATACCTTTTAAAAATAATCTCTGTATATCATTTAAATGGTATAGTATATTGTTGCAAAAGGTATGAGTGGATGCACGTGATCACTAATGTATATCACACAGAACAGCACATTCAATCAAAGTAAGACAAAGTAAGGTATTGTGTTACTTTGTCTTACCTTATAAACCTATAAAACAAATAACCACATTCCTCTAACAAATGAAACCTATCAACAACACTTTTTGCCAGATTAATGACACATTCAAGAACCTAATAAACAACAAACCATTATTAAATGAGTGCCTACGTGTTATTTTATAATTTAGTACTGAACTATATTTATATTGAGCATTTACACTACTCAGTAAGCAACACAAAGTCGTGGCACTTTGTATTTTTCACTATTTTCCCACAAGTACCAGGTGCGCAGGTGTTGCGTCACTATTCCAAGTCATCCACCCACGTCGTTGGCAAATATTCCATGCAATATTACCAATAGTTATTTACAAATACATGAAAAATTGCAGCCATGCAATTTCTTGTTTCCACTGTGTTAGAAATAACTAAGAATTATTATGTTGGCTATAAATATGAAATGTAATTATTGTTGCTTTTTCAGAAGTTAAAAATGATAATATATACACAATAAGTTTAAAAAGCACAGAAATTGCACCTTACAATAATGATTTCTATCTCTCCAAACATAAATGTATATTTTGATAGCAGCCCTCTGGAGGGGGGAAAGTAGGTCCCATGGCTCTCCCCAGACATCCCCTTGCAGGCAGGTGTAGTTAAAGGTGCAGTCAAAGTCTGCACCCCGCTGTAAGGGGATCTCGAATCCCCTTCAAATGTGAACTGTGAAACACGGACCGGCTTCAAAGCGGCTGCTTCATTTTTCACCTGAATGAGGTGACACAGTGCAGCGCGGGTTCGCAGCTGCCTGGGGGCAGTGTGTTCATCCTAATTCAGCGCATTTTCCTTGTTTGTGCCGGGCGCACCTTTTGAAAGGTGCGCCCAGTGCTAACCAGGAAAATGCACCCATACAAGAGGTCCTATTATCACTGCCACCTGCTCCTCCATTGGCATCAAGCCTTCAGGGATGTCTGTACCACTACCAGTTAGCATTGCAGCCTTCAAATCCCTTGCCAGTTTTTCCTTGATCCTGTGCTTGTAAATATGCCATCTCTTCTTGCATTCATCAACAGTCCTGAGTGTTGGTGCCGCTGCACTTATGTTTTCTAATACAGCTCTCCCTACAGCTGTCTTCTTGGATCATAGTAATTTCGAGGTGGCAAACAGATACATTTTTTTTCCAGCCTAAAGTTCAGCTTTCTTAGGGGCATATTAGCAACGAACTGCGATAAAGATCGCAGGGCGCGCTAAGTGCGATTTAGCTTAACGCCGGCTATCGCCGGATCAGATCGCCGAGATATCGCGTTATTTACAACGTTTATCTCCACGGCGATGTGAAATCCGGCGATAGCCGCGAATGCAGGATTATCGCTGGGAATCCAGCCATAATCCTGCAGCGATAGGGGAATCCTTGCTGATAGGGAGATGTGGATTTAGCCACTCAATCCACCTCCCATGTCACAGATAGGTTAGTCAGGAAAAATGCAGACGTACAATAACTGGCGATAACCGCCGTTAGCGCGGGTTTAAATATCGCTATGGGTGTCCTGGGCCGTATTGTAAATACGGAGAAGGACAATTAGCGATCATTTATAATCTGTTTTCGCAGGGAACGCCTACTTTGCATCTCATTAGAGATGCAAAGCGAGCGTGAACAAAACGGGAGCTGAATCAAGGAAACACGCGCTAGCGTGTCCTTGTAAATAATGCGATATAATTATCGCCGCTTTTCGCCCGAAAACGGACGCTAAAGCAGCGATAATTATATCGCCAGCCCTTGATGATATGCCCCTTAGTCTACTCTTCTCCTCCATAACCCCTACTTGCGGCTGTGTCCTTGAC
Organism: Calotriton arnoldi; assembly: GCA_963921515.1. Taxonomy (NCBI): domain Eukaryota; kingdom Metazoa; phylum Chordata; class Amphibia; order Caudata; family Salamandridae; genus Calotriton; species Calotriton arnoldi. The sequence goes on along the minus strand of CAWUFW010000874.1, from coordinate 840,526 downwards.
AACTCCTTCCTGGCTTACCATCTCTGATGTTGTGGAAAAAAGCAAAAAGGTTGCATCACTTTTTGAAATGAAAAGCAATGCAAGAAGAAGGTAGGATTTGTGTCACGCAACGATGAGGTACGTTACAGTGCATTGCTCTATGATGCATAGCTTTGCATTGTATTGCGTGCGTCTCATGACAGATCAAGCAACATGCCACGGATTCTCACGTTGCTGACAGAGCTAGAAAGGACCTTCGTGGACAAAGGATCAGTCACTAGAGTTTCGGCATATGGAAGACTAAAAAAATCCCTCTTTTTTTCTTTAGGGCATAATTTGTAAATGCGCTTCCATACATTGTTCTAAGTCGTTTTTTAAGGGACAGTTAATAATAACTATCAAGAAAACGCTTCTCGTTTTAAAATGAAGACTATTTCTGCAGTAATTTAATTAATCTAATTACAAATCACATTTGCCCTGCATAAAACCAAAATGTCAATGTGTGTCTCGTGTTAACATTGTTTGATCTGCGTTATAAACAGCTAGACATGTAGAATCTTACTGTGATGACATGTTATAGAATGTTGTGAGTCAAATAGCCACAGTTGACTGGGCTGAGCAGCATGCTGGCTGCTCCTGGTGGGGTCTTGATATGGTCTTGATATGGTCTTGATATGGACTTGATCTGTCTATTGTACCATCTTGAATAAAGCTACCTGGACCCCATCTTGCGTACCTGACTCAATCACTACAGACATCTAACATTATCACATAAAATCACATAAACATATGTATTCTTACCAACAATACGAGTGCTTTAAAGTCCAAAGGGCATTTCTCAAAATTAATTCTGAATACCAGTATTTAAAAAATCCTCTTCTCAAGCCATTATGAACCTACTTACTATAATATTCAAAATCTTACCTCCTGACTTTCTATTTTAGTGCTTTTATCATCAGAACATCGTTTTAATTTGCATTGCATATTTTTTCTCAAAACTATTAACATCATACTGCAATAACGTTTTAATCATACCTTTTATCTTATAATAAACTCATTATTTTAATCATCTAACGTTAATAGTGCTCCCCTTAACAGTGATGTAACAACTTTACACTTTTTCTTCTTCCACTTGCCAATATCAGTCCTACAAACATCTATTTAGATCATCACGATTGCACTTTATTTAACAGTAAAATTATATATATATATATAAGACCAACTGCATATATATATATATATATAAAATTGCATTTCTTTTGGGACATTTATCTATATATCACAAGAAATAAAATTCACAAATTAAAAAGAAGCTATGCAGACCTTTGATTCTTTGCCTTGAAATTATATAAGTGCGCTTTTTATTTTTCCACTTGGGCAACTCCTACGTCAGTTTAGTAAGCAAACCATTTTTGCTAAAGTTTATATACTCTACTGAAAGTAACCAAAAACCTAACAGGAAGTAACCTCACTGGAAAATATATTGCATTTTAATAATACGTTAAATGTAAGGACCATTTTGAAATTACTAAAAATGAACAGTTCAGTTCAGTTCAGTTCAACTTTATTCGGTTTCAGAAATATAAAACCATAAAAGTTATCAATGCTTCAAAGTTTCATAAAATCGACACAATTCATCACAGTTAAAATACATTCCACGTTAATCCTGAAGAATCTACAACATAAGGTACAAAAATTTGAATACCAATAATCATAACCCATGAGTTAAAAGCCCGCCAACAGGGTAAAAATGAAGAACTCCGAGAGTTACCATGGTCTCACATTGTGTATATTCGCAAAACTACATTTTCTTCTATAGCCTCTATAATAATGATGCCAGCAGCGTGTGTATATATATAGATGGAAAAGTATGTATGCCCACATGTAGCTGCAGTTGGAATTTTAGAATAAGTACAGTGAGGATGCACATATGTTAACAACATTAGAAGTAACGCAGGAGACCTCTACAGATACACAGCCTAGGCGGTAGGTGACAGACAGTAGGTTTCCAACCTCATCATGTGATACTGACCTTATAGGAAAGGACAGTCAGTACAAAATAATGCATTTGATGACATAGTGAATAACAATATATTCAAGTCTAGTGAGTTAGTGAACTCATACATCCACGTTCAGGATTCTGTGTCTCAGGTGCGAATACCGACGGGCTCACATCCTTTGAAGTCAATAAAATGAGTACTGCTGGATAAAAATAAACATTCCTTATTTCAGCTCCAACAGACTCAGGTGTGAAAATGTGGCTTTACAGCCACACGTTATGTTATGTAATCTGTCCAATGATATTACTAATTTCACTATGCCGAATATTACAGAGCTGTCCAACAAGAATAGGGTTGCTGAAACCTTTATGGTCTCTTACACTAAGGATATCATCACACACATATTCCACAGGGCAATTACTTGTTTTCTTATTTAATACAGCTGATTATTTATTATAAAATCCATGCTATTTGTTTGTTTTAAACATATTTTGTTGATTTTACAGCAACAGACATTGCAAGCTGAGTAACACATCTTTATGTTGCTTCTCCATCAGTAAGTCAAGCATATTGGCTAAAACAATGTGAAAACAGTCCTCCCTGATAAGACACCCACTCCACACCACAACGTCTGTCACGCACCCAGTCAATCATAGCTTAACAGGAAGTCAATGTAGTAGCATAGGTTAGATTGTCAAAATCAAAGTCTGATCTATCTCCTATAAAGCAATGTGTTCCCTCAGTTCCCATATTCATATCACTGGGATGCCAGCTAGGCAGTGGCGGCTCGCCGAGGGAGTGGTGCGGGGCAGCGGGGCAGGGAGGGGCAGGGTGGGGGTAGTGGACTCGGACTTACGACGGACAGAACTTCCTCTGAGTTCTGTCTGTCGTATGTCCGAGTTCACTACCCCCACCCTGCCCTCCCCGCCCCACCACCCCGCACCACTCCCTCAGCGAGCCGCCACTGCAGCTAGGTATTGAATAGGTACGTTCTAAGGAGTGTTTGACGGTGACTCGAGAGAGGGGGGTCTCTGGGTTCTTGAATTCTTGAATGCCTCCACCAATACTTCCCATGCTCCAGCCAAATCAATGGATCCCCGCCTACACCCAGCTTCACAGAGCAATAGAGATCCTTCATATTCTCTCCAACTCTCTATGCCAAACCAGTGGTCTGGGTCCCGCCAGTGCTTTTCAGTTCCTGGTGATCTTCTTCTTTGCTAGTTTAAAAGCTAAGTACTGAAATCTACTAGTGGCTTTTGTTTTTGCTGTATGTAGGAATTTGCTCAGGAAACAACAGGCTGCTTCACATGGGACCTCCCTGTCTATTATATCCATAACTACTGTGGTGATCTCATCCCAATAATTAGTAACATTTGGGCAGGACCAGAACATAATAAACAATTCTGCACCCACTTCTCCACATCCTGAGCACTTTGCATCCTCTATATGGAAAAACCTATTGATCCTCTCAGGTGTGAGGTATGCTCTGTGTAGCACATAAAAGTTTATAAGTTTGAATTTGGCATTTCTGGATATGTTAGGTACTCTTTCTAATACAGTTGCACAGTCCTTCTCCTCAATGGGGTTCCCTATATCTTCCTCTAATTATGTTCGCAATGCGCTCAGAGGTAGCACCATGTTTGCCTGTACAGCCTTGTATAAGCATGTAACCTCTTAAAAGTTCCTGCTGATGTTACTATATACATGCAGCTCCTATGCAGTGGAGGTTCTGCCATCCCCGCTCTCCAATGCTTAGCTTACGTATAATGGTAGTTAATTCACTATATAGCAAGAAATGTCTAGGGTGTAGGTCAAATTCTTCTCTAAACTCCTCAAATGGGAGGAGCACCCCGTCTCTATAGAAATTTCTTAGTGTGGTTACTCCAGCTGCCTCCCACTACGCTAGTTCTCTCCATTTCCCCCCATGGGGGAGGGCCTTCAACATTCTAAGCAGTATATCAGGAGAGTATGGAACCCTTGTCCGGGTTTTCTGCAAGTATCTAATCCAGCAACGCTTTAATATAGCAAATTCTGTAGAGTATGTATCTGTGGGGCACTTCACCCACACCAGTGCTTGGACCAGTCGCTCCAACTCTGGTATGCCTGATCTCAGCTCCCGTTCGGGAGTTAGTCTTCCCACCACCCATTGCGTCATCCATTGTACCTGCGCCGCTAGATAGTAGGTTTCAAAATCTGGGACGGCTAAGCCACTTTCCCCATTGGTCACTGTAAAGTAGTCAAAGTTACCCATCTGCGACCGGGACCCCATGGAAATGTTACTACTAGCGATTCGTTGTCTCTAAAAATTGCCCACAGGACCCACGCAGGTAAAACTCCAAAGTAATACAGCAAGCAGGGCAATGCAACCATCTTCAGTAGTGCTGCATGGCCTGCAACTGAGATGGGGAGCATTCCCCAGAACGCCACACTGTGGCAGAGGGCCTGAATCAATTGGTTAATATTACGTTCTAGAAGATCTGTAGCATCATAATATATCCAAACTCCCAAATATTGTATACAGTTGGTTTCCCATTGTAGGGATGCAAGATCCCCTGGAAGTTCAGGGTCCAGTCTCGCTGGAAATAAGCTTGAATTTTGCCAGTTAACTCTCAGTCCGGAAAACAGTCTGAACTGATCTAAGGGTCTTCTGGTACCATTTAAGTATTCACCCCTGTTGTGGAGGAGCAACAGAAGGTCATCAGAATATAGGGCTATATAGTAAGTCTGAACATCCACTACTATGCCCTGATAGTTATTCCCTCTTCTAGTATAACAGGCCAGGGGTTCAATTGCTAACGCAAAGAGTAGTGGTGATAAAGGACACCCCTAGCGAGTTCTGTGCCCCACGTTATAACTTTCTGAAATAATCTCCTCGTCCTCAATTTGGCTATAGAGACCAAGTATAGCAACTTGGGCCTGTCCAAGAACCCTCGTCACAGGTGGAAGCACTCCATAACCCCATAGAGAAAGGACCATTCCAGGCTGTCAAATGCCTTTTCTATGTTGACTGCGAAAATCGCAGCGTCTGACTGTATATTAACCTCTGCTTGTAGTATTGTAAAAAGGCTGTGAATATTAAGTGACGTGGCATGGGCAAGAATTAACCCTTCTTGGTCTGGATAAATATGGTTGGGCATATGGGAAAATAGTCTAGAAGCTAGTATTCTACTGGAAATTTTGTAATCGACATTTAGGATCGACAACGGGCGATATGCACGTTTGTCATGAGTGGGTTTCACTGGCTTCAAAAGTGGTACTAATAATGCCTCTTGAGTAGAATCTGGTAGAGTTTCCACTTCCCTGGCTATTTTATATACATCCACCAGTTTTGCCCCAGGCCAAGTGCTTTATTGCCTCTCGTATCTCTTGGAGTGTAATGTGCTCACCTAATTCCATAGCCTCTTCAGGTGTTTTGGTCGGGAAGTCCAGTGAGGCCAAAATAGTCTCCTCATTCACTAAGGTCGCGGTCCTATAGAGGGTCAAATAATACATGTAGAATTCATGGCAGATGTCCGATTGTCTAAATAGTCTATCCCCCCGGTCCGATATGAGCTCCACTATTACAGAGCCTCATTTGGTAGGATTCACAAGCCAGGCTAGAAGTTGGGTGCCTGGGACAGTACTTGCACACTGACCTACATTTTGTAGGTCTGACTTACACATGTTGAGGAACAGCGTACTTCTTTTTGTTTAAAATATTGATAGGGCATGTACGCTGGACCTATCTAAACAGCCCTTAGTTCCCTAATTTCTTGAACAGGCTAGAAGTTGGCCCATGCGGTCACGTTCCTCATGAGTGCTAGTCATATAGGCCTAATAATCAAAGCACCAGAGGTGCTCTACCTCTTCCATGACCTTCTCCTTTGCTTCCAGTAGCAATGTTTGGAGATCCAGAAACTCTGGACTGGCTAATTCAAGGAATTCAAGGAATCCCAAGGCACTTTCAGAAGACCACACTTCGGTCAGTAGGGTGCATCTCATCCCCACTGCCTCCCTCGGAGCACCCCCTTAAATGCATCCCACTCCACCAGGGGAAAAGATGGTGTTCCAGAGTGTTCATTAAAATATTGACTAATACCCTGTCCTATTGAGTCCCGGAACACCGGATCCTCTAGGGATTCTGGTTTCAACCTCCACATGGGCATACAGATGGAAGAGTTCCCTCAACCCAGGTGCAGTTACACTGGGTTGTGATCGGAGATTGTTCTAGAGAGGTATTTAGTACTATGCACCAAGCTGTGAATGTCTGGTGTGCAAAGGAATGTATCCAAGTGGACATAGAGGTCATGTAGAGGCGAGAAGAAGGAATAGTCCTGCTGCTGAGGGAAGTGTCTTTGCCAAACCCACCAATCCCCATTCCGCCTGCCAGTTGGAGACAAAGCGAGACATTCTACCTACCGGAGAATCTCCCAAAGGTGGATGGGATCGTTCCAGGGTTGGGTTGGGTACACAATTGAAGTCCCCTCCCATGACAAGTGTGCCTACTTAGTAGGGAGCTAATTTTCTAGACAGTTCACCCATAAAACCTGCTTGATCTGTGTTCAGGGCATATATGTTTATTATGGTGATGTCTCTATAATCCAGTCATCCCGTGAGCATTACGTATCGGCCATCTGGACCAATGAGCTCACCAGTGTGCTGGAAGGGTGCATCCATATTAGTGTCCCCCATGCAAATGCTGAATAAGAAGTATAGTAAGCCTGACCTCGCCACCTATGATGTAGTGCCGCCCCTTCCTTAGCAAGGAGGTGTGTTCCCTGAAGGAGAGCTATATGGGCACCCCATCTGGAAAGAAATTAAAATACTTTATACCTTTTATCCATTGTGTGCATCCCCCTCACATTCCAAGATATTATCCTGTACATCTTGTGGGTAGCCATCGTAAGTGAACAATGGGGGAGTCTAAGTCCTGACGGAACCTTAATGCATCAACGTAAGTCAGCAACCTACCATAGCTAAATGCAATGAGTGCCCCGGTGCACAACAGATATATCCCTCCCCAACAGTCAAATAACAATTAACCAAACTCTCCTCTCCTGAGACAAGCAGGTGCCTAGGCCCCATCCACACTTATGCTAGAACACAAACAGTAGTGGGTGTACCCACAGAAATACCAGTAGAGGCGCGTGAGTCAATTGGGGCAGTGTGTGGGGCCCCCTCCCCTCAGTAAAAGCATCAAGATTAGTATTATTATATTGATGTATCCCCTTATCAAACTAAAGATGGCATCCACATTACTCTTTCCTCTCTTACCATACCATGGGTTGGTCATATAAGTTCATCCTCTGTCCCAGGTGTCTATACCGGCAGCTCAGTGTTTAAGTCCTCTGCAGAGGTGGATCCTCTCTCAAGCTCTGAGGCCTGTCCCTCCTCCTCATCTAAAGAGGCAGGGAGTTTGTTCCACTGCTGCTCAGGGCTGCCACTGCTCCAGTGCCCTCTGCTGTTCTTGTTGAACTTCTGCTCCAGATGGGGTCCTACCAGGAGCACTTCAAACACCTCTTGGTACTCGTTTCCATCTTGAGGAGGGCTCAGCTGTGCCGTGGCTAGGACTCGCTTGTGGGTGACAATCAAGCCAGTCCCACACGTCTTGTGGGGTTTTGAAGAACTGCACGCCAACCGGAGCGACCACTTTCAGTCGAGCGGGGAATAACATGGCATAAGTGACACCCATTTGGAGCAGGTGATGCTTAGCCTCCAAGAATGTAGAAAGTTGTTTTTGAACTTATTTGGTGGAGTCCGGGAAAATCATTATTTTGCTTTTGTCCAACAAGAGGTCACCTTTTTTCCAGGCTTGGACTAAAAAGCAGCCTCACTCTCAATAATAGAATTATTTAGCCACCAGCGGTTGCAGCAGTGCTCCAGGGCACAGAAGTCACGCAGGTATTTGGTGCACTATTTCTAGTGTACAGAAGGGCAACAGTGCCTCCAGTGACAGCTCGTCCAGGATCCATTTCTTTAGGAATGCCACCATACTGTGTCCCTCCACTTTCTCAGGTAGTCCAATTATTTGAATATTGTTCTGTCTTGATCTATTTTCTGCATCTTCTGCGTGTATTTCTAGGGTCTGGACTTTGCTCTCCATTGTCATCAGCCCCATCAGTTTTCTCAGAGGTGGAAGAACCAGTCAGGTGTGTCCCCAGCTGCCTACCGATCAAAAGATTCTCAGAGTGCTCTTGAGCCGCCTAGTCCCAACTCCATCAGCGTATCTGCCTAGTTTCACAGCCCAGTCTTCCTGCCGCACTGCGAGTCGGAAAGGCCTCACAGGTCAGCGTAGGCGCTGTAGGGACGTAGCAGCCGCACGACAGTCAGTGGAATGCCAGATCCACTGGGACTCAGCAGTTACACAGGCAAGGTTCCTCAAGGGTTGATCCAGGCTACTCCAGACCTCCGGTTGCCGATAAGTGGTCTTGCGCCACGCCCCGGTCTTAGTCAGGCTCGTCAAGTAGTCGAACTGCAGACCGAGGGAATATCTGCAGAAACGGCTCGCTTTGCAGATCAATCAACTCTGGTGGATCATATCCAGAATTGTGGGCCCCCCAGCTGAAGATGGGCAGGATTAATATAAAGGCAGGATTCTAGCAGGCCACGGAGGAGCTCATTACTCCACGTCTGAGTGTGTCGCCATCTTGGCCACAACCTGAAAACTCATGGCTTTTCCATTTCCTAACTCACAGCAGCACCCTTTTTAACTGTAGCCTGTGTCTGTGTGGCATGCTTGTATGTCCTTGGGTAATGCTTGCTCTATGAAAGCTGTTAAAAATAACAGGTGGAGAATGCCTGTCAGCCACACTCTTATTTTCCATAAATTAAGGTCAAAGCAGTGACTTTTGATGTCGGCAAAGATTTGAAATTCATTTAATGTCTCGATTGTATAGTGTGAACCTGGAAAATCTGGGGCCAATCCCGGCAACACTGCTTCACCAAATTGTGTTATCCTAAGCAAATACTTTATTTTGCCCATCTCCTTTTCTGATCATTTTCACTTATGAGAGCAGCAGCAGATGTGAAATTGGGATGTGTACTGAAATATACCGCCTAGTTCGCTACTAGCATAATCATCGGGCAGGTCAGGCATGTTTCTGAATTGTTTAAAAACGCTCACTTTTAATAAATATCTCTCAATGCAGAGGTAAAGCTTGCCTTCAAAAAATGGGCCCAGCAAGTCGCCCTGACTTGCTCCCCCAGCGGCTGGAACATTTTTTATTTTAGCTTACCTTCTCCACTAACAGTAACACAGGGGTGGGGGGCTGCGCTTCGACTCCAATCATTTCAGGGCACTGTCTGGGTAGGAACCTAGACTTCACTCCTTCCAGCATCAGTCTGCTGGCAGTGGTGCTGAAATGAGGTCCCTCACTAAATACAGTGTGTGACAGAATCACCTCAAATCTGCTCAGTGTGTCCCTTCAAAATTGATGATCCACTGTGCAGACTTGATTTATCTGTTTCCCACCTGCAGCCTGTACCCCACCCTTTCCCAAATCATCACAGAGTGGGGTGGGGTCATTGATGCACACTGACCCCATACCACCCTGTGACAAATTGAGAAAGGGTGGGATGGCAATGGTCTCTGCCCCCTGACTTACATAAAGCCCCGGTGCTACAGGGTTGAGACTGAAGCACCCAGGGGCTAACTTTACCACCACGTCTTCAGGAGGTGGAGATTAGTAATTGAGGGTATGACTTTGCCAAGCTGATGACCTCACAGACCTTAGGGCTGTAAAATCATCAGCTCGGCAAATATTTTAGCCTTGCAGGCACATGTTGGGAGACTGAGGTGAGTGCAGTAACCCCCCAGCCAGCAAGATCGAGTGAGTGTGCTGCATGTGTTCAAACAAGAACAAAGCACTGTGACGGCTGTGCACCAGTATTTGCACAAAGCTGATTCTATTTTGACCTGCCCTGGGGGAAAAGAAGAGGGGCAGAGCTCCCCCCCCTCAATTACTAGTCGCCCATGCTCTCCATCCGTCCTTGGTATCTGTTTCCAGTTTTCTACCCCATTAGCAATCCCTATATTTCTCCCAAGTTTCCATCCCATAACACCATGGCCGGTGCCCTTCCCCACACTAATGTCTATTTCCTAATTTCATAGCTTCAGGAAATATGATCTAAGGTGCTCAACAGCACACCTAAAAGAATTGTTGTTTGTACTAAAATGTACTGCCATTTAGGTTTTAAGTTGCTTTCCGAACTGTTAGTGTTTGGATCAGTTCCACTATTTTCTTCCTCATTTGTGTTCCCCTCCCACTGTCTTTCTGATATTATCCTATGGTGATCTCCACATCTCACTAACATTGTCGCAGTCTTATCCTCCCACCACCTGCTGGTGCCCGAGTCTCTTTATTACCCCCAGGTCCCTCCTGTCCTCATCCCATTCATATACAAGTGAGATAATCCTATCTCACCAACAGAAAAATAAATGAAGGATTGCTGGACCCCTACCCCACACCCTCCCACCTGGAGTATATAAGCGTACTTACCCAACATTCCCTCTGTTCTTTTTTCTCTCTTCCGACACAATGAGACAAGTCAGGAGCTGGGGCTTCTGGCAGGACCTGTTGTATTTAATCACACAAAAGAAAGGAAGGGGAATTCAAACAGATCTTTTATCTTTTTAGGAGCTGCTCAATTTTTTACACTGGACATCCTTTCGTGCTTAAATACTGCCCTCATACTCTAAATAGTGTCATGCTTCATCATAGGGCATGCATCAACACTCTGACGCAGACCAACGTGTATGATGATGCATGACACTATTTACTGTGTGAGGGCAGTATTTAAGCACAAAAGGATTTCCAGTGTAAAAAAATTGAGCAGCTCACAAAAAGATAAAAGATCTGTTTGAATTCCCTTTCCTTTCTTTTGTGTGATCAAGTGTTAGCAGTAGGGATGACGATGAGAAGGGTAGTACCACTGTCTCACCAGTGTTTTGCATGTGTAAGGACTTGTTGTATGCCTTCCTTGCATCTCTGCTGCCAGGCGGTGGGGGCGTGGCTGACTGGCATGTCTCCCTCTCTGCAAAGCTTAGAGGGAGACGTGTGCGGTTCCTCTTCAGGGCAGCTGGTGCTTTAGGTTGTTTCCTCATTGCGGGCCGTGCCTCCCGAGTTGCTGAGCATGATAGGAGGTGCTGGGTTTCCTGGGGGAGCTGGTTCTATGCTCCTGGGCAGTGTGGTGCACTTCCGGGTCGGGTTGCCTCACTTCCGGTGTTGTGGCAGTCCAGGAAGTCAGGTGCGGAGATATCGGTCGGCTGCACGGAGGGATTGGGGGTTAAAGGTCCTGGTTTTCCCTTCCTTAGTCTGGCAGCCGATGGGTGAGTACCGCACAGCGTTTTTTTGGTGTGTGCTGAGCAGTGTCCTTTCAGAAGGCTGTTTCTTGGATTGCAGAGTACTCCTGTACTGGAGAACGTTTGCTTGGCTGTGAGACATCTGGGTGCTAATGTTTGTCAGGATGGGCAAACACTGTAGAAAACACAAACATGTGGAGGATTCTTCCACTTCCTCTTCTGGGTCCTCTTCTTCTTCTTCTCCAGCATGGTCCAAACGCCGCAGGGAGAGGGATGATGCTCGGATCAAACGCCTTATTAAGGAGACTTTGCAGGAGATGGGCAGGGGTGCCCGGCTCAAGATCTCTGTCCAAGTTCTGCCCTTTTATTCTTCAAGTTCAGATGAGGAGTGAATGGGGATGGAGGAGCACAAAGGAAAGTATGGGGATAAAGACATGTTGCCTGAGTTGCTGAGGCATGTTAAGTCCAACATGGGCTTTCTTGAGGATGAGGCTCCCAGCACGTCTTGCAGGTCATTGCTTCACCAGTTTCAGAGTGTGGCAACAGTGGATGTGCCTATCCAACCCTACAACCATGAGGTGTTAAAGCGGGAGTGGAGTGACCCTGATTGGATTATGCTGACCCATTTCATGGCCAAACTGTATCATAACCGGGACATGTCCAAGGACTTGCCAGAGTCCATTCCAATCAATTCCCTTGTTGCTAGTCGGGTGGGCCAGAACAACTCAAAAACAAACTCCTCAACAGAGGTTACCCACATAGAGTTATCAGAGATGCCTATAAGAGGGCCAAATATTATAATAGGGATCTCTCTTTCAAAATGAACGTAAATCTGACGAGGCCAATTTGGTTTGTGTTACCCAACACTCCAATTGTGACAACAGGCTCCGTAAAATCATAAACTCTCAGTGGCACATCTTGAATTCCAACCAGCAGGAGAATCCCCTTCCGAAACCCATCTTTGCATTCCGCAAAAATAAGAATTTGAGAAATTCTTTAGTGAAAGCTACATTCTGTGAACACAGACAATTTGTGCAGAGATCCATCACTGGTAAGCACCCCATCTGTGGTACACATAAGTGTGGCAACTGCCACGCTTGTAACTTTGCCATCGTTACGGCAGAATTAGAATGGGGTAAGCAAAAGTTCCAATTTAAAGAAATGGTCAACTGTAGATCAGCTAATGTTATATATCTCATCCTGTGTCCCTGCAAGCAGGGATACGTAGGGGAGACAAGCAGAGAATTCAGAACCAGATTCAGTGAGCACAAATCCGCTATTAAAAACAAATGGATAGGTGCTCCTCTGGTGGCCCACTGGTGCGCTTGCGACCACTTGGAAAAGGATCTTAAATGGATGATCTTGGAAAAGATCCATCATCCCAAGGATGGTAACTCTGATGGCCTTAGACGTAAGAGAGAAGTGTTCTGGATTTATACACTTCAGACGTCTGTCAGAGGCCTCAATGAATACCTTCCATGGGAGAATGCTTTATTATAACTGTCTCCTATTTCTGTTTTGGATTCAGTTCTCTCTCAGATTTTTTATCTTCTATTTTATTTTTTTATTTTTTATTCTGAATTTTATGCATAAATTCCTGTTCTTTTCATCGTGTAGATGTGTTTTTTCTGCATTTCCCTACTACGAGTGTCTGTATCTATTCTTTTACTTGACACCCTGATTTATCTGTTCTTGGAGTCTCTCATCCTGGTACACGCTCACTAGTACCATTTTTTCAATGTTAAGGTCTTAATAGCGTTTTTTATGTTTTTTATTTTGTTTATCATTTTTTCTCTGTGGGTCTTTTCTTTGATTCTAATATGACGCCTGCAGAAGACTGTTGCCTGCACTTACCATGGTGCCTGCCCTTCTGCATAGGGTCCCGTTCAAGATTGTTCTATAATTCCCACTTCTTCGTGAGTCTCTCTTTAGTTTTATTTTAGATTGCCATATTAGGTTCTGATTTGGGTCAGCTACTAGTTTTTTTAATTTTTTACTTTTACATTTGGCGGCACTGATACTGACTTCAACATGGCGCCCAGTACAGACCGATCCTTTGATTCAATATGGCACCCGCTAGTCCCCGCTCGGAGGGCTCACTACGCTCTATGTGCTAGTAAGCCCAGGTGTTGTCCATTGTTTCACTCTGACGCTTACGTGCGCCGGTTGCTACGCATATATTAGGCCCTCGGAACCGCCACGGCTGCATGCTGCCGTCCGGACAGCCTTATCCATTGCCGTGAGTCGTTCGTTAGCATAAGGAGGAGCTGAGTATTCCGGTAAGCAACGATATAGCGCCTGTTCTCCTTGCGATCTCGCTTGTGCTGGCATCTTTTTCACATCGACTTTATCTTTGTTTTTTTCTTAGAACTCCCTGGTGTGTTTTAGCAACTCTTCATTCCAGGCTGCATCTGTTACCTGATGGTCCTATTGGCAATTAGCCCCCCCCCATGTTGTAGCTGTACTGCGCTACTTGAGTAAGTTATGTCTTAGATTACTCATTATTGCGATAGGTTACAAGTTTTTTGCTCTTTTCAATTGTAATTTTTATCATTCTGTTCTGATTCTGTCTTCTTAGATGTTCGCTATTGAGGCTTTTCTATATTGGTATCGCATTCCGCGGACCCCCCTCTATTTTTTGTTCTCCGATAACAAGGGTAAGCGTTTCCCTTAGCACTTGGGAACTTGTGTTCATTCCCTTATCCATTATTGTGAGAGAGCACGTCACTAGTTGTTATGCTCTCATAGTCACTTTACTCTTTATTCATCATAGTTTTCATTTATTCTATTTTTTTCGATTTCACCTCATGATATCTATTTGTCTATTCTGTGTTTAGCAGTACACCTACCCTTAGCATCTCGTCAAGGGGAGAGAGAAGCGCCACCGACCTTGACCTGTTAGAACTTTAATACTCTCTGTCACCAGATGACACCTTGTTTACCTAGTATGTGGCCCTACCATTTATATACTTTTTTATCTTTGCCTTACTGCCTTGGTACAACTTAGTCTTTTTTATTACGTCACTGTAGCACAGCTCTTCATCTGTTCTACACGGGTGAGGTACTATCTATCTAAGATGGCTGCTGCTCCTCACTACATACTTTGGTGCTCTTCTTTCTCATTTATGCTCTCATTTCTCGAACTTCTATATTGCTCCGCTATACTATATATTTATGATGTTGCATTACAAATATTTCTTTATTTCTTGTTGTCCCTACAGACCTTTGTAATATGTATACTTATTGAGCCCCTCTTACTGTACATTGAGGAACAGTAATTGCATCCAGGATGGCTGCTGGCCACCACCCTACATATATTCACAGCGCCCTGATGAAAGAATTGGCATAAAATCTCCCATCTCCGAAACGCGCGTCAGTGCATTTCCTGTGTTTTTTGTGAATATTTGTATTGTATATTTTTGTGTATGATATCATTGTCTTTTGTTTTGTGATTTTTTGTATGTACCTGACTTATTGCATGTTTGTGATCTGTTTTGAAGTTTGCATTACACACTATTTAATGGTCTACTCATTGTGATTATGGGGCTCCATAATTATTGATGTACACCTTCATGACCTTTATGATAATTTCAGTTTCTTATGTGTCATTTATATTTATGTCGTACATTACATTAGAAAATTTAATACATTTTATTTTTAGATAATATTATTGGTCTTTGGGATATGTTAATTTTTGGATATATTACCCTTTGAAAATTATATATAGGGAAATTGTACTTGTTGTTGGCTACTGTATTCCCCTGTTCTCCCTATTTATTTGTCTCAGGGGCCCTCTTCTGTTTCTTTACGATATTACCAGCACGTTGCTGTGAGGGTTGTTAGTGTGTCATTGTATGTGTATTTTCGGAGCCTTCTAACTTATTGTATTTCCTTCTTGATCTTTCTATTATTCTCGTTTGTGTATTTTCACTTTTATTTACTTTTCTAATTTCCAGTTATCTGTCTGCAGTTCTATTTATCTGCATTTATCACAGGGCAGTTTATAAGATTCTTCTTCTACACATCTTTTATCTTACGTTCTAGTCGCTTTCTATTCTTTTATATTTTCACTCATTTGTGTTTTTTTTTTTATGGACAGCATCAAAACATTTGGTTTTACCGATGAGGATTTCTCTAGACTCATGGGACAAAGTTCATCATCTGACCGTCCTTTTTCTATTACCAAAACCAATAATGACGAATGGCTTAAACTTCTTAATTTAAAAAGAAAGCCAAGAGAACAGAGTCCCATGCTGAATTTATGCTCCAATATTTGAAAGCTGGCGTTATTCCGAATGGGCTTAGAATAAGAAACATACCAGGCCTGTTCGTAGAAATCAGAACATTTCTGGAAAGATGGTCACTTATTGCGAACAGGTGTTCTAGGGATCTTATGATGCTCATTATTGAGACAGCCAGGGAAGTTGTGGAGACTCTCCTCAAAGAAATTGCGGAGATAGAGGACACCCTTAAGAAAAATAACCCGGTTGAGGATGCAAAAATAAACTGGACGAGGTTAACCTAGAGCTTAATTCCTTTAGTGACTACCTCATAAAGAAAAAAACAGATAAGCTTCGAAAAGACATTCGGTACTTTACTGAGGAAAGAGTCTATCCCTATTTAGGAGCTCAATATTACAACGCTACCAGGGACCAACCCAACCAAAGGGACTACCGAGATTGGTCTAACAAGAAAATCTTGACCTTCTTGGACACCTCCGAATCGGATGGTGAGGGGGGTCACATTTCCCTGGAAGGATACGGCAATAGGAGAGCACCTTTTGAAGGTCCGACTAGAAATAATAATTTTTTAGGAAATCGACGAGGGACCCAACGGACCAGATTCAGAACCCAGAACAGGGGACAATCTCAACATTCAGAGAATCCCCCACAATATCTACAGACAAGGCGGAATCAATATTGGAGAGAATAACAGCTCTCTCCCATATTGACCCCATTCCCATCTTTAACTTGTCTAAGACTTCATTAGATGAGCATTCCCTGAAACTTTTGTCACGGGGGTTATCTTTTGTTCCTAGCACGTTTCTCAACAAATTTGAACTGACCCGTGATATCCAGTCT
The DNA here is from genome assembly GCA_963921515.1 of Calotriton arnoldi. NCBI lineage: Eukaryota > Metazoa > Chordata > Amphibia > Caudata > Salamandridae > Calotriton > Calotriton arnoldi. Next base: position 824,186 of record CAWUFW010000874.1, on the reverse strand, counting down.
TTCTTTGGGAAGATTAGACTAAACAAATTCTTCTCACATAGAAACTTCATGGGAGAGGTTAACAAGACAGGTCTCCGCCCTAACTCGACGTTCACCCCCACCCTCGAGGAGATAGGACCCGAGGTGGACATTTTTGAGAATATTGTGTATGCCAAAATCCAAACTATGATACAACATGTAGTGAAACCTCCCTGCAATCTTAACTTTGAGGAATTCAATGCCCTAAAAAGTTTGTCATCTAATCATGAGGTTACTATCAAACTTAGTGACAAGGGAGGGGGCATCGTAGTTCTGGATAGTGCCGAATATAAAGAACAGATCCAGACCATGTTGAATGTTCCTGAATATTATGTTAAAGTCAACACATATCCTGAACAGAGAATTCAAACAGAAATTCTTAAGATCACCCAGAGAGCTCTTGACAGTGGTTCTATCTGTAACCAAGAATTTGAATACCTCAATAAACCTTTTATTAGGATTCCGGTTCTTTATGGAGTTCCCAAAACTTATAAAAATACAGTCAACCCTCCTTACAGACCCATTGTATCTACCATTGGGTCCCTTACGAAACCGCTGTCAAAATATGTGGATACCTTTTTAAAACCTTTGGTAGCCACTCTCCCGGGTTACATCAAAGACACGGGGCATTTTATTGGCAAAATTGAAGGGCTTCACTTCAATCCCAATACTGACATTTTAGTCTCTATGGATATCGAGGCACTGTACACAAATGTTCCTCAAATAGGAGCATTAGAAGCAGTCAAAAGTGCCCTTGAAAAGAGTGATGGCCATAATGACAACTTGTTCATCTTAGAATGTCTGGCCATCATATTGCAGGAGAACTACTTTGAATTTAACAATATGATCTACAAACAAATTCAGGGCGTCAGTATGGGCGCGGCCTGCGCCCCTAATGTAGCCAATCTATACATGGGAGCGTTCGAAGATCGGTTTATTTTTAATGAAATCGCCCCATTTTTTTAATACATCCAACATTGGCACCGCTTTATCGACGATATTTTCTTTATATGGCGAGGTCCAGAAGAAAAACTTACTGAATTTATCCTTTGGATTAATCTCTGTGACCCCCATCTCAAATTCAGCCCCAACTTCAGTAAAGAAAAGATCGAATTTCTGGACATCTGGATTCAAGCCATCGGTCACACTATGGAGGTTTCTCTATATACTAAGCCCACGGCGAGAAACACTCTTCTCCAATATGAAAGTTATCACCCCCGCCATCAGAAAGACAGCATACCTTTCAGTCAGTTTCTACGCATTCGCAGAAATTGTACCAACATGAGTAACTTCAATCTGCATGCTGAACAACTCAAAAGCAAACTCCTCAGCCGAGGTAACCCACATAGAGTTATCAGAGATGCCTATAAGAGGGCCAAATATTGTAATAGGGAAGCTCTCTTTCAAAATGAACGTAAATCTGACGAGGCCAATTTGGTTTGTGTTACCCAACACTCCAATTGTGACAACAGGCTCCGTCAAATCATAAACTCTCAGTGGCACATCTTGAATTCCAACCAGCAGGAGAATCCCCTTCCGAAACCCATCTTTGCATTCGGCAGAAATAAGAATTTGAGAAATTCTTTATTGAAAGCTACATTCTGTGAACACAGACAATTTGTGCAGAGATCCATCACTGGTAAGCACCCCATCTGTGGTACCCATAAGTGTGGCAACTGCCACGCTTGTAACTTTGCCATCGTGACGGCAGAATTGGAATGGGGTAAGCAAAAGTTCCAATTTAAAGAAATGGTCAACTGTAGATCAGCTAATGTTATATATCTCATCCTGTGTCCCTGCAAGCAGGGATACGTAGGTGAGACAAGCAGAGAATTCAGAACCAGATTCAGTGAGCACAAATCCGCTATTAAAAACAAACGGATAGGTGCTCCTCTGGTGGCCCACTGGTGCGCTTGGACCACTCGGAAAAGGATCTTAAATGGATGATCTTGGAAAAGATCTATCATCCCAAGGATGGTAACTCTGATGGCCTTAGACGTAAGAGAGAAGTGTTCTGGATTTATACACTTCAGACGTCTGTCAGAGGCCTCAATGAATACCTTCCATGGGAGAATGCTTTATTATAACTGTCTCCTATTTCTGTTTTGGATTCAGTTCTCTCTCAGATTTTTTATTTTTTATTTTCTTTTTTTATTTTTTATTCTGAATTTTATGCATAAATTCCTGTTCTTTTCATCGTGTAGATGTGTTTTTTCTGCATTTCCCTACTACGAGTATCTATATCTATTCTTTTACTTGACACCCTGATTTATCTGTTCTTGGAGTCTCTCATCCTGGTACGTGCTCACTAGTACCATTTTTTCAATGTTAAAGTCTTAATAGCGTTTTTTATGCTGTTTATCATTTTTTCTATGTGGGTCTTTTCTTTGATTCTAATATGACACCCGCAGAAGACTGTTGCCTGCACTTACCATGGTGCCTGCCCTTCTGCATAGGGTCCCGTTCAAGATTGTTCTATAATTCCCACTTCTTCGGGAGTCTCTCTTTAGTTTTATTGTAGATTGCCATATTAGGTTCTGATTTGGGTCAGCTACTAGTTTTTGGAATTTTTTACTTTTACGTTTGGCGGCACTGATACTGACTTCAACATGGCGCCCAGTACAGTCCGATCCTTTGATTCAATATGGCACCCGCTAGTCCCCGCTCGGAGGGCTCACTACGCTCTATGTGCTAGTAAGCCCAGGTGTTGCCCATTGTTTCACTCTGACGCTTACGTGCGCCGGTTGCTGCGCATATATTAGGCCCTCGGAACCGCCACGGCTGCATGCTGCTGTCCGGACAGCCTTATCCATTGCAGTGAGTCGTTCGTTAGCATAAGGAGCAGCTGAGTATTCCGGTAAGCAACGATATAGCGCCTGTTCTCCTTGCGATCTCGCTTGTGCTGGCATCTTTTTCACATCGACTTTATCTTAGTTTTTTTCTTAGAAATCCCCTCGTGTGTTTTAGCAACTCTTCATTCCAGGCTGCATCTGTTGCCTGATGGTCCTATTGGCAATTAGCCTCCCCCATGTTGTAGCTGTACTACGCTACTTGAGTAAGTTATGTCTTAGATTACTCATTATTGCGATAGGTTACAAGTTTTTTGCTCTTTTCAATTGTAATTTTTATCATTCTGTTCAGATTCTGTCTTCTTAGATGTTCGCTATTGAGGCTTTTCTATATTGTTATCGCATTCCGCAGACCCTCCTCTATTTTTGTTCTCCGATAACAAGGGTAAGTGTTTCCCTTAGCATTAGGAACTTGTGTACATTCCCTTATCCATTATTGTGAGAGAGCACGTCACTAGTTGTTATGCTCTCATAGTCACTTTACTCTTTATTCATCATAGTTTTCATTTATTCTATTTTTTTCTATTTCACCTCATGATATCTTCTTGTCTATTCTGTGTTTAGCAGTACACCTACCCTTAGCATCTCGTCAAGGGAAGAGAGAAGCGCCACCGACCTTGACCTGTTACAACTATAATACTCTCTGTCACCAGATGACACCTTGTTTACCTAGTATGTGGGCCTACCATTTATATACTTTTTTATCTTTGCCTTACTGTCTTGGTACAACTTAGGGGCCGATTCCGATTCGGGCCGGAAATCTCTCCGGCCGAGCCGGACCCGGAGAGATTTCCGACCGAATCGGACCCGTGCAGCCCGACCGAACGAGTACGATGCGCACGTATGCCATCGGACTCGAGTCGGTCGGACTCCCATTGAAGTCAATGGGAGCCGGTCGTACAACGCGTACGCGGGCTCCCATTGACTCAATGGGTGCGAGGCGGACAAGGGCGCCCCCTACAGCGTGTACGCGGCGAAGCGACTCGCGCCGTATACGCACAGGTAGGGGGGACCTATGGGTCCCCCCTGTGTGCGACTCGCGTGGCTACGCGTACAGGGGGGTCCGACACGGATCCCCAAAGTACGGCTCTGACTGCTCTTTCGAGCCGGAGTGCGCGGCTCGGTCGGACTGCTCGCGGCGCGCATCGTACTTACCCGGCCGGGGAACGTCTCATTGCGCGGTGCGAGTCGAGTCCTAGCGAGTCGGTCGGTGCGGTTCGACCCGGGTACGAGTCGGTCGGAGCGGTCGGGACGCCCGGACGAGTCGGTCGGCGATTTCGCATCGTACTCGCTCGCCCGGACGCGCGTACGAATCGGTCGGGAAATAGGGCTCCGAATCGGATCCGGTTAAGCCGAATCCGATTCGGAGCCCTACCGGCCGAGATCGGAATCGGCCCCTTAGTCTTTTTTATTACGTCACTGTAGCACCGCTCTTCATCTGTTCTACACGGGTGAGGTACTATTCCAACAAATGATGAAACACGGCACACACCTCGATGGATTTCAGCTCTTTATTCGGACAAAAAAGCTCTCCTCCTCCCTACGCGTTTCGAACTTCACGTTCTTGGTCTAAACTACCGTGACCAAGAACGTGAAGTTCGAAACGCGTAGGGAGGAGGAGAGCTTTTTTGTCCGAATAAAGAGCTGAAATCCATCGAGGTGTGTGCCGTGTTTCATCATTTGTTGGAATATTACAAAAGCGAGAATTAGTCCTTTTCTCGCCACGAGCACCAGCCATGAAGTGTTCCCCCCAACAAGGACCAAATTGCTGTACGGGTGAGGTACTATCCATCTAAGATGGCTGCTGCTCCTCACTACATACTTTGGTGCTCTTCTTTCTCATTTATTCTCTCATTTCTCGAACTTCTATATTGCTCCGCTATACTATATATTTATGATGTTGCATTACAAATATTTCTTTATTTCTTGTTGTCCCTATAGACTTTTGTAATATATATACTTATTGAGCCCCTCTTACTGTACATTGAGGAACAGTAATTGCATCCAGGATGGCTGCTGGCCACCACCCTACATATATTCACAGCGCCCTGATGAAGGAATTGGCATACAATCTCCCACCTCCGAAACGCGCATCGGCGCATTTCCTGTGTTTTTTGTGAATATTTGTATTGTATATTTTTGTGTATGATATCATTGTCTTTTGTTTTGTGATTTTTTGTATGTACCTGATTTATTGCATGTTTGTGATCTGTTTTGAAGTTTGCATTACACACTATTTAATGGTCTACTCATTGTGATTATGGGGCTCCATAATTATTGATGTACACCTTCATGACCTTTATGATAATTTCAGTTTCTTATGTGTTATTTATATTTATGTCGTACATTACATTAAAAAATGTAATACATTTTATTTTTTAGATAATATTATTGGTCTTTGGGATATGTTAATTTTTGGATATATTACCCTTTGAAAATTATATATAGGGAAATTGTACTTGTTGTTGGCTACTGTATTCCCCTGTTCTCCCTATTTATTTGTCTCAGGGGCCCTCTTCTGTTTCTTTACCATGTCCAAGGACTTGCCAGAGTCCATTCCAATCAATTCCCTTGTTGCTAGTCGGGTGGGCTAGAACTCATTGGCTGAGGATGCTGCTATCAGGGATCCTGTGGAGAAGAAACTTGGGTTCTCATCTGGCTCTGCGTGCTGGGATTTTTGGGACTTATGTTGCTCAATCCCTCAGTTCCGATGTCAAAGCTTTGTATCAATCCCTGGATGATACATCAGACTGTTCTGGGCTTTTGGATCATATCGAGCGACAGGTGGAGTTTCTTTCGGATGTGTCCTTTGATGTGATGAGGGCCTCGGCTCTTTCAGGGGGAGCCTGTGTGGCCGCTTGCTGCAATCTCATTTTGAAGGATTAGAAGACTGATTCCGCTCAAATGCCTCTGCCCTGCGTTTGCCTTTCCAAGGGATTAGGATGTTTGGGGAGAAGTTAAAGGACAAGTTGCACAAAAGTTTTAAGGAGAAGAAGCACTCCTTTTCTTTGAATCAGTCCTCAGCTGATTAGGGGTCTTCGAAGCCTAAATCCCCATTTTGCAAGTGCTCCAAGAGGCACTTTTCTAGGGGTCATGGGAGGTTTTCTTCTGGCCAGGGTTGGGACAGGAAGGCAAAGTCTCCCCAGCCTTAGCCTCATTCCTGACCATATGAAGGACGACCCGGAATTGTTGGTAGGAGGACGGATTCAGCACTTTCTTCCGGCCTGGTTGCAGTCTTCTTCAGATGTGTGGGTGTAGGACATTGTGCGCCAGGGGTACCGCATCGAGTTCACAGGGCCTCCTCCAGATTCCGGGGTTCGTCCGACTCCATGACCCTCCTGTCAGACCAAGAGAACCGAGTTGTCCCTGGGGATCGAGTCGCTCCTGCAGAAAAGGGCAATTCAGGTGGTGTCTCCTCTGGAGAGGGGGAAGTGGTTTTATTCTCTGATCTTTCTTGTGGCCAATTTGCCAGGGGGTTCCATCTGTTGCTGGACTAGAAGGCTCTGAACAAGTTTGTTGTTCACGTGCCCTTCAAGATGGATACTCTTCAGAGGGTGATCCGGTTGGTTCTCCTGGGGCATTTCTTGTGCACCCTGGATCTGCAGGATGCTTACTATCATGTCCCAATTCATCCGAGCTGTCGTCAATTCCTGAGGTTTTGCCTTTGCAGCCATTATTTTCAGTTTGTGTCCTACCTTTTGGCCTTCGATCTGCCCCGAGGGTGTTCACCAAGGTGGTGGCTCTGTTGATAGCTTCAATGCATCTCCAGGGTGTCCTCCTCTACCGCTACCTCGAAGATTGGCTAATCCATGCGCCGACTTTGCGGGCTCATGGTTTTCTGCTGAACCTTCCCAAGTTTCAACAGGTGCCCTCTCAGGACTTGACGTGTATCGGTGCCCGCTTTCGTACAGATCTAAACTGGGTGTCCTTGCCAGACTCCCGGGCTGTGACCTTTGGTTCCCTTGCTCTGTGGTTCTTGGGGGGGTCTCCTTTCCGGTTCGGCTCCGATTGTGGCTTCTGAGCCTCATGGCGGCAGCTGTGCTCACGGTGCCTTGGGCGTGCTTTCATCTCCGGCCTTGTGTGTGCATTTGTTGGCTTGTTGGGATCCTCTGTCTCAGAATCTCTGCCATCTGGTTCCGGTGTCTCTGTCCCTCTTCCCTGCCCTGCGTTGGTGGACTGTGTTGGCCAATCTTTCCAGGGGGCTGGCATTGCAGCCTTCTCCTCTGGTGGTCCTGATGACGGATGCCAGTGCTTTCGGGTGAGGGGCGACGTTGGAGTCCGGCTTGCTGCAGGGGCATTGGTCTAACCTGGAGGGAAGGCACTCCTCCAATTGGAGGGAGTTGACGGCTGTTTCCAGGGCAGTCATGGGATTCCGGAGGCTGTTGTTGGGGCAGAATGTGGGGGCATATTATCAAGGGGCCGCGATAAAATTATCGCCGCTTTAGTATCCGTTTTCTGGCGAAAAACGGCGCTAATGTTATCGCAATATCATCAAGGACACGCTAGCGCGTGTTTCCTTGACTTAGTGCCCGTTTCCAGCACGCCTAACTTCGCATCTCTAATGAGATGCAAAGTGGGCGTCACTGGGCGTACCCCTGTCGGACTACCTTGTTAAATATCGCGAAATGTACATCGCGATATTAACAAGGAGTCCCACGCATTTTTGCAGACGCTAGTTTTTGGCGAAAACCACAGTTTTCGCCAAAAACTAACGTCTGCAAAAATGCAGACTTACCTATACCTAACAATGGGGTGGATTATGCTGATACGACCACAGGGTCGTATCAGCAAGGTTATCGCTGTTTTCCATGGAACATCGCTGGAAAACCAGCGATGTTCCATGGAAAACACCGCTATCGCTGGGAAATTATCGCCATTGCGCTATGCGTTGTTAATACAGCGATAGCTGTGAAAGCAGCTCCAGGATTGGTGGGAGCAGGCTCACCCAGCGCTGATTTTGAAGCTGGTGGCCTGTGCCAGCAATCCCAGGCTATTTCACAGCCTTTGGATTGCTGAGTCTACACTGTGCATGTTGGATAGGATGACTGTTGACCTGCCGGCCAATCCGTCATGCGCACTGTATACCAGTGCTGTATTCCTGCATTTGCAAGATTCAACCCCATCCCCACACAGCGCGAGCCGGTACGGTGGCAAATAAATAAAATTACATTAAAATGCCATGTTATTTATTTGTGTTTGCCTGCGGCGCTCGCAGCAGGCGGGGAGACGCTCCTCCGCTCCTGAGGAGCAGCCGCCCCTGCACACAAGGACATTAGTTCCCAAACAAAGGAACTACTTCATAGATGGGGTGAAACTTCTGCCCAATGAAACAACCATAAAGAAGAATGATGAACAAAGGTTGGATTCAAATCCCTTATGTGACTTTACTACTGTTCTCAAACTGAGCACAATTTACAACACTTTAGCACTTGACACTCACTGTAAAGAGGCAGGGCAGTCCATGAAGCTCTACTAAGGGGCCGATTCCGATCTCGGCCGGTAGGGCTCCGAATCGGATTTGGCTTTACCGGATCCGATTCGGAGCCCTGTTTCCCGACCGAACCGTACACGGGTCCGGCCGAGCGAGTACGATGCGAAATCTCCGACCGACTCGTCCGGGCGTCCCGACCGCTCCGACCGACTCGCTCCCGGCTCGAACCGCTCCGACCGACTCGCTCGGACTCGACTCGCACCGCGCAATGGAGACGTTTCCGGCCGGGTAAGTACGATGCGCGCCGCGAGCAGTCCAACCGAGCCGCGCACTCCGGCTCGTAAGAGCTGTCGGAGCCGCACTTTGGGGGTCCGTGTCGGACCCCCTGTACGCGTAGCCGCGCGAGTCGCACACAGGGGGTCCCATGGGTCCCCTCTACATGTGCGTGTACGGCGCGAACCGCTTCGCCGCGCACCCGCTGTAGGGGCGCCTTGTCCGACTCTCGCACCCATTGAGTCAATGGGAGCCCGCGTACGCGTTGTACGACCGGCTCCCATTGACTTCAATGGGAGTCCGACCGACTCGAGTCCGATAACATACGGAAGCATCGTACTCGTTCGGTCGGACTGCACGGGTCCGATTCGGTCGGAAATCTCTCCGGGTCCGGCTCGGTCGGAGAAATTTCCGGCCCGAATCGGAATCGACCCCTATATGTCGCTGAGAGGTCTGAATGGACAGCTTCGAATGCAAAAGACTGTGGCAGTCAATATGAGCCTGAAGGCAGGAAGCCACCACTTTCTCAATAATTTCAGGAATGGGACGGTGGGGATGAGGAGAAAAATATTGGGGATGGGCAGATCCCAATATCCTTTTATCTATAAAGGGAAAGTTCAGGGCACTTTAAATGTAGATGGAAAAATGTTCTAATGTACGTGAGGTTTACATGATCCACAGTAAGGTCAATGTTTCAGGAGCCAAATATTTCAGAAACATGGTGGACGTAGTTTGGTAGGAAGTAGATGTTAATGCCAGCTAAAGAGAAATAGCAGCTAGCTAACTTTTACATACAAATTTTCTCCACCCTGGGACTCACCAAACAGAGAAGAGAGGAACAGAGGAGTCGCAACAAGGATTTGAAGTTTCAGCTTGAATCAAAAAAGTCTTATTTTAATGAAATGCACTATTCGCTCTGGTGTTATGGTAGGATTGGCACAACAGCAAATAGACTAAAAAGAGGTTATTGGCAGGACAATGGAATCACAAATATGCTCCATGTAATACATTGATTTGTTTTCTGTAATCAGAATGAACTTGCTTTATATGTATGAGATAGATAAAACCAAGATGGAATCTCTCAATTTGACACTGTCTCTTAAGTTGGGGCACAAGGCATTTTACTGGAAGATCTCTACTGGAATAGAGAGATGGAGTGATCAATATGCCTCATGATATCTTGCTACATTTTTATTTTTTATCTGTGTGACAATTTTAGCACCCCAGTTTCACAATGCCTGAGCTTAGAAAAGGTTTGTGATCAGCGCATGACCACTGACATGTCTCTGTGACATGCATCATGAGGAAGACAAAAGTAAAGATTCAAGCCCGACCCAGCCAATCTCGCCAATCTTGGAGGCTCCTGCGAACTAACAGAAAATAATTCGACCAAGGACTATTGGAGTTACTAATGTGCAAGAGTCATTGGGTAGGTACTCATTTTGAAATATCACAGGCGTATGTTTTACTAACACGATCCCCGCACAAACCTCTTCTAAAAAAGAGCTAGGCATTGAACCTTTGAATTAAATATATATCATATATGTCTGGTATATATAATTATTGAATTCGCATGAAGATAAACTATTTTTTTAAGACAGTATTGTGATCAGCATCACAAATACAAGGGCACAGCAAAATGCTGTCGTCTCCATATTGACAAGATCTGTGAATTCTCATAAAAACATATTTTGAAAACTGTTCTCTGCAAGTATCTCACAAACATGAAGGCCTTTTCTTTCCAACCCTCTGGAACAGTGCGGTTCACTGTGGGCTACCGCTTGATCTTTGTCATTTTCTAGTTATCTGGCAGAGGTCTGCTTTGAAGTCGTTGCCAGCTCCCGGTGTGTTGATGGACTTGAGAGATCATTTACTTTCTAGGGAAGAAAAGCTGTGAAAGGAAAGAAAAATTACTTTGTCAGTTATGTTAGTTGTAACAATGTTTCACTAGTAGGTGTGAAAACATATTTCAACACATTACATGCCCACATCACTCATGGCTTGCAGTGGGTGGAAAGGGGTTGTCAGAGTAGGAAAACATTACCGATAATGAGCTGGCTACTGGGAGAGAAGTGATTGATGGAAATATTTTACTGTTATGCATATCTTCTGACTATAGCTACTGAATACAATTGATTATGAAATGTTTCTGCCTCATATGTATATCAAATAATTTACAATTGTCTTCACTTCTTGCATAGTAATTGTGTGTCAGGAGTGCTGTTGCACCTATTTCAGGCAATGACCTACCATTCAGTTCAATCATTTCAGTGTTAACTTTATTTGATTTTCTCATAATATCATAAAAGTACATTAAATACATCAAAACCACCATAAAAGAGAAAAACTCTCGAAATAAAATCAAGTATCCACAATATCTGGATAATTGTCAAATACATACAAAAATACCATACACTAACACAGACATATTAAAATACAATTCAACATAGGCGCCTCCAAGGGAGTACAATTCAACTGACTATATAACTCAGGTTAATACAATCTAAAATTCTCATGAAAATAGTTAACGCCGATGACATATTCCAGATAGACAGCGGGCCACAAAGTAAAACACCCTAGGTGATTGCAAAAGTTGTAAAAACAGAAATGCTGGTCTCACTTGTATAAAATTTAAAGGCTGGAGAAGCGAGCGGATAAACTGATACCCTCAATTATTGAACCTGGGACAAACCATGATGATATGTAAAGTATTGGGGATGGAAAAGTTGTCACAAATAAATGCTTGTAACTCCGATACTTTAGTCCAATCCCCCCTTAGGAAGCAACAACTGATGAAACAAATTTAACCTAAAATAGGTTAACAACCTACGGTCATAGCTAGTCATCCTCAGATTCAAATAAGGTTCCATCCCAATAACCATTTTGACCAGATCAAATTGCACATCGTACGCTTGCTCAGAGGCCTCTCTCTCCACTGCAACCCTCGAGTGGAAGGCCTGCCTGCTTGACCCAGACAATATACCCTTTCACTATACGCCCCTGATCTGAAAAACGTTCTGGGTGACCCAATGCAACAAAATTGCTTCTTGTATATGTAAACCAGTGGATACGGGACATGTTGTCCAGTTTTCAACAGTCACGTACTATAATTCTATTGAATATTAGATCCTCCTTCCGCCACATAGAGAACCATAAGAGCAAGGGACGTAAGCCAATAAAATCAGAACTGTACCCCAGGCCCAGTTCCTCATGCACGATCTCACTAGGGGTTCCCTGGGGAACATTTAAGAGACCTCTTAGGAAGATGTTCTCAGCTACCTGTAATGGGGCTATAGATGCGTATCCCCAGATGTCACATCTGAAATGCACTTGGAGCCGGAATGAACACATTTGATTGCAAAGCAGAAATAATGACACTGAGGACGAAATGAGTAGCTAATAAATGTGACATAAATTCTATGAGTTCCGAGATGAAGGACAAAAAGCACATGATAGATGTGCACTTGAGCTTTGGGCCCACAGTACTGCTTTGGAGCAGTAGCACATTTCTGTGAGATGCATACAGTGGAACTGGTGACTGAAATGAAAAAGAACTACTGCTCTGTTCTTCATTTGTCCTAAGGAAGCGGTTGGTGGCTGGTTATTGGGAAGGTGTCACGTTATGTTAATATACTTATACAGCGCACTAACATGGAATTCACGCTGAACAGGGTTCTCATAGCATCAGTAGCGGCCCGTGGTGGGGGTGCTGCCGGGCGGTGACGCGGGGCGGGGGAGGGGCAGGGTGGGGGGTAGTAAACTACGGATTTTGGCCGCACTGAGGTAAGTAAGCAAAAAAATAAATAAAACGAATTTCATTGCGTGCACTGCATCGCCAAATGCGATGCAGCGCGCGCAACGAAATTCGTTTTATAAATTTTTTTGTTTACTTACCTCAGTGCGGCCGTATTCCGTAGTTTACTACCCCCCACCCTAGCCCTCCCCCACCCCGCATCACCGCCCGGCAGCACTCTCACCACCGGCCGCTACTGCGTAGCATTAAGTAGTGGTATTCCTACTAAGAAATAATCAGTGCTCCAAGCATAGATGGAGGAGGAGGGACTTCCACTTTCCAGTGGCTGCAGTCTCAAAAGCTCTGCTTCCAATTCTTACAAAGCCTGTGTGGGGGACAGCCAGGAGGCCCTCATGTTGAGATTTTAATAAGCATGGAGTGATATTTCTGCTACATACCGGGGGGAAATGGCATGGACAACTTTGTGGCCATTTACTAAATGTTTAAATGAAATAATGTTGATCCAGCGCGAACCCAAATAAATGATCGCGGATAATTATTCAATAACATCATACATTGGCCCATACTCATTCACCCAAAATCCCTGATGCGCTGGTGTCAAGTTTGTTAACTTTTTCTTCAACTTATTCCTGTTATTTATATACAAAATTGAAACATCTTGTAATTTTATTTGACTTTTCATCTACTTGGTCGATGGACCAATTAGTTGAAGAGTTGATGGCAATGGTAATTTCTCCAGATAAAGATTAACCCTTTATAATAACTGATTAAATGACCACAAACTCTCGGTGTGATTTAATAATTTTATCTAGCATTTAAAATTGCTTATAGTGATCATATCCTCAAACAACTGGAGACCTCATGGGAGAGAATAACAAACTAATCACAGTAACAACGGAAATATCATTCAAAATATACGTTGCACTGAGTGGATAGATGAAGAGACATTAGATACACAATAATCAATCTCTTAAAATGCAAAACGATTGCGGAGGGGATAGATGAAGAGACAAAAGGCACACATATCAAAAAAAACAACCGGAAAGAAAAATATAATTTCTACAATGCTAAATAGATCAAATACAAACCCGGAGGATCTGTAAGGGAAAAACCACCACCCAGGCCTAGGCGGTAGTGAGGGACCCCTGAACCAAGAGTCATGGATCAAAGATTTAGGAACCAGGACAGGGACAGGACAGGAACATCTAGGCCTCTCAGCTCACCGACGAAAACAGCAATGCTTCCCTCTCTCAGCCTAGGTGACCCTTGAAGCCCGCACACCGCACCATCGGCTGCCTAAACCACACCCCTAAAGTACCTATTCTTATACATTAAGCGAACATGTCCATCCCATGATAATTGCTAATTTCACATTTTCTAGCTAAGGGATTGGTGGGATTCTAGGGGTGAAGTGTCACCCCACTATGAAATCATCTACTTTTGACTACACCATTGTTCTAAAAAAAAATTTATACAGTCATCAATACCTCTTCTCTCCCATGTGAACATATGTATCAACATTTTTAACAATTTATTAAATTCAACAGCTTTGGGTTCCATTCCCACGATGACACTGGCGTTGGCCGCTTGTCAATGTTCATGTCCTTTACCAGGTCAGGTGTTGTTTTCCAGCTTTGCTCAGCAGTTCAGTCATGTAGTCACATGGTGCCCACTCGCCCTCTTGTTCACCCGCCCTTACTGTGGCTAACTTAACATCATGGAAAACTCGTCCATTACTAAAAGAACAGAAAAACGAACATTATTAATTATGCAATAATGTAAATTTCACGGTTTACACCCATCTTAACTCTACTTTATGTTAACGGTTAGTCTAGCATAGCTTAAGCATAAAAGCAGCATTATTCATTAGTATAAAGTAACACACGCCATGCTTTTTACGAAAAACACCTGCGGCCTTGCCATGCAAACCTCTTGAATTTTTTCAAAACACAAAATTATTACATTTCCGGTTATTTACGCATTAGTTCTAATTAGTTCATGCATTTTATAAAGCAGTCTTCCCATGTGTAGTGTAAATGTGCACATTAGTCGTTTAACACTACTTACTGTTAGTCCATATTAAAGGGTGGTTCGGTTGAGCAGGTTTCTTTTCGTGAAATCCTGCTCCATCAATCCCCCCTCTGATGGCTTTTAAGAGCCATCATAAATACTCACCATACTGAGTGCCACCTTTTATGTTGTCTAGCATTTACTCTCTTTTTCTTCTTTTATGGCACTCTCGTCTAACTCTTTCATCATGTCATAATATTCTCCTTTTACTTTTTCTAACTCTATTTCTTCTCTTTTTCTCTTTCTTCCTTTACTTTTATTCTTTTTGTTTTTCGCATCTTTTCTTTCTCTTACATATTTGCAACATTTATATGTTATTAATATTACTAGAATTACTATTGCTACAGAAAATACTGGGATTAATATTTTTCCTAATAAACTATTTCCTAAGACAGAAAACCATTTACTTACTGCAGAGATACTCTTACCAAGTCTCTCCCAAACACTATCAACCTCCAGTTGGGTTAACTCATTATGTAATTTTATAATATTTCTAATATATCCTTCTATCCCTTTACTTTTATCCGGGATATAGGTACAGCAGTGTTGAATTTTCAACATGCTACAGACTCCACCCTCTTTTGCCAAAAGAATATCAAGGGCAAGTCGATTTTGTAAAACCATTGATCTGATTGCCATCATTTCGGTATCAATCATCAAGAAACCACCAGCAGTATCTGTTGATAAACGATCAACCACTGTGGATAATTTACGAATTTTGTGTGCAACTCCAACTGAGGGTATCAGTGCACCAAAGATATCACCTACTATTTCAGAAAAACTTGCTCTTTTACTTCGTATTAGTACTTGTTTTATTTCATTGGCACTATTGTCCCCACGGTCTTTATGGTAGACTTTTGGAAAGACGATCCCAAAATAACAGCTTCCGTACAAACGTGCTAGTAACCTTTAATAGGCTTTCTTGCCACACACATAATAGATTCCCGGGAAAACTGGGTCAGTTCCACCTTTCAATCCCCATCCTCCAGTATTTTGGAAAATATGCTCACATTCACTAGTGCCAATAAAGTAATTATTATAGTTAGTCCTTGATCTATATAAACAAAGTTTCCCTTTCGTGACCAGTCCAGGGACATCGCAGTGTATGTCTCACCCTTCTCATAATTTCCTTCTCCAAAAGCCCAAGGTGGTGCCTGTGATTTCTGTTCATTAGCTTTCTTCTGAAACTTGCTCTTCTATTCTCTACCATATCTAAAAATAATTTTTCTTCAACATGTAAACTACAGGTTAAATTGTTTTTGTAGACATATTCTATATATATGGTTTTAGTGATATGGAAGAATTCTCCCATATAATGAGCATTTTTAGCACTTACTACTTTATTCAATTCCTTTATGATTGGTATTTCTGAAAATACTAAATCTATATCAGTATATTGATAATCCAGCTTACCAGTCATAAAAAATAGACTGCTGAGTACACTACATGACACACCATAGGTTAGAGAAAGATGGTGATAGGTTAGTCCTTCAGAGACAGACGTATGTAATTTCATACAGACATAACAATCACGTTCATAGTGTTAGTATACTCATATAACGACTTGGTAAAGACATTTAACGAAAAATCACTAATTGAGTTATCATGATGGTGAATACTTCCATCTATTTGTTCTATATTAGTATTTATACGTGTTTTAGACACATCTTTCATTCTTTCAACTGTCATATCATTAGTATTATTTCCAATATTATTTACACTAAAAATAGGTAAGATAACAATCAACAGGATCCATATAAGCGTTAATAGGAAAACACTACATAAACATATTTTAATACATCTACGTTTTAGTCTAGAATTTGGTTGTTCAGTCACTTCTACTTCTGCCATTTTGATGTACTACACACAAAAAAAAAAAAATCTAACAATTTTCTAGTCTAAAATCCTAATTTCCTCAAAAATATGGTTCTGTGTAATCCTACACTTAATGACTTTCTTCTTTACCCCTTTCTTTTTATTTAGTCTTTTGGGTTTCTCTTAAGTTCTCAATTCAGTTCATCTGACAAATGTTTCTCCTCTGTCTCTTTATAGTTCTTTTAAGGTGGTCTTAGTTTGTTCTCATCTTCCTTTTCAGTATCACTACTGTCATGTTCTTCACTTAGACCTACATTTTCAAATTCTTCTAGTATAACGTAGGTCCATTCAGGAGCTTTGTACTTTCTGCATGGAATTCTTGTTCTCTTTGATTTTTGGGTTGTTTCTCTTTTTGTTTTCTCTAATTCTGTTTGGCTTGAAACTTCATTACTTTGCTCTGGTCTTTTTCCCAACCTTCTCTTGACTATTCTGTATTTTAGTCTTCTTGCTCCACTTGACCAAATGTCTCCCTTTCTAGGTTTTTTCTTCTGAACTACCTTTTCACCTTCTGTGTTTGTCTCACTATTTCTTTTGTTTGATCTTCTTTCTGTCTGTCCTTCTCTGCTCCTTTGTATTTCTGTTTCTGTAGGTTCAGCGCTTGCTTCTGATTCATCAATGAGTTCACCTTCTTCTAGCTCATTGGTGTTTTCACTCTCCTTTGGTCCAATTTCTAGCTCAACAGCCGTTTCTCTTTCTCCTGGCTCACCGGCAGCCTCACCTTTTTCTGACTCAACAACAGTCTCTTTAATCCCAGTATCTGGTGCCCAATTTACTTGACTTGTGCTTGGCTGTTCATCGTTAAAATGTTCAGTAGAATCTGTCACTCCAGACTCTTCAGCATCGCACACTTCAGCTGCTGGTACTCGGTTTTGAATTTCCAGTTGCTGTACTTCAGGTCTTTCAATTGGACTTGGGACTAAGCAGGTATGTCTTGCATGTATCCAGTTTGGCAAGCCAAAACACTTTTCTGCTGTGGTCGTCACCAATGTGATCTGGTAAGGGCCGCTCCAACGGGGTTCTAGACACGTTTTCCTTACGTGCTTCTTGACTAGTACCCACTCACCAGGATTCAAATCATGTGCTTGGTTCCGCTGTGTCGTTGTGGCATCTGCTCCAACCTGGCGGGACACAGAATACACCAGATCAGCCAGTCCTTTGCAATAATCTAGCACACGATCATCAGACATAGTCATCAGTTTGTTCGTAGGTATGTATGCTTGTCTCATGGCTCTTCCCATCAATACTTCATGGGGACTCAATCCAGTCTTTTTGTCAGGAATACTTCTAAGACTCACCAATACCAGGGGTAAAGCGTCAGGCCACTTCAGTGTTGTGGATGCACATACCTTCCCTAATCTAGATTTTATTGTACCATTTATCTGTTCAACAATTCCAGAAGCCTCTGGTCGATAGGCACAATGCAGTTTTTGCTCAATTTGTAATGCTGCACAAATCATCCGAATTATTTCATTATTGAAGTGCAATCCCATATCTGATTCCAAAGTGACTGGAAAACCAAACCTAGGGATTAGCTCTCTTAACAACAACTCAGCCACTGTAAGGCTGTCATTCCTTCTCATTGGATAGGCTTCCACCCAGCGAGAAAACAAACAGACAATGACAAGGACGTACTTTAGCCCATTACATGGTGGCAGCTCAATAAAATCAATTTGAAGTCTTGTAAAAGGACCTCCTGCTTTCCCAATTACACCCCAATTTACAACTGTTTTTCTTCCAGGAATTTGTTTTTGACATATGGCACACCTTTGACATAAACTTTCTGCGATGGCCCTGAACTTTGGATTATACCATGTCTGCTTGAACAGTCTTACCATTGCATCCCTTCCGATGTGTGTTAGTCCATGATACATCCTGGCCATATGGGAAAGTAAAGAATCTGGTAATACTGGTCTTCCATCGTAATAGACCCAAACTTCATCTTCTGTATTTTTCCTACAGCCTGTTCTATTCCACTCTTCCTTTTCCTCATCACTGACTTCTTCCTGCATTTGCTTTATTTCATCCCAAGTCTCAAATGCTGTTGTGTACATAAGGAATCACTGACATAACCTCGACAGACATAATATCGACCTACATTTTTATCGACACAAAAATATCGACGACACTAATATCGATACCCTATACTTAATTTAAAAAATACACTAATATCGAACCCAAAATATCGTAAAACAATATTATCGATCACAGTAATATCGAACACATAAATATCGTTATTTAAAATATCGAACATCCTTTAAAAATATACATGTCCAAAATATTGATCACAATAATATAGACAGCATTATTATCGTTTTTGTACAAATATCGGCAAATAAAAAATTGATAAAACACACAAAATTAAACACCATAAATATAGTAAAATACATAAACATACATTGCATATAAAATAAAATCAAAAACATATTTTTAAAACACAGTAAAACATATCTTAAAACATTAAATAATAAATACACTATTAATTAATAACCATTTTAATTTTATATTTACATTAACTACAAAGTTTATTTAACATCACATATAATATAATACACATTTAAATAATTCTTTTAAGTAGAGGTACACGCAGGATTTAAATTGAAGAAGGTTTTTAAGTACAGGAGAACAACCCCTGAAGACTCCTCTTCAGGCAACAGCAGTTCCAGTTCTGCTTACTTTCCAATAGCATTGGAATGTTCAGCATCACTAGGATACAATGCACATGTTGCTAGGATACAACACATCTCCATTACTAATACAATAACAACAGAAAGCAAACAATAAAATATGACTGGAAATTGACCATAAGAACATAACACAAAATAATTAACTTTATAAGATAGTTGAATAATGAACAGATTCTATAGATGCAAAGAATAACAATTGATCATTTGCATAAATAATCATTGTGCCAGATAGGCCTCCTCCTCAAGCGAGGTTCAACCCTAAGCCTACCATTGGGATTGGAATTGTTAGTTGACACAACCTCTGACTTGTTGATTGGTAAATCACTTTGCTTGATAGTTGACTCATCATCAACTTTAGCCTTCCTGGGATCACTGCAAATTTTCTTTTCCAACAGTTCTCGCTCCAGATCATTACATAAAGTAACTCTGCGCACATTCCATTTCTTTCCATCAGACAACCACACATTATTGTAAACCACTTTAGTGATTCTTTTGGGTATAGACCATTTAGATGTTTTCTGAGTGCCCAGTCTGTTAGTTCTGACCCAATCACCCACTCTGAAGGTTCTTTTACCCTTCCTTATTTTATCATTATGCCTGCTTGCATACTTAGTTTGATGTTCATAGACTCTTTCCTGTAATTTTGCTTTGTCCAATACACTGTCATGTGGTTTGTGGCCTCCTGGTCTGCTTTGCTGCGTTGACTTAGGCCTGGCTGCCATGATGCCTTTTTTGCGCACGTTACTTTAGGCCGTTGTTCTATCAGCCTCTGCTCCTGCCAAGTTATTTTAGAACTGTCTGCATTTTCTGTCTTTCACCTTTTCTCCTGTTCCCTTTGGGCTACGTCTGCACAACATGTACAAGGTCGAAAAACAACGTCCCTTGTTCTTGCTGATCTGGCCAGTCCCTCACACCTAGACATAACACTATGTACAGCTGCCATGGAGAAATTTGTGTGCTTTTAATATTGCGCTTTTCACGCTTTAGACACACTTGGAGAAATACCTTTCCAGGGAGAAGAGCTGTGATTGTCTGCTGATGTAGACTTTGCATCTAGACACTGAGGTATGGGGGTTCGCTAGACAATGCCCAGAGGTCTTCTATTTTTATAATAAATTAGCTACTAGCACGGGGAGGGTGTAAGGTCATTTAGCCCTATATCCACTGCTTTATGAAATGCTTTCCCCGTTTGTATTCTATGGTGTGGTAACTATGCTGCTTATATTATTCTTATGCATTATGCTGATAGTACTGACACGTGTTCTGTATCTGAGAGCAGTTAGTTGAAATAAACATTTTAAACTATACAGTGTCTCTTATTACGCACGTTGTGGACAGGTATGAGTGAGTGATGAAAGGGTGTTCTTGCTACTGCGAGTCCTGAGAGAGAGATACCGTGTTCTGGGTTGTCTAATCATTGGTAACTTTGTTGCTAATGAGACGCTAAGGTTAGTCGGGTTGGGGTTTTAGGTGCTAAGGTTTATGGTTGGATCACCACTATATTCCGAGGTCCTATAATCCTGTGCATAGCTCTGTATATGTGCAGAATCCCTACAACATGGCGCGACCAACGAGTGGGCTGTTTATCTGCGAGACGCTTGAGTAGTGCTTGTGCTTGTCCACAACTCCCCTCACGGACGCTTCCGGAAGCGTGTGTGACGGTGATACCTCCTATATTGACGTTTTTATAGGTTCTTTCAAGCTTGAAGTTGTTAAAAGGTTTCTTATATAAAACCCTATTTGTGCTGCCTCTTTTTAGATTGTCGACTACTTCTAGCCTACAATGGCTGTTCAAATTGCGGCACATAGCCGTGCAGCGCTCCGGGCTCACTTAACAGTGTATGGAGTGCCTGACGCGGGTGTCGATCTGATCTTTGTGGTTCAAGCCGATCCAGCTTACCATTTTGAGGTGTTCTACTCTTGGGTCACCTTTCCAGCGGTGGATGGGAACGATAATTTGTTCCATGAATATGAAGCCACCGTGGTTCCTAATTTCTATAGACCTTATAGGAATATTGAAGTACCGCTCACGGCGTGGCAACACCGTGTTTGGTTTGATGGCGCCCTCCCCCAACCGGTTACTTCGGTTCGTTTAGGCCCCTTATCTATTGATGGGGCCACTTGGCCTGTCTAGGCCGGGTACACCCCACATCCGCAATATATGACGGTAACAGTCGCGGAACTGCGCAACATGTATTCGGCTTTAGTGCGAGTGCATCGAGCCTTGGTGCAGTATGTTACAGGCAACATCCAGGGAGCCCCACCTGGAGTTGCAGGAGGTGTGACCATAAGTCCTGTCATGGTGAATTCGGTGATGGGCAAGCGCCCACAAAATAAGGATGATTTTCCTTATTGGCTTGCAGAGAAATTTGACCAGCTGGAGGCAGTTTTTCCAAACACATCTCCGGTGGAAAAACACAGAATTCTTATGATTAGTTTGCCAAAAGACTTAGTCCCTGAGTTGGCGGCATGCAACAACTGGGGTAGGGTGTTCGCAGCAGTATTTGCGAAGTGTTTCGGCACCCCCTCCATGACGGTACTCCCCTCTGTAATTAAACGAGTGCAGGATGAGCATGGCCCTGAAGCGGCTGTGGAATTAGGGATGAGACTGGTGGGAGTGTTCGACGTAGTAGCTGAGTTGATCCTTTCGAATGTCAAGGGCGATGCAGTGAACTTTCAAGTAGCTAATGCTTTGACTTTAGTCCCAGAACCGGACAAGCCACGCGAATTACCGAAAATTATTGCCCAGGCTTACAAAACTATTGGCAGAAATAGCCTGGGAGTTAAGCCTTTTGCCAAATCACAAACACAATCGCAACAACAACAACCAAAACCTCAATCTGAGAAAGATGAGAAACCAGTCTTTACTAAAAAGAGCTGGAGGTTGAAAAAACAGGGTAAGCAACAAAAGAGGCCGGGGTCGAGAGGCGCATCCCCGGTTTCCGTCTCTTCTGAACGCACTTATGATTTGCGCGATAGGGCGAGAATTAAATCTCCGGATAGGTTTCAGATCCCTGATACGCGTTCTCCTCGTTCTTCACAGGCACAGACAACTTCGCAGGCCGGTGGAGGAGATCGCCAGGATAGAGGAAGGGGTCGAGAGGCTCCCCAGGGACGAGACCAACCTCAACAACAGGTCAGAGGGAAAACATAAGACTTTCAACGTTCTCGCCCGCAATTTCAGAAGAAGAAAGTTGGCGCTGTAACAGCGAGATATGCCACAGACGGTGAGAACTCCTGAATTGGACGTGGGCAGTAACCCTCCTAGACAGCGCCGCGGAAGTTACCATAGTGCGGTAGGCGCTACGTCCTCATGTGGAGGCGACAGCAATTGAAACATTCATTACTGTCGAGACAGCAGACACCTGAGTGGCACCCCCTGACAGACTATTTAATATTGTCATTCAAATTGAAGGTGATATACAGCGTGTAATTAAAGGGATTTTTGGGAAAATCTGACCTCTTCTTACGACATTCTGTTAGCGGAGGCGGATTGGCCGCCCCATTCGTACTAGCTGCGCGTAAAGGGGAGGAGGTAATCCTTCCGAGCTTTCTCGACATGTCCCAAAGGACAAAGCGGAGGCTCTTGCAGCTGAGTGGGCTGTGTCCCTGGCTCCAGCGTTATACCGCAATCACGTGGGCTGGGATGAGGACTCTCCCCCATGAAATACCTTTGCGGTCGCTGCCACAGCCACAACCCCAATATCCCATTAAACGGGAAGCCAAAGGCCCCGTTTCCGAAATTCTGACTCAGTTAGAATATCAGGGAGTGATTGAAACATGTGTATAACCAATGAATAATCCCCTTTTCGCGGTTTCTAAACCTGATGGGTCGTACCGCTTGGTTTTGGATTACCGACATTTGAACTCTCATTGTCGGACCTTTGCGGTGCAAAACACACATAGTTCTGCGCTTGTAGACAGTCTTGTTCGTAAAAAATATAAAACGACACTTGACCTCTCCAATGGATTCTACACGCACAACTTAGCCCCGGAGAGTAGCCAATGGAGCGCTTTTACATCCGGTGGTAAATTATTCAAATTCCAGCGTTTACCTATGGGCTACAAGAACAGTCCAGGCGTATTCGCTGCCCGTGTTGTCTCTTTGTTAGACGGCATAGACCCAGATGCATGTTCGTACGTCGATTACATTTATCTGACGGACGACGAACTATTCCTGTATCTTTCCCGAGTGGACCGCATTATTCTAGAATTTGCGGTTTTAGGTTATAAGTTTAACTTTGCCAAATCTCACATTGCTGAATTTACCGTTTTGTTCTTGGGCTATGAGCTCAACAATGAAGGTAAGGGCTTAGCCCCCCATTTCCTAGAGAAATGTGCACTTTTGTGCCCTCCTACAACTCTGAAAAAACTTCAGTCTTTGCTGGGTTTTTTCAACTTCGGGCGTACTTACATTCCCGAATATGCTCAGCGTATCAAGCCACTGTATGCCTTGATACAACCTAACTTTTCGAAGTCATGCTGGCTTCCGGAGCATACCTCCATTCTGCAGTCTTTGCAGACAGACCTTCTTGAGTCTAAATACTTGTTGACTCGTGATAACCACACAAACCTGGTGATTAGAATAATTCCAGGGGCAGTGGGTTTCACGTACTTAACCTTCAACGAAGGTGACACAGTTCCAATCGCATACAAGTCACATCTTTACACTTCCGCGGAAGTGCGCTTTTCCTCTGTGGAAAAAGTTTTAACAGCAGTGCAAATGGCGATTCTTAAGGAACGCGCACTGGCACAGGGAAAACGCATTCTGGTGGTAACACCATATCCTGCTCTAGAGGCAGTGACAAAGGCAAGTGTTCCGAATTCTAAAGCTTTGCACCCCCGTTGGATTCAATGGGCAACCTCTTTGACGTCTCCGGATGTCACTTTCATCTTTGATTCTTCTCTACAAACACAGGAGTTTTTACAGTATGAATTCGTTCATCCACCTCCTCTGTCCTTGCTACCGCTTGAGGATTACGACTGTGTGATCTACACCGATGGTTCGGCACAACCGGCCACGGGTTCCAAGCATGCTTATTCAGCCGCATGTGCTATTGTTGCAGGTACCTTTGTAAACGGAAAGTTCAAATCTACTGTGGTGCACACTCAGGCACTCGGGGACAGTACTGCACAATTGGCCGAGCTGCGTGCATTGGTGCTCGCACTTGAGTTCGCTAATCCGGATGTGACCACTCTAATTGTATGCGATTCTTATTACTGTGTTCAATCTTACACTGACAATCTGTTCTTTTGGTCGCAAAACGATTATAGAGACGCCAAAGGTAGCACAATTAAGCATAAAATGCTTTGGGTACGGGTGGCAGATTTGCAACAACGTCTGCCCCTCACACAGGTGGTTCACACACTTGGCCTTCTGCGGGTGGGCGCACCCGCTGTTGGTAATGGTTTGGCAGACGAAGCAGCCAAGTCAGCAGTAGTCACGTGTTCAGTAGCAGCAGTTACTAGATCCATGTCTAAAATAGATACTGATATTTTAGCAGCTATTGCTGCAACAAAAGAAGGTGCTAATTACCCTAGGGGTTTTCCTTCCAAATATTCTTATCAGTTAGGTCCCGAACAGGCTCCTTATGTAACAATACCCGACGTTGGCGATCGGCTGATCCCCAACACGGACCGCCGGCTTTCCTTGATAACGGCTGCACACGAAGGCATGGCTTCGGCTCATGCTGGAGTGTCTGCGACCGTTTCCATCTTGCAGCAGCGTTACTGGTGGTATGGTTTATACAAAGACACCCGTACTTATGTGCTTTCTTGTGACGTTTGTCAACAGATTAAGCCTTCTACGGTGACAAGACCACCACAGACCCCGCTCTGCATTTCTAACAGACCCTTTGGGTGTGTTTACCTGGATCACTGCGGTCCATTTTCTTCAGACACTGCCTATAAATATATCTTAGTGCCAGTGGACTCGTGCACATGTTTCATCTGGGTGTGGCCACAACGGAGTGCTGACGCTCGAAATGTCATCAGGGATTTGCGTGTCTTTGTGGGAATTTTCGCCTGTGGCACCTTCCATTCTGACCAAGGTCCAGTGTTTGCCTCAAAGGCTTACAAGGACGCAATGGGTTCACTGGGGGTGCGGGTGAAATTTTCATCTCCATATCGGCCTGAGGGCAACTCGATCTTTGAACGAATGAACCGTGATTTAAAGCAATCCTTGACAGCTAGGGTCTTAGGTACTGGCAGGAACTGGCTGGCCCACTTGTATACCGTACAACGTGCACTTAATAATCTCCCTAGAAGACCTCTGGGTGGGCGGACTCCATACGAAATGCTCTTTGGCATTAGGATGTTTGTGCCTGACCTTGATGGTCTAGACATGGCGGCGCAATCCGCCATCTTTGATGTAGATAACCATTCTACTATGTTACAGGACTTACAAGAAGCCCGAGACAAACTTGCAATCGCACATTTACCTTCAGCCACAGACCCTGCCCTGCAGATTCCGGTGACCGGCTGGCTTCCGAAGATTGGAGATCTGGTTCGAGAGAAGGTGGAGAACAAAAAAGAATTCGGCCCCTCTTATCGTGCACCGGTTCCAGTCCTGGGCTTGAAGGGAACAAGTACAGTAATCCTCCGACCACTTCCTGGTCGCAAGGAGAACAGATACATCTCAGTGGAAAATGTCAAGCTACAACATCTGGCCGATCCTGAATAGCGTTACACCAGCGGTCTCTTGCCCTGCCATTTACCGGACAAGTGTTCGTGGCCCTCCTGCCCGAACGGTCACTGATGTTGCCGTTGAGATGGATGATTTGCCTGAAAGCTCACTCGAACACCCGGTTTCCCCCGGCAACGACGAGAATGAGTATACCTATCCCGATAACGAGTCGGTGGCACACTTACCAACAACGCCACTGCGCCCAACGAGTTATTCTTTTGATTCGGATTCCACCTCATCTATTGTCCCGTCCAAGTTCAGTTTTGTATCCTGGTTCAGAGACAAGTTTTTGATTCCCCCCTGGACATACATCTGGTTGGTGCTGTTCCTAATTTTTTTGTTCATGTCCATTGGCTTTGTCACGGTGTTCTTTCTACTCATCAATGGTCACTATTTACCAGAACGCTCTGCTGTGAACAGTGTCGCTGGAACTTTGGCACCACATTCCTCATCTCACATCATGAAGCGTGACCACACATTTGTGAACATTTCAGCTTTTCCAGTTGCTGATGGCATCGTATGGGATGCGGTAAATTTTCAGATACATGGACCGACAGAAATTATTAATGTACCAAATGTCCTTCGAGTTTCGATGGGTGATGTTGTAAAAAGTAATATTCATTCTGACGATTGGGATGTGCATGCCGTTGAAGCATTGTTTGCTGATTTAAAATATTATTCTTCCTTTAATGCTGAAGATTTGTACATGAATTCTGCAAATTATGCTGATTTGTATTGCTTCCAGTATTGGGGCAACCACTTTGTCCATAAACCAAGTGCACTGCGTGGTCCTTTTAACTACACCCAGTGGGAGCATTGTCCAACACCTTTACCTGGTAGCTCCCAGACTCTTAGAAATAAATTTGCTTATTTTTCAAATTTTGATAGATCGAACCCTGGGTCCTATTATTTTAAATTAAACGCACCATCCACTCAGAAAATCATGTTGACCCACACCAATATATTTGGGTTCCTTTTTGAGCGCCTTAGCTGTGGGTGGTTATGAGTACTGGAAGGACACTGTGGATTTGAAATCAATATGGGGCTCAAAACCATGGCAGGTGCAAGGCACTGAAGCCTTGCACCGTGCTTGCCTTATCCCGGCCCAAATGGTGTTTCTGAATACTTCCATCTATCAGACTACGTGTTGGGGTTTGGCTACAACTAAACAATTAAACGCGCCTTCCATTCCATCGTTGTCTTCCACTCCCAACGGAAGCTTGCCCTTTAATATGTCCCTTGCCACGTTGCAAGCTTTGTTTCAGAACAATTCGTTTAATGTTTCTACGCTTGTTCAGTCACCCTGGTTGGCTTGGCCCATTTCATCTAATGCGTGCCAGTTGCGTTTTCACGACTCAGTCCCTGGATACAAACAGGATAGACCAGATCCTAGGTTTTCTAATTCCCGTACTGTTACTACATATTCTGTTGGTAAATTATGTAAACAGTGGTTGCAGCACTCTTCCCTAGAATCTGTTAAACAACATTTATCCCTCCTATCAGGCAACATTGATCTGTCCGACTTTATTCTGGGACCCCGTGGTCCACGACCTAAGATATTCATTTATGAAGCTTATAATGAACTCTGGAAGCTATCGCAAATGGAAGCTGCTTCCCGTCTACGGGAAATAGACCAAGCAAATTTGGAAAAGGTGCTCGCTGTTGTTGACAATAGTATTAATACCCTGTCTTCCCGCATTTACACGTTAGAGAATATTGTGTCCTCTGTTGTTGATATTGTGCAAGATGATGTTTCTGTGTTCTACCATGGTCAGAATCAATTACGTTCAGTTATGCAGTTTGCGTGGACTTTGCAAACACTTAAGTTGGGTAAAGTTCCTTGGCATTTTTTGAACACCACGGCCTTATTTCTGCCTTTTAATTTAACTGAAAAACAGCAGTTCATGTCCATGAAGGATGCTGCATACACTGTTACATATCGAGAAAGTGGAGCCCTTACCATTCTCTGTGGCGGAATTGGATTCTGCTGTGTGGCTAGTTCATGGAGTTATCGCCTTGCCTTTTTCTTTATTTGTATTTAGTTCGTGCATGAAGCATTATCCTGTGGGCCGTTTCCAGCCCTTGGGAAGTGCCTTCCTGCATGAACTTTGGTCCCTGCCTTTCATGTATAAATGCCTTAGAGATGAAAAGGAAGTTTTTCTCACGGGGGAGTCTTGCGATTCCACTGTGGGTCATTCCCTTATTTGCAAACACATTAAATTGCACAGGGCTTGTAACGTTTCGGCTCCGAATCTTGCTTGTGTGTTAAAGGGTATTCAAACTCCGGCTATTTCTCCTACTTTCACTGTGCTTTTGAATGGTAGCTATCTGCTTTTGAATAACCAAAACTGCTGTGGCATGCTGGCCGGCATACCGTATATTGTTACAGTTTCCCACAGGGTTGTCTGCTGCAAAAATGTGCTTTTTCCTCCCCCGCACGACATCATAGATAGTTCCGTTTGGCCTTCCATTCCTACTTTGAAGGCGGATTTCAATAAATTGAGCAGAATAAAGGCGCTATTATTGAATCAGGAGGTTATGCTCACGTCCGCCCGGGAGACATTCATTCTCCAGGTGGCAAGTACCCACAGTGAAATACAGGCCCTTTGAACACTGACCTCCCACAACATTTCGGTGAACTGATTCACCGTGTTTTTAAT
Organism: Calotriton arnoldi; assembly: GCA_963921515.1. Lineage (NCBI taxonomy): Eukaryota > Metazoa > Chordata > Amphibia > Caudata > Salamandridae > Calotriton > Calotriton arnoldi. The sequence continues at coordinate 795,887 of CAWUFW010000874.1, read as the reverse complement.
GCATCTCGCACTGAGGGTCTGGTACACTTTTTTAAGGTTGTGGGTTCTGGCCTTGTGACCTCTTTTCAAACTATTTTTGGTGTGATACCGGCTTTTATTCATTCTATTTTTTCCAGCGTTTTTGGTGGCTTCCCATTAATCCTCGCTTTGGCGGCTGGTGTACTGCTGTTGGTTTGTTTCCTGCGCAATGGCTGTTCCCCGATGGGCCCTTCTCGACCCAGGTCGGCCCCAGCTGCTCCGTGAGTGCATCCTCGCTGGCTTCGGCGTCCTGCCGTTGGCAACGCTGAGTGTGTCCTATACACTTTCTTTTCGCTTTGCGTATTTCACTTGCGTGCAACCGGTGCTGTCTTGCATCCGCTGTCCTTTCTCCTGGACCATGGATTATTGCCAATACGTCGTTGTCTGTTCCGGATTTTGTTCGGTTGGTGGGTCCCTTAGAGGCCCATGAGCAGGACTGTTCCGCTGCAGGCTGTATGACGCGTGCGGCTGCACTGGGGAGTTTGGCACAATGGGATATCTGGGCGGCTGCTCAGAATCTCCTACAACAGAGTTATATTGAGTACCACGCAAGTTGTCCCGCATTGCTCTTTGATGCTCCCTCCTGTGAGGAGCATACCTGCAGTTTTGACATGTTGGACTGGATGGCGTCAATGTTTTCTGACGATTCCAATGATGTCCTCTTAGAGGGTGTGGCGTTTTTCTGCACTCACACTCTGATGGATTATCATGGCCTTCGCTCTCTGTGACCTGCCTCGCTGACTCTATTTTTTCATCTCGAACATTTTTTTTCCCCCCTCTCCCATTCGTTGTCCTTCATGGGGACTGCATCCGCTGTGGACCTTTCAGTTCTGCTCAGTCGGTTTGAACTCTGCCTTCGTCTTTGGTATTGGCCGATGGACTGCCCAGGGGAGGGTGTCATGTGGTTTATGGCCTCCTGGTCTGCTTTGCTGCGTTGACTTAGGCCTGGCTGCCATGATGCCTTTTTTGCGCACGTTACTTTAGGCCGTTGTTCTATCAGCCTCTGCTCCTGCCAAGTTATTTTAGAACTGTCTGCATTTTCTGTCTTTCACCTTTTCTCCTGTTCCCTTTGGGCTACGTCTGCACAACATGTACAAGGTCGAAAAACAATGTCCCTTGTTCTTGCTGATCTGGCCAGTCCCTCACACCTAGACATAACACTATGTACAGCTGCCATGGAGAAATTTGTGTGCTTTTAATATTGCGCTTTTCACGCTTTAGACACACTTGGAGAAATACCTTTCCAGGGAGAAGAGCTGTGATTGTCTGCTGATGTAGACTTTGCATCTAGACACTGAGGTATGGGGGTTCGCTAGACAATGCCCAGAGGTCTTCTATTTTTATAATAAATTAGCTACTAGCACGGGGAGGGTGGTAAGGTCATTTAGCCCTATATCCACTGCTTTATGAAATGCTTTCCCCGTTTGTATTCTATGGTGTGGTAACTATGCTGCTTATATTATTCTTATGCATTATGCTGATAGTGCTGACACGTGTACTGTATCTGAGAGCACGTTAGTTGAAATAAACATTTTAAACTATACAGTGTCTCTTATTACGCACGTTGTGGACAGGTATGAGTGAGTGATGAAAGGGTGTTCTTGCTACTGCGAGTCCTGAGAGAGAGATACCGTGTTCTGGGTTGTCTAATCATTGGTAACTTTTTTGCTAATGAGACGCTAAGGCTAGTCGGGTAGGGGTTTTAGGTGCTACGGTTTATGGTTGGATCACCACTATATTCCGAGGTCCTATAATCCTGTGCATAGCTCTGTATATGTGCAGAATCCCTACAACAACACGATTGTGTCCCTTGAGCATCCAAGCAGGAGATACCTTGGTACTTGCCTGTCTGCCCTTCAAAAGCATAAATGGAGTTTCTAATGTAACAGAATGCGGAGTAGTGCGGTAACTCCACAGCATTTCTTTGACAACTCCCTTACAATCACAACCACTGCTCTCATTTAACTGCACACACTCCTTCAGAACTCTGTTAAATCTCTCAACAAGACCATTCTCTCTGGGATTATAAACAGCAGTGGTGTGATGTGCCACTCCCATTTTAGATAAATAATTTTTAAACTCTTCAGCCACAAATTGGGGACCATTGTCGGTCACCAAGGAACTTGGGCAACCCTCTCTACGGAAAACCTTGTCACAGAATTCAATCACATTAGCAGCCTTGACTTCCTTGGAAAACGCTACTTCAGGCCATTTAGAATAATAATTGATCATGACAATGGCAAATTTGTTGGAAATTCCCTTGGCAGAAAAAGGACCACAAATATCCATAGCTATTCTCTCCCACGGTCTGTTAGGAAATTCAGTGGGAGCAATGGTGGATTCCTCAACCCGATGGGACTTGTCTCTACACATACAGTCAATGCATCCACGGACACTTTCCTCAACTTGCTTGTCCATACCAGGCCACCAAAAGGTCATTCTGGCCCTTCTTTTCATTGCTGACATTCCATTATGCCCTTCATGTAATAATTTCAACAATCTGGTCTGTAACTCCTTGGGTACCACTAAGCGATCACCTCTCCGTAACACCCCATCGTATGCTGAAAGCTCAGACCAAACCGTCCAAAATTCGCCAAATTTCCTCTTTAACATGGCATTAGACAATGATGGGGATGATAGTTCACTCAAAGCCTCCATAAGAAACTTGTCCTCCACCACAGCAGATTTCCACTCTTCAGCAGATATGCCACCACTGCACGCTACAGAAATATCTGCAACTACAAATTCGTCGTACACTTCATCCTCATCATCCATACATTGTAAAGGTAACCTAGATAGACAATCTGTATTGTTATTGCGGATGCCAGGAACATAATTTAGTGTAAAATCATAACCTTGAAGTCTGAACAACCACTGCGCAATTCTAGGGGTAGCTTTGCCTGCACCCTTGGTGGTGAATAGATCTATTAAGGGTCTGTGGTCTGACCTGACTTCAAAATGCGTGCCCCATACATATGTTTTGAAATGGTCAACTCCCCACCAGCAGGCTAAAGCCTCCTTCTCTATTACAGAATATGTAGGTTCAGCCCCCTTCAAAGTACGTGAGGCAAAAGCAATGACTCGTTCATGCCCTAAATGCTTCTGCATAAGAACAGCGCCTAGACCGTAGGCACTGGCATCAACTGTTATTATGGTTTGATCACTTGAATTAAATGGTTTGAGGGCAACAGCCTTTGCAATCTGTTTCTTAATGTCATCAAATGCATTTTGACATTCTCCACACCACACAAACTTATTGCCTTTCTTCATTAATACCCTTAAGCAATGCACTTTATCTGCAAAATGTTGAACAAATTTGTAATAAAATTCTGCTAATCCCAGGAAAGACCGTAGTTGCTCTTTGTCTTTGAGAGCAGCTGCATCAGAAATGGCATTCAACAATTATTTTTTTGGTTTAACACCCTCTTTAGATAAAGTGTGCCCTAGATAATCTATTTGTTCCATGCCAAACTTGTATTTGTGCATACCTACCGTCAGACCAGCTTGTTCCAGCTTGCTCAAAGTAACATCTAAGAACTTATCATGTTCCTCACGGTTTGAACCCCACACTAGAACATCATCTTGAAAAACCATGACTTTGGATAACCCCTTGAGAATTTTGCACATTACTCTCTGGAATACCCCAGAAGCGGATGCCAGTCCAAACAGCATTCGCACAAAGCGAAAGGCACCTTCTGGAGTGATAAAAGAGGGAAGATGCTTTGAGGAAGGATGTAAATGAATTTGATGGTAAGCACTGGATAAATCAATTAAGGAGAAAAATGTAGCATCAATCACTGAGGAAACCATTTCATTGATAAGCGGAAGTGGAAAACGGTCAACTAAAATGTTTCGGTTAAGGTCTCTCAAGTCTATGCACATGCGCAAATTCCCGTCTGATTTGCGCGCCAAAACAATGGGGCTTAGCCATTCTGAAGATTCGATTGGTTCAATTACCTGTGCTTCACAAAGTCTTTGAAGCTCTTTTTTTAATTGTTCCTTAAGAGCAAAAGGTACGTTTCTAGCTTCATGTACACACGGTACATAATTGTTCTTTAATACGATACGATGTTCGAATTTATTCAAACAACCAAGCTCTTGTCTGAAAAGTTGAGGAAACTTGACACTCCACTTGACTTTTTCATCATTTTCAGTTACTAAAACCTGTTGAGGGTGGTTAGGGTCTAACACTATTCCGAACATTTTCTGCTCACACCAGCCCAGTAATGATCTGCCCCTTTCTACTACATAGACCTTGCATGTGACTTCTTTGGTCTTATGTGACAATTTACACATGAAATAACCTAACAGTGGTAACTTAACGCCACAATAACCTACAGGATGTACATCAGGGGTACTCAATTCAAATTTTCCAATCTTTTCCCAGATATCCTTGCTGATTATAGTATAGGGTGAGCACGAATCAGCCCAAACAGCAACCTTAGCACCATTTAATCCTAATGTACACTTAGGAGGATTATAACCTTCCTGAATCTCATTGATAGAGTCAACACCTATCACTAGAATTTCTACTTCATCAGATGAGCTGTCATCATAGTGTTCAGTTACAGCATGAACAGATGATTTCCAACTGTTGGAAGTACTGGCTTTACACATGCATGCATAATGACCTATTCTCTTGCATTTGTGACATTTTTCCTTAAGCGCAAAACATTTGTCATAATCAGCAGAATGTCTGGTACTGCCACATCTGAAACACATGTGACTATGTTTGGAATAGTTTTTCACACTTTTAGCACTTTTTTAGCACTTTTTTTAGCACTACTTTTCTTTACAGCACAAATATTGGTAGAATCATCTTTACTACTCTTATCTGAATTCTGGTCTGATTTCAACTCTTTGACGTACCTAGATGTGTTTTCTATGCGTCTGGCAATTTCTATCGTTCTGCGTAAAGAAGGGTCCTTTAATTCTAATAATCTTTCTTGAATTTTAACATTATTAGTTCTGTTTATAAACTGGTCTCTAATTATTTCTTCGTGTAAATCCTTAAACCTACAAGTAGATGCAAGGGTCCTAAGTACAGAAATATATTCCTCAACAGATTCACTTGGTTGTTGAGCGCTGGAAAAAAATTTGTGTCTTTCGACAACTATGCTGACTTTTTTTCCAAAGTTCTCTTCTAACGCCTTAATAATTACTAAGTATTCATCTACATTGACTACACGAGTGTCATCAACAGCATCTCCTTCTCCACTCTCAGTGTTGGTGGAAATGGTAGACGGTATAGGTAAGGTTTTAAGTACTTTCTTACCTTCAATCCCTAAATTATGCTTCAATAAAGCGACCTTGCGAGAAGCTACAAAATCTTCTCCACCTATTGCTTCAAGGTAAGTTTCAAAGGACTCCAGCCAATCTTCCCAAGGTAATGTAGGTTCCCCAGGATTTTGCAAGAACTTAGGTGGAGCTAAGATGGTTGACATATCCATGTTATGGTATGACTAGTGATATACCAAGACCAGTTAACCTTTACAGAATAGAAATGCAATAATTAATACGGAACAGATCACACAACGGTAGGTTAAAAATAGATGAAGTACACTAAAATAATAAAATAAAATAAATGAAGTAGTCACCGTTGACACTTGAGGATAAAGGTGATACCTCCTTGCGGTAGTAAGTCCTATTAATGCTTGTGGCATGAACAGCTGTAACAAGTTCTGTTATTGCTTGTGATACCCACTTTACATCAGTGTTTGTGGAATAAACTCAATGCTTGTGGAATTAAACTCAACCGCCTCCTTCAATTTCTGTCCTTGTCTAAATCATAAAATGAACGATGCGAAGCACGCATGAATAACTTTGGCTCTCAATCCCTCCGGAACTTTTCAACGTTGCAGATTAATGTTGCTCTATGCCGTTGCCCTTCACTGCTAAGCACATTAATTCAAACACTGCCGAGTACATCCACTTTAATTCATAGGCTGCTGGGTACATCCACGCCGGTGCCATTCACTGCTGAGCACCTAATTCAAACGCTGCCCAACACAGTTGAGTGCAACAATTCAAACACAGCACGGCCCCAAACTGCTGCTTACGTCTCCTGGGCACTAAACGTTGTTTGACGCAGGGCACTTCAATAAGTCAGAATGCTAGCCAAAACAGTCAATGCGCATTCAATCAAACCAATTTGTGGCATCAAGTCACAATACACAGTACCTTTGTCACAGAAACAGCCAGGCCAACAGATACAGCAAGTAAACATGCAGCACTGCGAGGTAGACCAGTCCAACGCAGGCGATTTGAGCCCAGGGGTTGACTTGGAGTAGGAAAAAACAAAACGGTTCCAGTAGATTTCTTCTTCCCAGGATTCTTCTTTACTCCTCTCCTTCTTCACAGGCTTCTCATCCCATCCTCGTCGCCATTTTTAAGTAGAGGTACACGCAGGATTTAAATTGAAGAAGGTTTAATAAGTACAGGAGAACAACCCCTGAAGACTCCTCTTCAGGCAACAGCAGTTCCAGTTCTGCTTACTTTCCAATAGCATTGGAATGTTCAGCATCACTAGGATACAATGCACATGTTGCTAGGATACAACAAATTCAACATGTGAAAAGAAAAAAAAAAAGTAACTGACTCTTAATTAGCGTTTTCCATATATGGAAAACAACTACCAAAACAATTAAAACAATAAAGAACAACCAATAAAAATACACAATGTTAAAATAAACCAATAAGGTTAAACAAACAATTAAATGAACACTATATAAGGAAGAAAAACTTAGGGGGTTATTAGGATGGTGGGCGGACTTTAGTCTGCCCGCCACCCTAGCGGTGCTGGGCCTGGCCGCCAGACGTGCGGCGGTCCCGCACCGCTAATTAGGATGCGACCGCCACCCTGGCGGTCGCATTCTGCAATTTTGACATTGAGGCGGGTGCTGCTGTAAGCAGCACCCACCGCAATGCCAAAGTGCCATGTTGTGCATTGCCATGAACAACGTGGCAGGCACCGCGCGGTGCCTGCCACCTTGTGCATGGCAATGTAGGGGGGTACCATAGGTACACCCCAAGTTCAGCCCCCACCCCCACACACCCCGGGGCCCGCAACGGGCCCCCAAAGCAATTACCCACCAGCCTTTCCATGGCTGTATCGCCGCCATGGGAAGGCCTTTACAAACACACATACTAATATGGATGGCGGTGCCTGCTAAGCACTGCCACCATATTTAGGCCCAAGTCCGCCCGGCCGGCAATCAGAACGATTGCCGACCGGCGGAAAAGTGGCGGACGCACTTTGCGTCCGCCGTGATACCCCCCGCCATCATATATGGCGGCGGTAAATCGGGTTGGGATGGCAGGCGGATCACCACCGCCGGGCCGGCGGTGGTGATCCGCCCGCCATCCTAATCACCCCCATAGTCTTATTTTACACCTTCAACCAAAAACAATAAGGAAGCCGAAACTCTGCCAGATTTCCACCAAAAACAAGGACTTCATCAAAGAAAAAGCTATTGCATCCTTCAAAAGTAAGTAAATTACCATCTATAAATTAACAACAATGCTAATCTTGAAAAACAACTATTTGTCTTACTCAAATAATTAATATATATCTTTTTCTAATTTTTGTCTCCTCTACAGATTTTTCTCAAAGCATCAAGAAAAGTACAGACCAGCTCCTCAAACCATCTAACAAATAATGTAAGTAATTTGCTAAATGCCTTTTAAAAATCATGTAAAACGCCCAACCAAACCCCAACTCCATCCCAAACACCCACCCCAGCCCATGAACAAATGTAACAAAATAAGTAAAAATGTGTTTTACTCTTCCAACAGAAAAATAAACAACTTAACAGAATTCAACAAACAAAGAAAAAACATCTCCATTGAAAAGCAGCTGAAAACCAACATTGTAAGTATATTAAAAACAATGTGTATTTGTTAAGAAATAAACATGTATAATATTCATTTTAATAATTTGGATATACATTTGTTTTAGAACTTAACACATCACAATGACAGAAGGCGCACAATTTATAACATCCCAAAAAGGAACATTTTTGCTTTGTTACATGGGGTATGTCTATACCCAGGAAAAGCAAATTGGACTAAAAGTAAATTGGAAATGCAGCAAGTACTATTCAAATAAATGTTATGGTCGAGCAACAACTAGAGAAACAACTGTTTTGTATACAAGGGAGCATAACCACCCTCCAAATGTTACTGAAATAGATGTTAGAAATGCCCTTGATGACATTAGAGAAGCTAGCACTAGCTCACAAAAACCTACCAGTGAAATACTTAAAGAAATGCTGCCTAGAATACCCAAACATGCTACTGGGCAAATGCCCTCGATTTCTTCATTAAAAAGAACTATAGCTCGCACAAAAAAAGCCACAACAACTACCACGCCTACTCCCAAAACATTTGAAGAGGTGGTAATTCCCCCAGAACTATCTATAACTCATAATGAAGAACCCTTTGTTCTCTATGACAACAAATGCAAAGACAAAAGAATAATAATGTTTGCTACTGCAAACAATTTAATAAAGCTTCAACAATCAGAAACATGGATGATGGACGGGACTTTTAAAATCTGTCCCAAGCCATTCCATCAACTATACACTGTCCATGCCCTATACCAAAATACCAACATCCCCTTTATCTACGCCTTGCTACCCAATAAACAAAACTCCACATATATGGAAGTACTAACTAAAATTAAACAAAAAACAAATAATTATTTTCCACAGAAAATAATTATAGATTTTAAGCAGGCCATGATAAGTGCATTTCTAAAATGCTACCCACACACATCAATTCAGGGATGTTACTATCATTTCAATCAGTGTCTATGGAGACACCTACAGAAATCAACACTAAGGGGCTCATTACGATGGCGGAACGATCGCCACCGCCGGGCCGCAGCCATCACAATGAGATTTACCCACCGTCCTATTAGGATGGCGGTGGGTATCACAGTGGACGCAAAGTCCGTCCACCGCTTTTCCGCTGGTGGCAATCACACCGATTGCCTGGCGGGCGGAGCAGGGCCACTAATATGGTGGCGGTGCCTAGCAGGCACCGTCCGCTATATTAGGATGTGTCTGTGTAGAGGCCTTTCCATGGCGGCGATGCCGCCATGGAAAGGCTGGCGGGGATTGGGTTTGGGGGCCTGTTGCGGGTCCCCCTTGGGGGGGTGTTGCTGCATTGGGGGGTACCCATGGTACCCCCTGCATTTCCATGCACCAAGTGGCAGGCACCGTGTGGTGCCTGCCACGTGGTGCAGGGAAATGCGGTTCAAGCACCTTTAACATTGCGGACGGTGCTGCAGCCAGCAGCACCGCCCGCAATGTTAAAGGCCCAGGATGCACCCGCCAGTATGGCGGGTGCATGCTAATCGCAGGGGTGGGACCGCCGCATGTCTGGCGGGCGGTCCCAATCACCGCTACGGTCCGCCCGCCATCGTAATCAGCCCCTTAGTGTTGAATATGCGACAAACATTTCATTCGCATACCAAATAAAAAAGCTTATTGCACTGGCCTACGTCCAAGTTACTGACGTGGCCGAACATTACAACCTTTTAATAGAAAATCCTTACTACCAGCAACACGAACAAAAATTAAGTCCCCTCCTAGACTATTTTGAAGATACCTGGGTGGGAAGACTCCATAGATCAGGACATAGAAGACAACCAAAATACCAAATACCATGGTGGAATGTCTACCTTAGCACACTAAACCGAGAGGCAAAAACAAACAATGCTGTTGAAGGTTGGCATAATGCCTTCCAAGCATCAACAGGACGAGGTACACCTACTCTACACAAACTCCTACTCTCCCTACAAAAAGAACAGAGCTACCAACAGCTAAGAATAGAGCAATCTGTTGCACAAATTAAACCTAAACTATCCAAACAATCTAAACAAATGTTTGAATACCTACAACAACAAGTCAGACTATACCCTACAACAAGGGGCCTAGAATACTTAGCAATGATGGCAAAAAGCCTATTCTAAACTGTCAAAACAGTGTAAAATGTATAATACTTTTCTGTTTCAAATATTAAAATGCATACCAAATAATTTTATTTTCTCACAATACTATTTAATTTGTCTAATATATTTTTATTAATAAATAAAAATATATATAAACACATTAATTAGATATTTGAAAAAATAAACAACTACAATAGTACATTTCATTGCATTTCCCTCCCACAATAAATAAGTTAGCTGTAGACAGAAAATTCCACATCTTGCAAAACAATCCAGATAGATTATAATCCAAATAGAATAAAAAGTTTCCCAAAAAAATATGAAAAGATAGAACTGTTTCAAAAAGTAAGCCTCGGTCCATAAATCCACAATCCGTCAACCATAAAAATCCCGAAAAATTGTTTTAAAATAAGAAACGCTCCATGAAAACATGAAAAATTAAGAAAGTGTAAAATAACCATTAGTTACTAAAACTAATGTACACTTCCTTAATTTAAAAAAACGCAATCTTCCGGTAACGGCAACTTTTGTCGTAAAAACCTGTAAAAAAACACAAACATTCCCACCCACACAAATATACACATATTACAGCATATAACAGTATTACAAACATTACACACACAATAATAACACATATTATACCATACTTTAACATTTCTAAACTAGGCCTTAAAACCTAACGATACATAAATCGTCAAAACCTAACGTACACATAAACAACGCCAAAACTCCACAAACCTAACTCTAGACACACTAACTACGACCTAACTACCTTCAAATGGAATTAAAAATGTAGTTTAAATAAATAAAATTAATCTTACCTTCCTCGACGCGAAGCAGCTCCCGACCGCTACCTTCTCCCCTTCGAAATAACCCAAAACAACCGCGACCGGTTACAAAATACAAGGCCCAAAACAAATATGGCAGCTTTAAACATATCAAATAAATACAATTTATTAAAAAAAAGGTTATAACATTATGTCAAAATTAATTACATGTTTAATTAAAATACTACAATTGTTATATTGTTTGTTTAAATGTATTATTATTATTTTTGGTATTGTAAAATTATAATAATAAATATTATTAAACAAATAATATTTAATATTATAATTCCATATATTTAAATGTGACATACATGTATTTTTAAATTGTTTTATTTTTTTATATTAAAAACTGTTTACTTTATAAAACAAATTTATACAAATTAAACAATGTAATAATTATTAATATTAATATTTCATATATTAATATTATTAATTAAACAGTATTATTATTTCTTTAAAAAATATAACTAAATGTATATATAAAAATTATATTATAAAATTGTTAAAACTGTTACATTTGTAAAATGTTACGAATATATGTACTATATTAAAAAATGTTAACCGTGTCAAACTAAAATTAACAACTGTTATAAATAAATATTTTATTTTTCAAATGTATATTATAATATGTGAAACTACATTATCTGATATTGCAAAGTTTACACAACTGTTTAAATAAAAATTACAAATGTTATAAAATGTTTTTTTCAGTAATTATTACATGTAAAAATGTACATATGTTCAAACTATATTATTTTTATCAAATAAATATGATTTCCTATCTGTGTTTATCTTACATATTGTTAATAAAAAATATATTTCTTATTCATTTCAAAATATTTTACAATAAATAAACATCAATAAAGAAATTAAAATGTCTAATTTATTGTCTACCATTTTATTAATGTTACATTTAATGTTACATATTAATTTAATTTTTAATAAATATACTGTGTAAAATATTATCTTTTCATTAAGTATATATACAATGTTAATTTTTTTACATGCACAACTCTCTTATAAAATAATATTACACTACTTTAAACAATAATTATTCTTTTTAATTACATATTAAAACACATTTAGCTAAATTATTATTCCCACTTCAGTTACCATAAATACAGGATAGGTGCTGGACAGTAATCTTAATTAATTTACTATTCCAACTCCAGTTAGTATTAATTAGAGGTAGGTGCTTGACACTAAATTTAATTAATTTACTATTCCCACTCCAGTTAGTATTTATTAAGGGTAGGTGCTGGACGCTAAACTTAATTAATTTACTATTCCCACTCCAGTTAGTATTAATTAGGGGTAGGTGCTGGACACTAAATTTAATTAATTTACTATTCCCACTCCAGTTAGTATTTATTAGGGGTAGGTGCTGGACACTAAACTTATTTAATTTACTATTCCCACTCCAGTTAGTATTAATTAGGGGTAGGTGCTGGACACTAAACTTAATTTATTTACTATTCCCACTTCACTTAGTATTAATTCAGGGTAGGTGCAGGACACTAAACTTAATTAATTTACTATTCCCACTCCAGTTAATATTAATTAGGTGTAGGTTCTGGACACGAAACTTAAATAATTTACTATTCCCACTCCAGTTACTATTAATTCAGAGTAAGCGCTGGACACTAAAATTATTTAATTTACTATTCCAACTCCAGTTAATATTAATTAGGGGTAGGTTCTGGACACTAAACTTAATTAATTTACTATTCCCACTCCAGTTAGTATTAATTAGGGGTAGATGCTGGACACTAAATTTAAATAATTTACTATTCCCACTCAAGTTACTATTAATTCAGAGTAAGTGCTGGACACTAAAATTATTTAATTTACTATTCCCACTCCAGTTAGTATTAATTAAAGGTAGGTGCTGGACACTAAACTTAATTAATTTACTATTCCCACTCCAATTAATATTAATTAGGGGTAGATGCTGGACACTGAACTTAATTATTTTACTATTCCCACTCCAGTTAGTATTAATTCAGGGTAGGTGCTGGGCACTAAAATTATTTAATTTACTATTCCCACTCCAGTTAGTATTAATTAGGGGGTAGGTGCTGGACACTAAACTTAATTAATGTACTATTCCCACTCCAGTTACTATTAATTCAGAGTAAATGCTGGACACTAAAATCATTTAATTTACTATTCCCACTCCAGTTAGTATTAATTAGGGGTAGGTGCTGGACACTAAACTTAAAAAATTTACTATTCCCACTCCAGTTAGTATTAATTAAAGGTAGGTGCTGGACACTAAACTTAATTAATTTACTATTCCCACTCCAGTTAATATTAATTAGGGATAGCTGCTGGACACTAAACTTAGGGGGATATTCTCAAGGACTTATCGTTGAGTTAGCGGCACTTTATCGCAGCCAAAGTGGTGATAAATTCATCGCACTATTCCCAAGCTGGGGCTAACAGCCGATATCACTAGTTTTCCTGCGATAGCAGCCGCAAAAAACATCGCCACAAATGATACCGGCAACTAACGCTAATGATATGCAGAGTAGGCGTTCCCGTGCAAAAAGCCGTGAAAACACCACTTCGCAACATTCTCAATGACCAGCCAGATCGGCGATAAGATCACAAAACATGCGATAAGGCGCGTTAGCAGCAGGGATTTAACACCTGCTCTTACCTGGTGTTAAGTCGGATGACAACCTGCACCATAAAAGGGAGCCCAGCCCACAGCCACACCAGAAGAACAACAGATGCCATGGAGCTACTGATCATGCAGCTCGGAGCCCCAAGAGGGCCACAACACCCACCGCCACCAACCCAGGCCCGCCACCCCCCCCAGGACCCCCGCCCCCCCGGACTACCACAGAGGCAGCACAGACAAAGACAGCGGACCTTCAGAAAACGCACAAGCCTCACAGACTTAACACCAGAGGATGTCATTGCCCACTACAGGCTCAAAAGGACAACCTTCCTCCGCATCCTGACCCTCATTGCCCACAGGCTGACGGTACCAACACAGCGAACAACCAACATCCCTCCGCAGACAAAGCTGCTGGCTGTGCTGCACCTGTTGGCCTCTGGGACCTTCCAACCAACAACTGCCAGAGTCTGAGGAGTCTCACAGCCAGCCCTATCAAAGTTCCTCACACCTGTCTTGGATGCCATCATCAGCTTGGTACCCCAGTACCTTCACTTCCCCCACACTGCGCAGGAACAGCTGGAGACCAAGCAAGGCTTCTATGCCACAGCTGGATTCCCAAACATGTTGGGGGCAATCGACTGCACACATGTACTCCTCGTGCCCCCTGCCGCCACTGCACACAATTACCGCAACAGGAAGCACACGCATTCCATCAATGTGCAGGCAATAGTGGACCACCCGGGACTCTTCACCAATGTCGTCACCAACTACCCAGGCAGTGTGCATGATTCCTTCATCTTCCGACAGTCCATCATCAACCAGCGCTTCCAGGATGGCACCTATGGAAATGCACTGCTCGTCGTTAAGTAACAACTGAACACACCACACACCTCAACTCCACCAACATACAACTCACAACTCTGGGAAGGCACACATTACAAAATCACATACAACATGACAACCAACATGCCCATATACCAGACACGACAACACAACTTACTATGCCAACCTGGGCTAGCCATGTACACAAGCCATCAATGGCATGGCACCTAAGCCACACAATTGCAGAATGTGGGGAGAGGTGGGAACCAGGCATGTGCGAAGGAGGCAAGTGACCCATGAATAAGAATGTACACAATGCCAAGTGTGGCGTGGATGTGCTGGACAGACTTGAGTCTGCAGACCACAGACATTTCCATGTCGACATACACTGCTGGTGTTTGGAGTGTACTGGACAGTGGACGCAACCATGTTACCTCAGCCAGTGGGGAAGATCGCGGAAATGTAGCTTGTTACGTCCCCCTGTAAGCGTGAGCGGAGTGGGCTGGCCCGGTGTATGCAAGGCCAGCGTAAGGGTGTGAATAAAAAGCCCGTTGCCCTGGGCGTGGTTCTCTTCCGGAATGGCCAACGTGTCTGCCAGGGTGGCGCCTCTCACCCCACCACGAGGCCGACGCCGTGAGTGGCGGTGCCTGCGATCCTGTGTGCCTGCTGCACCCCAGGCCGCTGGTCCCCAGACCCGTCTTGCCCGCCCCAGCGCACCCAGGCCTCACTGCTCACCTGGCGACACAGGCGTGTGTCAAAGAGGGCCCACCACGTGCCGGTGCAAGCTCCAAGCCTGAGGCCCGCGACCTTGGCAGCCTCCTCAGACCATCGCTGGCCTCCGCGACATGGGCCCCCAGCACTGCTTTTTCGTTGACATACTCCACCGCTGCGTCCGGCCTACACTGCGGTTAAGTAGGTCACACATTTGGAACTGAGTCTTGATTATACAATGGCAGAGTACATATATTTATGGCAGATTTTATTTCACTGTACTCCCTTTGATGTGGTGCCACCAACTCTGTGCATAGCATTCCAACGACACGGGTCTGTGGGCCCCTGCTGACCGCTGCCTTCGGCCTACACTGCGGACCAGCACTGCGGGGTCACCTGTGTACTGCCTACACTGTGGTCCAGCAGGCCTCACACTAATCCAATCCAGTCCAGACCAGGCAGGACACGGCATCATCGCAGGCTGCACACACGCTCAGCACTGGTGCCTAACTCTGTCAACCACAAATCATCGCCACATGCCATTCCAACGTCGTGTGTGAGAGTTCCAGGAGGAGCTGGCTGAACAGAGGTTGGCCCGTGCTGACCGCTGCCTCCGGCCTACACTGCGGTCAAGTAGGTCACACATTTGGAACTGAGTCTTGATTTATTTATGGCAGAGTTGATACCATTGTACAGGCCTCATCGCAGACTGCATCCCCTGTCAGCTCTGGTGCCACTGACTCCGTGCCCCGAAATTCATGGACACTCTCTGGTTGAACTTTGGTGGCATCTGAGTCTATGGCCTGGGGGTTGTCTTCATCATCATGTAGCTGATACTGACTTGGTGTCAAAAATGAGTCTGTAGCGTTCATCTCCTCCATATTGCCTGTGTCTGCTTGGTACTGCCCTCTGTATAATGCCCTGGAAGAACACCTTCCACTGTCCCCCAAAACCCTCCGCAACATTCACCTTGGACATCGACGAGGACCCGCTCAGCTCTCGTGGCCCTACCTCAGTGCACCAGTAGTCACCGTCCCGTGGCGGTGTTCCATGTGCCGGCCGCTGTGCATCCGTGGCCACTAACTCTGTGCAGCTCAAGTCATGGACCCTTGCTGTTTGAACTGTGAACTTCTGATTGTCTGATCAATGTTGTAGTTGTTGCCAGCACCAACCACTCCTTGAGTGCTGGCTCACACTCACCCCACACCCATCCAGCACAGGCGTCACTGGACATGTGACCCTGGCAATAAAAGGGGCCGGGCACACGTGCCCGTAGCCAGTTTCACAAACTATCTAAGTGTTTCCGTGTGGTCATTGTGTATGCATGAGGGCCCCAGGCCCTACCACATTGCATTGTGCTGTGTACAGCGGACGCAACATGTCACCTCAGGCAGTGCGGAAGACCTGGGACATGTAGTTGTGTCGTACCCCCCTGTAGGCATTGCCGGAGTGGGCTGGCGTACGACAGTCCAGCGTAGGGGTGTGGATAATCACCCCGGGACTCTGGGCGTGGTTAAGTGTTGGGCATGCCAATGAAGTACCTAATGTGTGTGTCTCTGTTGTAGTGTCGGCGCCACCCATCCCGCAATGGACAAAGTTGCAATGTAACATGCCCCCGGAGTGCGGGCTTGGCCAAAGGGATAAATGAATGAGCGCAAGCACGCTCAGGGTCCGGGATCATACATGCCAACTGTTGTGTGTGTATCGCTATTACCGCAGCATAAGCCAAAGGTCTTGCCTCGACCGCATCGCGAGTTCAGCCAGCCATGAACTCTACATCTGTGTCCTCCCTATCCTTACCATAGGCCTACACAGACGTGGCCGCCCACCTTCAACGCACAACATCACAGTGTCGTTGTCAGGCTTGTGGACATGCGCAGAGAGGCATGACAATGGTGTGCCGTAGGAGTGCAAGTGATGCAACCGCGCAGCGCACACAAGTAAATAGGCTCGGGGGGAGGGAGGAGCAGCAGTGAGGCTACGTAATACACATTGATGGCGCTCATTTGCTACAAGCAGTACATGTCAAACAGGAATCACTATGACACACATATCACACGCCAATCAACTAGTGAGCCTGCCAACACATCATGCAGAACCAACTATTGACTCATGTCTCTCTGCACTGTCACAGGTGATAAAGGATATGCACTCTGCCCTTAGATGATGACACCCCTCCGAGCCCCGAACACACAGGCCCAGAGGCAGTACAATTGGGCCCACAAACACACCAGGGGCATCGTGGAATGCACATTTGGTGTGTTGAAGTCACGTTTCAGGTGCCTGAACATCACAGGTGGAAGGCTCCTGTACAGCCCAGACATCGTGTGCAAGATGATCGTTGCATGTTGTGTGTTGCACAACATATATGTACGCACCAATGTCCCATGGATCCAAGTGCCAGATGCACCGGACGATGATGAGGAAGATGAGGCAGGTGGACCACACCCCACTGCAGCTGCAGCAGGAATAGCCCGCAGGAACAACATCATTGACAATTTCTTCACATGAGGACGACACATTGTGACAGTCCTTAGCAATCATGAGACAGTACAAAATGACCACAGGCACAGCATGTGCAAATAAATTCATTTCAACACACATTCCCTTAGTTTCTGTATGTGTTCTGCAGTGTGGCACAGGGATCAGGGACATGATCCAGAGTCATTGTGGGTGTGCAGTGTGCTCTACTTAATTGTGCATGTGTGCCATTGTGCCCATCTCCCCCCGTCCCCCCAGTCCCTGGTCGGTACTCACCCTGTTGATGTTTTGTCAGGTCATGTTGAGCAGTGTCCCGATCCCCAACTCCTGGCACCGTATCCCGACTGATGACTGTGGCCACCATTTTCTCAATGTCATCCAGCTCCTGGTGTGCCGCTGGTCCCCACCTCCAATCTGCATTGCTGCTTTCATGATGGCATCGAGTTTCTTCTTGGTTTTGCCCATCACATCATTCCAGCGCCTCTTGACCTCTTCCATTGTCCTCCTAGACACTCTGACTGCATTCGCGTTGTTCACGATGTACTGCCATATTTCCGTTTGTGTTGCTGATGACACAGTGGAGGTGACGAACAGTTGTTGGTAGTGTTTTGTCACCTCCGTGACGATGATCTGGTTTTCCTGCGGACTGAACCCCGTCTTCCTCTTCCTCTTCTCCTTGCCCTTCCCCGGCCCTGGGGTTCCTGGCTGGTCATCTGTGGGGCTTGTGGGGTTCGCGTTGTCCTCTGCACTCGGTCCGGGTGCGTCCATGGTGCTACATTTTTGTATCTTTTTTTTTTCTCTGCTTGTATAGTGCATTTTGTTCGCATGTCACATGGGGATTGCAGACCTGTCACTGGTTATCGCTGATTTCTGTTTCGCGATTTGGGACATCGCAACTTTTTTCACGTTCGTGTTTCGCATTTTTCCGGCGTCGCGTTAATTTTAACACGGGCATTTGTCGCGTTATCGTGAGACTATCGCATGGTGCCGCCGGGTTGAGAATACTGCGTTGACACAGTGTTATTTTCCCACGATTGACTGCGATGTGAGAAGTTGCGTTAAGCGAATTTGGCGATAGTTAACACACGTTCTTGAGAATATCCCCCCTAATCTTTTTACTATTCTCACTCCAGTTAGTATTAATTCAGAGTAGGTGCTGGACACTAAAATTATTTAATTTACTATTCCCACTCCAGTTAGTATTAATTAGGGGTAGGTGCTGGACACTAAACTTAATTAATTTACTGTTCCCACTCCAGTTAGTATTAATTAGGGGTAGGTGCAGGACACTAAACTTAAAAAATTTACTATTCCCACTCCAGTTACTATTAATTCAGAGTAAGTGCTGGACACTAAAATTATTTAATTTACTATTCCCACTCCAGTTAGTATTAATTAGGGGTAGGTGCTGGACACTAAACTTAAGTAATTTACTATTCCCACTCCAGTTAGTATTAATTAGGGGTAGGTGATGGACACTAAACTTAATTAATTTACTATTCCAACTCCAGTTAATATTAATTAGAGGTAGGTGCTGGACACTAAACTTAATTAATTTACTATTCCCACTCCAGTTAGTATTAATTCCGGGTAAGTGCTGGACAGTAAAATTATTTAATTTACTATTCCCACTCCAGTTAGTATTTATTAGGGGTAGATGCTGGGCACTAAAATTAATTAATTTAATATTCTAAATCCAGCTAATATTAATTCAGGGTAAGAGCTGGACACTAAAATTATTTAATTGACTATTCCCACTCCAGTTAGTATTAATTAGGGGTAGGTGCTGGACACTAAACTTAATTAATTAACTATTCCCACTCCAGATAGTATTAATTAGGGGTAGGTGTTGCAAACTAAACTTTATTAATTTACTATTCCCACTCCATTTATTATTAATTACAGGTAGGTGATGGACACTAAAATTAATTAATTAACTATACCCACAGAAATTACTGTAAATTAACAGAGTTGCCAGACCTTTGACATATATATTTTTGTTTTCATATTAAAATTAATATAATATGACTAACTACACTATAGATAAAATTCCAAATATTTGACAACACCTATAATAAATTTCTACACTATATAATTGAATACATTTTATATTTTTTATATGGTATAAATGTAAAATATAAATTTTTAGGTAATTTTTAAATATTAATATATTTTACAAATGTTTTTATTTCACATTTAAATAATATATTATCTACATTAAATTCCTACATATAAATATTTCAATGTTAATTTGTAATTTTTAAAACAGAAATTATAATTTTAATTGAAAATTACAAACATTTTCACTTTATTTTTAATTTAAAAAATGTAATTCTTAACAAATGAAATATTAAATAATTTTCAAATATAATACCACATTTTGTAACGTCTTAAAATGTATTAAATATTAATATTTAAATAAAGATAAATATTAATTGATAAACAATTTACACTGTAAACACACTATTTTTCGAAATTTTTGTAAATAATTATTTTTTCTAAATTTGTAAAATATTTTTGATAAATGTATAAAACAGTAACCAACATTACATCCTATAAACACAACTCCAAAATTATAAAACAATATATGCAATATACAAATAAAATATAACCAAATTTGAATATATAAACGTCAAATATTTATTACATTTCATTTAATAATTTATAAAACACTACCCACCCTTATCCCCTATATACCCAACATCCCACTCCAAATTTTTTTTATCGAAGTTCAAAATTATGGGGTTTATTAGGATGGTGGTCGAAAAACCACCCCGACCGCCATGGTAGCGGAAATCAACCGCCCGCTGGCACCGTGGCAAAACCGGCGGTCAGATTACGATCAACCGCCAAAAAATCCCGACCGCGGCAGAAAGAGGCAACGAAAACCCGCCCGCAGCGGGCGGAGCCGGTGAAAAACCGTCTGCGACGGTCGGATTCGCAGCGGAAACACCCAAAACCGCCGACAGGCACGCAGAGTAACCGCCCGTGAAATTAGGATTCCCCCGATGTGACAGCGGTACGTTCCGCAGTTCCCGACCGCCGCGGTCACAAACAGTGATGAATGGGAGAGCCGGCGGAAGGGCTGTAGCATAGCCACCGCTGCAGACGCTCCGTGACAAAAATGGCGGTCGACAGAAAAAACCCACAACAAGGCCAGCAAGTGCACACAGGAAACTAGCCCTGCCCCCAAAAACACATAACACACCCCAATGACCCACCCCCATGGCAACTCCTAAACTACAAATCCCAGGACAACCCACACAACACACCTGACAGCAATACCCCATTCTGTCACACCCACATAGCTGAGTATAAAACCAGCCCCTTCCCTGACAACAATCCTTTGCAATACTCCAGAAGTGAAGGGCCAAACACCACAGCTGAAAGGAGAGGCAAATCAACACACCATCACTACACACACACACCACACACATCACCACCACCACTCCTACACCTGCACCTCCAACCCCTTTGCACATCACACACCATACACATCACCACCACCACCACCACTTACACACCTGCACCTCTAACCCCTTTGCACATCACACACCATGTCACCACAGAAAATGCCCAAATTCACAGACAGTGAGTTGACAGTCATGGTAGAAGAGATAATCCGAGTAGAACCACAATTGTTTGGTAACCTCGTCCAACAGACACCATTAGCCACCAGAACGCAAATGTGGGTAAGGATAGTTGACAAGATCAATGCAGTAGGGACCACCCCACGCAACAAACAGGAAATCATGAAGCGGTGGCATGACCTGAAGAGTGTCTTCAAAAAGAAGAGGAACAAGAACCATCAGCTGGCTCAGAGGACTGGCGGTGGCCCTCCCATTCCACCAAGAACATTCACTGCATGGGAGGAGAATGTGCTTGCCATACTGCATCCAGAGAGTCTCACAGGAATAGCCGGGGGGAGTGGAGGCTGGTAAGTACTAACAAATGTCTCTCATTACACTGCTATTTACTGTCTTGCACAACTACAAAGCGACACCTCCCAGGCCCAAATGCATTCATGTGCACCACAATACCCAACACAGCTCTCACAGATGTAACATGCACTCCATCTTAATCACCCCAAAGGCAGCCAACATTAACAGGGTTGTATGTGACCAGGCAACCAGCACAACAACTCCCACAAGGTCTCCCTTACCCACCCCTGAGCAGGATGTAGCACTCCCCCCTAGAAGCATGTGTCACCAATTGTATGGTTCCCCCTCACCCAACAGGTAGTCAGCCATCTTCCCAGGGAGGGCTGTTTGGGGGTGTGAGGCCTGCACCACAACTCCCACAAGGCCCCCCTGTCCCACCCCTGAGCAGGATGTAGCACTCCCCCCACACCCAGCATGTGGCAGCCATTGCATTGTTCACCTTGACCTAACAGGTAGGTAGCCATCTTCCCAGGGAGGGCTGGTTGGGGGTGGGAGGCCTGCACAACAACTCCCACCAGGCCCCCTGTCCCACCCCTGAGCAGGATGTAGCACTCCCCCACACCCAGCATGTGGCAGCCATTGCATTGTTCACCTTGACCTAACAGGTAGGTAGCCATCTTCCCAGGGAAGGCTGTTTGGGGGTGGGAGGCCTGCACAACAACTCCCACCAGGCCCCCTGTCACACCCCTGAGCAGGATGTAGCACTCCACACCCACCCAGAAGCATGTGGCAGTCATTGTAAGGTTCCCCCTCACATAACAGGTAGGTAGCCATCTTCCCAGGGAGGGCTGTTTGGGGTAGAAGGCCTGCACTACAACTCCCACCAGGCACCCCTGTCCCACCCCTGAGCAGGATGGAGCACTCCCCCTACACCCAGAAGCATGTGGCAGCCATTGCATTGTTCACCTTCATCTAACAGGTAGGTAGCCATCTTCCCAGGGAGGGCTGTTTGGGGTTGGGAGGCCTGCACTACAAGTCCCACCAGGCCCCCTGTCCCACCCCTGAGCAGGATGTAGCACCCCCCCTAGAAGCATGTGTCAGCCATTGTAATGTTCCCCCTCACATAACAGGTCGGTAGCCATCTTCCCAGGGAGGGCTGTTTGGGGGTGGGAGGACTGCACAACAACTCCCACCAGGCCCCCTGTCCCACCCTTGAGCAGGATGTAGCACTCCACACCCACCCAGAAGCATGTGTCAGCCATTGTAATGTTCCCCCTCACATAACAGGTAGGTAGCCATCTTCCCTGGGAGGGCTGTTTGGGGGTGGGAGGCCTGCATTACAACTCCCACCAGGCACCCCTGTCCCACCCCTGAGCAGGAAGTAGCACTTAAACACACAGCCAGAGAGATGTGTTAGAAAGTCCACCCCAATGTGACAACAGAACAGGTAAGTAGACAGTGCATGCACACAACCATTCCTTCCCAAAAGCATCCCTCACATCCCAACAAAATTGACACAGATACAATATCAAATTACAGTGTGCAGACAGCTAAGCGTATGTAACTGTCACAGAAACAAAAGTTTGACTCACCAAATACCATGTTGAAGTGAATCAGGGCCCAGACATGTACAGCACTGAATGCTACTTGTAAGATCCATGTGGGCTGAGCTTGAAGGACCATATGAAAACAAAGCAAGCATGGTCTGTAGAACAAATAAATCAAAGCACAGGACATGACAAAGGTATGCATGAGATGACAATGGCTAGTTCATGCGCAGATGTAACGCATGCCAGGCAGAGTAATCAGCAAAGATGCCGCACATCAAGTCGTATAGCCGCCAGTTGACAGATGACAACATGTCCTCGTAATCACAAAATTTGCACGTGGGGCATGGTATCCATTGACATTACACACTGTTGAATATTAATGTATGTACCTCAACATCATGTCAAGATGCACCTTACTGTGCAGACATGCAATGTGCAAACTAGTAAACTGTGTGTTGCATGACCTGTAAGTAAGATACATAGAACAACATGCCTGAGGGGTGCCCGTCAGTTACCATTTCCCCTCTGTCCCACAGGTGACCAAGGACTGACTGCAGAGGATGACAACGCCAACCTGCAGAGCCAGCCTCCACCCCCGGAACATGGACTCACTGATGATAACTCCCTGGATTTCAAGGATGCGGAGCTTGAAGCCGGCTCATCTGGCATGCCAGAGCGCAACAGGTCCCAGGACCCCACTGTCCCCCCCACCACCACATCAGCAACAACAACAACCACGCTGATCCCTGCTGGAACGACCTGTGCAGCCTCCACCACCACAACCACCAGTGCTGCCTGCAACACTCGCCCTGCCCCAGAGGATGACCACCCCACCCCAACAACAGAGGAGTGCAGGGAGAGTATGCAGGTGCGTGCAGTGGTGAGGCAACAGGTCCGTCACAGCAGGGCAGATGGGAGGGCAAGGAGGAGTCGGAGCCAAACGGACACTGGGACCGAAGCCCTGGACAACATCACCAGAGTCATTGGGGCCTATGAACGGGCCCAGGGACAAACGGGCCAGGCTCAGGAAGATTCCCGCAAGCTCCGCCTGCTGCTGAGGTCCATAGACACCCGCATGGGCCAAATCGTGGACCTCTTGGCCCAGCTAGTGGCGGTACTGAGGGCCAGGCCTGCGGCACAAACAACACCTCCACCTCCCTCTGGTGGCCTGCAGGATGACAGTTCCACATCCTCCCCTGCCGCCACGGAGAGGGGGGACTCCTCAGACCCCACTGGCCCTGCAGCAGAGGCCCCCCCTGCCAAATGATCAAGGGGCCGTCCTAAGAAATCCCTGGGAGTATCCCGTGGCAAAGCACCTGCCAAACGCCAGTCAAGGAGCCAGCCATGATGGCACCCCTCTTCACCCTGCCACAGACTTCGTAGACTGTTCTTCCCCACACTGCCATGTGAATGGCATCCATCTGTTGGACTGGGTCACCACATCTATGTGGTGACTACTTGATTGTCTCATCTTCCACCACTAACAACTCATTGCTTCACCATTCACCTTTTGGTAAATATGCACTCCACTGTCACATGTACCCATTGTAAATAAACACTCCTTACACACCAATGTTGTTGTGTCTGCTCCATGTTTTAATCACAGGATGTGCAATGTTCACCATGAGTACAATGTACCTGGAGCACGGACTGTTTGTAGGCAAGGAGAGGCTGATGGGACCTGGAAAAACACAACATAACAATATTCACTAGTCACGCGGTGGCATCACAGCCATCACACAACACCTGTCATCAAGGTACTCCAATATGCACACATCACAATGAGCAACAGTACCGACATAGACATCCTGGAACTGTGCCAAACTACCCTGTCCAAGAAACGTTGGCAGCCAGCACTGAGTCAACAACAGGCTGCAGTCACAAAGCTCACATAGACCTTTTCACCAACAACATCAGCAGACAATGGGTCTGTTGTACATTGTCACTAACCTTCAAGTGAAGTAGCGGTTGATAAGCTGTTGACGCAGGTCGACACCTTCCTCCTCTCCACTATCCTCATCACTGGACATGGGTTGGTTTGCAGGCGGGGGCCTCGGCTGATCATCAGCGTCCAGGAGCAGGGGGATCTCCTTGCGCAAGGCCAGGTTGTGGAGCATGCAGCATGCAACTACAATCTGACACACCTTTTTGGGCGAGTACATCAATGCACCTCCGGTCCTGTCCAGGCAGCGAAACCGTGACTTCAGGAGACCAAAAGTACGTTCCACCACACAACGTGTCCTCCCATGGGCATCATTGTAGCGGACTTCACTTGGGGTCCTGGGATTTCGCAGTGGGCTCAGCAACCAAGGACGGTTGGGATATGCAGAATCACCTAGGTGGGAGATACACAGACCAACTTTGTAATACAACTGTGGCAGAAGACAGCATGTCACACACACAGCACGCTACTTGACACTGCGTACTCACCCACAATCCATGCACGCTCCGGAAGCAGATTATCCATCAGCTGTGGCACAATGCTGTTACGCATGATGTAGGAGTCATGGGCGGAGCCAGGAAATTTGGCACAGACGTGTGAGATGATCATATCGGCCTGGCACACCACCTGCACATTGATGGAATGGAAATGTTTCCTATTCCTGTAGATGTGCTCCCGTGCCTGTGGTGGAACCAGGCCAACATGTGTGCAGTCAATGGCACCAACAACATTGGGGATGTGCCCAAGTGCATAAAAATCGCCCTTCACAGCCGCCAATTCATGTCTCCTGGGGAAATGGATATATCTGTCCTTGTAGATCATCATAGCGGACAGGACATCCCGTAGCACCATACTGAACATAGGTTGTGACATCCCACCTGCGCTGGACACCGTGTGCTGGAAAGATCCAGAAGCAAAAAAATGCTCACCTTAGACGTTGGTGTGAAAGCACCCGGATATGTCCTGCGAGGCTGCAGGTGGGGCTCCAACATAGCACATAGGTGTTGGAGGGTGTCTCGATCCAGCCGGAATTTCCGTATGACCTCCTCATCCTCCATGTCTGCCAGCACTGTGAATGGACGATGCAGATTTGGTCTCCTCCTAGGTGAGATGAAAGAGGACACATGTCAACGCAATACACCAGGAGATGTGACTGACACAATGGAAACAATGACTAGCATCACAGTACACCTTACAAAACAACTTACTTGTAGGGACACCTTCAGATACACCATCCGTACACCTGTCCACTTTTCACACAGCTAGCATCTCACAAACAATATTTGACTATGTGAATGCACAAAGGGACATGGCCACATCTTGCATGGGCAGCCCAGAGAGTAGTACCAAAAGCATATGTGTGAAACTGCAACACTACTGTCTCCTACATAGCTGCAGTAACTGCCACACCTTCTTGTGTAAGTCACACAGGGCACACATCAACCACACAATTACCCAACACTGTGCTTTTATTGACAAGTATGTGCACGAGCCAGGAAAAGTAGACAGTCAAATCTGCACATTCTGTAGTGAGACATTCATCACTGTAAGTTGCTCAGCCCTTTCACACATTGACATGTGTACCCATTGTGGAGTCCATCACAACACTGTTCTGTGCACATGCCCAGAAAATCACAAGTGACATGTGAGTGAGTACATGCCAATGTTCCTAATCATATACAACAACATGGCATTTGCAGTCAGCAGTGGAGTAAAGGTCAAATTGGCATTGAGTGCACAATCTTGTGCCATGAATCATGTGTCTACTGTGCACTGTGGAGGACTTGCCTTTGGCCATTCACACTGCATGACGTGTCCATAAGTGCTGTCAAGGTGATCTGACACCCAAATCATGGTCACTGGCTCAAATGCATGGCACACATATCGTGGTAGCTACCGCCTGGTCCCTGCGGTGTGTCACCGCCAATGCCCCAGCCACAATCACGGTAGTGTCTGGCATATACACATGGCCAAATAGCGGTTGGCATGCTCCGCCACCCAAATCCCGGTCATTCTCAGCAAGGCATGGCACACATATCGCGGTAGCTACCGCCTTGTCCCTGCGGTGTGTCACCACCAATGCCCCAG
The DNA here is from genome assembly GCA_963921515.1 of Calotriton arnoldi. NCBI lineage: Eukaryota > Metazoa > Chordata > Amphibia > Caudata > Salamandridae > Calotriton > Calotriton arnoldi. The sequence goes on along the minus strand of CAWUFW010000874.1, from coordinate 768,986 downwards.
CCACAATCGCGGTAGTGTCTGGCATATACACATGGCTAAATGGCAGTTGGCATGCTCTGCCACCCAAATCCCGGTCATTCTCAGCAAGGCATGGCACACATATCATGGTGGCTGCCGCCTGTCCCCTGCGGTGTGTCACCGCCAATGCCCCAGCCACAATCGCGGTAGTGTCTGGCATATACACATGGCCAAATAGCGGTTGGCATGCTCCGCCACCCAAATCCCGGTCATTCTCAGCAAGGCATGGCACACATATTGCGGTAGCTACCGCCTGTCCCCTGCGGTGTGTCACCGCCATGGACCATGCCCTTATAGCCAATGGGAACCGCAATCGCGGTAGCCTAATGCTATTTTGAAAATCGCGGTAGGCATGCTCCGCCACCGCAGAGCCGGTCATTGGATGCAATTGAAAGATGCATGACCGCGGTAGCGCCAGCCTGGCCCCTGCGGTGTGTCACTGCCATGGACCATGCCCTTACAGCCAATGGGAACTGCAATCGCTGTAGCCTAATGCTATTTTGAAAATCGCGGTAGGCGTGCTCCGCCACCGCTGAGGCGGTCATTGGATGCGTTTGAGAAAGGCTCATCTGAAACACCAATTGCAGCAGCTTAGAACCACTGAAACTATCCCAGGGGGCTATATATGTGTGGGCAAGAGCCTCACATTTCCACAGCTTTCAGAGCCTGCTGCCTGCCGCCCCTCACCACCAACTGCTGCTGCTCCTGTCTCCAGAGCCTGCTGCCTGCCACCCCTCACCACCAACTGCAGCTGCTCCTGTCTCCAGAGCCTGCTGCCTGCCACCCCTCACCACCAACTGCTGCTGCTCCTGTCTCCAGAGCCTGCTGCCTGCCACCCCTCACCACCAACTGCTGCTGCTCCTGTCTCCAGAGCCTGCTGCCTGCCACCCCTCACCACCAACTGCAGCTGCTCCTGTCTCCAGAGCCTGCTGCCTGCCACCCCTCACCACCAAATGCTGCTGCTCCTGTCTCCAGAGCCTGCTGCCTACCACCCCTCACCACCAACTGCTGCTGCTCCTGTCTCCTGGACACAGTGATGACGAGGACTGAGAAGATCCGTGCCAGTCCCTTCACCACCGAGGAGCTGGAGGTCCTGGTGGACGAGGTGCTCACACAGTATGGGAGGCTATATGGTGCTCCAAATGTCGCGGTAAGTGTTTCAGAGTGGAAGTGAGAGTGCAGGGGGTGCACACATGACGTTGATGTGGTGCAGTATGTGCCTGAGAGTGTGGGGTTGTGTCATGCACTGCCTAGCATGCTGTCACCAGGGGAAAGGGGTGTGTAGCCTATTTCAGACGTTTCCCTGCATGAACATCAGAATTGGAGGGACATGTATTGTCTTGTCAGCCATACAGTGACGCAGCAAGTTGGTAATGCAGGAGTCAGGACAGTATTTGCTTGTGTGAATGGCTGTGTGGGTCCCTGATGTCCTTCACAGGCTCATCTGTGGCATTAGCAAGGCTTTTCGTCCAGAGGGTAGTGATGGAATTGTGTCTGACTCAAAATTGGCATCATCTATACTTCAGCACTATGCTCAGGACGTCAATACCCGAGGGTGACACTCTTGGTGGTCAATCACCTATGACACAGCAGATTGTCGTACTATTGTGCACAGCCCCTTCCATTTCCACCAGCATGTGTACAGACTGGCATGGGTAGGCACTGTTTACGCTCTCAAATTGTCCCTTCATGTGACATTTCTGATGCCCCGCGTTGGACCTCAGTGTGATCACACCTGGCATGCACAGTCACTGCCCAAGCAGACAAGGACATATCACTGAATGTACAGAGTGTCACATGTGTGGTTTTTTTCCAGGACTCTCCATCAATGAGCCATCTCAGCCCTGTAGATTGCACACGACAGGCCTTGTGAGAAGGGTGTGGGTTTGTAGGATCATGTCCCGCAATGTGACCTCCATGACACAGTGAGCCATTCACAGGGCAAGGACATTGAGGGCTGCGCAGTGTTGGACACAGTGAGTCTTCCCCTGAACATATATTGAAATGTCATGTATGTCTTGCTCACCCTCAAAATGGCAGTAGATGTGGGCAGCCTACACATGACTTTCTGTGTTGGCATCCTGCATGTGTATGATATGGGCAGGTACTGTGTCCACCCTCATACCTGCATGCATTAGCGTATGAGTCTCCCATGCTAATGTACCATGTGAGATGCATTATCGTCTCTGCTAGACATATCTGTTAAGTTGGGATGAGTTAGTATCATGCTCCTGTACTGTGAGATAGTGGTACATGACACAGTGGCACTGATTTTTTCCCCCTCTTGTCTCCCATGCCTTCAGCTCAAAGTCCACCAGCGTAAGGCCGTGTGGAGGACCATTGCATGCAAGGTGCGGGCTCTGGGTGTCTCCATCCGATGGCGCATGCACTGTCACAAGAGGTGGGATGACATCTGCCGGCTGAGCAAGAACGTGGCGGAGATGACGCTGGGGCTGATCCCTCGGACTGGCAGGTTGGCGCGCAGGAGCATGACACCACTGATGGCCCGCATCTTAGCTGTGACACAGCCTGAGCTGGATGCACGTTTGAAGGAGCATCAGCAGCAAGCTGGGGGTGAGTATTCTGGGAAGGGTGACTTTGGTTGTGAGTGGCTGCATGTGTCCACAGACTGGGCCAGCACTGTGCCCGGTGATGTTGGTAGTGTGGTGCAGTGGCTTGTAAGTGGCCTCTGTGTTGGGTGCAGCTGTCATGCATTTTCCCTACATGTACTTTCTCTTGTCATTGGGGTAATGGCCCTTGACATTGCATTCTGAGTCGTGGCCTTCTGGCATCGTCTGCATTGGGGTAGTCAGGGAAATTCCATGGAAGGGAACGGCAGTGTGCATCATCTGAGTGTGCTTTCATCAAATGTGTGCATTGCCTGACCTCAGAATTGTGAGGACAAAAAATCTGACACCAATGTGCAACTGTATTTGGGCCCCGAAGTACGACATGGTGGATGGCATGTGCTCATGGCCATTGTGGCCTGTTATGTTGTAATCTGTATCTGTGTTGTCCTCTTCTGCTCCCTCCAGATGTGAGAGTGGCAACATGTTGGGAGGTACATCTTTGCCCCCCTCAGGGCCCTAGGTGTGCTCAGAGGTATCTGTGTGTCTGGTTAAACGGAGCCACCGGCAGGCAATTTGTCTGTGTGGTCATCACATGGCTCACATATGCCACGTTTGCTTGATAACACGCTAAATTCAAATTCAGAATTGAGGTTGCACAATGTTACTGCACCGGGTGGTGTGCAACATGGAGACATCATTATCTTGTTTAGTGCTTTGCTTGCATATGATGGTTGTGTTGATGCCAATGAACTGACCCTACATCTCTCTCTCTCATGCAGCATCTCCCGTGGGCACGGAAGGACAGGGGACGGACACCAGTGGTGAGGCATCAAGCACGACTGCTACACACGAGCACAGTGACACTGATGTAACCACTGCCTCGGATGGGGGACAGGAGTCTGCTTGAGGAATCACAGCCAGAGACACCAACCTCAACGTCATCTGACGCCAGCGGTGACACATCTCTGTTAGCAGGCACAGGGAGCGGGAACTCTGCCTCTTCTTCCACCACACAGCGTCCAGCGCCCACCCTCCCACCTACTTCCACTTGTGCTGGCCGTGTTCGCACCAGTAAGAAGGGAAGAGTGTCCTTCACCCCAGGCACCGCTGCCCCTGTCTCCCCTGCTGCCCTCAGTGTTGAGTCTGTGGACCTTTTGTGCCAGCTGTGTGTGGGCCCGACAACTCTCATCAAAGCCTTCCTAGACCACGACAAAAAATTGGCACAGGTCGTTGCTTTCATGGAGGGCATTCATTCAGACGTGGGTGGGCTACACCGGACTGTCCAAGCTTTGTCCTCCGTAGTGACGACAGCCATTCAGCTTGCACAGTCACAGAGTCCAGCTCCAGTCCCTTTGGCCACCCCCCTGCCAGCGGCTACATCTTACGATAGTGACCACACACCACAGAGCTCTAGGGCAAGAAACAGCACACGCAGCACACAGCAGCAGCAGCCCAAGCGGTCCAGGGCGCAGACACCATCCCCACAGAAAACTAAAGCCACCCCAGAGCACAAAGGCAAAAGCCCGTCAGGCGACACCCAGGGCCATAAAGCCAAGAAGCAGGCCTCAGGCTCACATGCCTCAGAGGCATCCCCAGCCAAGGACTGTCCTGTACCAAAAGTGTCTCGCAAAGACAAGCAGACCATTTCCGTGCTCGCAGAAAAGCTGGTGCCAGCTAAGAGTACACATAAGAAGAGCTCCAAGGCTGATTCACCCACGACCTCAACTCCCATCCAGAGCCCTGTGAAGCAGGGGAAGGAGGGCACTGTAGGGGGTACACCTGGAAAACAGGGGATGGAGGGGCAAAGGCAAGGCCAGGCCAAGCGTACCGCTAGATCCAGCATGTCCCCAGAGGGAGGGCCACCGTCTGCACCTGATGCAGCTTTGGTGGTGAGTGTGCCTGTTGTGTCCGCCCCACTTACCACTAATACCAAGACAGGGAAGCCATTTAGAATCCCCAAGAAGTGCAAAGGCACCCCTCCACAATCTCCCACCCACACTGCGTCTCAAGGCAGCATGACTCCACCTCCATGTGCCACCACACCACCTGGTCCAAGCAGCCCTCCAGCTTCAAAAGCCACTGATGGCTCTACCTCAGCTGGGACTCTCTCTCCCTGGTCCAGTCCTCCAAATGTCCCCGACACTCAGCCACCTCCCAGTCCGACTGACAGCCAAGTCTGAGTGGAAGTCCCCCTCACACACCTGTCTCACCCACAGTGGTGCCTGGACTGCCCATTGTTAGCCCCCTGACTGTGTTGCTGACCATGGCAGGGTGCAGTTGCACACATTCCCTGTGCATCTTCTCATGTACCTCATCTGCAGTTTGTGCTGGGCACTGGCCTTGATGTTCACTGCTGTTTGCCCCTTCCCTGTGCAGCTTCTCATGTACCTCATCTGCACCTTGGACTGGCCACTGGCCTTGATGTTCACTGCTGTTTGCCCCTTCCCTGTGCAGCTTCTCATGTACCTCATCTGCACCTTGGACTGGCCACTGGCCTTGATGTTCACTGCTGTTTGCCCCTTCCCTGTGCAGCTTCTCATGTACCTCATCTGCACCTTGGACTGGCCACTGGCCTTGATGTTCACTGCTGTTTGCCCCTTCCCTGTGCAGCTTCTCATGTACCTCATCTGCACCTTGGACTGGCCACTGGCCTTGATGTTCACTGCTGTTTGCCCCTTCCCTGTGCAGCTTCTCATGTACCTCATCTGCACTTTGTGCTGGGCACTGGCCTTGATGTTCCCTGCTGTTTGCCCCTTCCCTGTGCAGCTTCTCATGTACCTCATCTGCACCTTGGACTGGCCACTGGCCTTGATGTTCACTGCTGCTTGCCCCTTCCCTGTGCAGCTTCTCATGTAACTCATCTGCACTTTGTGCTGTCCACTGGCCTTGCTCTTGTCTACTATTGGTGCCTATCTGTGTAATATGTGAATAAAGACAGTTACTGTGGCACATGCTCTGTATGCCACTTCAACATTGCAAATGGTTTTTCTCACTTTTTAAGGGTTTTACAGGGGTGACAGGCACTTCAGTTCTTATTGACTGTGAGGCTTGGGGGTGCAATGATGGTGGTTTGTGATGGACTGCTGTTATCATAATCATTCTTTTGTCAGGTTGGCTATGTTGTACACATGTCATGTTTGTATGCACTGCCAGCACAAGGTGGGATTCTATCCACAGGATTGCAGGCAGGCTGGCCAGGGTCATCATGTATGTGTGATCTTACTTGATGTGTGCACAGCAGTGTTGGTGTATGGTCATCTTGTGATGGCCAGTCATCCTAGTCTCATGGGTTGATTTCTATGTGTGCACTTGGGTGGTCAAGAAGTGTGCAGTGTGTAGGGGGTGACTTTGTCGGTAGTGTTGATGTGTGTGTGCCCCTGCAATGTAAACTGCACACATGTGTCAGCCAGGATTTGAGTGCCTGTTTGTTTGATTGGTCAGCCCTATGCTTGCGATTGTGTGCACATGTGGGAGTTGTAGGTTGTGCACTGTGCAGTGTGTTGGTGTGTCCTTGCACTTCTATGGGATTCCAAATTGTTGTTGGTGGCAATTGTGGGTATGCAGAGTGTGTGACTGGCAATTCAGTGTTGTGTTTTGTTGATCAGCCATGTGTCTTGATACTCTTTGTGGTCACTGTGCAGACCTGCTCGGCCACACTGACATTGTGGGTGTGTTTTCTCATGCATTGCTGTCACTTTGTGCTTTTTTGGCTCCAGTATGGCATGTGGGGTGTGGAGTCATACCATCCCCTATCTGTGCTTCTGATGCCTACCCATTGCGAGTCTGCACTCCATCTATTTGTGTATGGAGCACTCCTGCCATGTCCACTACTGACGTACACAACACTTCAATCTCAGGTCAGCTGTTCCCTTGGGATGACAGTGTGTGTGCCTCCCCATCACTACATTTGTTACACTATGGTTTGTGTTGCTGATCTGTGCACAAGACCAACGTGCCACTCATGACAGTTTCCCTATTGGTTATATGTGATTTTCTGGTACTGTTTTGCAGCCATGGTTGCTCATATGCAGTTCAACTGTTTGTGCTGCACAGTCCTCTGGTCATGTTGTTTTCACCTGGGTGTCCCAGACTTGGGCATCTGTGGGTGTTGGGTTAGCTGTATGTGTGTTTGCTGAGGTACTGCTTCACTTCCTGAGTGTGATGTTGTCTGTGTGCTGTGCTGATTGGTGTTGTGGGTGTTCATGGTGTGTTGTTCATGTCTGTGTGGAGCTGGTATGTTTAGTGTGCACACACTGCTTGTCGTGCATGCAGTGCTGTGAGTGTATGTTGCCTTCTCCTTGCCTGGTGTGCATCCCCTGATGTCCTGCTGTGTTTGCAATGTGATGTATTGGCATGTGCATCTGTTGTGTGTTTGATGTGGATGTGGGCAGTGTTTGGGCTGTTTTGTCTCTTGCAGCTGACAGATGCTCTGTGTGTGTTGTTCTATTTGCATGTTGGTGTGTGTGTTTTGTTGGTGTGTTGTGTTTCAGTCAGTTGAGTCTTGCCAGTGTATTGTGCATTCCTTGTGTTTCTGTCACATGCACTTAGGGCTATTCTTGTTCCTGGGCTTGTTTTGGGTGCGTCTTTGGTGTTTTCTCCTCTCATATTTGAGCTGTCAGTTGTCATTATTGTGCATGTGCAAGCATGTGGTACATTATGACACCATGTTGACTTTATGGGTGGTGTGGTATGTCTGTCTGTGTATCATTGTAGGACCATTTCTCAAAGTTTGTGTCCATGATTGTTTTGTGATGATGCACTTCTTGTCTGTGTTGTGGTATGTTGTCTGTGCATTGTTCCTGACTGATGAGGTTGTGTACTCCTGTTCTGTCTGGGCTCCCATTGCCTTCCCACAGTTTTGCTGCACAGGTCAGGTGTGGTCTGGTTGTATTTATGTGTGTGTTGTTATGTAGTTTTGTGTTTGGCTGTTGGTTTTGTGCAAGCATTGGTTCAGGCATCCTTGGGTGTGTGTGTGTGTGATGTTTGTGGATACCCCCCCAGGGAGTGTGGTTATTTGACAGTGTATTGACTGGACATTATTGGCACCCTTCTGTGTGTTGGACACTGGTGTTGTGTGCTGCAGGTGTGAGGGGGTGGGGTATGTGTGAAGGTTCCTACTTGTGTTTGACAGTCAGGGAGTGTTACAATGGGCCCTGTGTGTTGTGCTGCTGACATACACCTGTCAGGTAGTTGGATGCAGATATGTGGCTGTTCACTGTTTGACTTCAGACCCTTCCTGTCATCCCTCTGCCTGTACATGGGTTGCCTTGCTGTCTCCCTGAGATGTTGCACTGAGGTGACTGGTTTGACTTCAATCACTGCGCCAGCCATGTGTGATTTGATGGGCTGAGGGTGTTGTTATATGTTCCTTCTCTTGCATGTGGTGTACACATGCTTGGAGGTTCGCTCCTTGGCCTTCCATTTGTGTGCACCTCACTTTAGATTTCCTATTTGTTGTCCTCCATTGCTGCTGACATCTGGTCTGTGTATGTGGCTGTGTGTCAGTGTGGTCTATGTCTGTGTGACTTGGCAGGCTGTGTGTCCAGTTAAGTGATTGTTCCTTATCTGTATGAGTGTTCATTTTGTGCTTGGACTCAGTTTTCTTGCTATGAGTGTGGTGTAGGTGTGGTGTGTGGGTTGCCCTGGCACTGTGCTTCTGTGCTGTGTGTTCCTCTGCAGCCCCACCTGCTGTGCTGTCTCCCTAGTTGTTTTGTGTGTGGTGCAGGGTGTGGGTTCACCTGGCTGGTTATTGTGCATGGGAGAGCACAGGAGGAGCACATGGCATGTCCCTTCATGTTTGGGGTGGGGGACTGTTGTGTGGAGGGTGGAGGTGTGGCCCTATGATCTTTGTGCACTGCCCATGCCTGTCGCTGGCCCTGCCTTCTGCATTGTGCACATGTTTTCCCGTGTCTTCACCGCTGCGGTAACGTGACCGGGACATTACATCACGATCGCAGTTGGTGGGTGACCTGGATGTGGAGGGGTGATTTGGTGAGAGGTAGGACATGTGTGGGTACGATTGTGGATGTGTTCCTGTCCCCACCAGGGTGTCTGGTGTGGACAGGAACCCTGTATCTACCCATGCATTGTGTGTTGTTGTTATGTGCGGAGTTGTGTAGTTGCATACCTGCGGCGACGTCCGCGACGGTGCATGAGCTGCTGGTGGTGTATCAGGTACAGTGCCGGGAAGACGTGTAGAGCTAGATCCATTGCGGTTGGGAGCGGGCGGTTGGGACCGGGGATCAGGTTTCGCGCTCCGCTGTCTTGCTTCCGCCATCTCTGGTTGGCCGGTTTCTCTGCTGCGGTGCAACTGGCTGTTTGGGGCATCCTGATTTGGCTCCCATTTTTCTGGCGGTTCGCGTCGCACCGCGGCGGACGGGAAATGGGCTGTGTTTGACCATACTAATATGGCGGGCGTGGAGACCGCTGCTGGCGTGCGGAAAATGGCATTTTCCACCACCGCCAGCACTGCGGTGGTGCCTCCGCCCGCCATCGTAATGGGCCCCCATATTTTCTAAATTATAAAATTTAATTTCGAATTTAGTATACATTTAAATAAATTATTTTAAAACACTCCCCACCCTTATCCCCTATACACCCAACATCCTGCTCCTAAAAAATATTTTTGTAAATTCGAAATTATACTTTATAAATTATAAAACAAAATTTTGAATTATTATAAATTTAAATGAATTAGTTTAAAACACTCCCACCCTTATCCCCTATAAACCCAACATCCTGCTCCTAAAAAATATTTTTCTAAATTCGAAATTAATATTTAGAAATTATAATATTTAAATTTCGAATTTATTAAAATTAAAATCAATTATTTTAAAACACTCCCCACCCTTATCCCCTATAAACCCAACATCCCGCTCCCAGAAAATATTTTTTCTAAATTCGAAATTAATATTTATAAATTATAAATTTAAATTTCGAATTTATTAAAATTAAAATCAATTATTTTAAAACACTCTCCATCCTTATCCCCTCTAAACCCAACATCTCGCCCCTAAAAAATATTTAACAAATTTAATTTTTTCATAACATTAACTAACTATAATTAAACTACAAACAAACTATAAATACATTAAAAAATAGTACAAAAACGATATTTTAACATAACGATATTTTAACAGTCGACATTACATACTTCGATATTTTAAACAACACTTAAAATCGATATTTTTTACATTGATATACACAACATCGATATTTAGTACTATCGATATACTAAAGTCGATATTTATGTATGTCGATATAAAAATTTCGATATTATGTCTACTTACCGTACATAAGATGGCATTCGGTATTTTTATTTTCAATTGACCTGTTTATGGCCACTGTATTTTGTGCACAGTAACGCGCTAATTGGTCCGCGTATCTATTGCCCTTTGTCACATCATCATCTCCTGATTGATGTGCTGCACATTTTACAACGGCAATTCTTTTTGGTAACTGCAAAGCATACAATAATTCCTTTACAGTTTTTCCATTCCGAATTGGGGAACCTGAGGAAGTCAAAAATCCTCTTTGCATCCATATCTGACCAAAGTCATGTACGATACCAAATTCGTGCTGACTATCGGTGTAGATGGTTACTTTTAGACCTTTTGCCAATTTACATGCTTTAACCAGAGCAATCAACTCTGCAACTTGGGCGGATTTTACCCCATTCAGGCAAGATGCTTCTAATGCTCCTGATAAAGTGCAGACAGCATAACCAGCACACAATTCACCCCTTTTATTTCTCAAACATGATCCATCCACGAACAATTCACAATCTGGCCTTTCTCACGATTCATCCTCTATATCTGGACGGGGCTTAGTACAACGTTCTGTCGCTTCCAGGCAATCATGTTCTGCTTCTTCTTTCACTTCCTCACATCTTGAATCTGGCAACAATGTGGCTGGGTTCACAGTAGTGCACCTCACCACTGTCACATTTTCAGCACCTAGAATCACTCTCTCATATTTAGTCAGCCGACTAGATGTCATATGTTGAGTCCGAGTGCGAGTTAAAAGGATCTCAACAGAATGTGGTACAAATACTTTGACAGGATAACCCATCACAATTGCTTCACTTTGTTCCAGACTTACACAAGTGGCGGCTACTGCTTTTAAGCAGCCTGGCAATGCTGCAGCCACGGAATCTAGGGTGGCAGAAAAATATGCCACCGGACGTCGGGCCATTCCGTGTTTCTGAGTTAAAACTGCAAGTGCACATCCATCTCTCTCACAACAATACAATGCAAATTCTTGAGAATAATCCGGCATTCCCAAAGCAGGTGCTTGACAAAGACTGTTTCGCAATCTTGAGAAAGATTACATACTCTCTTCATCCAACACGATTGGATCTTTCACATCCTTTTGTGTCAACCTCTGTAGAGGTTTTGCAATCAATGAGAAGCCACAAATCCACTGTCTGCAATATCCAACCATTCCCAAAAACATTCGCACTTCTTTTTGATTTCTGGGTGGATTCATTTTCTTAATCACACTGATTCTTTCTGGCGTCACCTTTCTGACCCCTTTTTCAATTTTGTGACCTAGATATTGAACTTCCTGTTTACAGTATTGCAATTTAGATGGTGATACTTTATGTCCTCCTTCTGCTAAATGGTTCAATAAAGCAATTGTGTCTGTCACACATGCTTCTCGTGTGTTTGATGCCAATAGTAGGTCATCAATATATTGAACCAAAACAGAGTTTCCAGGCATGACCAAAGTCTCCAAACATTTTTTCAAAATCTGATTAAAGATCGAGGGACTTTCGGTATACCCTTGAGGAACTCGGCACCAGGCCAAAATACGGTTTTCAAACCGGAATGCAAATAAATATTGACTTTCCGGGTGCAAAGAAATGGAGAAAAATGCCTGACACAGATCAATAACAGTGTACCATTCCGCATCACAGGGAATTTGATAAAGAATTACTGCTGGATTTGGCACTATTGGACAACATGGTACTACAATTTTATTCACCTTTCTCAAATCTTGTACTATTCTATATTTCCCATTGAGCTTTTTGATTCCAATACTGGGCGAATTACAGGGACTGCTCATTATTTCCTTTAAAATTCCCTGTTCAATAATTTGGTCAATCGCAGGTGTGACTCCTGCAATTACTTCTGGACTCACTTTTACTGTGGGGTATTTGGATATATAGCACCATTTTTGACTGTAATCTGCATTGGATCCACATTTGTCATTAATCCAATCTCTTTTCCTGTGAAATCCCACGCTTCTGATCTTACTGTATCTTTTAACTCTTCAGGCAAATCTTCATCAGTGAGGAGTGAATATAATTCCCTCACTTCTGATTCTCTCTGGGCCATCAATACTTTGTACTCAACATCTTCATCAGGTGTCATGAAAGCAACACCATCTGGTGTACAATAAATGGTGCAATTCATTTTGCACAGTAAATCTCTGCCCAAGAGATTTACGGAACTGGAATCACATACCACAAACCGATGCATGTCTTTGAAGTTTCCAATATGAATTTCTACCGGGGCAGTGACAGGAGTTCTAATATGTTTATTTGCAACGCCTACAACTTGGATAGTTTCTCCCGAGAGGGGTAGGTTTGGAATTTCTGCTGCTCTCACAGTAGAACGGGTAGCACCAGTGTCCAGCAAGAAGGTGATATCTTTACCTTCTATCTTTCCATCAACAAATGGACCTGACTGATCTACCTCTAAAGATGCGCCAAGTACGCACTCTTCCTCCCCCCTCAGGCACCGTCATTGAGACAAATCCAAATCACTCTCACTACACTGTATCAAATATTGTGAAACCAGTGGAGTCTTACCAAACTGTCTCCTCCGTGGAATCCAGTACTTGCACTGTACATCTGCATATGAGCATTCACATTATGGGACATAGGAGGTTGTGGCACCTGTAACTGTGGAGTAACTACCTGCTGCTGCTGCTGTTGATTCCCAATCACCTCATTCTGCATCTGTGGATTTAAATTTTGATTTACTTCATTGCCCTCTTGTCCATTTCTACACTCATTCTTCCAGTGTCCCAATTTTTCCGCACGCATGACAAGGAAATTTCTTTTTAGCTTCTTCTTTACTCATTTTAAATTTTCCTTTACCTCCACTGTTTACCTGACCAGTCTGATTTTTACTTTGTTGTCCATTACTATTTTCTTGTTGCTGTTCTGCCATCTTCACTTGAGCCCACATCATTTTCTCTTTCAACTTTTTAAGTCTTGAATCAATGTCATCACTACAATACTTTGCATACCTCAAAGTTTCGTCTATTGACTTACTTTGCCAGCAGAGCATATGCTGCTGTATCATTGCACTAATCTCTGGTTTCAATCCATATACGAATCAATACGCAAAATGTCCCATATCTTTGTCTCCAATATTCTCAAACCCACTGTACTGCTTGAACACCTGTAACAATCTCTCATAATATGCATGCACCGACTCTTTGGGCTCTTGGGTTGTCCTGTCAATCTTAACCCAATCTGTTTCTTTAGGAGAAATCTTCCCCTTCAAGAAGGAAATGACTTGATGGTACTTTTTCATCAACTCTTCAGATGGTGCACCTGTTCCTGCATCTCTGGGATATTCATCCTCAGGCCAATCAACAGTAATCTTACATTCTGTCCACAAGTCAGCTGGAACCACTATTTCAAAAAGACCATCTAAGTCTTTCAACAACACCTTAGAGACTTTTACAAATCTGTCCACTTGTTTGTACCATTCAACTGGCTTCTCTCGCAATCTGGGAAAATCATTAGTGAATGACAATATGTCTTGTCTAGTCCAAGGTACATGAACATATCCACCACCTGGAACTTCTCTCATCGGACATACCCTTTCAACTTGCTCGTTTTCTTTTAATGGAAACATGGAAGTTCCCCTACCCGCAGTTTCTTCCTTCTTTTTCATCCACTTACTCCTCCATCGTTCTAAAGTTCCCCATTTCTTCAGTAAATTCATTAACTCTTTTATCTGCAATCTTTTTCCTGATATATTCAAACTCTCTAAATCCTAGTCAGTAAAAGCCATTCTGTATGTCTTTTGTAACACCTTCGATTTTTCTATATCTACACCAAACTCACTAGCAACCTCTGATAATTTCTCATGGAAATTCTTCGCTCTCCAAGTAATACTTTTACACAAAAACAACAACTCTTCTTCACTATAAGTCCCTAATCTATCTGGACTTACTGTTCCAATATTCATCTCTTCTAAATCTACTTTCAATTGACTTACATTTATACTCTGGGGTTGGGCTTTTGGTTTAGTCATTTCATTTATCCAATGAGTTAATTCTTCTGGAGAGGGACCTGCTGAACTCCCTATTACTGGAGTAATATTTGGCCCTAATTTCCTTGGGTCTAGTTGAATACTTCTCCTCGGGGTTTCCGTTAATAATTCATCAATCGGTAAGTCTAACAGTGTAGTATTTTGGTCATTTTGTCTATTTTCATTTGTTGCTGACACTATTTCACTCCTTACACTACTTCTTGGAACTGACAACGTGTGTACGTTAGGCAAAGTTGATTTTTCTCCAAACAATGGAACCACGGGACCAATTGTCACCGGTACCGTCAAAGCGTCTGCATTCAAATTTAACTGATTTAATTTCTGTACTTGTTCCATTCTAGCCTTGTTTAACAAACTCACTTCATTTTCTCGCACCATTCTAGCCATTTTGGTAACTTGGGGAGTCAATGGGGTTACCATCTGTGGGGCACTTGGAATCATTTCTCCTGAATTTTCTTCATATGGCGGAGGCCTTTTAGTCATAATTTCTTCTAATAATTCATCATCAGACTCATCTAAGCCCTCTCCGGATGTTTCTATATTTTTCTTTTCTCTTTACACTTGGTACCTGTCTGACTCTCTACTGTCAAAACTGGATATAGACCCTCGGTCACTACCGCTCTTCTCCATCTTTACATCTGATCTTCTCGCCTCTCGAATGGATATCTAGGCATGAAACCTGTGAATCTCCTACCACTTCGATCTTTTTCTCACTCATAAGCTTCTACTTCCCATTCCTCCAACGCTTCATACTGAGTAAGTCTTGGATTTGGCTCTAGCATGTTCATCCTAGCTCTCAAATTCTGTAAAATTCTCACATTAAATGTTCCAAACTCAGGAAAAGCTAACATTCCATCGTCCTTCGTATGTTTCGTCCAATTTTCTAACCAAACACACGTATGATAACCTCGCTCCATCATCATATAAGAGGCAGGCGTTTTTGGGGGTGGAATGGGGATTCCTACTCTCGTCACAATTTGTTTGTCTTTTTTAAAGAAATTCTTTATGGTTTTAACAAACCAATTTTCAAAATTCTTTTTTATTAAGGTCTGTTCTCAATAATAACTACAACAAAAATGTCTCCGTATTTCTCTCTTCCCTATTTGTTAGATTCTGTCCTATACCAGCGCGACTCACACCAACCAACCAATCACAGCTCCCTTCGTAACTTCAATCTCAACCAATGTCTGCGCGACTCACTCTAATTTACCAATCAGAGCTCTGTTCTCTCCCGCTGTTTGTCCAATGCCAGCGCGGCCTTTTGTGACGTCAGTTTTTACTCCTTCGACTGACCCTCCCTTTACAATCTACACTCGATACACGCCCGCTGCTCCGACCAATACCAGCACGGCACTCTGTGACGTCAGTATCACTCCTTCTACTGACCCCTCCTTTACAAAAGTTTAGGGCAATATTTTTCTGAGATTTTCTTAATCAAAATTCTGTTAGTAACAACATAAAAAGACAATGCTACCTTGTCTGCTCCACTAAATAAAGAGATAGTCTTCACTTTTCCAAGAGATCCTTACACTGCAAGTAACAATAATGACCAGCGTTATCTCACTTTTCTAACAAGCTCTGGGGAGACCTGTTACTCCTCTAGGGATAAAGCCAAAGTTTCACAAGAGGACTTTCTTGGCATTAGAAAGGTGTCCTGTTACTCCCTCGAGAATTACTGCCAGAGTTTTGAAAGTGGACCCTTCACTATTCCATACACTCCACTTACATACGAAATTCCCTAATTATAACACTGACAGCCCTACCTAGTTTTTCAGTATTATTTCCAACAGGCAAAGTACTTCTGCAGTGTGATTTCTTTACCACACTCTTCTTCTGCCTACTTCAGGCAAATTCCTTCCCGGGATTCCTCAGGCAACTCCGTACTTGTACTTCTAGACAACATAAAACATGACGCTAACTCTTTATGTTAAACATATAATCAATATTCAATAACCATTTACCAAACTAAATAATCAAACCGTCACTCTACTACCAAGAAACTGATCCAGGGCGAACCCAAATAAATGATCAGGGATAATTATTCAATAACATCATACATTGGCCCATACTCATTCACCCAAAATCCCTGATGCGCTGGTGTCAAGTTTGTTAACTTTTTCTTCAACTTATTCCTGTTATTTATACACAAAATTTAAAAATCTTGTAATTTTATTCGACTTTTCATCTACTTGGTCGATGGACCAATTAGTTGAAGAGTTGATGGCAATGGTAATTTCTCCAGATAAAGATTAACCCTTTATAATAACTGATTAAATGACCACAAACTCTCGGTGTGATTTAATAATTTTATCTAGCATTTAAAATTGCTTATAGTGATCATATCCTTAAACAACTGGAGACCTCATGGGAGAGAATAACAAACTAATCACAGTAACAACGGAAATATCATTCAAAATATACGTTGCACTGAGTGGATAGATGAAGAGACATTAGATACACAATAATCAATCTCTTAAAATCCAAAACGATTGCGGAGGGGATAGATGAAGAGACAAAAGGCACACATATCAAAGAAAACAACCGGAAAGAAAAATATAATTTCTACAATGCTAAATAGATAAAATAGAAACCCGGAGGATCTGTAAGGGAAAAACCACCACCCAGGCCTAGGCGGTATTGAGGGACCCCTGAACCAAGAGTCAGGGATCAAAGATTTAAGAACCAGGACAGGGACAGGACAGGAACTTCTAGGCCTCTCAGCTCACCGACGAAAACAGCGACGCTTCCCTCTCTCAGCCTACGTGACCCTTGAAGCCCGCACACCACACCATCGGCTGCCTAAACCACACCCCTAAAGTACCTATTCTTATACATTAAATGAACATGTCCGTCCCATGATAATTGCTAATTTCACATTTTCTAGCTAAGGGATTGGTGGGATTCTAGGGGTGGAGTGTCACCCCACTATGAAATCATCTACTTTTGACTACACCATTGTTCTAAACATTTTTTTATACAGTCATCAATACCTCTTCTCTCCCATGAGAACATATGTATCAACATTTTTAACAATTTATTAAATTCAACAGCTTCGGGTTCCATTCCCACGATGACACTGGCGTTGGCCGCTTGTCAATGTTCATGTCCTTCACCAGGTCACGGTTCTTTTTTCAGCTTTGCTCAGCAGTTCAGTCATGTAGTCACATGGTCCCCACTCACCCTCTTGTTCACCCGCCCTTACTGTGGCTAACTTAACATCATGGAAAACTCGTCCATTACTAAAAGAACAGAAAAACGAACATTATTAATTATGTGATAATGTAATTTTCACGGTTTACCCCCATCTTAACTCTACTTTATGTTAACGGTTAGTCTAGCATAGCTTAAGCAGAAAAGCGGCATTATTCATTAGTATAAAGCAACACACACCATGCTTTTTACGAAAAAACCTGCGGCCTTGCCATGCAAACCTCTTGAATTCATTCAAAACACAAAATTATTACATTTCCGGTTATTTACGCATTAGTTCTAGTTAGTTCATGCATTTTAAAAGCAGTCTTCCCACGTGTAGTGTAAATGTGCACATTAGTTGTTTAACACTACTTACTGTTAGTCCATATTAAAGGGTGGTTCGGTTGAGCAGGTTTCATTTCGCGAAATCCTGCTCCATCAATGTATTAACAGGTGGAGGTGTTCTAATGTCGAGGAGACATGGTTGTACTTATAGAAGCCTCTCATCAGCTTTGTGGCTGCATGTTGTATTTGTAAACAAGATCATGCAGGCGTGGTGGGAGGTGATCCTTTGAAGCAGAGTTAAGTGGTAGAAACAGGTGGGACACGTTAGCCAGCTGTCGTTTTAGGGACACATTATCATCACAATTAATCCTAGATTCTTGACCTCCTTGGAGAGAGTAGCACAGTGACCTATCAATGTGGGCCACAAGGAGGCATCCCAATGCAGCCTCTGTCACTAAAAGGTCAATGCTCATGGGATTTCATTTTAAACGTTTTAGGTGCACCCTCCACCTGATGGTTCTTAGGCAAGAAGACTATAAAGTTAGCTGTCAGTATCATAAAGCTCCCTTCACAGTTTAAAGGTCACCTGTCAGCATAAATGTAGAATCTGAAACTGGCCCTAAGTAGAAGGCGAGCGGTGGTCTCATATACGGAGTAAATTAAAAAAGTAAAAAGAATCGAGCTCTGTGGGACATTCCAGAGCAGTTCCCGATAGAGATAAACTGAGGAAGGTCCATAACATTATGCTGACCAATAAGGAAGGACTTGAACCACTTAATAATGGTACAGCTGAAGCCAGTTCATTGCAGTGGATCACACGGATGGTTATGCACTATGGTATTGAAGTCTCCTGAAAGGTCCAAATGGAGCAGAGCCCCAAAGCCATTTCCATCCATTCATGATGTTGCCACAATCCTAGTGCAAAGACTTAACATAACACATGCATCACTGTATCCAAGATCACCTAAGAGCAGGTGCAGCAAGTACCGCTCCCACTCCAACCTATTAGATCTCACTGACAAGCTTCCGCTGCTTCAGGGCTTGTCCTCCAGCCTCACATAAACAGCTCTGCAGTAGTTTCTAGTATCTGCTTTCCCTGGCTTGTGCAGTTCCAGTGCACCAACCCTAAAACCACTCCAGCTCTTCTGCATGTGCAGCGCCGTGCCGTCCTTGTGCAAGGCACATGTGGGCTCAGTGAGATTGACAGGAGCATCTGCTTCACCACCAGACAGGATCATTAGACTGCACGTGTCAAAGACCATTTATCCACCAAAAAGCACCATACTCGCACACTATATAAACACTCATAGCACAGCGTAGACCCCACCCATCACTGTCATTCATTCCTCACTAAGATTGTGGAGAAGTTGATATAGGAAAAGCAAGAATCATAACAATACATAAATAACATACAATTTCAAATTGTAGAATGGTTAAAAAACCTTTATAGCTCCTCATGAACCAAAGATCTATTTATGGTCTCTCCGTGTTAAACAATGTAAAAACATTACTATAGTGTATGTCACGGAGTTCACAATGTTAAATTTCTTCCAACTTTATTTTTCCTGGCTTTCACCATGAAAAATCCCTTTCAACTGGTGTTGATACGAGGTCTGCGTTAGAAATGTCTATCACTTATGAGCAATGGAACTACTTCACGTCTGGGCTAACACAACTGCTGCCCAATCAAAAACCCATAAACATCCATAAAGCTGATGATGAACAAATGGGGAGGGACGAAGCCAGGAGGTGACATTACTATTGGACGAAACTGAGCATCCTCCACAATATGTTAGTGCTTGACATTTATGGTAAAGAAAGAGAACAGTTCAAGGCTTACTCAAGGAGGCAGTATTCGGGTGAAACCTAGAACTCTGAGAAGCCTCAACATTTAAAAAATAATGACTAACCAGTAAATTTACTTTAAAATTACTTAAATTCACACACAATTAAATACTGAGAATAAGGTTGTTCAGTATTAAAAAAATGTGAACTCCCTTCCTATTGTTTTTTGCCTGAGAGATCACAATGTAAATCCCCTTCTGATTGCATATGTCAGAGAGTTTACAATTTAAAACAACTTCCTATTATATTTGTCAGAATGTTAACAATGTAAAACTATACCCTACTGTTTTGGTAATACGGTTACATGATGTAAAACCCCCTTCATACTGAATATAATGTAGGATTTGTCTTAACAATGTATCTATCTCTTATGAGCAATGGAACACTTTCATACTAGAGCTAAAAAACACATACGCCCAAACAAATGCCTATAGAGAAGATCAGCAAAATGGGTAGAGCCAAAACCCAAATGGCCAACTTTCTAGTGGATCAAACCGATCACTAAGTACACCGCTTTAGCAATTGGAGCTCATGGTAGTGAGCCAGAGCAGTCCAACAATTACTCAGCGATCTGGTTTAGCTTAGAACCCCACAATTCAGCAAAATACACAATAACAATGTATCCTGTACGTGTTAGAAAGTCTCTCAGTATGTAATCATTCTTTATTATTTTATAATGCAAGTTATTAAAAGCAATAAACCAGGCTATAACGGTATATAGTAGTAGCAGACATAATAAACATAGCATGTTTTACAGCAATTGTGCACATAAGGGCCTGATAATCACCCATCAGCACAGGAAGTGACATCACTGAATTTCCCATCATCCAGCTGGACAGGAAGTGACACTACTGGTTTTCCCGCCCAAACCGTCTTTAAAATAAGAAGCCAAGCAAGAGGACTTCATTTTCCATCACCCATCCGCGCCCGTCCACGCCTGGACCACTCCCAGCTCCAGGACCCTAATCCGATAACTGCCATGCGATACTCAGAAGCACTCCTTAGGTTACTAGACCCTAGACGCTGTTCCCCCAAATGCTGCTGTGCTGCACCTGACACCATTGCAGGAGCTTTCACCTTCATTAACTGCTGGTTCTCCAGCAGCCACACACCCACACCCCCTATGCAAATACTAACAACTCCCTCAACACCCCTTCCCAACACACAAGCCACACAAGCACTAACAATGCCTACACTCCACCCTACACCCTACACCACATGCCACAGCAAACCCACACATAAACATCCACTTGCATGCATGCTTCTTAACACACGATCACTCAGCAAACACACAACCGAAATATGGGACTTGTTGAGTACAAACATACCCAACATCCTCTTTATCACAGAGACTTGTCTGAACCCTCATCTGCTGCCACCATCGCCAGGGCAATCCCAGCTGGCTGCAAGATAGCTTAATAGGACTGCCTCCACAAGCCAGGAGTTGAACTCGCTATCATCTACAAGAAATCCATCAAATGCACAACATTCACAGAGAATGCCACCCCATTTATGGAAGATCTGCAATTGAAGCTGCAAATCTCTGAAAAATTCACTCTGAACGGAACCCTTGCCTACGACCACCCGGTCTATGAGCCACCTTTGCCAACATCATCACCAACTTCGTCACTCCCACTCACCATCGACCCCAGAGCCTACATTCTCCTCTGTGACCTCAACTTTCACCTGGAAGACCAAAATGACCCCTGCCCCACAGCACTCCTCGAAAGCTTGAGCAACATCAGACTCACCCTGAGTCTGATCTAACCAACACACACCGCAGTACACATACTGGACCTCATCTTCACCACAAGCGACAACATCAACTACAACTCGACAACACCGCTCACATGGACCAACCACTCCATCATACACTTCCAAATCAGCACACCTCAAGTCGACACCCATACCAGGTTCAGCATTCCAAGCCACATCTGGAGCAAAATCACAGAAGCAGACTGGCTCAGGGCCCTCAACACAGATAAATAAAGTCCCATAGACAACCTCGACAAGGTCATCAACAACTTTAACAACTGGATCAAGAGCTGTGCAGACTCCCTCGCACCCTTCAAACCCAACAAGCAAAGTAAATCACACAAGCAGGTCAGCTGGTACACAAAAGACATCAGAGACACCAAACTACACTGTAAATAGCTAGAAAGTAAATGGAGAGCCAGCCACGACACCACCGACAGAACTATAAGGCTGCACTCAAACGCTATCCCCTCAAATAAGAGACACCAAGAAAAAAGCACTAGTTGACCGCATTGAAGGAAACTCCAACAGAAGCAAGGAGATCTTCTTGATCATTAAGGATTTCACCTCATCTTCAGCCACTGTCACCAACATCACTGCCTCCCAACAACTCTGGGAAACTTGCTATACCACAAAATCAGTACTACGACCTGCCATTACAACTCAGTCACTACCCCGACTGTGACATTACCATGCATTCCTTTACCATGCCGGCCGTTACAACAACTTGCTTTAGGGGGTGCTTTGTTGGACTGGTGTTGAATTTTTTTGTTTATAAAATGTAAAAATGATGGGCTGTATAGAGGGTATCTCCAACTGAAGAGGGCATGGAATGAAGCTGTCTGAGCATAGAAAGATGGGTGTATACAGATAACGGGTAAGAAATTAAAAAAAAACCTGCTACAATATTGTTTTAGAGGGATTTGGAACACCCTATAAATTAAGAGAAACTAAGGTTGAATAGTTAAACATAAATATATATAGAATACATCCCCCTAAGAATTAGAGGACCGGTGGGGACTATGCTAATAAGGCTAGCAGTACCACCAGTTAAATATATTATTGATCAAGGTAGGGGGACTGTCTATCTTTTTTCTTCTAGATAGAAGTAAAACAATAGAGACTACAGAGATTAAAGCCCTTATTAACTCATAGCTATAGCAATGGAGAATTAAATGTGTCCTCTTTCTAATATTGTCAACAGACTACTCTGAAAAGGCACAGGAAGTGTAACCTAACTGCTCCATGATTGAGCACTGATAGAAGCGGATTTACCCTAACAAAGTAGACTGAACAGGGATCCCGCATACTAAGAAATAAGGTCACGTATAGCTAAGCATTGAAAGGTTTTGTAATTCTGTGGATGGAACATAAAAATGGAAGGGATATTAGACGAATAAATATATCTTTATCTTAAAATAGAGTGTCTCATCCTAGGAAACTTGTAGAGGAGACTAATGGAAACAAATTAATGAAAGTCCACTGAATGGTGAAATAAGGATCCAAATATAAGGTTATTTAAAGTCAAATTAGACCTTGTATATACTGCACGTTGTATAATCAATAAAATATGGGCTATAATTTGTTTCTATTTTATTTTAGAACAAAACACCCTAGACTCTTCTCTATATAACTGCAACAACAGAAGGTGGTCATAGAACAACTGACTGCAGGTAATTCTGGCAAGTATATATTGATGGAAGGTGTCAAAATGTGGGAAGCTAACAATGAAGCTTTAAGATATTGGATGAAAATAAAACCAGAAAATAATTACAAATAGAAGATGGGGTTCATAGTAACAATGATCATTTTACCCAACCATAGAATGAATCATAAACCTTGGGGTAGTAAATTTAAGTACCGGAATGAAAGAGCTTGTGAGTATGACTATGTGATGAGAGTAAGCACATATGAATTTAGCAGCACTGAACTTTCATATGTGATTATGCCCATTATTAAATATAATTGTGTATATCTTATATTTTATAGAGATTTCTGTTGCTAAAAATGTTTTTGTCCTGAAGAAGGCGGTGTCTATCAAGTTTCATCCACCGAAACGCTGCGTCGACAACCATAGATTTTTATTGTAATATCTCTGTGTATTTTCATGATGAAACTGTGTAGATAAATGTATATGCTTAATGTGATATTTCTGAAATTATCTATGGAAATGTATGAATTGTGTTAACATAGATGCTATAAAGATTAGGGGGCATATTAGCAAGACCGGCGATAAAATTTTCGCTGTTTTAGCGACAGGAAACTGCCGCTAAAGCGGCGATAATGGGCTTGCTAATATGCGTTATAGAATTCAATAGAAGCCCAGGTTAGATGTGCAGGACATCTAACCTGGGCTTCTATTGAATTCTATAACGCATATCAGCAAGCCCATTATCGCCGTTTTAGCGGCAGTTTCCTGTCGCTAAAACGGCGATAATTTTATCGCCGGTCTTGCTAATATGCCCCTAGATTTTTCTATAATGAAAGTCAATTTGTGATATAACATAGAACAATATATGTACCATTTTAATACAGCATCATAGCGATTTTAATGATTTTAAAAATAATTTTTTATATTTCAATAAATGAGACATTTTTACATATAAGAGGGTTCGGTGTGTAGGTACTTAGGTGAATGCAGTGTGAATACAAGAGTGCAAGATTTAAAATTTCTTTTGTTTTTGAATATAACTGACCCTGTCCTCTTCGGGTATAAGGGCACCTCTCACAATAGTGTGGAGTTGGATTTTAAGTCCAACACCTTCCCTACTGTTGTGTAGACTGGAGTTGGAATAGTAAATTATACTATTCCAAAGTCCAGTGACCCTCTAAGGCAAGTCATTGTAATGACTTGCATGGTAAAGGAACTTGTGGTAACATCGCAGTCGGGTAGTGACTGTATTGGAAAGGCATGTGTGGTAAATGCATGCAAGGTTACGTCATACAACCAACAACTCTGCGACAACCTATCCAACTTCTTCCACAGCAAAATCGCAAAAATCTATATCAGCTTCACACACCAACCCAACCCCAGAGAGCTCGTTGCTAACCTACCGTCCACCAACCAAGATGGCCCCTTGACCAAATGGACAACCCTCACCAGAAATGACACAGTGGCAATCATGCGGACCGTCTACTCAGGGGCCCCAACGGACCCATGGCCTTACCACATCTACAACTTGGGAACATCCCCAATCATCACAACCCTGACCCGCATCATCAATACCTCCATCAAGTTCACCACTTTCTTGGATGACTGGAAACTTGCAGAAATCAATGACCTCTTCAAGAAGCCACAGCCAACCTGAAGCAACTGAGCAACGTCTGACCCATCTTCCAGCTTCCCTATCCAGCCAAAATGATTGAAAAAGCCATTAAATAAGCAACTCACAGCCCTCCTCAAACTTCATCATCTTGTAGACAACACTCAATCAGTATTCAGAAAGAGCCACAGCACCGAAACATCACTCATCGTGGCCACTAATGAGATTCAAATCATCCTGGACTGAAGAGAAACAGCAGCCCTCATCCTGTTTGACCTCTTTGCGGCCTTCAACTCTGTCTCCCATAACATCCTCATCAGAAGACTCCATGAGATAAGCATACAAGGATCCACTCCCAAATGGATCTGCTCCTTTCTTATGGGAAGAACCCAAAGGGTCAGGCTGCCACCCTTCAAATCAGAGACCAAGAAATTACTATGCGGAGTCCCACAGCGATCGTCCCTCACTCTTTTAACATATACATGACACCACTAGCCAACATCATCTTATCACAAGACATCACTGTCATCTCCACCGCCAATGACACCCTGTCTCATCGTCATCCTGATGAACAAAGCAACCATCGCCAGAACCAACTTCACCAATTGCATGACCATGGTAGCAGACCGGAAGCAAACCAACTTCCCACAGCCTAACTTTGACAGGACGGAAATACTGGTCTTTAGCAACAAGACCTCCGCATGGGACTCTGTTAGAAATGGGATTTCAGGTTGGGTAGGGCATGCGCATAAGCCAGGCAGAAACCACCACTCTAGTCAGGGCAAGGGAGTTACACGCTGAAGATAACCCCTGCTCACCCCCTTGGTAGCTTGGCAGAGCAGTCAGGCTTATCCCAGAGGCAATGTTTAAAGCATTTGCGCAACACACTCACACAGCAGCGACACACTAGGCACACCACAAAAGAAACTCCACACAAGGTTATGTAAAAATAGCCTTTGTAATATCCATAAACACATTATAACGTAATCACATATGTATACTGTGCCACCTGGCACTTGGTATGACTTTACAGGGTTATATACACCACAGGGCCAATCGGGCCACTGTCATAGCATCACAACTCACAGTTAGTGAGGACAACCAGTAACTACTGGCACTTAGCACAAACACATTAAGCAAAGACTCAGTAGCAGTACTCAGCATATTATGCATACCATCCTCAGTAGTGCCGTGCATCACAGTAAACACCTATAGCATTGCACATCTCATAAACACATCCTTCCCCTCTTAGGCATATGCAGGTCACTACTACGGTGCCTAGGGTGCAGCCCAGACAACGTGATACCAATTACATGAGCTCCTTCCTGGCAACGTACCCTTACTTCAGGGCACAACATATGCACCTTAGGCAATTGCCAGTATCCGCAGGCACAATGCAGTAATGAGGGAGGATCCTTTCCTCAGCGGTACCGGGGGGCCTCCGTCAAGGTCTCGTCCCATCCTAAATGCAAAGAGCTAGTGGGGCCCCTTAGCGGCAGCGATTTCCGAATCTGGGGCCCTTTCTGGGCTTGCCCCGAAATGCAAAGAACAACGGCCCCCAACATCCAGTAAGGCTGCAGCTGCCCGCGACCATGCGGCGCAGCTGCACAAGGTTAGAACTACGGAACCCTTCACCACCGCGGCCCGTGTTGAAAGAAATACCTGGACCCTCCGGCCGAGAGTAGAAGGGTGCAGCGACCTCTCCCGCTCCTCCTCTGATGGGCGAAGGGCTGCTGCGGTAGGACCCAGAGCAAAGCTTCCATCGAGTCCGCTCAGCTCCACGCAGCCTCTCTCATCTACTTGGGCTCTGTGCAGCCTCTCTCATCTCCTTGGGCTCCGCGCAGCCTCTCTCGTCTCCTTAGGGCTCACGAGGCCTTCCTCTCGCCTCCGGCAGCCCCCTCTGTGCGGCTGAGCTTCCCTCCACTGGGGCGCACCCGTCGGCTTCCTCTTCCTTCAAGGAAGCCCTGCCCACGGTCAGGCTGGCTTGGCCTGACTTCTGGTCACTAGCGAGAGAAATCTCCGTTGATTTTGACTCCGCAGTGCCCTGCCACAACGTTAAGCCTCAAAGAGAGGAGAGTGCCCACCACACTTGTCGGGGGGCGCCGACACGCACACCGGCTGCTCCCTCTTCTCCGCGATAATTCCAGCCTCCCAAATGGATCATTCGCTCACCTAGCACTAACGCCTCTGAGTACTGCAGGGCAGGATCCCCAAGCCCTGAGGGAAGCAGATCAAGCCCTCACCACGTGCTGAGCCCCAAAGTCACAAGGGGCAGAGCTGTGCACAGGCAGGCCAGCTCACAGGGCCCTCCAGCAGAGGGGCAGTCCTTTGTGGCGGTTCCTCCTGGTACCCAGCAGTCCTCCGGTGAGCACCAGTTCAGTGAGCAAGTATAGCACACCATGCAAGGGGTCACCGCCCCAATATTTATATCCCTGAAGTCTTCTTCTGCCCTGGCACAGGGCATTGGACCCAGTCTGGGGGTTACTTGACAAGTGCACAACAGTCCCCATTGTCAGTGTAGGGTCTGGCCCCAGATATACCACAGGGGGGCGGAGCCAGCATTGTGGAAGGCAGGCACAGTCCTATTCAGGTTCAGGTGCTACTCCTCCCACTACTCCAAATGCAGTTCAGGCCTATTCAGCCTAGCGCTGACTCACCCAGGCGCTCTGGAGCCACTGCACCTTCCCAGCCCCTGTCACTCCAGAGCCAGACATGCAATACACAACAGGCTGGCACAAAGACACATAGCACACAGAAATGCCCACTTCTAAAAGTGGCATTTCTAAAATAGTGATAATAAATCTGCGAACACCATTACGCAGCATTTATCACCACTATTCCAAACATACCAAACTTGATCACACTACTCCTCTCATGTCAGGAATTACCACTGAAACACATATCAGGGAATCCCAAATGCATTCCTATGAGAGGGCAGCCTCACAGAAGTGATAAACCAAATAGGCTGTTTGTCACTACCAGGACATGCCACACAGTTAAGGAACATGTCCTACCTTTTACCTACACTGCACCCTGCCCATAGGGCTAGCTAGGGCCTATCTTAGGGGTGACAGATATGTAGTATAAGGGGAGTCACGGACGTGGCAACCACTTTATGTGCCACATCACAGTGGAGGTAAACTGCGTGCGCAGGCCCTGCAATAGCAGAAGCCTGAGACAGGTTTGAAAGGCTACTTAGTGGGTGGCGCAAGCAGCGCTGCAAGCCCACCAGTAGCATTTAATTTACTGGCCCTGGGAATATGAGATACCATGTTACGAGGGACTGATAGGTAAATTAAATACGCCAAACAGGTGTAGACCAATCTTACCAAGTTTACCATAGAGAGCACATGCACTTTAACACTGGATAGCAGTGATAAAGTGCCCAGAGTCCTAAAACCACCAACACAGGTCAGAAAAAATACCGGAGGAAGGCAAAAGGTTCTGGGATGACCCTGCAAAAAGGGCCCAGTCCAACAAACTTCAACTGTTGACCGTCGGAATTAGGACCAACACCCACAAACCACGCAAGAAATCAAGGTATCATCCTAGACGACAATCCCAACATGACTGTTCAAGTCAATGCAGTGTGTGCCTCCACATCCTGCGCATGCTGCAACAAATCTTTAAATGGTTGCCTCAGAACACCAGAGGGACCATCACGCAAGCACTCATCACAAGCAGGCTGGACTATGGCAACATGCTCTATGCCAGAATCTCCGTAAAACTCCTACACAGACTCCAGACCATCCAGGACACCACTGCAAGAGTCATACTTGACATCCCATGCTGCACCCACATCACACTTCACCTCAGGAAGCTCCACTGGCTCTCCATCCACAAGCACAGCGAATTCGAACTTCTTACGCACACATAAAAAGCACTACACCCCACAGAACCAGAATACCTAAACAGCCACATACACTTTCACCAACCCACCAGACACCTGCTCTGCCTCACTCACACTCGCACACATTCCACACATCCACAAAAGCAAAACTGGAGGACGCTCATTCTCCTACATCGCACCCAAGATATTGAACAACCTCCCTCAACACATCAGAGCCTTCTCCTCACTTCTTGAGTTCCGCAAAACTGAAGACCTGGCTCTTCATATAAGCACCTTGGGGAGCACAAACCTACACAACTGCCCAAGCACTTGGATAACCTCTTGGGTGATTAGTGCACTATACAAATCAATATAATAGCATTAGAGAAAAACAAAAGCAAAAAGGGGGTGGGAAAACACAAATTGAAGAAAGATCATTTGAAGCATTTAAGCCAATACTAATGTGTTCAATAAATAGTATAGAGCAAGAAGAAAATAGTAAAGAGCAAATATCAAAGAGCAGAAAATTGAGAACAAAGCAGTCCTCCTCCCAAACATTTCTCCTGAGTCCATCACAACCTCCATAGTTAGTCCATCATACATTAGTCAGTGGTCCGCGGAATCAGTCCATCATTCTTAAATCCCTCCCTCCCATTGAGTCCCAGTCATGCGGATGGATTATGAAAACACATTATGACGGCTATATTAAGGAACCACACAACCATCCTTTATCACGAAGGTGTAGGTGCTAGGGTTCATTTCATCTTATGAAAGGACCCCACACATTTTCAAACTGGGTAAGTTTGTCCTGTATTTTATATATGTGCCTGTCATAAGTGGTAAATGGAAGAGTTTGGTCGTCCATTCTTGGTGTGCTGGCAGTGTCATTAGGTGTCAGTGCCTGAGGATACAGACCTGTGGGACCATTAAAGGTGTCAATATCCATCTCTCCTAGTGAATAAAACTATCATTCACCGCTAGAACATCATGTAAGACGGCAAGTTCGGCTGATGCAATAAAGTGCACAGTGCTAGTATTTTGCAATGTATTCCATCTAACTGTCCAGTAGCGGCATAATTTCATACAGGGCCGCAAAAGGTCACACATCAGCTCCTGATACCTCCAGCAGTTGCTGTGAGGTGGTAGGTGAGCCCTTTTAAACTTGTACGGAGACCAGTACCAGTCACGTAAAATTTTAAAATAGGAGAACTTTAATTGTGCCTCTCTTAGGGTCTTGTCATGATTATCGAGAAAATCCGACCAGTCTTCATCAGTATATTCAACACCTAAGCAGGCCTGCCAGTGCCACCTCACCTCATAGCTAAGATTATGAGAATATAGTGAGTCAGTAGTAATGTGGTGTATGTTGGAGATGGAACCCTGGAGCTGCCCCACGTAAGTACTTCCTAATAGGCAACTCTAATAGGACCACTGGGCAGGCATTGACATACAGCGCAAGCAATGGCATAATTGGCAGCATTGCCAATAGTGTACTGGCCTTAGGGAAAAGTCCCTACAGAGGGCTTCAAAGGTCTTTGTCATATTGGTAGTGGTATTGTAAACATTATCTATCACCATAATCCCTCTCTCAGCCCATTGTGGCCAGTAGAGAGTGTCATGGCCTGTCGGAAGAGCTGTGTTAGACCAGAATGATGCTCCCTGGTGAAGTTGACCATTTATGCTCAGGCTCCTATGCACATCTTTCCCAACCGTTCACATTGCTGTCATTGTGGGTGGGTACAATGTGCACCACAGATGTTTCTATAGTGACCCAGCAGGACCGATCCATGGGGAGAGGATATAAAGTATCCCAGCTGAGGGAGGTGGAGAGCAAGTTAGTCCACCCTTGTGTCTGCGTGAAGCTTTGCAGGTTTAAGCCTAGGCTTTCTTCCAACGGAATAAATACTTTAAAATGGTTATTTGTGGTCAAACGAAGTGTCTTAGGAATCATGAGTGGTAGCATGCCAAAGGCATAATTCAATCTGGGAAATACAAGGAGATGATGGAGGGAGTGCTGAAACTTTTCAAACACTCACCCTCAGTCGCAGATCTGGGTTGAATACATCATCGTTCTTTAGCTAATTTTGCCACCTCAGTTCAGACCCAGCCATTTGCAAATCAGTCTTGACCCTGTTCCTCATGGGAACAATCCAGCCCGAACTGCCAAGGTAGGTCTTACTTGGACCGGAAATAAGAATCCTGGGACCGGTTTCAGGGTAACACCCCTCATCAGCTAGGCTAGCTTCAATCCAGTGGCAAGTGAGCAAGGGACCCACGTCGGGGTATACACTGCCAACTTAGGGCGAACAAAGCAAACACAAGTAGATGATGGACGGAGCACTGAAACTTTTCAGACACTTACCCCCAGTCACGGATCTGGGTTGAATCCATCATTGTTTTTTAGCTCACTTCGCCACCCCTGTTCAGACCCAGCCATATGCAAATCAGTCTTGACCCTGTTCCTCATGGGAACAGTCCTGCCCGAACTGCCAAGCCAGGTCCTCCCTGGACCGGAAACTAGCATCCTGGGACCAGTTTTGGGGTTACACCTCTCATCAGCCAGGCTAGCTTGAATCCAATGGCAAAGTGAGCAAGGGACCCACGTCTGGGCATACCCTGCGAACTTAGGGCGAACAAAGCAAACACAAGGAGATGATGGACGGAGCGCTGAAACTTTTCAGAGACTCACCCTCAGTCACAGATCTGGGTTTAATCCATCATCATTCTTTAGCCCACTTTGCCTCCACAGTTCAGACCCAGCCATATGCAAATCAGTCTTGACCCGGTTCCTCATGGGAACAGTCCAGCCCGAGCTGCCAAGCCAGATCTTCCCTGGACTGGAAACAAGCATCTGGATCGGTTTCAGGTTAACACCCCTCATCAGCCAGGCTAGCTTGAATCCAGAGGAAAAGTGAGCAAGGGACCCACGTCTGGGCATACCCTGCCAACTTAGGGTGAACAAAGCAAGCACAAGGAGATGATAGGCGGAGCGCTGAAACTTTTCAGACGCTCACCCCCAGTCACAGATCTGGGATGAATTCATCATTGTTCTTTAGCTCACTTCGCCACCCCAGTTCAGACCCAGCTATAGGCAACTCAGTCTTGACCCTGTTCCTTATGGGAACAGTCCAGCCTGAATTGCCAAACCAGGTCTTCCCTGGGACGGAAACAAGCATCCTGGGACCGGTTTTGGGGTAATACCCCTCATCAGCCAGGCTAGCTTGAATCCAGTGGCAAAGTGAGCAAGGGACCCATGTTTGGGCATCTGAATCTGGGAGCAGTAACCATTTTTACCACTTGGATTCTACCTCACAGATTCACCTGTGGAAGTTGCGGTCCAATTTGAGCAAGCAACAGCTGCAACTTAGCTGTCACCATCCCCTCTAAACATCTGTGACCTGGATGCCCAGTTATCTGTGACCTGTGATTTCCACACAATGCCAAAGTCATTTTGTGATATTATAATTGAGGATTTAGTGATCAGCAACCCCTTCCTAATGCATTTATCATGGGATTAGACCCATATAACACTTCCTACTAAATGTGACACAAGGTCTGCATTATTATTGTCTTTGTCAGTTATGAACAATGGAACTACTTTGTGGGTGAGCCCAATCAAACGCCCATAAAGAAGATGATCAACAAAGGAGTGGTACCAAAGCCCCTCTTTCTATACGTTCTCTGAATTCCGTTTTTGGGTTCACGTTGGAAGTGAAAGTCAACTAAAGCTGTCTCTAGCCAGACCTTAAAGGTATGTATTGTTATAGCACGATAATTTCTCTGCTCGTAAAAATCATAAGTGTTCTGATCAGCATTTATATTGATGCTACTGCTTTATGGGATAGTATCGCATACACAAAAACAATTCATTTTCACGTTAGATTTAGGATTGTGATATTGTGTAATATTCCTACTTGAACATGCTTGCATAACACACTGAAAAAGTATACTTCCCTAAAAAATGGCAGACAATAATCTAATCAATAAAATCACTGCTATATTTATGTGGACCGTATAGCAGGAGGTCATGCTTTCGAATTCTTTTGCAGAGGTCGTGGAAAAATCATAGTTCGAAGTACTTGAATTAATAACACATTGCTGACTTTCTCTAGCACTTTCCATATGTTTCAGATAACAATGTTATTGTACGAGAGCTTTTAATGTAACCACATGTGGTGTGAGCATGTCATCTAACATTTGTTATGTTTTGATTATTCATGCTTGAGATGTTGTATGTTTTGGAAGAAACTTTTGATTTGGCTGTGAATGGAGACATTCTTGGTTTAAAGCTCAGGACCTGAACAATGAACAATTCCTCTGAACAATGAACTGAATTGAACAACAAACCAACTGAACAACGAACAATTCAACAGCAATTGACCAACGACTGAACAAAAAAATAACAGGATTATTTAATTTACAATTATTTAAACAATATTAGTCTAAAACGGAAGTTGTGCAACAACAAGATTGCAGATGTGATAATGAAGTAGTATGTACAAAGGGCCAGGTTTCTCCTTCATATACCTAAGGGCTCATTCACAAAAGTCATTTTGGAGTACATAAAGAAATACTACTGTATGTACTCCAAACAAGCATTGGTAAATGCATTATGTTTTGCCTATGTGATTAATAATATATTTTTTTTAAGTTTTAGCTTGGTGAGCAGTTGTGCAATAAAATTTAAAGGAACTCCATAAAAGTGTTATGACTTGTTTATTAAGAAAGGCAATATATTGGGGGCGTGGCCAAGAGGTCCGACATGGCGGAAGCACCTTTGCCGAGCTCCGTGTGCCCGCTTAACATCCTCCATTTATCCTGATCATCAGCTCGAATATTCTACCCCCAACCTTCTCTTTACCTATCGGACTACCCGCGGAGTAGCTGGCGTGTCACCCGACGACGATTGCAGCTGACTGGACGGCGGTCGGACTTGCGCCGCGCGGCCGCCCATTGCTGCACTGTAACCGCGCCGGTGCTGGATCGGAGAGGCCGCGCGCTGGGACCGGGTCGCTGCCTCTGTGGACCAGTTGAGGTGGAGTGGTGCCCCCGGGTGCCCCCGTGATTCCAGCATATTAGCTGCCCACACCTTACTATCCACGGGGTCCTGCGATCGTGAGACTGGTCGTGGTCTGGTGCGGACCCTGTCGACTCCCTGGAGCTGGCGGCCATTTTGCGGGCGGACCAAGTGCTCTGGAGCCCGCGGCCCGTAGCGGTGACGCAACATCGTGGGGCCTGGCAGACACCA
This sequence comes from Calotriton arnoldi, assembly GCA_963921515.1. Lineage (NCBI taxonomy): Eukaryota > Metazoa > Chordata > Amphibia > Caudata > Salamandridae > Calotriton > Calotriton arnoldi. The sequence continues at coordinate 735,687 of CAWUFW010000874.1, read as the reverse complement.
GCGCTGGGTCCTCTTAACGTGAGCACCATCGCGCCCTGGCAGCTTTCTGTGTAAGGTGCCGGGTGACTGTTGTGCCATGAGTCAAGCTCCGGATCGTCATGGGCGCGGTCCGGGTGGCGGTGGCTGCCGACGCTTGGATCCAGTGAGGGGGAGGTCGGAAACGGCGGCCTTCGAAACCCTCCCCCGGGCCTCCTCCTACGACTAGACGCTGGAGCGGTGAGTGAAGCACTTCCCCCATAATTATCCGGCGTGAGTGGGGTACTGGGGAGGCCTGCAAGAAAATGTGACTGTGCTGTGGGGGCTCTCTCCCCCTAAAACTTCCCTTGGGCCTTCTGCTGTCCCGTGTAGCCCCCCCTTTCTCACAACAGACAGCCATCGCCGGGGGTGCAGTGGGGGAATGCAGCAGAGTGGTTGACCCGTGGCCCTAGTGGAGCCCCTTCTATTGGGCCCCCCCACACAAAAACAGGGATTGAGAAGGGGAAGTGCCAGGCAGTTTGGCTGCAGCTTCTTACTAGTTTCGGCGTTGTGTACCCCACTCATTATGGCTTACAGGGATTTGCCCTCTAATATCTACTGACAACGAGAGCATCGGGCCGCGTCTTGCTGCTCTATTCCCCCGAGCCCTGGCTGAGGTGCACGGGAGATCGGCGTGCTTGCTTGCCTGGAGCTCGGCGGAGGCAACTCGCGCCTGGGACTCTGCGACGTTTAGGCGGATTGGTGACACCCAATAGGGGGGCTCGGGGGCACCTGTGCACGGAAGCGGCCGGGCTAGGCCTGGTGCGGCATGTGTGCAGGTTGCCTCTAAGCCTGTCTTCCCGCCGATTTGAAACATACCTGAGGCTTGGACTCCCTGCCACTTACATGCCGCGTGTGCGGTGACAGCAGACGACTTTACCTAGTGGTGCCATATCCCCTTTTCACTGCGTCATTGTCTAATCACCGCCATTGAAAATGACAGGGGACAAACTACCAAAGCAGAGTACCCTAGATCGCTATACGGGGCCTGGGGCGCACGCATCGGAGCCATTGAGTCAGAGTTCTGCTGGCCCGGATGATGCTGCTTTGATGGCGGCGATAACCCAGTCTCGTGAGGCGTTGGAAGCCAAGATCGGAGAAGTGGGATCTGATGTCGCTCTCATCCGTCAGGATCTTCGCAAAGCGGTGGATAGGATCACTAAGGCTGAAACTCGCATTTCATCCATGGAAGTTACAGCTGTGTCCCTCCAGGCGTGGGTGGCCTCTCTGGAGTCCATTACGAAGGGGCTGGCGATCAGGGCGGAGGATGCCGAAGGTAGAGCACAGAGAAACAACCTTCGGTTTGTGTGTTTTCCGGAGGGATGCGAAGGCAATAATATGGAGCAATTCCTCGCAAAATGGATAGCGAGTTGGATCCCTCAGTCGGCATTGTCGCAGTGCTTTATTATTGAACGTGCGAATCGAGCCCTAATGCAAAAACCTCCGCCGGGGGCCCGGCCGCGTCCTGTTATTGCCAGACTCTTGAACTTCCATGACCGCGACGCAGTTCTTGCACAGGCCAGGCTGGCTGGCAAACTTCAATTCGAATCCCACCACATCTTAATTTTTCCGGATTATACGCGTCTGGTACAACAGCGCCGCCAGTCTTTCACTGCTGCTAAGGCCCGGTTGCGTGACCTTAAAATCCAGTAAGCACTGCTTTTTCTAGCCCGGTTGCGAGTCATCTACAAGTCACGCACCCACTTCTTTGATACTCCAGAAGAGGTCTTCACCTGGACGGATGAGAAACAGAGACACAGGCCGCATACCCCACCACGGTTTGATTCTGAATCATCGTCCGGAGAAACTACGCGACAAACAACAAAACCCAAAGTGAAGCCCGCCCGTAGATCACGCTCGAGACGCTGTTCTAAGTCGCGGAGTGCCTCCAGCTCCCGGATAGCATAGACCCGGCGGGACCCGTCACCAACATGACTCGAGGTTGGAGAACTCTGTTTGCAATGGTTGCTGAGCTGATGACAGTTTTCACGGGCCTACGTGAGGTCTTCCCCCCATAACTCTTTTCTCAGTATCTGAGAACTTTCTTTATGTTAGGGGACAATTTTTTTGGGGAACCCTTGGCATGGGGTTGTGCCCTGCTCCCGTTGGGGCAGAGGTGCGACACCTACAGCGACAGATTCTTCAGCTGTTTTGAGGTATTGGGTGGGGTGGGTGGGGGAGGGTTTGGGTTTGTTTCATGTTGTTGAAAATGCTGTGTCCTATTCGCTTATTTCTATGGTCTATGTGCCCTGTGACAGGCCGAATTTCCATTCTTCTCTTAGACACCCTGCCCTGTGATGGATCCTGCTGGTAGGCTACAGATAGTCAGTTGGAACATACGGGGGGCACTGGATAAGGTCAAATGAGGTGCGGCCCTCCGTCATGCCAAACGCGCCTCAGCTGATGTTCTTTTATTGCAGGAGACCCATCTTATGAGTACCAAGGCGCTATGTCTTCCTCGCTTTGGTTACATTCAAGTTTTTCATGCGGGGTTCACCAGAGGTTCCCGAGGGGTGGTAGTCCTCATTCACCGCCGAATCCCATATATACATTCTAGAACGTGGTCTGACCCTCACGGTAGGTACATTATTGTGATGGGGTCACTGCAGGGTGAGACCATTACACTGGGCAGTATCTATGCACCCCCCCACTTTCTGACTCGTTTGTAGAGCACCTGACGACAACGCTGCTAGAGATGCCTCCGGGCCTCTCTATTACAGGTGGGGACTGGAATGATGTAGCAATTGTGGCGCAGGACAGATGGAGGCCACGCGCAGCACCCGAGACACGGAGGGATACACGTCTGCATGCTCTGGTGGGAGACATGGGTTGGATAGACACATGGAGACACCTACACCCGACTACACAAGGATATACATACTATTCGACAGTCCACAACTCTTTTTCCAGACTAGACTATATATTTATACCAAGCACGTACTATTCTCGAATCGCTGCAACAGATATATTGCCTAGGGGTTTATCGGATCACTCCCCAGTAGTCCTGACTCTGCGCCTAGGGGTGGTTCGTCCCCCCTTTCGGTGGCGCCTGTCGCCGTGGCATCTTCAAGACCCGCAATATAAATCACACGTGTCAGATACTTACTGATTATTTTGCCGATAACTTGGGCACTGTGGATTCTCCAATCACTATTTGGGAGGCCATGAAGCCCACCATTAGGGAAGCGGATATTGCGTATTGTGCCGCTCAATGAAAGAAACGCCGGGAGGCGCTGCTTCAGACCGAGGCCCAGCTACTGGAACTGGAGCAGAGTTGTAGAGGTGCGAACGGCGGGCAGACTCGCCGCCAACTGCTTTTTCTGCAACAAACCTATACCGACACCAATAGGTGCCTATGCGATGAGGCCAGACAGGCTTGGCTGGCGTCCCGCAGTAGAATTTATCAATGGGGTGATAAATCGAGTTCCCTTTTGCACCACTTGTGCCAGCGAGCTCTCCGTCCGGTGAGCATACCAGGTATTCTCGGTAGTGACGGCCGAACACTCACAAATCCTGCCCAAATTGCTTCTAGCTTTGCAGCCTATTATACAGAGCTCTATGCCCCTAAAGATGCCCTACCAAAGCCCCTGATCCAACACAATCTTGACAATTTACCCCCCAAGGCCCTTTCAGATGCAGCCCCGACGGATCTCGATGCCCCGCTGACAATCGAGGAGCTAAGTGCTGCCCTGGTCGACTTGCGCTCCGGTAAAGCGCCGGGTCCGAATGGCTTCCGGTGTGAGTTTTTTAAACTGTTCCAATCTCAATTCCTTTCTCATTATTTGGAAGTGATACATGTGGCCCTTGAAGAGGGGAGACTCCCGCCGGATTGGCGACATGCTGAAATCACGGTTTTCCCTAAACCTGGCCGACCTCCAGATCAACACTCTTCGTACCGCCCTATTTCATTGCTGAGTGTGGAGGCCAAACTATTGGCCAAAGCATTGGCCAATCGTATTCTCCCATATATGTCGGAACTGGTTCACCCAATCAAGCCAGCTTTATGCCCCATCGGGCTGCCCGCCACAATATGCGACGAGTGCACAATCCGGTAGCGGCAATTGATCACCTGGAGGGCCCGGCGGCTCTGCTATTGGCCGACATAGAAAGAGCATTTGACTCACTGGGATGGACCTATCTGTTTGCCCTTTTGCAGCGCTTGTACATGGGCCCATGACTCATGTCCTATATTAGACTATTGTATACTGATCTCTCAGCCTCGGTTAGAGTAGCCGGTGCGGTATCTGATCCCTTCTCTATAGGCCGCGGCACCCGGCAGGGGTGCCCCCTCTCCCCGTATTTGTTTGCTTTAGCTATGGAACCGCTAGCCTCTTGGGTTCGAATAGACGCACAGGTAAGGGGCTTCGAATGGCTGGGGGGGTTCTCAGATCGGATCGCTCTTTATGCGGATGATGTCCAGTTTTTCTTTATGGATCCACATTGGACGGGACCGCGTATTCTCCGCATTATGCAGGTTTTCGGCCAGCATACTGGCCTCTATATGAACGCTAAGAAATCCATTCTTTGGCCCATCCGTGGTGGTTCATACATGGGCGCCTGGACAACAGAAGTAACACTGGCCACAACCGGACTGAGATACCTCAGGGTTTACATCACGGACACTCAACCGGAGTCGTGGGATAAGAACATTGCCCCCATCTGGATGCGCACTCAGACAGAGATGGAGTCTGGGGCGCGTATGCCCCTCTCCATACTGGGTAGATCAGCAATATTCAAAATGGTGTCTCTCCCTCGCCTTCTCTACCAGCTGCAGAACCACCCTTTATGGATAGCAATCTCCTGGTTCCAACAGTTTAACTCCAGGTTGAGCCGCTTTCTGTGGCAGGATCAGGCCGCTAGAGTACCACTTAAAACATGTTTTCAATCTACCTACTGTGGAGGTATAGCGACCCCTGATATTCAATCGTACCATGCAGCATCCCACCTTTTGGTCTTGAACGACTGGTGGTATGGGATTGGCAATGACCCGGCCTATCGGGTAGAGAGATGGCTGATGGGGGACATGTTGCCGCACAGACTGCTCTACGCGCCGCGAGAGCTGCGGAAGTTGCCAGCTGCTACACAGGTAATTTTTGGAGTGTGGACAGACTCACTGCGTAAGATGGGGTGGTGGAGGTGGCTGACGGGGGAGACCCCCCCCTCTGGCAGAGCGGCCTTATGCCACAAGTGTCCGCATTAGTGGGGTTTAAACAATGGGATACCATATGTATATCCACGCTGGGAAATGTTATGCATGGCGCCACGTTGAGATCCTTCCAGAAGCTCAGACATGAATATGCCATGCCGCATTCACAATTCTATAAATATTTGCAATTGAGACATGCCTTATCCCCGTATATTACACACCTAGACTCCCTTCCAGAATTTAACCCTATTGAGACAAAAGTTTTTATGGGGGATTTGGGTGATCATAAAACCTCAAAGATCTATCGTACATTGGTGACGAACCTTTCCACGACCTTAGATCCCCTTCGGGAGAAATGGCAGACAGACTTGGGTCCCCTAGACAGCGACGATTGGAGAGAGGCCCTGGAGTCCCTGAGAGGCGCCGCAATTGCATCCCGTCTTAGACTTATCCAATTTATGTTTTTACATCGCGCCTATTTTACTAGATATCAACTTTGGAGGGCGGGACTGATAGATTCCCCTATGTGCCTACGATGTGGCAGCGAGGAAGGTACATTACTACATACAACTTGGAGTTGTGCCGCACTGGGCAGGTTTTGGAGGGGGGTTACTCGTTTATCTGAGGTACTAGGCTGGGTCATACCTCTCTCTCCTAAGCTTGTGCTTCTGCATATCACAGACGAAATTGGGGGTAATATCTACAAACGGCACCTACTGTTCTTGGGGTTCACCCTAGCAAAACGGGATTAGCAAGGGCGTGGAAGGACCCGGCTCCGCCTAAATTGAGCGCTTGGAGGGCAGGCCTCGACTGGTGTATGGGGCAGGAACAACCTATTTTTAAATCGCAAGGGTGCCCTCGAAAACACTTTAAAATATGGAAACAATGGGCGGATTTTAGGGGTCTCCTATTGGAACCGCCTCCACTGCAACCTGCGGAAGTGGAAACCATATAGAGATATATCACAGGACAGCAACATTGTTACACCAGATATGTCATACATAGAAGGGCTTGATGGGCATGACCAGTGTTTTGCTATGCAGTATAGGACACAGATGTTACGAATGTTAGGGACTGTCGTTTACAGACCCGAATGGTTTATTTTCGTGTTTTATAAATGCTATATAGTAGTCACCTGCTTGAAAACCGACATATTGATTAATGTATGCTTTCACTACTTTGTAATGTATGCGATTACCTTATCTGCTGACTCAATAAAAAAAAGAGTTTTGAAAAAAAAAGAAAGGCAATATATTGCGCAGTAACAGGTGGTAAGGCACTGGTGTACATGACACTGAGAAAACAGCATTCCCACATCCCCCACCATGGACTTACCACCTCTACTTAACAAGCAAGTTAAATATCATCTTACATGATGCACCAGCAAACTAATCACACAAGATGAAGTATGGTAAATCCAGTTAGAGTGGAGCATGACTCCCACTCGGACCACCAGTACTATTATCAGGAGATCAGCAAAAAATATTGGCACAGTGCTTTGTTAGACCTGGCATCATTGGTGTGGGTTTCCCCTGTATGTTTGCCTTTGCCTCCTGTGTTTTTGCTGTGTGTTGGACTTCGTTTTGCTGGTCTTGATGCTTTGGGCACTTTGCCACTGCTGTTCAGTGCCAAAGTGCAAGTGCTCCCTTTGTCAATTGTTGTTATGGATTGGTTATTCCATGATTGGCATATTTGATTTACTAGTCAGTCCCTAGTACATTGCACTGTGTGTGCCCAGGGCCTGTAAATCAAATGATGCTAGTGGGCCTGCAGCACTGATTGTGCCACCCACATAAGCAGCCTGTAAATGTAACTCAGGCCTGCCATTGCAGAGCCTGTGTGCAGTCTGGTACTGCCATGTCGACCTGGAAAGTGCACCCACTTGCCAGGCCCTAACTTTCCCTTTTCCTACATGTTAGTCACCCCTAAGGTAGACCCAAGGTACCCCTGTGGGCAGAGTGCAGTGTATGTGAAAGGTAGGACATGCCCTGATGTGTGTGGCATGTCCTGATAGTGAAATCCTGCCAATTTCGCTTTTCACTATTGTACGGCTATCTGTCCCCATAGGATAGAATGGGGAGTTTGCTCATAACATCTTATGAGTATTACTGCCCATGGGAACAAGATAATAAAATAAAGTTTGATAGGCCTGAACACAGCAAGTTAAAATGCATCTTTTAGTGAGGGTGATTTTTACATTCTGGGTTTGAAAATACCACTTTTAGAAAGTAGGTATTTTCTTGCCTAACCATCCAGTGTGCCTCTGCTAGGTTGTGTATTGACTGTCTGGCTTTGGAGTGACAGGGGCTGGGGATGGGCATTCTGTTCAGACAGCCACTTGGGGACTTGAGGTGTGTCCTGCCTTTCCAGGGTGAGTCAGGTCAGGGCTGAATAGACCTGGGCTGCATTCAGAGCAGGGGGAGGAGATTTCTTTCACACCTGAATGGGCCTGGTCTGCCAAAGACAATGCTGTCTCCACCTCCTGCCAGGAAGCTGCCCCAGAGAGGACAGAACTGGTTTTGGCTGGACACAGGGCTTCTCTGCCACAAGAGAACAAAGGATTTTGCTGTATAAATATTGGGGCCCAGAACCCTGAACTTTAGTCTACTTTGGACTTCAAGAGTAACCTCTGCCAAAGAGAAGAGCTGGAAGAAACTGGAGGAGGAGTACTGCCCCTTTGCTGTGTGCTGTCTGGGGTTGGCCTGCAGTAGCTGTTTCTGCCAAGGAGAGGAACCGGGTGTGTATCCTGCTTGAGAAGTGTCTCCAAGGGCTTGGAAGTGTAGCTTGCCCCCTGTTCAAGAGGTCTCAGGAACAGCAAAGACCTCACCATCCTTCTGGGCACCGTCTCTGGAAATGCTGGTTTCAGTCGCCGCAGAAGACAAGGGTAACCGACTCTGTCACCGAGTCCATCACAGGATTCTGTGTCCTGAAGGCCCCGCAGAAGGCACCGCTGCACTTCGCATCGCGTCCTTGGCCTCACCGACGCCGTCTGGATGATTGTCACCGAGCCGTTGCTCGCACCGCGTACTGTGGGCACTGCATTCCGCACCGCCTCGCTTCACCCTGCCTGGACACCGTCGCTGCCTGACCAGTACATTGACCGGCTCCGTCGCTTGCACCGCAGCCTGCCAGCACCGCATCGAGCACCGCCTCACCCTGCACCATAAGTCTTGGGCTCACTGATGCCGTCTGGATGATCGTCCCCGAGCCGCTGCCGGCACGGCATTGTGAGGGCACCGCACCCTGCACTGCTTCGGTTGCCCCTTACCGGCTCGTATCATCGTGTCGGCCGCAACGAGTAAAGGTACTGTGTTCGGGTCTGTTTTCGCTTTAACTGACCCCGCACCAACACAGTCTGCTGGAATTGTTAGACTCTGTCGTTTTCAGCATCGAGGTAGCCCCGGACGGAGCTTCCGACTCGGAAGAACTGTGTTTTTCAGCTATTTCTGCAATTTAAAGGTTATCTTGTAAAATAACTATTTTTACAGTATTGTATTGTGGATTTTTGTCGTTTATGGTCTTCTTTGGTTTAGATAAAGTTTTACTTATTTTTCTAAACTGGTGTGGTGTCCATTTGTAGGGTTTTCACTGTATTACTGTATGCGTGCACAAATGCTTTACATACTGCCTCTGAGATAAGCCTGTCTGCTCATGCCTAGCTACTAAGGGGGTGAGCAGGGGTTATTTTAGAAGTGTATCCCCCTTACCCTGACTAGGAAGAAGGGTCACTACTTGGACAGCGGTGCAAACCATTGCCAACTAGAGACCCCCATTTCTAGCATGCTCTACCTCATGAAGATTGCAGCCATGGTAACAGGCCAATGAACAGCACTGGATGATCCATAGCACAAAGAGAAAGAACAGGAAAGCAGTATGGGGACTGAGAGCAGAGGGAAGCATAGGAACTAAGAGAAGACAGCAGCAGCATTCGAAAAGCCTCACGCACTGGCACAAGGTTGTGGAAGAAGCACGAGCACGACCAGGAGCATGTAGAGAAATAAAGAGCAGCAACATGAAAAGGACCCAGAGGAGGATTGTGCAGACTTAAAGCAGCGCCGAGAACCACTGCGATGAAGTTCAGGAGGATAGAGAGCAGGCAGAGGCAGCACAACAAGGAGAATCAACATCACAGGAAAGGCCTGGAGCAAGTTGAAGCGAAGCCTTCCACATAATCCATAATAGGTAATGATTAGAGAATAGGACATTCGAAAGAAAAAAATGAAAAGAAAGAAGAATTCAGGGAAAAGTGGCAAACTGAAAGTAATATGAACATGATTGTCATTCCTTGGAGCCTCAAGAGTAGCTGTAAAAGGTATGGCATACATTTTGTAGCCTTTTTTAGAATTTCTCCATCTCAGAACTAATGCAGAATTTTAAGCAAAGTCTAGCACTCCGTGTCATCTAACATTTTCAGTATTCGTATACCAAAGAAACACCAGATAATCTCTTTACAACCCTTTCCAGCTGTGATTGCTGCAGGTTATTATGGTGAAGTTATAGAATCTACTACAATTTACAGGGGGGTTACAGTTGGTTACACCCCAAATGACTGAAATTGCCCACTTTCATCAGCATGGAACATCCAGGATTTTAAGGATTACCAGCACATGTTTAAACATAAGATTTATTTAGAAACCCTAGAGTTTCTGTTTTCCGGTTTAGATTTCAGGTGGGTGAAATGGGTTGCTTCCAGACATAAGGAGCTGGGTTAAGGTTATTGGAACAAAGGAGGAGAGTCAATGAGAAGTTTAGATTCTTTTTTGTGCCCTGTAGAGGAGGGGAGCAAATGGGAAAGGGACCACTACTGTCTGAAACCGCTACATCAAGAGTTGATTTGACTGAATGCCAACATGTACTGCAACAGGATCAATAATTTGCTATTTGCTAATAATTTGCTATAATGCACAGGAATCTTAAGCCTGAGATCAATTGATAATATGCCTGTGGACTCAGAACATCCCCCGCTATGTGTTGGTGACATTACATTAGCTGAACTGATTCTTCAGTTTTTCCAAAGGTTTTGTTTTTGTACAAGCATGCATTAAAATTGTTTAATATTTTTTGTTGTCTAGTTTTGTAATTTAAGACTCTTATGTAATTCCATAGTTTGTAGTAAATGATTGCCTTCTGGCATCAGCTAACATCCAAGTAGTTGCAAGGTTATGCAGAGCATTATTATTATCATTTAATCACTAACGTGATGAAATCTATTTGAAAGGGTTTTTTTTAGAAGATGGTTGTCATCAGGTGGTAATTAAAAGTAGACTGGGTGTAAATGCACAGGAAGGATGGATTTCAATATATACTTTCACAGAATAACAAGCAATTTCCTGCCAGCGTCAGGACTCATTACTTTAGAAAGATGCTAAATTTAGAAAGTTCCTCACCTTGAACTACTGATGCCCAATGTTGATCTGATCTGGTTACACATCAAGCGCTCTGATTCCCAAGGATGAGGTTAATGATAATCTAGTCCAGTCCAGAGTAGACCAGCCCACACTGGCCAAAGTGATGAACCCTGGTGCTGTATTATAGAAACATTGCACCGGAGAAAAAAGAGCAGGGCAAATCCATTTCCATCCCTGTTGATGCTACTGCAATGTGGAATGGGGCAGGTGGTACTTGTAGGCGGGCATGTATGGCACAGACTCACCACATTTCTGTTGCGTTTACATAATAAAAAGTGTACAATACGTTCACCACATTTCAAATTTGAAGGCTGGGACTATCTTTGAAGACAACACACTTTGTTCCATTTTTATGACAAAAGTAGCAAAATCACTGGTAAAATAATTTGCTTGTGTGTTTTTTAAAATAGTTGCTCATGATGTAGGGTTCCATTTCTAAAAATCACTGTGATACACATATAAGGATTTCTAAGGAAACAAGGGCCCCATTAGGATAGCAGGCGGTCTACAGTCCGACCGCCACCCTAGCGGTGTTGGGACCGGCCGCCAGAGGTGCGGCGGTCCCGCACCACCAATTAGGATGCGGCCACCACCCTGGCGGTCGCATTCCATATTGTTAACATTGCGGCGGGTGCTGCTGTGAGCAGCACCCGCAGCAATACCAAAAATACATGTTGTACATTGCCATGCACAAAGTGGCAGGCACCGCGCACTTTGCGTCCACAGCGAAACCCCCCGCCATTGTAATATGGCGGGGGTTTCACTCGTTACGATGTCGTGGCGGTCGCCACCGCCGGCTTGGCGGTGGCGAACGTCATGACATCCTAATGAGCCCCCAAGTGTTTTGTATGTGCTTCACAAGCTATTGTCTCATTTTCCCTGGTGCAAAAACCTTTCTGTAACATGGAGCGGGCATAGTTTGTTTGCTCCATACCACATTAAACCACCCCTTGACTAGACATGCTGAAAGGCCCGGTATGTGGAATGGCCATTGCTGTATGATATCATTGTTCACAGTGAACCGCATGAAATATTCAAAAGAATACAGATTTCAAAAAGTATCACGAGGCACCTCAGTGGTCTTGGTTGGTGGATCACAGAGATCAACATGTAGGATGAGTGTCCTCTTGGTAGAAAAGCATCCTTACTTTTGTAAACATCTAGTCTGTCACTATGATATGTTTTACTGTTTACAACTGTACATTAGTATTCATGCATACTATGGGGCCGATTCCGATTCTGGCCGGAAAACATACCGACCGACTCAGTACGGGAATGTAGTCCGACCGACACGTACCGGCGCTGTCCGATCCGCATAGTACGATGCAATGCATGTGTATTACGACCGACTCGTACGGAACACAAGACGAACGACCGAAACGCACGGAAACCAGCTATCCGGCCGGAAAACTACGCGAATCGAACCGACCGACACACACCAGGAATGAACCCGACAGAAACCTTCCCGCGAACTCCGACCCGTGGCAGTACGATGCAATGCGTGTAAAACCAGACCGAGTCGCACGGAGCTCAAGCCGTACGACCGACACGCATAGAAAACAGGGAGCCGAAGCAACCCAATACTCCGCGACCGACGCGTACGCCGCACATGAAACCCAGCAGAAACACAGCTTGAAAGACTCGGAGAAGCTCGCACGAGCCAACTGCAGCGTCCTACTCGGTCAGAAGAACGTCTCCTACATGCCTAAAAACTACAAAGGAATTTTTTTTTTAAAAAGGGCCAAACAAGCAATGACAAAGTCAATAAATACAGGGGGAAAAAAACATGGAACAAAGACACACCCACAACTCCACCCATATAAAGGCCACAAATCCCTACCATGATCCTTTGCAAATTCAACTGACCTGCCAGCACAGAACACCATCAGACAGCAACCACAGACACACTCACAACTCATCCATCACACAAGCCACACACCATTAGCACCTCCCAAATAGCACCCTCACATACACCCAGCAAAACCTACACTCACCCACCCTCACTTGCACACTCACACACACATCAATCCCCACCACCACCCATCACCATGCCCCAAAGAAGAATCCAAAGTTCCTAGACAGGGAATTGGAAGTCCTGGTAGATGAAATCCTCAGGGTAGAGCCACAGTTGTTTGGTACATTGGTCCAACAGACCCCCATGTCGCAGAAAACCAAGATGTGGGAGAGGATCGTCGACAGGGTGAACGCACAATCACCATGTTTGCACACAAAGGAAGACATCCAGAACAGGTGGTATGATGTGGGCAGGAGGGTCAAGGACCTACTCAAGAAGGATTACGCCTTGAGTCATCGCACCGGCAGTGGCCCTCCTGCCAAACCAGTATACCTCAGGCCCTGGGAGGAGAAGGTGCGGGCCATCCTACCACCAGAGAGCATACATGGACTATCAAACATCCCAGAGCCTGGTGAGTACACAACCAATATACCCAATATTGTGTGACAATACACACACATCACTGTCAAGGGGATAGTGAAACCATGCACCGTTAGCAAAGCCACAGTAACCAAAAGATAATCATCCCAAGATGTGTATGTTAGTTAGACAAACACAATACCTGCCATCTCATAGTGATATGTAACTGTGTCATGACATGTACAAACCTAACAACAAATAGAGCAAGGCAGTGGCACAAATCTAACCAACAAACACTGTCAGACATTTTGCCACCACTAGAACACCACCTCACAGGGAAGCTCACTGAAAGGAAGGAATTGTGTGTATGCTGGTGAAGTGAGTGTAGCCAATATCATGATGGGAGTTGTAGTCACAGATATTGGTCACCCTCACAATTGGCCCATCAACACCACTCTGAACCATGCTCACATCACAGGGAGTGGAAAAGAACTGACAAGATGGCTGACACTGGGTACTGCTGTGGGAGCACAAGGCCCTGCTGGGAACTGTGCACCAACCAACAGCAGGACACCACTGCCTAACATCCTGAAAGCCAACTTGCACTCCCTGCAATGGAAGCACGTTCCATGGTGGGATATCTGGCTGGGTGGGAAGGAGGACTGACAGCTCTGACCATAATTACCAGCAGCTTTTCTCACACACACCCTTAACACAAACTCCACACAACTCACCTGGGAGAATGCATTGCCTCACACTCTAATTAAATATCCCACAAAGAACAACCACACTGGGTTATGCTGTGTGAAGCACAGGGACACTTTTGTGACTTGTAGCCAAACAAACGCCAGGACAACACTGTCAGCCATCCTGTCAGCACAGGCACACTACCCCACAGGGAAGCAGAGTCAAAAGGAAGGAAGTATGGGCATGCTGGGAAGGGGGGTGTAGGCAATAGCATAATGGGAGTGGTAGTCACAGCTCAACATCCCCCACCCACATGGCCCAGCAAGCTCACACTGAAGCATGCACACCTCACAGGGAGTGAAAAGCCACTTCAAAGATGTCTGACACTGGCCTCAGCTGTGGGGAGCACAAGGCCCTGCTGGGAACTGTGCACCAACAAACAACAGGACCACACTGTCAGCCATCTTGCCATTGCTGTCACACTCACACACAGTGAAGTTGACTCAAAAGGAAGGAAGTATGGTCATGCTGGGAATGGGGGTGTAGGCAATAGCATGATGGGAGTGGTAGTCACAGCTCAACATCCCCCACCCACATGGCCCAGCAAGCTCACACTGAAGCATGCACACCTCACAGGGAGTGAAAAGCCACATCAAAGATGTCTGACAATGGTGCTCTGTTGTGGGGAGCACAAGGCCCTGCTGGGAACTGGGCACCAACCAACAGCAGGACACCACTGACTGACATCCTGACAACCAACTTGCACTCCCTGCAATGGAAGCACGTTTCATGGTGGGATGTCTGGCCTGGGGGAGGAGGAGTGCCAGCTCCGACTACAGCTACCAGCAGGCCCTTACACACACACCACTTCCACTAACTCCAAACAACACAACTGGGACCGTGCTCTACAAAGAGTGAGTGAAAAGCCACTTCCAAGATGTCTGACACTGGCCTCAGCTGTGGGGAGCACAAGGCCCTGCTGGGAACTCTGTACCAACAAACAACAGGACCACACTGTCAGCCATCTTGCCATTGCTGTCACACTCACACACAGTGAAGTCGACTCAAAAGGAAGGAAGTACGGGCGTGCTGGGAAGGGGGGTGTAGGCAATAGCATGATGGGAGTGGTAGTCACAGCTCAACATCCCCCACCCACATGGCCCGGCAAGCTCACACTGAAGAATGCACACCTCACAGGGAGTGAAAAGCCACTTCTAAGATGTCTGACAATGGTGCTCTGTTGTGGGGAGTACCAGGCCCTGCTGGGAACTGTGCACCAACCACCAGCAGGACACCACTGCCTAACATCCTGAAAGCCAACTTGCACTCCCTGCAATGGAAGCACGTTCCATGGTGGGATATCTGGCTGGGTGGGAAGGAGGACTGACAGCTCTGACCATTGTTACCAGCAGCTTTTCTCACACACACCCTTAACACAAACTCCACACAACTCACCTGGGAGAATGCATTGCCTCACACTCTAATTAAATATCCCACAAAGAACAACCACACTGGGTTATGCTGTGTGAAGCACAGGGACACTTTTGGGACTTGTAGCCAAACAAACGCCAGGACAACACTGTCAGCCATCCTGTCAGCACAGGCACACTACCCCACAGGGAAGCAGAGTCAAAAGGAAGGAAGTATGGGCATGCTGGGAAGGGGGGTGTAGGCAATAGCATGATGGGAGTGGTAGTCATAGCTCAACATCCCCCACCCACATGGCCCAGCAAGCTCACACTGAAGCATGCACACCTCACAGGGAGTGAAAAGCCACTTCAAAGATGCCTGATAATGGTGCTCTGTTGTGGGGAGCACAAGGCCCTGCTGGGAACTGGGCACCAACCAACAGCAGGACACCACTGACTGACATCCTGAGAGTTAACCTGCACCCACTGCAAGGGTGGCATGCTTCATGGTGGGATAACTGGGCTGGGGGGAGAAGGAGGGCCGGATGTCAACCAAATACCACCAATGCTGGCCATACACACCTACTCTGCAAAAACACATTGCACACGTGGGACCAGTCACTCCCAAAGTAAAAGCCCGGGCAAGATGGCTGACACATGGGCATGAGAAATGATGTGCCTGCAATTCACACCCATGCACTGGCCAACCCAAACATGTTCACACTCACAGCCATTGCAACTCTATGTTAACACACACTGTCAGGGGATGCAGTGTCCATGGGTGCCCCCTGGCCTGGCTGTGAAGGTGTGTCTTGCAGATGACAACTGTGGAGAATCAGACATACTACATAGCACAAAACACACAGGAAGTCACAGAGACATCATTGACAGGGGACACCTGACAGTGAATGCAATGGACACACCAATATACCGGACACTGTACCATGGTGTCAGTCACACAAGTTGCGGTTGTGAGCTGCATTCCACTCCCACATCGTTCGGCAACATATGCATCCTTCACACAACACACCACTCACTGTCATAGACACTGTAGACACAAGCACCAACCTGGACTGCATTTGAGGAGACATGCTACTCACAGCAGCAGAACTGCAACACACACCACTGACCATCACTGTCATGACAATGGAAAAGCCAGAGAGCTGCTGTGCCCAATCCTCATCACCATGGAGGACATTGACAAGATTAATCAAGTTTGCACGTACAAAACTCAGCAACAACATCATTAGCTACGTTAACAACATCACTTGTTTGAAATGAGACGTGAACTAAGAACCCAGACAACAACACAGATACTCCCAAGAGATCCCAGGCATACCGGACTGTGACCATGTTATCCAGACACACCAATGTGACGCACAAAGACTGGCAAAGAAGGCAACCACACATGTCCCAATCTTGAAAGATATCCTAAGTGGAATTGCACGTATGTCCCTGTTAAAGGACAAATGTGGACAAGGATGACACACCTGTGTCAGGCACGTGATGGCCCTTGAGTAGCAATGGCCATGTACAGCCAATCAATACATGAGCTGGTCATGCACACACCTCAACATTCACATTGAAATGCTTCAGGTTGGCAGGACAATGTGCTACACCAATATCAACCTCTGACTGTGACAACTTAGGACAATGCAATGTACAGGCCCGCATCCAGAGGTACAGTCACAACTGTCAGGTGTTTGAACCATTGATGCCTGTAGAAACATACCATACATTGTGTGTCTCTTCCAAAAACAGGTGATGATGGGGACACAGCAGCAGATGATGAGGAGTCCCTGTCCCAGGCTCCGGTGGCCCCTGAGCTCTCTGGTGTGGAACAGCCTCTGCCCTCCTCGGATGGCGAAGACCTACCTGGCACCTCCGGTGTGAGTCATCATGCAGCACCAGCAGGACCACCATCTGCACCCCCTGCACCCACTCCTCCAACATCTGCCAACACACAGACCACCCCCTCCGACACAGACAGACCAAGGACACTGAATGACAACAGCACAGGGACCCCGGCCCACCGTGAAGCAACGGAAAACAACCCCAGTACCAACCCCCAAGGGGGCCTAGGCTCACCTGTGCGTGCCACCGCAGGTCCCGCATGTGTGGCCAGGGGTAGTGGGAGGGGTGGTAGGCAGAGGTCGTTGTTTGCAGAGGGGTCTGGACTGCATGATGACCCACAACTGGTACGCATTGCTGATGCGTACCAGAATAGCACCGGAGAGGTCAGCCAGGTAGTGGGGATCTTCAAGGACATTCAACAGCAGCAGGCTGCCCATCATGCCCGCTTGGACTCCCACATGTCCCGTGTGGAGATACACATGTCTGGCATGGAGTCCAAGTGGGACACATTGGAAGAACTGACAGCGGTGCAGAGGGACATATTGACATGCCTCTGCCAGATTAGCACCAACATGTCCACACCTCCCTGTGTGCCCACAACAGCTGGTGCCGCAACAACTGCAACTGCCACAGGGAGGGAGGATGACTCTGGTGGAGAGTCCTCTGCACCGCAGCGGCCTGCACGTGAGGGTCCCCCCAGAAAGAAGAGGGGTCGTCCGAGGAAGGAAAACTGAGAGGCCGATGGCCATGTACATCCCCCAGGAACCCAACACCTGTTCTGGAAATTCTCCTTTGTGTGCAAACTGTTCACCCTGTCGAATGCAACCCAACTCTCCGACATGACAGGGGGAGTTTAAGTTGGACTAATGTATCAGATGACTGTGGACTTTACTCAGGACATTTCTGCTACCAACACTTCCAACTCATCTGTGAACTTTGGATTCCAATCCCAATGTACAGCACCCACCATCCTGTGCACTATCCTCACACATGTATGTAAATAAACTCACTAATACACCATACTTGCCTCTGTTGTGATTCCAACGTTGTTTTTGTCATGGAGATGATGATCTGCTAAATGACACTGTGCATGCTAACTGCTACAGCAAGTTCAACACCGTCATGTGAGTCATGGCGACGTGACACATATGAGGGAGACACACCACTAGGGCTACACAACACATACACACCAGGGCCATCTGACTCATCGCCTACACTGATGTTGCCAGGAAATACAGTGGAATGCACAGACACCACACCTATTCAGAGTATGTGTTAACTAGCCCACAGGTGCAGTAAGCAAATGTCAGTCAGATGTGTGACCACAGACAACGCACATCCCAAAGTAAAGCACAGGTTTATTACACATTTGCAACATGTTGTTTCCACTACAGATGCAAGGTAATCCCACGTGGCAGTGGCCACACAGTCACCAAGTGTAGAAGAAATAAAGTCCTGGGGTGTGTGGCACATCACCTGTAGGGAAACGACTGCTCCCACCCTGGAAGTTGAATCATGGTGTTGGGGGATCCGAGTTGACCAAACAACTCTGAAAGTACCCTGTGAAGGACAGACATGACACACAGTCAAAAGCACTGAAGAACAGGACAGAACTGCAATACTCATGCCTAATACATGTCACAAGATACCTACACAAAACCAAGTTAGCATGTCAACACTGTTGGGGAGTACAGACTACCTGTAAGGACACATCGCTGCACGCATCCAGTCAAGTAGCACATGGCCACACTCAAACAGCAACAGAGCACCACCAACACATATCATGCAAACTCAAATCATTGACATACCAACTCTGTATACTCACATTCAGCTGAAGAAGTTGGTGATGAGCTGTGTGCGGACATCACCCTCATCATCATCATCATCACTGGCATCGTGGCCCAGGCCAGGATCCTCCACAGGTGGCGGATGTTGGTCATCGTCATCCAGGATGAGAGGCAACTCCTTCCGCACTGCCAGGTTGTGTAGCATGCAGCAGACAATGACAATCTTGCACACCTTTGCAGGGGCATATGGGAGGGCCCCTCCTGTCTTGTCCAGCCAGCGAAAGCGGCTCTTCAGGAGACCAAATGTCCGCTCGATCACTCTCCTGGTCCGACCATGTGCCTCATTGTAGCGCATCTGGGCTGGTGTCACAGGGTTCCTGAGGGGTGTCAGCAACCACGGCATGTTGGGGTATCCAGAGTCACCTACATACAGACAATTGCACATTAGCTGAGTTGAAAAAGAGGGTGGAATACAACATTGCAGAACACACACAATGGTACAAAGTCAGTACACACCGACAAGCCAGGCACGCTGGTTCTGCATCTGTGACATCATCCTCGGGATGCGACTACTCCTCATTACGTAGGCATTGTGTGCAGAACCGGGGAAATGTGCACACACATGTGAGATGCTCATATCTGCATGACATACCACCAGGGCATTGATAGAATGGTAATGTTTCCTGTTCCTGTATGCCTGCTCATGTGCCTGTGGTGGTACCAAAGCCACATGTGTCCCATCAATGGAGCCGATGACATGTGGCATCCTCCCCAGGGCATAGAAGTCACTCTTGACGTCAGTGAGTTGTTGACGTTTAGGGAAATAGATGTACTGGTTCAAGTATCTCAACATCGCCTCCAAAACATCGCGTAGCACACGGCTGAACATGGTCTGTGACATCCCACTAGCAGACGCCACAGTGTGTTGAAAGGTACCGGTGGCAAAGAAGTGTAGGGCTGCCATCACCTTCACCTTGGGGGTCAGCGCTGCAGGGTATGGCCGGCCAGGTTGCAAATGTGGGGCCAACCGCACCGCCAATTCCTCAATCAGCGGCCTGTTGAAGCGGTACCGTCGGATGCAGTCACGTTCAACCATGGTTGCAAGGTCAGGGAATGGTCTATGGACAGCTGGTGCCCTGCAGTGCATAGGTGAACAAAGAAAGATTGTCAGTCACCCCACATATGTGGCATTGACCATACTCAATATCACTTGATACATCAATACGAGACACAAGTACTTGATGTGTGTGCCGTTCTGTATGGACATATATGGCACCTACATGGCCAACATCTAACATCTCAGTTCAACATGTGTTGACAACAAGTTCCAGGTTGTGCTATGGGAAATCATTAAGCTGTGTCACAGTACCCATGTACTGCTGTCACGTTCCAAACACACACCACAGTGACAAGTGAGGACAGATGTGCCCCTGGCATCACAGCTCTTTGACAGGTTGATTCCCAGGGACCCTGTATTGCCACATGGACACTGGCATGACATGGCGTATCATGTACACGTCAGCAAAACAACCATGACTCCCACAGGTAGTGGCCCCTGTTGCCTCTGCAGGACAGACATGGACGTCTGTGACACACACACACACAACATCAAAGTCGATGCACAAACAACGTGGATGTGGAGACTGTCTCCCATTGTGCACATGGAATCAGAGACATCTGAAACACAACATGCACATAGACTGTGGAGGGCCATCACAATTGTGGCAATGGGTCACCCTGTGACGTACATACCATCCCACATGGGACTCAGGGTGTATGTGACATAACATACACATACACAACCTGGAAATGTGACCATGCCACATGCTCTGAACTGAACAGTTGCACATCACAGTGGTCATGTGCACAACACACAAAGGATTCTGTCCCCATGAACACGTGCACAGCCTGGGAGTGGCTGCCCCCAAAGTGCCACCCAACAAACCACATGTTGACCCCCATACACACACAGGTAATGCAGCCTTACATGCCTTAGGATACAGTGTGGACAGGCTGTGGTGTTGTAGGTGTGCCCCTGAGTCCCTGGCAAGTAATTGTGGCTGGCATACGTTCACCAGTGACAACCATGGTGACATATGCGAGTGACTTGTACAGGGACGCGTTGTACAGCAAAGGACCGATCGGTGCGCACGCATTGGCCATTGCATATGATGTGGACGGATGCGTGTTGTGCTCCGAAATACGCGTTGTACAGCAATGGACCGATCGGTGCGCACGCTTTGGCCACTGCATATGATGTGGACGGATGCGTGTTGTGCTCCGAAATACGCGTTGTACAGCAATGGACCGATCGGTGCGCACGCATTGGCCATTGCATATGATGTGGACGGATGCGTGTTGTGCTCCGAAATACGCGTTGTACAGCAATGGACCGATCGGTGCGCACGCATTGGCCATTGCATATGATGTGGACGGATGCGTGTTGTGTTTCGAAATACGCGTTGTACAGCAATGGACCGATCGGTGCGCACGCATTGGCCATTGCATATGATGTGGCGGATGCGTGTTGTGCTCCGAAATACGCGTTGTACAGCAATGGACCGATCGGTGCGCACGCATTGGCCATTGCATATGATGTGGACGGATGCGTGTTGTGCTCCAAAATACGCGTTGTACAGCAATGGACCGATCGGTGCGCACGCATTGGCCATTGCATATGATGTGGACGGATGCGTGTTGTGCTCCGAAATACGCGTTGTACAGCAATGGACCGATCGGTGCGCACGCATTTGCCATTGCATATGATGTGGACGGATGCGTGTTGTGTTTCGAAATACGCGTTGTACAGCAATGGACCGATCGGTGCGCACGCATTGGCCATTGCATATGATGTTGGCGGATGAGTGTTGTGTGACGTAATACGCGTCGTAGAGCAATGGTCCGATCGGTGCGCACGCATTGGCTATGGACTGACATGGTAACGGACGCGTTTTCGAAGCTTTTGCGAGTCGGATGCAGTGAATTCAGTTGGCCACCCACAACAATGTTGCAAATTCATGGGTGTCATGAAGTTGAACTTTTGAAGGATGCTGTGGGCGTGTATAAGTGGTGCAATTCCATGGATTGGCCAGATTCAGAAGATGCAAACGACTTGGACCTATCACTTTGGACACATGGGACAGTATCTGCCTCTGCAGCACACATATAATGCTGGCTGTTCCCCTGAGAGCTCACTTGCCTGCACTACATGCTCCAGGACGACATCTGCCACCACCACTGCTGCTGTCTCTGCATCCTCTGGCTACTGCAATGGCACGTACTGTGGAGAGAGCCCCAGCCTTCAGCACTGAGGAGAACCAGGCCCTGCTGGACAGCCTCCTTCCACAGTACAGCAAGCTGTATGGGAAACCAGGGGAGCAGGTGAGTGTGCTGTCCACTGCCTTACTAATTGTGCATGTTGTCTGACTAGCAAGACTTACAGTGTGTACACCAGTGGCTAGCATGCTCACTGAGTAGTTGTCAGCCCCCAAAGTGTGTAGTTACATGCACTGAACAGGTATAGTGCAGTAACAGTGCATTCCAACAAGGTTTTACTTCCCAGGCAATGATACCATTTAGTAACTGCTGGACAACTGTTCATAGCCATAGTTGCACTACCTGTGTACATCATATGCCCCTGTGATTGAGACATGTATATCCAACTGTGTGATGCACGGATATGTTGCATGTGTAGTAATGGCCTTTTCACTTTGTCATCCTCACAGGTTGATGCCCACCAGAAGCAGGAGATCTGGCTGACCATCGCCCGGGCAGTACGATCTGTGGGGGTCTACAGGCGCAGGATCCGCAACTGCCAGAAGAGGTGGCAGGACCTTCGTGGCTGGACCCGGAGGATCGCAAGGGTCCAGCTGAAGCTGTCGCCTCCTCGCAGGAGGGGCGGACACCGGACCCTGACACCCCACATGCTCCGGATTCTGGCGGTGGTCTTCCCTGACCTGGATGGGCAGCTGAAGGCCAGACAGCAGCAAGGAGGGGGTAAGTGCTAGCCTTTTCTGGGTACTATGACTAACATGCTCTATGCACTCCTTTAGCCTGGTTCCACTTCCACAGTACAACTGTCTTGTCGTCCTGGACTCATGTCCCTCACTTGTGTCATGCCCCCTCCTCATCTGATACACAGGTGTGGCCCTTACAGTCTGTGACTTAGGTCACTTGGGTACTGTGTACTTGCAGTTACCTGTGGTTCAAGTTGGGGACAGCATCAGTTACAGGAACTTTGTTGTGGGCTGCATGGGTGGTACAATTGCTCACACAATGCCTGTGATCTGACATGTACTCTGGGTATGGCTTTAATATGTGTTCCAATTGCTGCTCTGACTCACCACATGTCTGGGGTATGTGCCACACACCCATGCTGCAGCAGAGACCAAGGTAGGAGCCTCAGAAGTATGTACATCATGTGTGTGACACATGCATAGCCACCTGCCTAGTGTTCAGGGTAATACCATGTTGCACATGGACCAGGACTGTAATGCCTACTCCGGACATCGAAGGCACTCTGTTCTCCCACTCCCGTGTGTCAGCATACATATTGGGCATTGTGAAGAGTGCACTCAGGTGTCTGCCTCTGTGTCACCGTGGTGTGGCCTTGCTTTTTGGACTCCTGGAGTGTTTAACAATTTGGGGTGGCCAGCCATCTGAGTTGTGACTATAGGATCTGCACATTGGTTAATGCATAGGTCTCTAATCCCTTGACTGTGCACAATGGTGTATGAAACATTGAGGTGCAGGCAGCTTTGGTTCATTCTCATCAGACGGTGAAGTGCTCATGTGTATGGATTTGTGTTTGCAGTCACTCAAATGTCTCATTTGATTGACGTGGGATCATCTTAGTCCTCATGATGTGGGTGGCCAGGGGTGCACATGTGCACCTGTCAGCTACAGGGCTTGCATTCCCAAAACTTACATGATTGTGACACAGTGTAGACTGGTGTTGTGTGTATGCACTGCCCCTGTGACAGGAGACAGTTATGACTGACTTGCCAGACAGGCCTGTGCCATGACATTCAACTCGCAAAGGGTGATCCAGCAGTAGTGTGATATGTCCTGCATGCACACCATTGTCGCATTGTCTATCAGGACATGAGGACATCATTGTGTCTGGTGATGGAAGCAAAACCCGCATATCGACAGAGACTCTGCCCATCACTTTTCCTGACACATGTACTGAGTCAGTGGCAGGAGATGGCATGTGTTTGGAGTGACACATTTCCATATGTTCTCTTGGATGTCCAACAACTGTGTATGTGGTGCATGTGTGCACATATGATTAGTCGCATACAACAGGCACCAGACAGATGGGTGCATGGACAGGTAGGATATGTGTGGCATGAATGACTGTCAGGCAGACAATGGGCTTCTTCAAATCAGTGTCAGCACTTATTGCAATGTCTAGCGAATGATGGCAGGGCTTGCTCTGTGATGTGCTGTACTTACTGTGGTGTGTGTGGTCAGTACAGGTGACTAATGTTGCTCTGTTTATCCTGATTGGTTGCAGATACATCCACGGCCACAGGAGGAGACAGCTCCACAGACCAAGAGGAGCGGCAGAGCCAGACTGGGTCCACTGCAGGGGAGACCGAGGGACCCAGTGGCACGGAGGGTGAGGGGAGCCACACTGAGGAGACCTCAGCTACGACCACCTCGGCTGAGGACCACAGCACTTCCAGTGAGGACTCCCTTGTGGAGGCGGGTGTCAGCAGACCACAGACAAAATCAAGCAAGTCTGTCCCCGCCACCACCACCATCTCCACCCTCCCATCTGCTCCCATCCCACATGTCCGTGGAGGCTCCCGTGTAGGGGAGCGTGTCTCCTTCATGCCAGGCACCGCACCCCCTGCCTCTGTCTCCCCTGCTGCCCTGAGTGTGGAGTCTGTGGACTTGCTGAAACAGATCCATGTAGGGCAGACATCAGTGCTGAGTGTCCTCCATGCACACACGGGTCTGTTGACACAACTGGTGTCATTCATGGAGGGCATGTCATCTGGCATGTCTGCCCTACATCGGACCAATCAGTCCATGGCCTCCTCACTGACGGCAGCAGTGTCCCTCCTGCAACAGTCCCTCACCCCTCCTACCTCTGCCCCATCCACAATCCCCAGCACCCTACCTGTCCCAAGCACACACACACTGGCACAGGCACCCACCAGCACAGACACAAGCAGCACACAGACACACACGCCAAAATCCAGATGCACACGCACGCACAGTCAGGGGACTGATACCTCACTCACAGGGGATGGGGCCCAGGCACACACACACGCATCCATGAGCACTCCGCAGTCCTCAGATACCTCTCCCTCCAAAACCCCTTCCCTTGCCTCACCTGCAACCCCCCCTCCCAGAAGCTCTTCCTCTGTGAGCTTGGCCTCTTCCCCACAGATCCATCTGACCCAACGCACAGGCGGAAGAGGCGACCACCACACACAGAGGGGAGTGCCCCTCACACCCGGACACCCTCCCCCAGGCACAGGCAGACTGAGGACCCCATTAGGAAGTCCCCCCGGACCAGGAAGGGCAAGACCGCACCACCACCACCATGCAGCTCTACCACACAGTCTCTCTACTCCATCCCCCAGGCCACCACTCCACCGGTTCCCCCACCACACCCTGCCCCAGGTTCCCCCACACACCCATACTGCATCCCCAAACTGCTTAGGCCCTCCCCCCTACCACTTGCTCTTCCACCCCCAACCCAGATGCTCGGCCTGTTTGTGCCACTGGTGTGGAGACCGGGTCCCCCCCTCTGTCCTGCCCACCTCATCTGCCCCCCTTCCACTCCCTTGGAGTTATGCACTGCAGTGGAGTCCACAACCACCCCGTCTGACTTGGGGACTGCAGTGGGGACCCAGTCCACTCCATCTGACCGGCCCACTGCAGTGGTGCCAGCACCCACACCATCTGACTTGTGCCCTACAGTGGTGCCGGCCCCCACTGAGTCAGACACCTCCACTGCAGTTGCCGGTGACACTCCTGCACCCACCACCCCTTCACTGCCTCCTTCTGGCATCCCCTGATCCTGTCCCTGCGGTGCCTGGCCTGCCCCTTGTATGCCCCTCCGAGGGGGATGTCCCCTGTCCGTACCAGTGCAGGCAAGCAATGGGTGACAAGTTTGTCACATATCACCCTGTTCGGACTGTGTATGTGGACTGGCAATTGGCCTTAGTTTCTTTTGGACTTCAAATTTTTCTTTCACATTTGCTGAATAAAGCCTCTTTTTGTTTACTAGTGGTTTTTCTTTTGATGTACATGATGTAGATGAGTATCATCATGCATTTGCTGTTGTAATAGTGTTCAGATCAGGAAAATGAAGTGTTGCTGTGATGGACTCCATGTGGTCCATGGGATATGTGTCCTAATCTAGTCTGGATCCATAGCATCCTTTGCTGCAGTCTGAGGGTGTAATGTTCAGCATTTGACACAGGGATGTACGTTTTGCATTTGTAAATTAACATCTGTGGCTTACACTGATGCACATCTGGTGGGCTTACCACTGTTCAATATTTCTATTTCCCTGACTGTGTGCCCATCTCCACTGGACATGCAGTTTAGCACATCAATGTTGAAGGACTCATCTGTGTATACAGTGCAACTTGCTTGACACGTGTTTTGGGTATATGCAGATGACTGAAGTGACACTCCCGTACCCAGGCTGATGTGAGCAGAGCCTTCAGTGTGTTGTAATTGTTGACTCACTGACCGAGTGTTCTGCTGACATGTTTGAGTCGTGCACAGACAAGGTTTGGCACAGCGGACCTTCCACAGGAGTGGAGTGCCCTCATGGCAGTGTGTAATCCCGTGACATTGCCTGGGCCCGTGTTGTGTGTTGTGTAAGCATGTCTGTGTGTGTTCCCTTCCCTTTTCCAACACCGGCTGTGTCCCTACGGATGTTCCTGTTTGTGATGCTTGCTGAGTTGTCCTATGTTCATCCAGCATCTTGTACCTGGTTTCTCCGTGATGTGGGTGCATGGCAAACTAATGTTCATCAGGTTGTCATCCCTAGTTGTCTTTGTTGTCAGGGCTGGGGATGTGGGCAAACGCAGATGAGACACAGTCAGGATTCCCCTTGGCACTTGTTGGTTACACGAGTCATGTAATTTACAGTTTGTGGTAGCTTTCAGTGATTGTGACACGTTGTGTGTGTGACTGCTGCCACTCCTCAGGGTCAGAGCTGCAATGTTGGAAGTTGTCTACGTGTGTTCTTTGTGGGTGACCTTGGCTTCTTCATTGGTGTGTGACTGTGGCCGGGATCCCATTGATTGGGGAGGATTTCACATCATGCCCATGTATGGCGTACTGTGCAGTGTGTCAGACATTCACGAGTCTTGTTGACTGGCCAGGTGTGATGGGTTTCTGCACCTTAGTTCCCACAACCACCCCTGGGATTGTCATGGGTGCATGTGCAATGTCACCTGTCCATGTGAGCTTCACTGCTGCACATTGGTGGAGATCAAGGTGTGTGGTGTTGAGTGTGTGCAAATGTGAGTTGTTGCACGGCTGAACCCCTACCTCCATATTGGCCTTGGCTGACAGGCCGTGCTGATTGATTTGTGCTTGTGTAGGTGTGATGGTAGTTTGTTGCTCAGGACACATGGCTGTGGTTCACAGTGTGAACAACATCTAGCTTTGTCATCACAGTGGGATTATCATGCAGGCTAGTGTCACCACAATGTGGGGTCCCTGGGGGTAGTGCTGTGGTGGGTCTGTCTCTTGCTGTGTTAGTTGCTGTTCCTACAAGCTTGTGTGACATGTGTAATTTGGGCTCCCTCTCATCTAACAATGCCTGATTGCCCACATAGGGGAATCCGATCCATGAGTTACTTTTGTATGGCACTGTATACACATCTGTGTAATTGGAATTCAGGCCTCCTCATGTGTTGTGTGGTTGCCTGGGGACACTGGCACACCCCCCATCACCTGTTGTGTTTGATATGCAGTGTGAGGGTGCCTGTTTGTGTTTGTGCATCTGCACCACTGCATTGGCATATCTTTGGTGTGCCATTGCCTGTATGTTGTTTGGAGGATTTCCCATGCTGTCCCTGGGACTCCTAGGTCATCAGTCAGCACAATAATCATGGTTCGTATGTCCCATTGCTGCCATGGTATGGTATTTGTTCACCTCACATCTACAGTCTCCACAGGATATCTACATTTGTGTGTCCATTATTGCAGATATGTGGGTCTGCATTATGATGGTGACTTCTGGCATTGTGTAATTGATAAATGGAGACGATGTCAGTCCCCATGGGTGATGTTTGTCTGCACATGGCCAAAGGTATGTTTTATTTGCACTGCACTGTTTGCCTCACCCAATCTATGTTGCTATGGGACACAACCACTATTTTGCCACTGATGTGTTTGTTGTTCTGTGACCAGGAATCATCCATGCTGTTTGGCAGCTTTTTCCATGACAACACTTACCTTTTGGTCACTGTGATGATGGGGGTTTGGACCCCATTGCCACAATGTTCAAAATGTGCTTCAACTATGGACCCCACACTTACCTTTTGGTCACTGTGATGATGGGGGTTTAGACCCCATTCCCACAGTGGTCATGGTCTGCTTGCATTGTGAAGGCCACACACATTTTTGTGTGACACATGTGATAGGGGGTCACATTGTATGTTCAATGTCATGTTCAGTGTTGTAGGCATTTGACACAGACTACACACTCTTGTCATGATGTTGGGGGATGTCTTTTGCTGACATTCCTTATGTTGGAGTATGCTGGTTGTGTCATGCATTACCCATCCTATGAGTGGGGATGGTAGTAGTGACAGGCATCCAGCCCCCCATGATTAGGGGTGGTGGTTGTGGTAGGCATCCAGGCCCCCCTGAGTAGGGGTGGTGGTAGTGGTAGGCATCCAGGCCCCCATGAGTGGGGGTGGTGGTAGTGACAGGCATCCAGCCCCCCATGTGTAGGGGTGGTGGTAGTGGTAGGCATCCATCCCCCTATGAGTGGGGATGGTAGTAGTGGTAGGCATCCAGGCCCCCATGAGTAGGGGTGGTGGTAGTGGTAGGCATCAATTCCCCTATGAGTGGGGATGGTGGTAGTGACAGGCATCCAGCCCCCCCTGAGTAGGGGTGGTGGTAGTGGTAGGCATCCAGGCCCCCATGAGTAGGGGTGGTGGTAGTGGTAGGCATCCAGCCCCCCCTGAGTAGGGGTGGTGGTAGTGGTAGGCATCCAGGCCCCCATGAGTAGGGGTGGTGGTAGTGGTAGGCATCCAGGCCCCCATGAGTAGGGGTGGTGGTAGTGGTAGGCATCCAGGCCCCCATGAGTGGGGGTGGTGGTAGTGACAGGCATCCAGCCCCCCCTGAGTAGGGGTGGTGGTAGTGGTAGGCATCCAGGCCCCCATGAGTAGGGGTGGTGGTAGTGGTAGGCATCAATTCCCCTATGCGTGGGGATGGTGGTAGTGCTAGGCATCCAGCCCCCTCCTGAGTAGGGGTGTGGTAGTGGTAGCCATCAGGCCCCTATGGGTGTGTATGGCATTGGTGATAGCCATCCCGCCCCTATGGTTCTGCTGTTGCTAGTGTGCGTCATTTCTACATCCCTATGTGTGTGTGACATATGTCGGGTACGTGTCGTTTGTTTGTATAGTGGGTGTTTGACTTACCGTCTGCGCCGTACGCGTCCGTACCGGTTCCGGTAATAGATGTACAGTATTGGTAGGACCTGCGCGATGGGATTCATTGTTGGTTCGTCTCGTTCGGGTTTCTCGTGGCTTCGACTCGTACTCGTAGCTGGCTTGTTCGTCTCGTAGCCGTAGATCGTCTTGTGGCGCGAATCGGAGCTTATGTGCAGCTCTCCCGGATGCTCTGACGTGCCGGACGTAGCGACCAGTTCGGCGCGTACGGAGTGCGCATCGTACTTGTCCGGCCGGAAGGTGCTGTGTATTTATTTCCGTGCGACTCGATTCGGCGTTTCCGGATCCAGCTCGGTCGGGGAACTGGAGCTGGAATGGGTACGTACGGCTCGCTCAAAATTTTAGCAGTAATGCGCATCGTACTTGCTCGCTCGGACGACTGTTCGAATCGTTCGGGAAAAACGCGTTCGGCTCGTATTTTTTCCGGACGAATCGTGTTCGGTGCGCTTCCGGCCGAGATCGGAATTGACCCCTATGTGTTTAGTACTGTATGATACATTCTCATTTCTATGACACTATTATAATTTTGTACTTTTTAAAAATACTTTGGGTGAGGGAGTTACAAAATATGCACATTCTTAATGCTACGTTATTTGTGTACAATGTGGTATTGCTTTTTTTAAAGTTTTGCCCTGAAATTGAAACAGGCTTTTTGGTACCACTGAAAAAATGAGCAAATTCACCATTTACATTTGTTACAGTTACACCAAGGGGCAATTTTGTCATCTTATGTTTCATAAATGAGAGAAAAGAAATGGAAAAAAGAGAATGTATACGCTGTGTCTGGTCTAAGTCAAGTTTCTGTATTCGAGGGACAACCATTGTAATGAAAATGTTCCATTCACTTTGTGTTATGTAGGCACGTGTGTTTGAACATGTGCACGTATGTGTTTGTGTAAATCTGTGAAAGTGTGTGAGGCAGTGTGTCTGTGTCGGTGTGTTTGTGTGTAAATGTCTGCATCTACTCCCTATTCCTTCCTAATCCAGCTTCTTAGGCTGCACTGCAGTACAAATGGTGAATGGAAGCCAGGTGTATTGAGTATTTGTGAGCACAAAGCAGGATCTTCTATCTGTCACTGTTGTGCTCTCAGCTCTAGCTGCCTCCACCAACAGCTGCTTTAGATATCACTATCGGCTCCCAGACATTTGCTCCTATTGATCAGTGTAGAATTGGATATACCTGGTGTTGAGGAAGGAAGATGAACATAAAGTGAAAAATTACCACAGTAAACACATTAATCTACAAAGATGTATTAGTGGCATGATACACACTGGTAAACAACCACGGCTCACTGATTTATCACGGTTTGCTAAAGGAACATAGGGGCATATTAACAAGGGCAGTATCACCGCTTTAGCGGCACTTTTTGCCGCTAAAGCGGCGATATTTTCATCGCCCTATTTACAAGGTGGTGCTAACATGCATTAGCGCATGTTAGCACACCTTTAGCAGACGCCTTGCTTTGCATCTCTAATGAGATGCAAAGTGGGCATCACTGGGCGTACCCCTGACGGACTACCTTGTAAAATATCACGAAATGTACATCGCGATATTTACAAGGAGGCCCACGCATTTTAGCAGACGTTAGTTTTTGGCGAAAACCACGGTTTTCGCCAAAAACTAACGTCTGCTAAAATGCTGACTTACCTATACCTAACAATGGGGGTGGATTATGCTGATACGACCACAGGGTCGTATCAGCAAGGTTATCGCCGTTTTCCATGGAACATCGCTGGAAAACCAGCAATGTTCCATGGAAAACACCGCTGTCGCTGGAAAATTATCGCCATTGCGCTATGCGTTGTGTAATACAGCGATAGCATGGCGATAATTGCCAGCGATAGCCGGCGATAAAAAAAATCTCGCTAAGAGCGGCCAGCGATAATTATTGCTGCTGCTTGATAATATGCCCCATAGTGCTTCTGGGTCATTGGAAACTGGCTCATGACAAGATATCCACCACTCACAGAAATGGACAACCCCCCAAAAAAGAGACAAAGAGTGGATATGAAGAAAGACAAGAAGAAGTAAGGAGGCAGAGACTGATTCACAAAGCAACAAGGTCACAATAATATATGTAACAAGAAACCTTCAATGTGTGAGCTGAGTCAGCACATGACTGAAGGAGGTGCAAGGGGGGATGGGGACTGTGATAAACTTCAAAATGGAATAGATGACCATGTAGAAGAAAATGTGTTTAAAATGCCAAATTGAAGTTAAAAGAGGCAGTGGCAGAATGTGATGAATACTGAAAAAGGGCCTGCATTAAATTAGTAAGCCTGCATTTGATATCATGTACACAACTAAAGTAAGGTTAAGTGAGAGTAGTGAGAGGGTTGTTTAGTTTTGCTGGAGGGCTGACTAACTTTACAATGGCCGGAGAGGCATTTGACGTGGAGAGAAAATACTTCGCTGAGGAATGTTCACAGGTCACGCAGGGGGCTTGAGGAGCCATAGGCCGAAACAGATAGCTAAAAAGTGACCCATATTTACAAATCAAGTCAGTTTTGAACTTGTAAAGACATACTTATGGGTATTTTGTAAGGTATGGGAGGATGCATGTATTTGTGTTAGCTGCAGGCAATGTTTGTGGGAATATCAGAGAACTCATGAGTAAAACCGGCCCACCTTGCCATAAAACAAGCCCATAAACTGTTAAAAAAAATGGCCCTCACACTGATCTGTCAGACCAGCCCATCAAGCACTGTCTGATTGCCCTATAGGCTAGCAGTAGCGGTCCGTGGTAGGAGTGCCGGCCGGTGACGTGGGGTGAGGGAGGGGCAGGGTGGGGGGTAGTAAACCACGGATTACGGCCAAATACAGGTAAGTAAACATTTAAATAAATAAAACGAATTTCGTTGTGAGCGCTGCATCGCCAAATGCGATGCAGTGCGCGCAACGAAATTCGTTTTATTTATTTAAATGTTTACTTACCTGTATTCGGCCGTAATCCATGGTTTACTACCCCCCACCCTGCCCCTCCCCCGCCCCACGTCACTGCCCGGCCGGCACTCCTACCACGGACCGCTACTGTAGGCTAGTCCGACACTGAGAACTGGCTAAGCCAAATGGTCTTGCCTATGCGAGATCCATTGGTTTTGTCAATGTTTTTTTTTTTTAGCCATGTTGCACAGCAGTGCAGTAGCTGTTCCACATGGCTGAAAGTAAAACAAAATAAAAGAGCTATATCGTGGTCAATGCTCACTGCATCATAACATTGTTTTTTAAATTTTCAGGCATGTTGTACAGCAGCTGTTCTGCTGTGCAACATGGCTAAAAAAGTATGCCCAACCTGAATGGAGGAGTGAGGGGAAGGGGAAGAAGGATGTGTTGTGTGGGCAAAGAAGCAGACTTTGGAACTGAGGAACCAACTTCTTGTGATTCTGGGCAAATCACTTAATCTCCCCTGCCTGAAAACAATTAATGTGAACTTGTGTAATGTAACTGGTGCTCATGCAAAGCACGTAGGTGAATAGAGTGAGACAGAAGTGAACACTGATACACACTAATCACAGAGAAACAAAAAAGTGTATGAGCGCAGACAGTAGTGACATGGGGGAAAAACTGTAAAGGTAGGAAGCAGACAGTGGGCTGTGTATAAAACAGGACAGTTCTTCACTCACGAAATCAAATGAAATGCTTCATAGACACCACATCAATTGCAGCCTAGGAGCCTTGATGAAAGAAAGATTGACTAATAACTTGTGCATCCTGCAAGACACAGTTTGAAAAGTAGCCTTCGGTTGATTTTACAGAATGACAAAGTTCCCCAAAAAGTGTCACCACCAAGGTACAAAACAAGTCTAATCCAAAAGTTGCTGTCATTACGCTGGCTCGTTTTCTCCTGTGGTATTGTGCTAACAACTTGCCCCTGGTGTTGTTTTCTCTTCCTCTGCTGGCTGAAGCTGTTGAAAGACAGGGAGAGGGATGCCCAGATTCATTTAGCTTGTCTCAATGTACAAAAAAAGCATCTGAAAATAAGTCTTTATGGTTTGATTAATAAAAACCATTGCGATGCTCAATAAAACACATTATAAAACACATAGAACATTCACATCTGAACCGTCGCCATAAACGTGTGCATAGCAGAGTTCATCATCTATAAGTCCATTTAAAATGGCACTTGCAAAGCTATTAACCCTCTATTCCATGCATTAATTAAGCGAAGTCGGGAGAGGGACCCCTCAACCTACCCTACTACTCAAGAATATTGGCCGCATAAGCATATATGCACTGGGGCTTAACAGCAAATGCATAGATGTTAAAAATGCCTAGGGGAGAGTGGCTATTAATGTCACAACTCGCTCCCTGCATTCTCGTGTCCACCACCAGGGGGCCGAATTGTGGTGCTTCCCAGTGTTCTAACAAGCTTTCAGACCCTCCCCTTCATGTACATACTGACTTCCAGCCATTTCAACACTATTTGGGAATTGACATCCATTCCCAATCCATGCCGGGTTTTGTGGAAGCCATCCTGCTCATGCCTGAAACTCCATTACCCAGAATTCCCTGCTCACTGCTTCGTCTCCACCCCTGCAGGCCAAGGATGGGTGGAGGAATTCACCTCACCTGTGGCTGGCTGCTGCTAGCCTGCTCACACCTGATGCATGTGATTAATGTGAGCTCTTTTAAGCCCCAGCTCCCTTCAGCCCAGTGTTGGTCATTGTAGCTGTTTACCGGTGAGACCGATCCTTGTTTACAGTGCTCCCTGAGCTTTTGCTATTGTTTCCAGTGTTTCCTGAGCTTTAGTTATGCCTTGTTCCTGACCTGCTGCTGTTTTCCTTGTTCCTGAATTAGCACTGCCTGCAGTGCTACCTTGACCCCTGAGCCTTAGTATTCCTTGTTCCTGAACTGCAGCAGTTTCCCTTCTCCTGAATTAGCACTGCCTGCAGTGCTCTTGTTTCCTGAGTTCCTGAGCTATAGCTATTCCTTGTACCTGAATTAGCACTGCCTGCAGTGCTCTTGTTTCCTGAGTTCCTGAGCTAGTTATACTTTGTTCCTGTTCCTGGTCCTGGGCTTCAGCTATTTCTTGTTCCTGATTTGCATTGCTTGCAGTGCTCTCTTGACTCCTTGTTTCCTGAGCTGTAGCTAATTCCCTGTTCCTGAACCAGCACTGCCTGCAGGGCTACCTAGACTCCTGAGCTTTAGCTCAGTTCTTGTTCCTGCCCCAGCTCTGCCTTCTATGCTACTTTGTTTTCTTGATTTCTTAACCTGCACTATTCTAGTATACCCTTGTAGCTTCCCCTTCTGTATATCCCTTTCCAGTCCCTGCCTTTTTTTTCCCAATTCATTGGTTCCAGTTCCTAGTTTGCTGTCTTTCTATTCTGCTGTCTTGCTTCTGTTGCCTTGTATGTTTGTTACCTGCTTTCTGCCAAGTGTGCCCAGTGATTTCCTTCCTTTCCTGTTAAGCACTCCTCCTTGCTAGCTCCTTGTCTGTTGTGCTTGTGTTTAGTTCTACCCCTTGCTGTTACTGCCTTGCGTGTTCCTGTTTGATCGCCAGGATCCATGGGCACAGCTGACTACCTAGGTGGTGTTTCTTGTTCACTGTGAGTATTGTCTTTGAGTTACATTTATAACATCACCATAGGTATAAGCTCCACAGACCCTGCCTTTGCATGCATATCCTACATGTGGGTATTTGCAGTCAGTATCTGTAACAGTAATTGTGGGTAAGAAACTTACTGAGCTTCAATCTTACCGTGTGGAGCTCCTGAGTGCTTTACCCCACACTCCCCTTTATTGTTAATGTTGTTTCATATATATGTCTTGCACATTCGTCCTGGGTGTAGTTTTTCTGAAAGCTAAATTGCCTCATGTGTGCCCTTTCTTCTGAGTCTTACCCATCTTGTTCACTTCTACAGGCTTCCCCTTTGGATCCCTTTTTCTCCTCTGACTCCCTGTATGATCCTGGGCAGCGCTGTACTCCTCTTTCTGTGTTTGTTTTCTACCCAGTTTCCAGTCCTTGCCCAAGTCCCTGACTGTGTTCCCCACATAGTCCTGGACAGTCCCTGACAATTAAAGTGCACATGCTCATGGTAAGGTCTACGCTGGCAGCAGAGCAGCCATAATTAACAAGTGATCATTTGGACAGGGAGAAAGCGGTGTGAATAGGTCTCTTTACTACGCATGCAATAGATTGCATGCAATTACAACGCGGTCGAACAACGACCACGTTGTTACATCGCGAACCATTGCATCGCAAGTCGTTACAATGACTTGCTGTAGGGGGCGCGCTGGATTTAGGAATAGTATTATTTACTATTCCTACTCCAGTTTGTGCAACAGCAGGGAAGGTGTTGGATTGTAGATCCAACACCTTGTGCCCCCTATCGCAAGTCGTTGTAACAACTTGCGATGTAATGGTTCGTGATGTTACAACGCGGTCGTTGTAACAACCGCGTTGTAATGGCATGCGATCTATCGCATGCGATCTAAACGCTGTTTCCCAAGCGGTGTCATTAAAGTGCTAGTGTCTCCCCCTCCTTGCACCTCCCTGCAAGGTGTGTAAAACTACGTGTGGCCTGTAGTACAATTGCGCTAGTTAAGTTGCCTATAGCAATGTGCCGGTTTAAAAGAAGTGCACATTGCAGTTTATAAGATGGCCTGTGGAAATTAGTTCTAATAGGCCTTCTTTATAACTAGAGCAAGCATGCCTAGAAGTGCTCTGCCCTCCCTAAAGAGGCACACCCCTACTTCCACTAGAAGTTGCTTTAGACAGTGTGGGGTTAGCTGCAAGTGCAAATTAAAAACAGAGGGCATTATGTGGATTAAAGTGCAAATGCTCATTGTATAATCTAAGACAGTTGCAGAGCATTTTTTTAGTGGATCTCACAAGGATCAAAAGCAAATAGTACTTGGTGTTGTTTTAGCATCATCGACTACCCCGCAGGGCGGCACACTGTGCCAAGTGAGTTTAGGCCAAAGGAACCTGTTGGCTTTAGGGAAACTACGGGCCCAGTAATGCTACAGGTCACTCAACAATGCAAACTAGTCTCTTATAACTGTTCTCTCCTCCCCTACTACCACAGGATCCTTAGCCAAACCCTTTTTCCCAAACCTCTGGAGGAATTTGACCGTTGCACAGTTCAACAAGGCATCCGTTGGTTCGAAGCAGGCCATCACTGCCTCACTAGATGACCTTATTCCTCAGTCATTCCATTTCATGCGCAGGAGCACCCGCGATCCTCCAGAACCGAACCACACAAGCAGAGTACATGAAGAATGTCCTCTGGCCCTTGTTCACATAGCCAGCAGATCTCTTGTTCTTCCCTTCTTTTCCATGGGGGATATTGTCTTAGGATAGGTAAGATGCCCAGCCTGTGTTTCAGGAACTGCACCTTCACCTGATTGCTGTAGGATTCACTTAGGTTGCACTGCGGTTTCATTCTGGCATAACTACGTGTCATCCATCCATGTCTATGTTTGGACAAGCTGGCTTTATCCTCAATCATTGAAAGCAGCTGCATGCTGGAATTAGCCCTTTTTTTAAACTCCAGGTGGCCTTAATGGACAAAAAAGCATCGGAACCGGTTAGAGCCAAGTGCCAAGCTGGAACATGAGAGCACACAAGAAGAAAACAACACAGGGCAGTTCTACAAATTCATTTGGGCAATGTCAACAATAGAAAAAGAGGGCACTGTAATGATTCTGTTCTGGTAAACATTATGCCCAAACTGAATGGAGCAGTGGGTGGGAGGGGGAAGAAGGATGTGGTGCAATTGGCAAATATGCTGACTTCATAAATGAGGCACCAGGTTCGCCTCTCCGCATCACCTCAGCAGCCTGTGATTTTGGGCAGATTCTTGATCTCCCCTGCCTTGATGAAAGTGAATGTGAACTTGTGCAAGATAACTGGTGCTGATGTAAAGCGCCCCATTACCTTGCAGGTCACGCTATTCTGAAATGCAGCGAAAAGAAAAGTACCTCAATCACAGTGGAGGGACACTAATTAAAGTACATCAATCTCTTTTTGGCCCATGGGCCACACAAAGACCAGGAAGTGACAACAATGTGCATGCTTTCATATTGGAAGGCAGCAAAGAAGAGTGACAATCTTGCCAATGAATGGTAAGTAATGGGCAGGCTACAAACCCAATTTGTAGGGATTTTAGAGGTTTTTTTTAGGATACAATAGATTGTCGCTAAGCTACAGCACAGTCTGTAGGGTCAACTTAAAAAGGTATTTCTCTCAGTTCCCAAACTATTGTTCCTAACCATAAGGTCACAGATTCTTGAAGTCAGTGTACATAGCGCTAACACAGTAAAGGCATGCAGCCCTTAGGTGCCCTTATTGAAGTGAAAAATTAATTTCTACTTTTTATTGGTAGGCAAAAAGGCATGTAAGCTCGTTTCGTGTGTGCAAATTAAAAATGTTGATGACTCATTGATATGTTTGTTTACGCTCCTGAAAAGCAGGTGCCACATTCATTGGATATGTATTGCTCAACTTTCGGCAGTTAGCAGGTATCAGCAGAATTTTAGGGGCATATTATCAAGGGGCCGCGATAAGATTATCGCCGCTTTAGCGTCCGTTTTCGGGCGAAAAGCGGCGATAAAATTATCGCTATATTAACAAGGACACGCTAGCGTGTGTTTCCTTGCCTTAGCGCCCGTTGTCAGCACGCCTCGCATCGCATCGCTAATGAGATGCAAAGGAGGCGTGCCTGACAAAACCCCACGTGAAAATATCCCTAACCCAGCTTCGCGATATTATCAACGAGGGGTAGCGATATTTGAAATCCCGTTAACTATGCCTTAACGCTGGAATTTAACGTCTGTTAAATTCCAGACTAAGACATACCTAACATGGGGGTGGATTGTGTGGCTAAGACCACAGGCCCTATCATCAAGGATATCGCTGTTTTCCATGGAACATCGCTGGAAAACCAGCGATGTTCCATGGAAAACACCGCTATCACTGGAATAATTATCGCCATTGCGCTAAGCGTTGTTAATACAGCGCTAGCATGGCGATAATTTCCAGCGATAGCCGGCAATAACTAATCTCACGCTAAGCGCGGCCAGCGATAATTTTCGCTGCCGCTTGATAATATGCCCCTTAGTTCCTTCAGTGGAATTGAATGAAGTGCACATTTAAAGTTCCAGAGATTCTGTACTTCACCGAATGGCAAAGTTATCCAGTTCAAAATGTTTTTGCAAAACTACACATACAACAAGCGTTTCACAGAACTAGGTGATATTTTTAGGCACAGGTGGTCCTTCAAGGTGGCTAGCTTTTCTGTAGTCATCAGTATAGTCAAGAAATGGTGAAATGGTATGCCAAGTTGAAGGTCATGGTGGCCAAAGGAAAGTTACAGACACCCTCCTAACATGAACCTGTGGGCATTCACAAATTTTATCAAGGTCTGTTTTCACCTTACTACACATGAAATGGCACTCTAAAAACAGGTTAAACTAAGTGGTGTATTGGAGTGTAACAGTCATCTGCAGGCGGATGTTGAAGGAAAATATTTTTCCAAGCTGGGCAATGGTTTTCAAGTGAAAAAGAACACAGGCAAAATATGTCCAAATGCACATTTTACCTAAACATTAACCAATGGAATTTCCACCATTAAACAATTAGTGTAAACAGATTTATTCCCCTAAATCTCCGTTTTTTTATATGGTATGATGTATCCATTTGAATTACTTTGCTTAACTAAAAGGGTTGTAACCTGTGAAAGTCACTGGAACACGCCTTTAATTGTAGATTTACTCTTTTTAGGTTTCGCCTGCACAGTGCTTGCGCTGTGCTTGTGAAATGTCTTGTATTTAATATATCTTAAAAGGGTGCTCTTATTAGTTCCCATAGCCGAATTATTGTGTTCGTTCGAGTTTATGTGGAACTTTTTTTTTTTTTTATACACTTCTCCTGGCTGCACGCATTTACAATACTTCTACTAAAGCTGTTCACACTGTTTAAGCCCGTTTCATTGTCAAGATAAGATCTCCTCCCACTATTTATGATACTTCTACTAAAGCTGTTCACACTGTTTATGCCCCATTCACTGTCAAGATAAGATCTCTTCCCACGAAAAAGGCATACAGCTGCTAACATTATGCTGGAATACTTGCTTTTTATTACTTAGTTGTGTAAAGCAGAGGCTTTAGACTTAGAACGCTTGTGGCATTTCATATTCATGCCTCAGTACCTTTCTTTGCACTCTGTAGGCATTATTGGGAAGATTTTTCAACTTAATCTATTTGGTCATTATGTGCAAATTCTAAATGATGTAATAAACATTGCATGTTAAAAGTAAAGTTAATATACAAGAACTGTGCCATATTTTACTACTAAACAGGCAGTCAAAAGTGCTGTTACCTTGCAGACAACAGGGTCATGATTTGAATGGTGCAGCAGGTGCAGTGGCACTGGGCCAAAAAGTTGTAAGGACTCATTTAAACACCGAATATTGCTATATTTTACTACTATACAGGCAGTTATAATTGCAGTTACCTTGCAGCTAAAAGGGGCTTGATTTAATTGGTGAAGTAGGTGCAGTGGCACTGGGGCAAAAAGCTATCATAACTTCACTAAACACCAAATATTTCTATATTTTACTACTAAACAGGCAGTCACAAGTGCAGTTATCTAGCAAGTACTAGGATCATGGTTTCAATAGTGCAGCAAGAGAGGTGGCTTCGAGACCAAAAGCTCCAGGCACCACACTAAACACCGATTATTGATATATTTTACAACTAAACCGGCAGTCACAAGTGCAGCTATCTTTCAGGCACTAGGGTCATGACGTGCAGTGGCACCAGGGCCACAAGTTATCATAATTCCATTAAACACCAAATAGTGATATATTCTACTACTAAACAGCCACTAAAAGTGTGGTTATCTTGCAGGCTACAGTGTCATTATTTGAATGGTGCAGCAGGTGCAGTGGCCCTAGGCCCAAAAGTTGTTAGAATTTCTCTAAACAACTAATATTGCTATATTTTTCAACTAAACAGGCAGTCATAAATGCAGTTATTTAGCAAGCACTAGGGTCATGATTTCAATAGTGCAGCAGGTGCAGTGGCTCCAGAACCAAAAGCTCCAGGCACCTCACTTAACACCTAATATTGCTATATTTTATTCCTAAACAGGCAACCACAAGTGCAGCAACCTTGCAGACAACAGGGTCATGATTTGAATTGTGCAGTAGGTGCAGTAGCTCTGGACCCAAAAGCTGTCAGAACTCCTCTAAACACATGATATTGCTATATTTGACTAGTAAACAGGCAGTCACAATTGCAGTTACCTTGCAGTTAAAAGGGACTTGATTTGAATGGTGCAGCAGGTGCAGTGGCACTGAGGCCAACAGCTCTAGGGATCCCACTTAACTCAGATTAGTGCTAAATTTTGCTACTAAACACGACAGTCACAAGTGCATTTATCTAGCAGGCAGTATGGTCATGATTTGAACGGTGCAGCAGGTGCAGTAACACCAGGACCAAAAGCTGTAAGCACATCACTAAGGGCCATATGTACGAACACAGTTTCCCATAGACACAGAATGGGTAAAAACCTTTGATACATCTGGCCCTAAACATCTAATATTGCTATATTTTACTGCTAAACAGGCAGTCACAAGTGCTGTTACCTTGCAGAGAACAGGGTCATGATTTGAATGGTGCCACGGGTGCAGTGGCACTGGGCCCAAAGATTTTCATAACTCTTCTAAACACACTTATATTGCTTTATTTTACTACTATACAGGCAGACACAATTGCACTTATCTTGCAGTTAAAAGGGGCTTGATTTGAATGGTGCAGCAGGTGCAGTGGCACCGGGGCAAAAAGCTCTAGGGACCCCACTAAACGCAGAAGATTTCTAACTTTTATTACTAAACAGGCAGTCACAAGTGCAGTTATCTATCAGGCACTAGGGCCATGATTTCAATGGTGATTCAGGTGCAGTGGCACCGGGGCCAAAAGTTGTCAGAACTCCTCTAAACGCCAAACATTGCTATATTTAACTTCTAAATAAGCAGTCACAACTGTAGTTACCTTGCAGGCACTAGGGTCATGATTTGAATGGTGCAGCAAGTGCAGTGATACCGGGGCCTAAAGCTCTAGGAAACCATCTAAACACTTAATATTGCAAAGGTTTACTACTAAACAGGCAGTCACAAATGCAGTTACCTTACAGGCAATAGGGTCATGATTGGAATGGTGCAGCAGATGCAATGGCACCGGGGCCAAAAGCTGTCATATCTCCTCTAAACACCAAATATTGCTATATTTTACTACTAAAATGGCAATCACAAATGCAGGTATCTTGCAGGCACTAGGGGCATGATTTGAATGGTGCAGCAGGTGCAGTGGCACTGGGCTCAAAAGTTGACAGAACTCTTCTAATCACATAATATTGTTATTACATCAATTAATTCTATTATTTCTCTCTTTCAATTTTTAAAATTTTGCTGTCACTTACCCGGTCTATACCACTAGTAACAGCACAATATATTTCCATTTTGTACAGAAACAAGTCATAACGCTTTAACAGACTTTATATAACTTTCTGTAACTTATATTATACAACTACTCAGCAAGCTACAACTCACAACAAAAAACAGCTTATTATTAATCACATAGGCAAAACCTAATGCATTTACCAATGCTTGTTTGCAAATCTGCCCCTAATTTACGAGTGCATGGTGTTGTTTTGTTATTTAGGAGCTTACTTTAAATTTGATTGATAACTGAGAAATTATTATGATTTTTAAGGACTTTTATGGAAGCTGACTTCTTGTGCTGTTAAGATTTGTAATTATCTACCTTTTCCTGTCAGATTAAGGATTTTAACGTATTCCTGAATTTAGAGGATTACGTTACACTTTCATATGGAAAATTGTTTTATTAATTGGGCTTCTATAAAACGTTGCAGACCTAATGGGGTAAAAAGCTAAAAAAGAAATTGAGCAAACGCTCACATACTGACCTCATTTTACCAGAGACCGAGGAGTTGCTTTTCTGCAGCTGTCTTCTTTTCCAATTCTGTCATGTGCCTAGAGCACTGGTACTCATAGTACGGCCCGCGGGCCGCCAGCGGCCCGGCAGGCCTTCATTGGCGGCCCACGGACCTTGCCTTGCAGTTTCCACGGCCCGCAGTAAACACAGAAGATGACCGCAGGAGCATACGTAGTGACTACATATTAAATAGGTATTCACTACGTATGCTCCTGCGGCCATCTTCTGTGTTTACTGCCAGCCCCTGTGACGTCAGGGCACCTTCGGAAAGCTTCACAAAAGGCCCTTTAAAAGTCAGCTGTAAGCGCTTTCACAGCTGACTTTTAAAAGGGCCTTTTGGGAAGCTTCCTAGTTTGGACAAAGACAGATAGAGGCGCAGAGACAGATAGAGGCGCAGAGACAGATAGAGGCGCAGAGACAGATAGAGGCGCAGAGACAGATAGAGGCACAGAGACAGATAGAGGCGCAGAGACAGATAGAGTCAGAGAGACAGAGTCAGAGAGACAGATAGAGACAGGGACAGATAGAGACAGGGACAGATAGAGACAGGGACAGATAGAGACAGGGTCAGAGATAGAGACAGGGACAGAGACAGAGATAGAGACAGGGACAGACAGGGACAGAGACAGGGACAGACAGGGACAGACTGGGACAGGGACAGACCGGGACAGGGACAGACAGAGACAGGGACAGACAGATAGAGACAGAGACAGGGACAAACAGGGACAGACAGATAGAGAGGGACAGACAAGGACAGACAGATAGAGACAGAGACAGGGAGAGAC
Organism: Calotriton arnoldi; assembly: GCA_963921515.1. Classification (NCBI taxonomy): domain Eukaryota; kingdom Metazoa; phylum Chordata; class Amphibia; order Caudata; family Salamandridae; genus Calotriton; species Calotriton arnoldi. The sequence continues at coordinate 692,597 of CAWUFW010000874.1, read as the reverse complement.
AGGGACAGACAGACAGGGACAGACAGATAGAGACAGGGACAGACAGAAACAGGGACAGACAGATAGAGACAGGGACAGGCAGAGACAGGGACAGAACGAGACAGGGACAGACAGATAGAGACAGGGACAGACAGGGACAGGGACAGAGACATGGACAGAGACAGCTAGAGACAGAGACAGGGACAGAGACAGGGACAGACAGGGACAGACAGAGACAGGGACAGACAGAGACAGGGACAGACAGATAGAGACAGGGACAGACAGATAGAGACAGGGACAAACAGATAGAGACAGGGACGGACAGACAGAGACCGGGACAGACAGATAGAGACCGGGACAGACAGATAGAGACAGGGACAGACAGATAGAGACAGGGACAGACAGATACAGACAGGGACAGACAGACAGGGACAGACAGAGACAGGGACAGACAGAGACAGGGACAGACAGATAGACACAGAGACAGGGACAGACAAAGATAGGGACAGACAGATAGAGACAGAGACAGATAGAGACATAGACAGATAGAGGGATAGAAGATAGAGGGATAGAAGATAGAGAGATAGAAGATAGAGAGAGATAGAGATAGAGATAGATAGAGATAGAGATAGCTAGAGAGAGAGATAGCTAGAGTCAGATAGAGAGAGAGGTAGCTAGAGATAGAGAGATAGCGATAGCTAGAGAGAGAGAGAGAGAGAGAGATAGAGAGAGATAGAGATAGAGCGAGATAGAGAGAGAGATAGAGATAGATAGATAGATAGATAGATAGATAGATAGATAGATAGATAGATAGATAGATAGATAGATAGATGCATGTCGGGTCTGGTGGCTCAGTGGACGAATGCGTCCACTGCAGGGGCCTGTGTTCAACCTCATGGTCACAGGTTTTTTTTCTTGCCCTAGCCCCGCCCCCGCCCCCACTGACCCCGCCCCCACCGGTGCGGCCCTCAGCCACAAACCACACTCTAAATTTGGCCCCCCGAGAGAAAGTTTGTGAGTACCCATGGCCTAGAGAGAGCTTTGTCGAGGTTAGACACTAATCTTGAATCTTCTTAATGGTTTGAAGAGTTGTCTAAGATGGCTTCTTAAACTGATAATTTTTTTGTTGATAAGAAAACATTGATGTTTGGACTTTGGCAACGAAATGCACAAAAATATCCAAATGTAACTTTTTTTTTAAATTGTAATTGTGTTTTTTTCTATTAGCTGCTTTTAATCACCAATGGAGGCGTGTGCGGGGTAGATCTGAGCTGTTCATCCTGTTGTCTAATGAGATTATTGACCACATAAAGGAAGAGATCAGAAAATATGAATCACAGACTGTGGCGAAAGGCCGGCGTTATAAGTAACTCGTTCTTCTGGTTTGCAGGCTGGCGATTCATTTAGAAATAAATCCCTCTTGATCTGTTAATCATTACTTTGGAGGTCAGCTGGGAAACGAATCCCGAGGCAAAACACTTTCACTAATGTTTTTAAGTGCCAGCAAGATTCTGGTTCCCGGGTCCTTTTCACTTACTTGGTAGATGAACTCACAGTCAAAAACAGAGACATCCGGCCTTCAGTCGCCAAGGTGACCCACCAGCTCTAGAAACTTCACTCGGAGCACGTCGAAGATAGCACGTGACCCAATAATACTACTGTCATCATTACGAGCTAGACTGTGACGTAAGTGAAATTCATCCATTCACGTGGGGTGTATATTTACTTCTCTGATGCGTCCCTCACTTTTACATCTACGATACATGTTTAATGAAAAAGTTTACAGAAATCTACTTTAAAGTTTGCCATTTCCCTAATGTGTAATTGTGCTCACTGAGGAAAGGCAGCACCTTTATCCAATAGCATGTTTTCTTATTTTACTCCCTATTTTTCCTTGCGGACAAACATTTTTTCCTTACACCCTCGTGAAGATTGGGAGTGTTTCCTCCCCTCTTTCCCTCTTAAAAATAGATTCACTTGTGCCCTTAACAGCAGTGAACATCTGACCGTTTCCTTGAGGGAACGGGTCAGAGAGCAATTTGTAAATACCACAAAATTACGTTTGTGGGTGTTCAAAACCTTTCGGGACTATTCATGAATTGGAGCACTACCCACCCCTTAAGTGAGTTTTACTACTATCTAATATTACATGAACATGGGGCAATATTGCACGAGTAAAAGGATTTATGTCTGCAAAGTCAACTTTTTGTTCTCGCAAGCCTGATTTACAAGTGCAAATGGATTTATGACTTGGCAGTCCTATTTTACTGGTGGTTAACTCATAAAAAAGAGCTTCACTTCGACGTGGAAACAATTAATTTTATGCCAAAGTTTAACTTCTTTTAATGAAGAGCATAAAATGCCATAGTTGGGCAACAAAATGCCCATATAAAATGTTTTACATGTGTAAAATATATTGGAATTAAGTAGCAACATCAAACAAAATACTTGCCATTCCTAATACAGTGCCAAAAGGGTGTGCCGCCCCCCCTGCACATTTTAGTGCAGGAACACAGTGTCACCCATGCAATCTATTTTCAGGTTTCCAGTTACATTTGCATTCAGTCAAAGATTTCTTGACACACAGCTCCGTTATGGTCGCCAGCATTAGTTAATCTACTTACCAAACGTTTCATGTAATGGAGCGAAAATACATAAGGTAAAGTTCCACCACGGATGAGCTGATTAAGCCTAGGCGTCTCCCATCTGATGGTCCAACTATAGCTTAGTCCTCATGGATGTCCGCCAAGAGACTCTTGAAATAACCTTGGAGGTTGCATCAAGAAGGTTTCGCTAACAACTATCCCGTTTCGTCAAAAGCTGCAGCCGCAAACATGCATCCTCCGTTTACTCCGATAGCAATAATGGCGTGCTTTTTATGAGGCGTGCCATAATGTACTGCTGAAATTTCTAGGCACTGCCAGTAACAGGTGCTACAATAACTGAGTTTAATGCAATCTCTCTCTCTCTCTCTCTCTCTCTCTCTCTCTCTACCAATCTATCTATATATCTATCTATCTATCTATGTACCTACCTACCTACCTGTCTGTCTGTCTGTCTGTCTGTCTGTCTGAAACACACGCATACACCCAAAACCGAGTTCTCGTGGCCATGGCTATCTTGTTTGATAGAGACAAACAGAACCAGCAGTGGGCTACTGGAGATTAGAATCAAAATCCAGGTCTTCAATTTTTTCCTAAATACTTTTTTATCTCTGAGAATTTGGGTGAGATAATTCCTCAAATGTGCTCTTAGGACTCTAAAAGATTTCTTTTCACAGGAAATGTACCTGTACATAGGGACCACTAGGAGTCGGTGGGAAACTGAGTGTAATTATGGAAAGGGCTTGTAAGGAGTGAAGTGAATTGAAAGATAACAGGGTTGACTAGTATTGTAATATGTAGTGTAAAACACACAGGTGATTTGAAAGCAACGTTCTTCTAGAGGGGTAGCCAATGCAATGTTCTAGTCAGCCATGTGATCAAAATTACGCAGGCTAAAAACTGTCCCAGCCGCTGTATTTCAGATGAATTAGAGTCTTGCTAAATATGCTGAAGAGTGACCAAATAAAATATATTGCTGATACCTAGACATAAAACAAAAACTTTAGTGTTACCCCCCAAAAAACTCAGCCGACTCCAACTATGGCTTAGTCTTAGATGGTCAAAGAAGGCTAAGACCTTGAAACCTTGAGTGAGGAAACCAATAACAGTCTTTTATGTTATGGTTCACTAAAATGGTCACTGTTAGAAATTGGTGGGCTTATTTATGAGATTTTGGCATAGGGCACCTTGCTGTGCTGCCCTATGCCAAAGTGAAAGGTCGGGAATGCACCATATTTAAACAATACGGTGCATTCCAGTCCTTTCTCCCTGCGCTGACGCCGTTTCGGCAGCCTAGCACCAACATAGGAACACTTGCACCATGGTGAAAGGGTGCCTCCGTTGCATTCAGGACTGCTTTTGTGCAGGAAGGGCACCTTCCTGCTCAGAAGCAATCCTAAGAGACATTCGCTTCTTTACATGTATGCTGCAGAATGCAGCACACATGGAAAGAGGAAAAACCAATGATAAATAAACATATTTCTCCTCGATACGCCTCACCTCAGGACATGTACAGATTTGGCGCTTCCCCAGGTTTACATCACTTTGTGAATCTGGGGCAGGGTCAAATTCCATGGGTGTTGCATGGGAAACCTACTCCAACTTTTATGGAAAGCCTCCAAGGTACAGATTAAGGCAGCTCAACGATTTGCACTGCGTCAACTTACTCATGATTTATGAGGCCACTCAAAGCCACCCAAGGTGGCTTTGCGTGGCTTCATAAATCGAAATGAGAGCCTTGTGTCACATATGTTTCAATTTATGTGGTGCAAAAGTGACGCAGGGCCCCTGTGTCTCTAGTAAGCAGATATATTCACCCTGCCCAAGAAGGGACCACATCCTAGTCAGGGAAAGCTAGAGACACACTAAAAGAGAACCTGTGCTCACCCTCTGGTAGCTTGGCACAGAGGAGTCAGGCTTATCTAAAGAGGCAATGTGTAAAGCATTTGTGCAACACACACACACACACACACCACAGTAAGACAATGAAAACACCACAAAAATACTCCACACAGGTCTAACACTTGTCGCCACCAGCTGAAAGTGGGGAGATCTACCCAATCTCTAGGGAGTTCTCATCACTACGGCAGAAGAACCTAGATAGACCATCAGCATTCGTGTGGTCTACCCCAGGTCTGTGTTCCACCCTGATGTCCATTACATGTAGGGAGGGAAATGGGCCACCTCAACAATTTTGGATTCCACCCCTCATTTGCTTGAGCCACCTGAGGGGTCTGTGGTCAATCTGAATCAGGAAGTGAGTGCTGAACAGGTATGGCCTCAACTTCTTCAGTGCCCAGACCACAGTAAAAGCTTCTCTCTCTATAGCACTCCACCTCAGTTTGCTGAGGAAAAACCTCCTGGAGATAAAGGCTACAGGTTGGTTCAGACCCTCTTCATTTAACTATGATAAAACTGCCCCTATGACATGGTATTAGGTATCTGTTTGAACGATAAACTCCTTGGAGAAGTCAGGGGCCCTGAGCACAGGGCCTTCTTCAGGGAATCAAATGCTTTTTGGCATGCCTCTGTCCAAATCACAGTTCTGGGCTGCTTCTTAGAAGTCAGCTCTGTCAAGGGGGCAACAATGCTGCCATATCCCTTGACAAACCTCCTGTAGTACCCAAGGATGCGGAAGAATGCTCTGACCTCAGTCTGGGTTTTGGGGGGCTACCAGGCCATGATAGTCTCTATCTTGGCCTGGAAGAGTTGCACCTTAGCCCTGCCCCAAGTACACCACAGACTCCTGCCCTATCCGGCACTGAGGTCAGTTAACTTGCCATCAACTAGGTGTTGGTGCAGCTCTGGAAAACAAATATCAAGCATGTGCTCCTTTAAAAGTAAGTTGTACAGCCCTGAATAATCATCAACATTGCTGCCACTCAACCAGCCCTTCAGTGCATTGCTGGCATAATCTATGAAAGCCACCCATGTTTGTGATGAGATCTTGTGGCTGCCCCTGAATTCGGGCCTATAACTCTCAGAGGTCAGTACAAACGTACTGACTAGGATGGCCTTCATAGCAGTGTAGCATGTTTGGTCCTCTACGTCTAGTATAAGGAGTGTGTCCCTCCCTACCGCTGGCATATACCTCCATAAACTACTACCCCAGAGCTCCTCTGGACCTTGTGCACTCTCAGAGCCACTTCATAGGCTGCAAGCCATTTGTCTATGTCATCCTCACCACATAACTGGGCACCAAATCCTTTGGAATCCTGACTCTGAACACTGCAGGTATGCTTACACCATTGCTGCTGCTGGACCCCACTTGTAGGGCTCTAACATGCAGCTCCTTGAGGTTGAGCTAATGGGTCAATTTCCTCTCCTCTGTGGCCAGCCTCCTTTCTTCACAAGTCTGCTCAAACTTGACAAGATCTAGCTATAATTTTCTTTCCTCACCCTGTCTGCCAGCTCCTCTGTGGACAGGTTCCTGGAGGAGACACTGCTCTCTGGTCTGGGAACCATTATTGCTCCTGGCAAGTTGTTGGCCCCCTTCACAGGCAGTCCCAAATCCACATTGGAATCCAAAATCTGGTCACCCTCCTTCTCAGGAATTTCCTGCTCCTCATCCCCTGTAAGATCATCCCATGCGGCCTGGGTCTCTCCAGGCTCTCAAAGCCTTCAGTAGCTCCACCTTCCTGGTGAAACCTCTTGTAGACACTTGAAAGTCCTTACAGAAATCCTTCAGCTGGAGCCCTGTGTAAGATTCTGACCTGGCCAGCTCAAAATGAATTACTGCAGGTGCTGCTTCTCCAAAGTGAGAAATAGTTTTAGCAGAAAAATAAAAAGGCGAATTAGGGAGAATTGAAAAAGGCTTAAATTGGTCTTAGTATAGAGTTGTAGTGAACATTGAGTTGCTATATGGTATTGCACAAACACAAGTCCTATCCCACTGCTGTCACCAATGTTAGAAATTTGGTCTCTATTTGGCAGAGGTATGCACACTGTCCAAGTAGAGACCACAATCCTAGTCAGGATAAGCTGGAGACACACTAAAAGATAACCTGTGCTCACCCTCTGGTAGCTTGGCACAGAGCAGTCAGGCCTATCAAAAGAGGCAATGTATAAAGCATTTGTCAGTAGACACACACAGCAACACAATGGAAACACCACAAAAATACTTCACACAGGTCTAACAGTCAGCCACAGGAGCACCAATCTGTGGTTTGTGTGGTCCATATGACTAGGGGCCTGTACCGCAAACTATTTCCAAAAACAGGGACATTTGTGGGAAAAGAGAAACAGCATAGCTTCTCAGTGTGTCAGTAACCATTGTCACTACAGCACGCTCATCCGAGGTCAGATTCAACCAGGAAACTACTCGCCACCATGAGAATCATATCTATGTCTATACACATTACCAAGGAATGTCTAGTCTTTTGCTCCACTGTAAAATGCAAAACCTGCTGGGGAATGGCTCTCTGGAGCCATATAGGTATATCCCAATTCAAGTCCATCAGACATATGAAGTGCTTCTGATCCATAAGGATGTTAAATGTTTTCTAAAACAAGCAGTGACTGAACCTTTTAAAATGCCCATACAGCTAGAAAATGCTCCCTTTCAACTGCCAGGCTGTTCTGTTCTTGGGGCAACAGCCACCAGCTATTACAGCGAACTGTTAGTTTTCCCCTCTTCTCATTATTTTGGGACATAATTTAAAATGTTAGTCTGCACAAAGAAGGACTAATGGACATATGGAAAAATCAACACTAGCGTTTTACCCTTAGCGGCACATGCATCAAGGTATGATTTTGCGAGTCCTTAATTGCGATTATTAAGGAATCGCAATTAAGGACTCGCAAAAGCCTATGCATACAGGCCCAGAGAAATGAATGGGAAATTGCATGCGCAATTTGTGAGTACCAACTGGTACTCGCAAATTGCGCATGCAATTTCAAGGGTGCAAGGGCGTCAGAAGGACACCCTGTTGCACCCCTGAAATTGTGGTGTGCACCCATGTTGCGCACACACATGCCCCAAGGGCATGTGTGTGTGTAACCTGAAACTTTGAAAAATGCACTTTAGTGCATTTTTCAAAGTTTTTACAAATTACCGAACAGTTTAATTTCTCGGTTATTTGCGGCCCCAAATAGCAATATCGATATTTCAAAGTGCTTCTTGCATTGCATTTAAGGAATTGCAAATTGCGATTCCTTAAATGCAATTGCAATTTAGGAAATCGCAAGAAATTGCGATTACCTAAATTGCGCGTCCCCAACACTTTCATGCATCGCAAAAGGCCATTTTGCGAACGCAAATGGCCGATTTTTGCGAATCGCACCGTTTGCGCTCGCGAAAACCTTTGATGTATGTGCCCCATAGTCTTTTAAATGGTACAGGACTGGATTAACAGGATATCAGGATTTCAAGATGTACTCTGTATTACAACTTTAGAGGAACCAGCAAATGTCAATATGGGATAATTTTTTATTTCTTCTGTATTTGGTTAAGATTTGCAAACCCATGGCTTCAGGGACACCTGAAGAAGACACATAAAAAAAAAAAAAAGACAACTTTACAGTGCAGAGGCTACCTACAAGAAATGAGGACATGTGTCTCGAGTTCATGTGTGACATTTTGTGTGATTTATTAAAGTACCTTCAACCTTGAAACACAAGTTGAGTCAGCCCAGATATGCACAAGTCTCACTACTGACCACGAAGGTCCCTAGATCTGGCTAACTGTATATGTATCTGGGTGCTAGACCATTACAAATTACAGGTGAAAATATATAAATGGTTCTGAAGAAACAAACAGTGACCACCTTCTCACCTGCACATGTAACAGCCAGCACACTGGGGAGACTGCCTCCATTTCTAGTGAAGAGTTTGGGGGTTTCAGCAGATAGTTGTGGACATTTGATGTTGATGAGGTCAATTATTGCGAAAAAATGCAAAAAGATGCAAATCAATACATGGAACCAAGTTGTACCCGGCTGATGAGCCCATAACTAGGGCGAAATCGGTCTTGGGTTGTTTGTGTTCCGGTTCAGGGAGGACCTGGCTTGGCAGTTCGGGCTGGACTATTCCCACTGGAGCAGGATCAAGAATGATTTGCATAAAGTTGGGTCCAAACGGAGGTAGCAGGGTGTGCAAAATACCAATGGATTGGGATGCGGCCCAAGTAATTACCAGTGGCTGAGAATAATTCAAGTGTTCCATCCATCACTGTTTCGCATACTAATTGTTTTGCCTTAAGTGGGACAGGTATGCCCAGACATGGGTTCCGTGTACATTGTGTCACTGGAACCAAGTTGTACCCAGCTGATAAGCCCAAAACTTGGGAGCAACGGGTTTTTGTTTTCTTGTGTTCCGGTTCAGAGAGGTCCTGGCTTGGCAGAGTGGGGTTGGGCTGTTCCAATTGGAGCTGGGTCAAGACTGATTAGCATATAGCCGGGTCCAAACTAAGGTGGCATGGTGTGCAAAATAATGATGGATTGGGATGCGGCCCCAGTGATTACCAGTGGCTGATATTAATTCAAGCATTCCATCCATCACTGTTTTGTATACAAATTGTGTTGCCCTACCAGGGATGGGTATGCCCACGTAGGTCCCGTGCACACTGTGTCACTGGAACCAAGCTGTACAGAGCTGATGAACCCATAATGAGAGTGAAACCGGTCCTGGGTTGCTTGTGTTCCGGTTCAAGGAGGATCTGACTTGGCAGTTTGGGCTGGACTGTTCCCATTGGAGCAGGGTCAAGTCTGAATTGCATATAGCTGGATACAAACTGAGGTGGCATGGTGTGTAAAATAACAATGAATTGGTATGCAGACCAAGTGTTTACCAGTGGCTGAGATTAATCCAAGCATTCCATCCATCACTGTTTGTATACTAATTGCGTTGCCCTAAGTGGGACGGGTATGCCCAGACATGGGTCCCATGCACACTATGTCACTGGAACCAACCTGTACCTGGCTGGTAAGCCCATACCTAGGGCAAAACCAGTCCTGGGTTTCTTGTGTTCCAGTTCAGGGAGGACCTGGGTTGACAGTTTGGGCTGGGCTGTTCCTATTGGAGGAGGTCAAGACTGCTTTACATATAGCTGGATCCAAATTCAGGTGGCATGGTGTGTAGAATAACGATGGATTGGGATGCGGCCTGAGTGAACAAGAGTGGCAAAGATTAATTCAAGCATTCTATCCATCACTGTATACTAATTGTGTTGCCCTAAAAGGGAACGGGTATGCCAGACGTGGATCCCATGCACTCTGTGTCACTGAAACCAAGCTGTACCCAGCTGATGAGCCCATAACTAGGGAGAAACCGGCCCTGGGTTGCTTGTGTTCTGGTTCAGGGAGGACCTGATTTGGCAGTTCGGGCTGGACTGTTCCCACTGGAGCAGGGTCAAGACTGATTTGCATATAGATGTGTCCAAACTGAGGCGGCATGGTGTGCAAAATAAAGATGAATTGGGATGCCGCCCAAGGGATTACCAGTGGCTGAGATTAATTTAAGCATTCCATCCATCACTGTTTGTATACTAATTGTGTTGCCCTAAGTGGGATGGGTATGCCCAGACGTGGGTCCCAAGTACACTGTGTCACTGGAACCGAGCTGTACCCGGCTGGTGAGCCCATAACTAGGGCAAAACAAGTCCTGGATTTCTTGTGTTCTAGTTCAGGGAGGACCTGACTTGGCAGTTCGGGCTGGACTGTTTCTATTGGAGGAGGGTCAAGATTGATTTGCATATAGCTGGGTCCAAACTCAGGTGGCATGGTGTGAAAATAATGATGGATTGGGATGCGGCCTGAGTGATTACCAGTGGCAAAGATTAATTCAAGCATTCCATCCATCACTGTTTTGTATACTAATTGAGGTCATTTATTGAGCACCTCAAATTCTTCTTGTACTCATTGGTAAAGCAGGCTTAGGTGAACCTAGGCACCCCAAAAATGACATATGATGTCTCCAGCCAGGCCTCAGTTCAAGGGTGTCAAGGGTTTTGAGCATTAGAGCAGGGGAGTGCAAAATTCAAGTATTTTAGTTTCCCGTAATTATGCAATTTTCCACAAAAAGATGCAAAATCACATGAAAAGCAAATGCAATTTTTTTTTGTGTGAATTGCACTGCAGTGTCAATTTGTAGCAGGAGGATGCATTTATACAAAGCACCGCAAATAACAGCAGCAGTGATAAATGTTTGCAGCAAATGGTACGTAATTACGCGAAGTGGCGTAATTTCGAAAATTTTGCGCTTTTCAATATTACACGAATTACGCTTTGTGATTTAGATTTGGAGGTATCGCGGGGGGCATTGTAAGTGTCGGAGCCATTCAGGATCTTTGACAACTGTTTGACTACAAAGCTGACCTCTCCCCGTTTCCCCATGAAGCAAATAGCAAGAGTTTGAAAAGAACCTGACTTGGGCAGTGCCTCAGGAGATTTTGTAAGTGTGTGGCATGCAGGAATGAATATATGAGTGAAATTTCTAGCACACAAAATTAGTGCATGAATTAGAGGAAACATTCTCATTTCGAGATATCATAGTTAGGGATCTTAGAAATATGGTTCTGACAAAAGCCAAGTGACCCGGTCAAGGCACACTAAGGGACCGATTCCGGTCCCATAGAGCTTTCCGACCGACTCCTGCTCCTGGGCTCCGAACGCCCGAGTACGATGCAAGTACGCGCTGACGGACTCGGGTCGCTCGGAGCCCCATTTAAGTCAATGGGAGCCTGTTGTACGTTGCGTACATAGGCTTCCATTGAGAAAAAAGTACATCGCGGAAAAGGGCACCCCCTGTCGTGGGGACGCGTTGGTGGCCCCCGCACCGTACATGCATGTGTGTGACCGAGTCATAGGGCTACGGGTGAAGGGGGGCCCGCTACGGCCCCCCGAATTCCGCTTCCCGGAGCTTTTTCGAGTCGGAGGTTCCAAGACGATCCAGCTGCTCGGCGCGCGCATCGTACTTGGTCGCTCGGAAATCAGACCCATTGCGCTGCACGAGTCAGCCATGTTGTAGTCGTCTGGAGGGCTTCGCTGATGGGTACGAGTTGCTCGGAGCGCGAGGTGATTTTCACATCGTACTCGCTCGCTTGTACGGCGGGACGAGTCTCTCGGAAATGGCACTCGCGACTCGGACTCGCTCCTGTCGGATGCCGTCAGGAGCCCTTCCGAGCGAGATCGGAATCGGGCCCTGAGTCGTAAACATGTAAACTTGACTTTCGATGCAGAGTACATAATATAACTCTGGTACCATCAAAAAAAGTGTTTTTAAACTTGTCCAGGTGCCCGGAACTTGAGTTTATTACAAAACGAGAACTCAATCAGAGACTTCACGCCTCGACCTTAATTCAATATCACAAGGTCAAAAGGATTCCACGGGGACTACGGTTGGCAATCAAACCCATGCTATATCGTCTGCAGCACAATGCTCAATTCATGGAGAAATGGTATCAAATTCTTAACAAATGCTCACTGGATCTAATACTACTTCTAGTAGAAGAATTATCGAAAACCATTCAGGAATTAAATGAAGAAATTGATAGCATTCGTACAGATTTGTCAAGCAGAATGCCTGAGGAAGATTGGAAACAGTTTTTACATGATTTAAACATCAAATTGGATGAATACGGAAAAGAACTTCAGGAGACTAAGCTGCGCAAATTTAAACACGATACGATCGATTACAAATTAAATGAGGCATACACCTGGGCAGAGGTGTATGCTCAACGTCGTTTCACACGCAGGCCCAACACATCTTCAGAAGAAAGTATTGTAACAGACAACGATACCGACACAGCAAGAATACCAGTCAAGCGCACACAACTGATTACAGATGATGGCACTACAGAAAAAGCTGGGCCCTCCGCACAACAGGTTTCTTTTTTGTCCCAGGCACCAGATCTGGGCCAACCACCAGATGTAAGCATGGGAACAGGAAGCAAAAAACAAGGCGAGGACAAAGAAAAGGACAAGGACAAAGAAAAAGACAAAGGCAAGAAAGGCCTGAGGAGTCAGGGCAAACCCTCGTGATCAATATATCCTCTCAAACATTAACACCAAAGGAAATCGCCATTTTGAACAAAGGGATTTCTTTCATCCCTGCATATGTACATTGTATAATAATGTTACAGCAAACAAATGATGGACGGAATGCTGACAATGCAAACATTCTCCCCCAGTCAAAAGATCTGGCTTAAATCCATCGTTCTTTTGCCCACTACGCCACCCCAGTTTGGACCCAGCCATATGCAAATCAGTCTTGACCCTGTGCCCCATGGGAACAGTCCAGACCGAACTGCCAGGCCAGGTCCTCCCTGGACCGGAAACAAGCATCCTGGGACCGGTTTCAGGGTATGTCACCCTTCTTCAGCCAGGCTAGCTTGAATCCAGTGGCACAGTGAGCAAGGGACCCACGTCTGGGCATACCCATCCCACTTAGGGCGAAAAGTGTTACAGCAAACAAATGATGGACGGAATTCTGACAATGCAAACATTCTCCCTCAGTCAAAAGATCTGGGTTAAATCCATCGTTCTTTTGCCCACTACGCCACCCCAGTTTGGACCCAGCCATATGCAAATCAGTCTTGACCCTGTGCCCCTTGGGAACAGTCCAGACCGAACTGCCAGGCCAGGTCCTCCCTGGACCGGAAACAAGCATCCTGTGACCGGTTTCAGGGTATGTCACCCTTCTTCAGCCAGGCTAGCTTGAATCCAGTGGCACAGTGAGCAAGGGACCCACGTCTGGGCATACCCATCCCACTTAGGGCGAAAAGTGTTACAGCAAACAAATGATGGACGGAATGCTGACAATGCAAACATTCTCCCCCAGACAAAAGATCTGGGTTAAATCCATCGTTCTTTTGCCCACTACACCACCCCAGTTTGGACCCAGCCATATGCAAATCAGTCTTGACCCTGTGCCCCATGGGAACAGTCCAGACCGAACTGCCAGGCCAGGTCCTCCCTGGACCGGAAACAAGCATCCTGGGACCGGTTTCAGGGAATGTCACCCTTCTTCAGCCAGGCTAGCTTGAATCCAGTGGCAGGGTGAGCAAGGGACCCACGTCTGGGCATACCCATCCCACTTAGGGCGAAAAGTGTTACAGCAAACAAATGATGGACGGAATGCTGACAATGCAAACATTCTCCCCAGTCAAAAGATCTGGGTTAAATCCATCGTTCTTTTGCCCACTACGCCACCCCAGTTTGGACCCAGCCATATGCAAATCAGTCTTGACCCTGTGCCCCATGGGAACAGTCCATACCGAACTGCCAGGCCAGGTCCTACCTGGCCTGGCAGTTCGGGCTGGACTATTCCCATTGGGTGCAAGATCAAGACTGATTTGCATATGCCAGGGTTCAAACTGGAATGGCAAGGGTAGCAAAAAAATGATGAATTTAGGCCCAGATCTCTGTACTAGGGTGGATGTATGACATTGTTCTGCATTCTGTCCATCAACTGATCTTTTTGCAATTGTCACCCCGAGTGGGACAGGTATGCCCAGACGTGGGTCCCATGCTCTCCATGCCACTGGAGTCAAGCTATCCTGGCTGATGAGGGCTGAAAGCCCGAAACCGGTCCTAGGATGCTTGTTTCCAGTCCAGGGAGGACCTGGCTTGGTAGTTCGGGCTGGACAGTTCCCATTGGGCGCAGGGTCAAGACTGATTTGCATATGGCTGGGTCCAAACTGGAATGGCATGGTGAGCAAAAAAACGATGGATTTAGGCCCAGATCTCTGTACTGGGGTGAATGTATGATATTGTTCTGCATTCTGTCCATCAATTGTTGTTTTTGCATTGTATAATAATGCCCCGTTAATTTTATGTTTTGCAGTGATGCCCCTGAAGAAGGGACATTTCAGTCCTGAAATGCATTGGGCTTAAGTCATCTGTGATGTGTTAAATGTTTTGATGTCATGAGATCACTAAAGAATTGTTAATTTCATGTATTTGTATGCATTGATTTTGTTATATGCATTTCCATAACTGATATTTTATGGTTTACAAATTGAATACAACAAGATGTAAATATTGTTTGTCAGAATATTTTTTTAAGTGTTTATGTTAAAAAACATGAGAGGTTGTATACCACTTATAGCTGTGCGCACCTGAGGCCGGCAGACAGGTTGGCTGCTGGCCCTCCTTTTCAAAAATTTTTTTTTTATTCAATCCATGATAAATAACAATCAAAATCAAAGTCAATTACATAAACACATAAGCCCACAAATCCTCATATCGCTTATGCACAATAATAAAATAATAAGTAATCAATCAAGCAAGTCTATACATGATCTATCCCTTATTCAACTTAGTTATTTCATATGCTCTATCATGGGCCCCCCTATCTGAGTACCCAATTGTTGTTTTTTCATTGATTTTAAAGAATATAAACGGAATTCTAAATTAAAAATATTATAAAATTTTGCCCGCCACATTTCAAAAGAGGGAGCCTCCTGTTGCAGCCACAGCGATGCTACACACAGCCTAGCTACCGCCACTGCTACAAATATCAAATATCTATATGGATAACACTCTTGCCCCGGTTTGAGGGTTTCCCCAATTCCTGTCAACATTATGTCTATTGTTATCTGCACATTGGCTCCCGTAATCTCTGATAGAAACCCCTCTATGTATTTCTTCCATGTATTTAATTGCACACATCCAAAAAATATATGGATAATATCCGCCCTCTCGCTCGCACACTGAAAACATCTCCCATCATTTGTGGCTCCCCATTTCATCATTTTTAAAGGTGTGTGATACAAATTAAATAGTGTCTTAAAATGTTGAGCTTTCAAATTAGCTGACAACAAAATTTTACCTGCAACATCTATTGATTCCTGCATATACAATCCATGTTGTTGTAACCGGGTGCCCCAATTCCTATCTTGTATATCCATATCGTCCTGCTGTTCATCCATCAATATTTGATACAGTGTACCTATTTTGGCTCTCCGCCTAATTGCTTCGACAAGTGGGCAGCTTTTCATCACCCTCTGCTCTTTCCGCTTCCCAAAATAATCTCTTATTTGCAAATATTTAAAGAACTCATTTTTTTGTAGCGCAAATCTATCTGATAACGCTTGAAATGTAACAAATACCTCATCCTCAAAAAGTCTCCTAGTTGCCTAATCCCATTTATTCTCCATTTCTCCATTCTGAAGTCGCAGAATACAGGTGGCAAAATTGTAGTGGTATTTGTAGGAGTATAACAACAGATCCCTGTTACCCCTATTCTCTTTCTAAATAGCTTCCAAGCTTTATAAGCAGCTATTACTATCTTGAATCGAGTTCTCTTGTAATAACTTAACTCCCAAAATTTGAACAGACAATTTCTCGCCTCTGATCCCATCAACAACTGATATATTGATGGTGTCTCTGCCAATGTTTCCACGTCCTCCCCTGTTAGCATAGCCCTCATATTTTGAAAGAGACAAACGTAATAATAAAAAGCAAAGTTAGGTTCGGCCCAGCCACCCCGATCCCTTGGTAGCATCATATATTTAAAAGCCCTCCTGGCTTTTCTTTGTCCCCACAAAAACCTATCAGCAATAGCTTGTAGATTTCGTCGTTGTATACTAGTTAGCTCTAATGGTACAGCTCTGAAATAATACAAGAGCTTGGGTAATATATACATCTTGAGGACGTTACACCTTCCCACTAATGTCAAATGGAGGCATTCCAACCGATCCAACATCTGCTGAACCCCCGCAACTCTGCTACCCCAATTAACTTCTATTAACTGGTGTAAGTCCATCCTTATTTTTATACCCAGATATGTAGCCTCCATCACCACCCGAGAATCCCCCGGACACCCCCCCTCCGTAGAAAGGATCTGAGTCTTTGCCAGATTTAATTTATATCCCGACACTTCCCCAAATCCATGGGCTAGCCTTTCTATCTCCTCAATCGCTTGAGGTGGATCCGATGTTGCCACCGCAATATCATCTGCGTAGGCTAATACTCGAACTGAATATTGTCCACAGGTCATAGATCTAATCCTATTGCTGTTTTCAAGCATACATAAAAACGGATTGATATATAATGCAAATAGCAGCGGGGAGCAGGGGCACCCCTGCCTTGTTCCCCTTGTTATAAACACCGGATCCGATTCCTTACCCATTACACATATTCTAGCTTTAGGTGACATATACATGGTTTGAATTGCCTGAATATATCGCAAGCCAAACCCCATCTTATATAAAACTGCCCATAGGAAAGCCCAGGAGACACGGTCAAACGCCTTCTCAGCGTCCAGGAATATCAAACCCAACTTAGCATGTTGTACATTCGCATAGTCTATTAGTGCAATTACTCTATTTATATGGTTGACCGTGCTCCTGGAGGGTATAAACCCATGCTGATGTATAGAGACCAAAGGGGTGATCACCCTCGCCAACCTCGTTGCCAAACTTTTAGCATATATTTTACCATCCGAGTTTAACAGAGAGATTGGCCTATAAGACCCTGGTAATTCTGGTGATTTGTCTTTATTTTTAAATACAACTATATTGGCCTCATCCCATGATGGCGGTGGTTTCCCAATCTGTGCTTCTTGCATGACAGCCAACATATCCTCCTTTAATACCTGAAACAACATTTGATACATCTCCAATGGTAATTTATCTGGCCCTGCTGCTTTTCCTCGGGCCAGTGAGCCCATTGCCTCCTCTAATTCCTGCATAGTTATCAAAGTGTCAAGTATCTTCTGCTCCTCTAAACCTAATTTTAATAAATCTACTTTCTGCAAAAAATCCATATGGCCTGCTCACTCCTTTCCTCATGTGTAAACAGTTCCTTATAAAATGCATGAAAAATTCCCAATATTCCCTCCATACTCTCTACCTTATTCCCAGCTGAGTCCTTCAATGCACTTATTTTCTGCATAGACTGCTTAACCTGCAATCTCTGCGCCAGGCACCGGCCTGTAGCTTCCCCAAATTCATATCTCTCCTCTTTAGGCGCCTTATATTGGCAAGCAATATCTTTACTCCACACCTGATTAATTTTAGCCTTACAACAAGCTATCTTGGTTTGTATGCTCTTGTCTTCAACCCCCCTCTTTATTTCCTGAATAAGTTCCTGTTCCGCATTTCTAAGATTATCTAAAAGTCCTCGCATCACATCCTGATGTTGCTTCCTCTTACCCCATCCATAACTAATTATCTCTCCTCGCAGTCCAGCCTTCATTGCATCCCATATCATAGCTGTTGAGGCTGATCCTCTATTGATTTCTAAAAATTGTAGACACCAAGCTTTCATATGCTCAACAAATAAACTATCCAGCAAGAGCTTCCTATTAAACGTAAAGGGTCTGCCCACCCTCTTTTGAACACCTAAATTGACGTCTAATAACAATGGGCCATGATCTGCCGTTATCCTGGGCCATATCTGCATTTTTGCTCCCACCATATATTGTCTTGGCATAAAAATATAATCAAGTCTCACTAACTTATGATGCGGGTGCGAATAAAAAGTATACCCCGGATCCGCATAATTTAGGGTTCCCCAGACGTCGCCTAATCCATGATCCAGGATGAGTTGCCGTAGGGCTTTAAAGACCTTGGGTTTGCGCCCTAAATATTTTTTCTTATTAGGATCCCACTCCTGTCCTTCCACATGTATATTAAAGTCTCCACATATGATCAGCGGAGTATCCCACATCGCTAATTCAACATTTAGTCCTGCCAATATTTCTGCTTCATCAAAATTTGAGCCATAAACTGTGCATATGACAATCTTCTTACCCTCTATTACCAATTCTGCAATAGCCCACCTCCCACAATTGTCAGCCTTGGTCTTCCCGATCGCCCCCAATCCATGCCTAGCCATTATAGCCACACCCCTATTCATAGCAGTCTGATGAGATGTCACTACTAAACTAAATCTCAATTCCTTCATCACCATACGTTTGGCGCAGGGTATATGCGTTTCCTGTATACATACAATATCAGGATTCATTAACCGCAAATCAGCTGCGATCCGTAATCTTTTACTTTTGTTGTTCAACCCACAAACATTAAACGAACAAACCCTTAACCCAGAATCCCTCATTTTATCCACCATATCTTATAGGATATCCAAACAATACATACATCATAAATTTAGCCTTGATAGAGCTAATCACAAATATCATATTTTTATCATCATGGATTGAATTTTTCTCCCCCCTTTACCTCCCCACAAACCCCGTGTCCCAACCCTAACCCTCTACTCAAAACCACCCCGTGTCCCAGAGATGCCCCTCCCCCTCCCTCCCCAAAGAATAGGCAATAGGGCCTATGGCCCTTGTGATGGAAAGTGAGTTTGCGACCCTATGCTCCCCCACCCTTCTAACATATTCCTGGCTAAACTTTTATTCTAAAACATACATTTGCAACAACACAAGAAGACATCAGTTATTTTCTTAACCTGTGTTACCTCATCCTAATAAATCTTCAAATGTCCCCATTTATCCTTGCTTTTAAAGCCAGAAGACGAAAAACAAAACACTCAGTACATAGCCCACAATCCCTTTAAATGGACGTCAGATACTCTTTGGCTTGTACCTCTGAGGTGAAGAAGCGCATTTGGCCCTTAAGAATTACTTTCAGTGTGGCAGGTTGGAGCAAAAAAGCTTGTGCCCCTTTTCCCTGAAAGGGAGTAATTAACTGACGCAGCTGCCACCTTTTCTCCACCGTATGATGACAGTAATCGGGTCTCACAAAAAATTGCATGCCCTTCACCTCCCTTTTTCTGTCAGGCCGTGCAAGATCATAAATGGCCTGACGCGCCCAAAAATTATTCAAACAGATCAAAATCACCCGTGGTCTTAGATCAGATTGCCCAGCTTTCACCACCTGTTGTTTAAATGGGAATCTGTGTGCCCTCTGCACTTCCTCAGACCAGTTCCAGCCTGTCAGTTCTGGAAAAGCCTCTACAAATAACCCTACCACAAACTTACGGACATCCTGTCCCTCAATCCCCTCGGGCACACCTAAAATCCTAAGATTGTTCCTCCGAAGTCTATTCTCCAAGTCCACGAGTTTATTCTGTATGTCATTTCTATGTAGCCTTATATCTCCTATAGCCGCCTTCTGCACCGCCATTTCATCCTCCAATATAGAGATTCTAGGCTCGGCCTCATTCATTCTCTCTGTAAACTCGTTACATGTTTTAGCAATCCTTCGCACTGTATTTTGCAGTTTGCGACACGCCGTATGAGTTTTTGCATTCTCATTCCGAGTCTCCACTCTATGATCTCAAATGCATTTATAGATTGATTCCAGGGATATCTCATAGTTTGGTTTTTCCACTGGGCCGGCCTCCATTAAATCATCAGATTTAACAGCTTCAGGGGTCATTTCTTCTGATGTGGATAAATCCCATAGTAAATTCTTAGTTGCTTCAGACCGATCCCCCTTCTCCTTATTTACCCCTTACCTGTGAACCATGGTTGCCTCCAAGTTTTCATCTTCCAGATTTGAGCTATTCAAGTCGCTACCAATACTCATTACTGATCCCTCCAATGAACCGGATTTGACCCCCAATTCACCATCATCATACGACATATCCGAAGGATCTGATAGGGAAAAAAACTTTTCCCCTGAATCACTCTCTCTACTCATAGTTTCTGCAATTAGCCCAGTCTCATCTTCCGGACGCCTACTAACCACTTGCAGCCCCATTGTCGTTGGGTTTAATTCAGTCACTGCCCCTGGTATTACCGAATCTAATCCATTATCCGTAGCACTTTGTTCAGACTCTCTTAGTGGCTGTAGGCTCTCTATATATGTAGCAACTTTAGTCACATGTGGGGTTAGTTGCTTTTTCTTATTTGCTGCTAAAAATATCTGGGGTACTTTTCTGCTCAATTCCACTTGTTCACTCCCCTGCAGCAAGTTCTCCATTACCCCTACTGTTGTTTCCAGCGCCCTATAACTTTGCGCCCAGCAATTACTGCTCTGTTGCCTGTCCCTGCCTCAGCACTGCCTCTGGTTTTCCCTCCACAGGCCGTTTTGGGAGGCATTTTCGGCACACGTTCAATAATTATTTGAAACTGGGCTCCCCCACAGTCAAATTGCTAGCTGACTCTTTTATTAGAGCCCACAGTATACCCAAACCCAAACTCAGTCTCTCTCAGCGCTCTCACCGCCTTTCACCTGGTCCGTCCGTTTTCCAACTCCACTGCCGGTTTTACTGCCTTCTCCGCTTCACAAACTTTGCAGTATTTCCCTTAATTAGCTCAGACGCCGCAGCCACCGTCTACACCAAACCATCCAAACCGCCAGTCTTACGGCTTAATGTCTATCATTTCCAGTTCCCAGCTCCTGGCTTTCCTGCAGTTCCGACTCTCGTCAAACAGCCTGACTCGAGCCGCCAGCTTTCCCGACCTCCACAGGTGTACTCAGCAGCTGATCGTGCCTCGGCGGGGGAAGCCTTCACTGTGCAAACGTGCTGAATTGTTTTTCGCCACTTTCAAAAACTCTGTTTTGTTTGTACAGAAACTTTTCCAAAAGCGTATTTCATCTTCCGTCTTTCTGCAATGTTTACACCGTTTTTACTCGACCTGTTGGCTGAAAAAATCAAGGGTAGGGGAGAACGTCGGGGAGCTCCTCACTTACACGTCCTTCCAGTGGACGCCATCTTGCCTCCCGCTGGCCCTCCTTTTTATGTTGTATATGGTGTGAATAGGTACACACAATCAGGTTCAGCACACTGATCACTTTAACCAGCTAGCATTTGGATTATCACCAAGAGAGAGGTGTGCATAGCCCACACTTTCATAGGTAGGTGGAATAGGTCACGCTGAGACAATTTTAAACTTGACTTCCCTTTTCCTTTTGCCTTTTACAAAAAGTACCATACAAAGAGGTTCCTTGGACTGGCAAGGTTGAGGCTGCTCAGATACATGCATGTAACCGTGGTGAGGACTCAATGGTGAAGAATGCGACTGAATTGAAAACCTCAATGGGTGAGAGTCCTCATTTGTTGATTGTCCATGTGGGTTTCACAAAGAGGCATACCCCACTCATCCTCTTTGATGGAAGTTTGAGATATTGTGGAAGCTGACACAGTCAAAAATCAAGCTGTGATAGAAATAGTAATTTAGGCTTGCCCAGGCCTAATTTATAGTGGAGAGACCAATGGGGTCAAGCCTCACGAAGCTCATCAAAAGAGAGAGACTGAGGAGAACTCATCTTCAGTTTAGGCATTCCCTTGGAAATGGGACCCTCTAAAAACAAAATTGAAAAACAAGGTACTTCGGGGACAAAACTGAAAATGTCAGTTGGCACAGTTGCACAGTCTGTCATGGACTTTCACTTTACACAGACAAAGCAGTAGCGGAGGTAGGCCATCAGGGGAATGGTCTGCATACTGTGAGCTCTTGCTACACTGTTTGTGATGATGGTAGTCACACACATACAGGCTGATGGCATAAAGTGTCCCACAGCTACATCCATTTAACTATATTCGATGTTTGAGTTTTATGTTAAATGCACAAAAGAAATATCACAAAAACACATAATACAACATTTATAACACAAAAAATTAAAAAAACATTACAATCAACAAAGACATACATTGCCCACTAAAGAAAAGAAATGTTTGACATAAATAAGCACCACAGAAGAGAAAGTGACTTACTAATATAGAAGAAGCATACAAATACACTAGAAAGAGGACTAACAGAAGATGGAAATTAGCAGCAGAGATTCAACGACATCTTTACAAGCAAAAACAATTTAAAATGCAAAAGAATGAGTGATACAGTAAAAAAATGGCATAGCACGAGATTATGCAAAAAATTATAAACAAGCAATGGCAAAGCAAATAGGTCTCAATGTAAAATGCTTAGCTATTGACTTTACCAATACTTATTGACATTAGGAAATGCCAAAATGGCTGCCAGTGCGTAATGACGCATGCATGTGCGTGTGTCAAGAAACCTGTGCATACATGCAGACTCACGGGTGACTATTTTCTATTAAAGAAAAAACATTTGAAGAAAGCCACCAAAGCAAGAACATCCATTGATAAGCATGCATGTTCATGTGTCGGGGCACATGCATGCACATTAAGCCATTCCAAGATGACTGCTGGTGCTTATGTATGACATTTTGAATT
Organism: Calotriton arnoldi; assembly: GCA_963921515.1. NCBI lineage: Eukaryota > Metazoa > Chordata > Amphibia > Caudata > Salamandridae > Calotriton > Calotriton arnoldi. The sequence continues at coordinate 669,961 of CAWUFW010000874.1, read as the reverse complement.
TACCATTCCAATATGGCAGGCTGACATCCTAGAACAGTAAACTAAAACGTGAGCAAAAATATTATTAAAAAGTCTGGTAGTACTTTTCAGTATCTGAGCCTTAGTAAAATAAATTAATAAAATCAGGTAGCAGGAAAGGAGTGGTATTGGGGAGCAAAAGATGAGTGGAACGAGTATAAAATAGCACAAAGGCAATGCTTGAAAAGAGCACTGGGGGAGCAACAGTGGGAAAAAAACAGAAAGAGAGATCGGCAGGGGATGCAAGATAGAAAGCACATGGCGAGGCGTAATGCATGAATAGATGAATGGGAGGAACTATGGGGCTGGGAAGGAAAAAGTAAGAAGAGAAAAAAAGCGGTAAGCCAGGAATATCAGAAGGATGAAGGAAACACATGCATTTCCATGGCGTGCTGAAAGCCAAAAAAGAGAGAGTCCTCTCAAGGCAGTAGTAGTAAGAAACACCTCATCCAATCCAAATACTACTAAGTAGGCCAAACAAATGACTAGGGAGGAAAGCCAACAAGTACTACAATCACAAGGGAGTTACCCTAATACAAGCAAAAGGGACAGGGTATCTGAAACAACAATTACGAATTCCCTTTCAAATTGGAATATTGACCTAGTGAATGTAACAATTCGGCACTTTAAAAAACCAATAGGCTCATGTGGAAAAAGGAAGAATTCCCCAAAATATAAAAAAGTTTCTTAAAATAATGATAATGAGCACAATCAAAAAATGAAATGAACATTAATTTGCAATTCTATACATAAAATTTCAAAAACAAAAATCATACAACATAATTATATAAATATGAATCAGTTTTTTTTATTTATTATTTAGTAACAATGATTAGTGATCACAAATATATATCATGACAATAATATATGTAAAAGTGCTGGTGCGTATAACATGAATCACTTACGAAGTGTCACTTTAATGCATAATCCTATACATCAAACACTATAAAAACCACAATAATGAATATCTCACAATGTTAAAAACATATTAAAAACTTCTCATAAAATTGTCTAAGTCAAAATACTGTAGAAAACTGTTGACGCGGCGTTTCGGTGAAAGACCAATAATTCATCACTTTCTTCAGGACAATATTAAAACATTTAAAATGATCACTGTAAGACAAAGAAATTATCAATTTATTGTATGAAAAAGATATTTTCATTGGACATCCTACATTTACTTGTAACTAAATGTTCATTTGTTATACATTTAACCAAACATAATTCTCACAATGCTTGGCTAAAATAATTTCCAAAGACATTTTTGGGGAGAATTCTAACAGCCACAAAAAACAATAGTGCCGAATTGAAAGCAATGTCTATAATTTATCAATTTGGCTAAAGAAGGATATTAGTTGCCAAAATGAAGTCCCTAAATAGGGACACCTATAGCTTCAATCTGACATATAATTCAAAGCCTACCTATGTAGGATCAAGGCAGAGGTGAAAGATATGTGCTCCCTCTGTTTCCCAGGACTCAACATTCTATACAGGGATGTTCAAAACAATATCGCTACCGAATAAATTGATAAATTGGTAGGACTGTGTTATGATATATTTAAAAAAAGATAAAAATGAAAAGGTTAAAATATTTTTTAATGTATAACCTAAACTTCTCACTCTTTACTATTGTGAAATGGAAATTACCAAATGGCTTACTTGAGAATATAAAATCAGAGATGGTAAAATACAATATCCATCCATCAGGTTTCTTGATAACCCGTATTAAGAAATTAACTCGAGACTAGACGTTACTATTAGAAACAGAAAAAGACTATTGAGGGTACTGTACGATCCCATATATATATAATAATAACGTCTGGTGGATCATATATTAGTCTCACCTTTTATAATCACAAAATTTGAGACGTATAACTTCTTCACAACTGACTCTCGATCAATGTTTTTCCATTTATTTCAATTTACTGGAAATTTAAATAAATTAGAGACAAAGATATAAAAAACAGAACTGAAAATGAGTCAATATCGCTTTAAACTATTAATGAATATCCCCGATTATTATACTGGTATAAATGCATATGTCTTATTCACCAAAACATAGCAGGGGATATCTCGATATGATCTCGAGAATCGCATTGCCTGCCAATCCGCTATGTGATATGCATAAAAATAGTCTATTTGTCCCTCAAGTTATGAGTACCTAGTTCTAAAGCTTATACTCGTAAATCATTTAAATAACATTAGATCCATTAAATGATTCTGTTAGCCATGGTGAAAAGTATTTAACAAACCGAGTACCGCACTGCAGCTTATAAGGTAATTATTTTCCATTCTAAGACCATGTGTGTCACTAGCTCAATTCGAACCAAGTAAAAAACTGGCGTATGATTACTTGGTCTATTTTTTACGCTAATCAAATGACGTCGCTCAACAAACTCACCTATTAAAATCCAGGTGAGCAGGGAACAAAGTTGCAGCCATCTTAAAGTGTCCATTACCAAAGAATCTATCACTTAAGAATCGGTAATCATCCTCATATATATCCTGTATCAATAGAAATCTAAAGTGGTAATGTACCACAAAGCAACAAAATCTACTCTAACATAGTTTCTAGTCTACTGCCCATAAGAAACAAAAAAATAAACCCAACACTGGTTTAAGCAACCCTATATGTGGCAGTCATATTATAGTATATGATCCTCCAAGTTTTTTTTTGTATTTCTAAAGATCTAACTATATCGGCCCAAAATAATTAAAAGCATTGCCCAGAAAGGGTAATTGGCACTACCATATCCCGACAAAATATCGTATATTCTAAGTAAAATGCCAAACTTTCATTAGTGTTTGATACAAGGTCTTGAATAGTTTTATTCTTGTAAAATACAATCAATGAGGAAATTAAAAAAGTTAAAATCTGGTTTAAAAATACTTGAGAAAGAATTGTAAACGAGCCAATATAGTCTCTTATCCTCACTTCATTATATTATCCTTTCCCACTCTTCCCTAATATTTAAACCACTCTTGTAGGTGTTAAATTTAGATATGTAGTATTGTTCTTTCCTTTTCCTTTTAGTTTCTAAATCTCCACCCCTCTCGTTAGTCTGAATGACTTCCACAGTACACCATCTCAACTCATCTGTTGTATGTTTCAACTCTACCCAATGTTCTACTAAGGGGGCATTCTTACGTTTGTTACGTATGGCTGACTTGTGTTCATTCAATCTAACACGTATTTCTCTAGATGTTTCACCAATGTATCCCTTATTACAAGGACACATGATAAGGTAAACTACGTTTTTGGTACAACAATTAACCATCTTATTAAGATGGTGTATGATGCCATCGCATTTAATGTTGTGACCTTTTATTATATTGGCGCAATTGTTACATGAGCCACAGGGAAAATTACCTATTAAATATATACCATCTACTACACTAAGTTGCTTCTTCTCCCTACCTTCTTTGTAGGTGTGTACTAGGAGGTTTCTGATTGTCCTATTACTCCTGTAGGCAAAGATAGGCTTCTCTAATTTGTTAACATGGTCCACATTTAGCAAATGCCAATTTCTATTGATCACATTTTTTAATTTTATACTAAGGTTTATAAAATTAGTGACACATACCATTTTTTGTTTAACAACACTATCTTTTCTTTTTGGTTCAAATAGACTGTCCTTATAGCAATATTTTGCTCTTTTATAAGCTCCCTTAACAAGTCTTTTGGGATATCCTCAATCTAAGAGTTTTTTAGTGAGTGTATTTGCATGGTTTTTCAAAATCACTCATTTTTATACAATTACAGCGAATCCTAAGAAATTGACCAAAAGGTATATTCTCTCTTTGGCTTGGTGGATGGTTACTATTGTAGTGTAACATCATGTTACGATAGGTGGGTAAGCCAACAAGAGCACTGGCCTGAAATAGACAATAGCGCCTTCCAATAATTAGCAAGGGCTGACCCAAAGTCCTCTCTTAGTATGCATAAAGGATCGGAAGAAATCAATCTGTAATAACAGACAAAACTGGCTCTAGACTAGGCTTAAAAGGGATGGAGTTGTGGTGAGACACAACGGTTTTTCTTTTTCACCTATTGTTATGAAAAGAAAAAACATTTTGATAAACGTCTAGTCCAGATTTATAAATGTATGATTATGGGTGAGAGATTAAATCCTTTGAAATGTTGGCATGCAAGATGTTCACATACATCCCTCCTTTTGCACTTCCAACAAGGGCCACATGTGTTTCTACATACTGAATGGTTTGTTATCTTCTTTTACTATCTGAGACAATTTCACTGTAGCCACCTCTGTAAAGTTCAAACTCATAAAAGTTTGTTGGGACAGAAAAGTGCCCTGCATGGTGACTGATTTGCACCCTTGCCCTCAGTGCCCAAGCTGCCTGGATATCTGGATCCCTGGTCATGATTTTTGGTCATGGGCAAAAATGGATCATCCATGTGGACCATGACCTGGACATGTCTCATGGTAGTCTTGTCTGGTTACATCGGGAGGGGCGCAGCAAGCACTACCCTCATAGTGGTAGAGGGCTACTGCCCTTACCTGGAGTTAGGTGACACTAGCGTAGTGGTGGCAGCATACCTATTTTGTAAAGTAGCGATCAGTAGTGTGAACAGTCTTTTTACCTGTGTCACTGGAGTGGTGCCTACTGGTCCACTCTTGTAAAGTTCTGCAGATGTGTACTTAACTAACCATTGGCCTGCATGGACACTTGAGTGTGCCTTCTGGTGCCTGTGTATGATACACAACATGGAGGCCTGTGAGTTCCATTTAGAAATCCCCAGATCCAAACAGGGGATGTGGATTGCTAACATCCCTGAGGATTGAAGGAAGGAGAGCAAGGCATCCTCTGTGCACATCAAAGGTCTCTTTGAGTCCAGGAAAAGTTACTGGTCAGTGGAGCCTGGTCTTATTATCAGGGATATAGTGGAATTGGTAAGGCTGATACTGTGGGCCAAGCAATCATGATAGAGGGGACAGCTTAGACCTTTAAACCTTTGTTAAGGCATATTTCAGTGGAGGCTGACAGTCCGATGTGATCCTTGGTTACTCTCTTGGCCTGTGTTGCTTTCAGTCAGATCTGAAGCTATTTCTGCTGTGGCAGACTGTCCTTTTGACAAAAGACAGGGAAGACAAGAGGGCACTTCAAAGGAGCTAACATCCACAACCTGAATTTCAGAGAATCAGACACTAAATAACATTTTCGTCTGGCTTTGGACTATCAAGATGGGGGAATGAGGCACACAATTGGTTCCTGAAGCACCAGACGTCTGCCTGCCTTCCAATACCAGTGGACCCTGTAAGGAAGAGCAGAGTGCCTAGATGGGACGAGGACCAGTGGAAATCCTGCTGAATGGATCCTGATGAGGGAAGTGTGAGACACCCAGTTCATTTGGGAACCACTGCATGGATGAAGTTGGTGACCCCTTTAGCCAATGGGGGACATTCTGAAGTAAGGGCAATTGCCCTTGTGCTGAGCAATTGACAACCCTGGTATGTCAGGTGGGGGCCACTCTGAAGTAGGGGCTGTTACCCTTGAACAGAACCAGTTAGTGACCCCTATATGCCAGGAGGGGGCCACCATGAAGTAAGGGCCATTACCATTGAATGGAAGAAATCAGAAACCCTCCTGTGACAGGAAGGGGGCCGATGTGGAGGCAGGGCCATTGCCTTGGATCATCGTTCCCAGACTGCTGTGAGGAACACTTACGATTGCGAGGAGCCAAGGAGAAGTGCATCTGACACTTATGTGGGCAATCCGGAAACTGAGGAGGTCTGACGTGTCATCAAGAAACCATAGGAGGTAGCAGATCCTTAGCATTGGGAGATAAGAGCCTCCAGAGCTACTCACCTGCCCTCCCACACTTGTCATCTGCTACCGGGTTGGGTAAGACTGTTCAAGGTCAGCAGGCCTGTTCGGGACTTGCACTAACTTAGCATGTGGTGATGCTGAAGTTGACTCTTAAGACCAACTTAGATTTTGTTGTGCGGGGACTGGCATTGGCCGCATATGAATGTTGCCTCCAGTATCAAAAGGGGAAAAACTAGCCTCACTGGAAAGGGACGGAGAACTCTGGGATGCATTCTAGGGTAATGCTTGCATGCTGGCCTTAAGGGACTGTGAATATTATTTAGTGTGCTGCCTCTATGACTGGTCTGCTCATATTAAAATACTACTTCTTCATAAAAGCAAGTATTTGACTGGACGATCACATTATTGTGGTTACTGTTTGTACTTTGAGCCTTGCTCCTGTGTAAGCCTCACACCCACTTCCCACTCAAAGAGCCTTGGACTGCTGACCTGTGCTACTACTGAGAGTCAAGCGCTCAAAGGGAGTGTACTTGGCCCAGTTACTCATGATCTGTAAAAAATAGGGCTCTGGGACAACAGGAGTAAAATGCCCCAAACCCCATGGTTGGAACCAGCAACCCCTGCTTGCCCCATGGCCCTCTGAAAGGGGTCCTAACAAAGGTCTTAATGCATGCATTAGATTTCATTGTACAAAACCTTTTCAAATGACTGATGCAATATCCCACCGGAAGAGAAACAAGCTATTTAGTGGCATTAGATATCAATGGTGTGGCTTGTGTTCCAGCAGCATTCAAAAATAAACACATCAGTGCAGCAAAACCACAATTAAGCACAACACAAGCGAGTTTAGACAAGACAAAAGGTTACACCAGGAACTGCTTGTTCTGAATGATAGGTCCAGCAACCAGGGCCTAATTGTTTGGCACACTTTACAGCTGCAAATACTGAAGGTGCCAAGCATGCCACCTGGCATTCAATTCTTGTGAGATTAAATACCGTGACCAGTATCAAAAGGAATGTGAATGGGCTGAAAAAAATGCTGGCAAGACTTAAAACCTTTTTTATAAAAGCAAAGTTGAAGCTGAGTTCTAATTCTGGTTCTTCCGTGAGAAGTGCCCTGTAAAAGCCACGACATCAGAAAAAGAAACTCAACCTTTTTAAGTTTCTTGAAACCTTACTTTTCAGATCTGTGGTAGCCTCTTTGATTTGATAGGGGTATTTTTAAGCCCGTATGCACTGCACTCACTTAACAGACACAGTAACTATTAAAACATTGTATATGATCTTCTAGCTATCTTTTGTTCCATCATCTCTCAAGGTAACACAAAATGTTATCAGAATGAGAACATATTTCCCTTAACCTACTTGTGATGAATGTCAAAGATGGCTGCGCCTTATCGATGTTATCTGGAAATTCATTTACAAAAATATGCTACAGAATAGCACACATGCAATGTTGGAAAAGTAAGAAGTGATAGCATTTCTCCTTTCTAACACCTGCCTCGAAGAGGCTTCATTTTTTTGGCTCAAAGCCCTGTCTACCATTTTAGTAGAAAGGGCTTTGCGTCAATACCCATGGGTGGTAGCATAGAAATGCCCATTGACCACCCATGTGAAGCCCCTTGGCGAAAAAGAACACAAAGCAGTGCTACCACTACTTTGTGTTACTTTAGGTTACTTTAGGGCTACTTTCTAGTGCAAACAAAGTTTTGCAGTGGAAAGTAAACCTAAATCCCAAATCAACAGTTTGTGCTGGTTTGTAATGTAAACCAGCGTAAATTGTTAGTAATTGTAGCCCTGCTTTTGCACTGGTGAAAACTTCAGTCTTTGAAAAACTATGGGGCATATTAAAAAGGAGCTAGCGCCACTGCAGCATAATTTGTTTGACGCTGCAGCTGCTTTATTTTTGGCGCCATATTTACAAAGTGATGCTAGAGGCCTTTAGTGTCCCTTTTACAACTCCTGCTCCTATTTTTCACAGTGTCAGATACGGATGCGGCAGTTAGCAATAATGATATGCAAGGTAGGAATTCCCCCTTAAAAACCAATGCAAAAGTGACACAGCCGTATTTACAATGATTTGGGAAAATGATGCTACTTTGGTAGACGCGTCCCAATAGCGGCAGAATTTTATCGCTACGGAAAAACAGGTGTAAAAATGACGCATGTCCACTGGTATAAAAGCAGAACATGCCCAAATCACTCTGGCAAGCTCAAGGGCACCATGGGCCTACTCCTACTGCAGCTCGGTGCACCAAGAAGACCACCACCATCACCACAACCTCCACCATCACCACCACCATCACCACGGAAGCAGCGCAGGAGAAGGGAGCGGACATACTGCCAGAGGATTACCCTCATTGATCTCAGGGAGGAGGAGGCCATTGCCTATTACAGGCTCAGGAGGGAGTCCACTGTCCGTCTCCTGCACCAGATTGCACCAAGGTTGCAGCCAACATCGCAGCAGTGCACCAAATACCTCCGCAGGCCAAGCTACTGGCTGTCATACACATGCTGGCGTCTGGAACTTTCCAACCCACCACAGCCAGAGTGGCAGGAGTATCCCATGCATCCTTCTCTAAATTCCTCCCCTCCGTCCTGAATGCCATCATAAGCCTCACACCCCAGTAACTTTTCTTCCCCGACACAATTCAGAACCACCAGGAAAACAAGCAAGGCTTTATGCCATTGCAGGATTTCCACATCTGTTGGGAGCAATGGACTGCAACTTGTGCCTCCAGTGGCTGCATCACACCTGTGCCGCAATAGGGAGCACACGCATTCAATGAGCGTGCAGGCATTCATGGACCATCTGGGCCTCTTCATCAATGTCCTCGCAAAGTACCCAGGCAGTGCTCATGATTCTTTCATCTTCCGTCATTCCACCATCAATTAGCACTTCCAGAATGGGAAATATGGGAATAGCCTGCTGTTTGGTAAGTACTTCTCAAGCACATGACAGGCCACATACCAGTCAAATATGTTGGAATACGTTGCCATATTAGTCTTGGGCTGAATGAGACAGTGCATATGTAGTTGGTGTGGGACTCCATACTTGCGCCTTACTACATGGCATATGTGTAACACATTCATGCAAGTCACACATGTTGAGACCGCCTACGCCACTGTGGGCCAGATGTACAAGTGAACTGTGCTGCTGGAGCATCACTGTTCATGATGCTTTGGTGGAGCAGGTCTCTAACTCATATCAATGAGGCAATGCAAAGTTAGCCTGCGTGCCCTTGCAGGGCCTCATAGATATGCAGTAAGGCAAGCCAGAGCAAAGTGCAGCATTGATTCACCCCACGATAAGGATGTGTTCCATGGGCCTTGCGGTGGCTTTGTCCATGCAATTAAGATCTCACACATTTCCACATATCCAAGGATCAGGGACGCTGGGAGTGTTTGCAAATAGTGTGCCTCCCAAGGAGAGGTGAAATGAGGATACATAATTACATGACTGTTTGTCATGTCCAATTACTATATGTCCTGCATTCTGCAGGACACATAGAATGAGGGCATTTCATAGACTGTTTGGTTTTGTTGCAGGAATGTGTCCCTTAAAGCATTAAGTTATTGGAGGACACAACGCTGACACACATCCTTCATGGTGCAAGTGGGAGTGTGTTGGCGCTAATCATTCCTATGTGATGGTGCGTATGTGAAAAAAGCATGGATGTGCTGTATGTTAGGAATATGACACATTCCAGCCCTTCACTTTGGATGCAGGTCAGCACAGCCAGATGACATCCAGTGCTGCCCTGTGGCAACAACTTTTAAATGAGGCCCTGTGTGTGCATTCAGTAGTTTAAAAGAGCGTCATTAATGTAACACTATGTGAAATGCTGCGTCCAAACACCGTGCTGAATTAGGGATTCCCTTTCTTTAGTCTGTGTGTCCACAGATAAATGCCATGGTCATAAGACATGTGATGTATCCCAGACCTGTGAAACTGAGAAATTTAGTCACATGTTAACCTCGCAAAATCATCTACCATATCCAATTACATTACTCAAAATATACTAACATCCCATCCTATCTGCACACTGTTTTGAAATGAAATGAAAAATGCTTTTGTATAGCGCATGGCTACCCGGAGGTATCCCAGCACTGCGGGGATGGCTAGTGGCACAGATGGGATTATGGGAATAGCCAGGTTTTCAGATGTTTGCGAAATGTCAGATGGTTAGCTTCCTTGTGGATAGGAAGAGGAAGGGAATTCCAAAGCTTAGAGGCATTGTAGGAGAAAAGGCAGCCACCTGTTCGGGCCTTCTCAATTCTGGGGACCTCAGCCAGGTGGAGCTCGTCCGAGCGGAGACTTCTGGTAGCCTTGTATGGTTTGACCAGGTTTTTGATGATAGGCGGGCCCTTGCCCTGTAAATTTTTATGTGCAATGCAGAGGGCCTTGAAATGAATTCTCTCCTGTACCAGAAGCCAGTGCAGAGATCGTAGGGCAGGCTTAGCTGAGCAACGGTTTTTTGTGCCCGTGAGAAGTCTTGCTGCCGAATTTTGAACCACTTGTAGTTTAGAAATGACTGAGTTGGGAGCGCCCAAGTAAAGAGCATTGCCGTAGTCCAGCCTGGAGAGGATAAGTGCCTGAATCAGAAGCTTTCTTGATTGGCAAGGAAGGAGAGGGAGTATTTTGCGGGTTATTCTGAGCAGGCCATAACAAGCGGCGACGGTTTTCCTTGCTTGGGCTCTAAAAGTGAGATCGTGGTCAAGCCAGATGCCCAAGCTTTTTATCTCCTTTTTTGGCGTTGGAGCAGGGCCCATGCAGATCGGCCACAAAATGTTAGGGTTAAAAATTGCTTGGTTGCCCAGCAGCATGAGCTCCGTTTTGTCACCGTTGAGCTTGAGGTGGGATGAGCTCATCCAACTAGCGACCTCTTTGAGACAGGAGCATAGGTCCGTAGGGGATTGTTCCGCTTGGTTCAGTGCCACGATTAGCTGGGTGTCATCCGCGTATGTAACTAGGTGGATTCCGAAAGGGGCTACTATCTCTGCCAGGGGGCCATGTACACATTAAAAAGTGTGGGGCTCAGAGACGAGCCCTGGGGAACCCCACATTGAAGTGGCACTGGTTGGGACCGGGTGTTTCCTTTGAATACCTGGAAGAATCTTTCTTCCAGGAACGATTGCAACCAGGATAAGGCCGTACCTGTCACTCCCACATTTTTGAGACAGTGGACCAAGGTGCAGTGGTTCACCGTGTCAAAGGCTGCACTTAGGTCCAGGAGGATGATGGCTACAGATCCTCCGGAGTCAAGAATCTTTCTTGACTCCTCTACTACCGCTATCAGTGCAGTCTCTGTGCCCTGGCCAGGGCGGAAGCCAGTCTGAGAAGAGTGGAGTAGTTTAAAGGTTTCAAGGTGAGCAGAAAGTAGGCGATTGACATATTTTTCTGCTACCTTGCTAATTCCAGGGAGTAAGGAAATGGGACGGTAATTGCCCATCTCCGTGGGATCTAAATGGGATTTTTTTAATAACGCCTTCACCATAGCATTTTTCCAGTCTTGGGGGACTGTACCCGATGCTAGAGAGGCATTGATTAAATTAGTGATGGGAGGGGTGATCATGGGTGCTACCAATTTCAGAATGTTAAAAGGGGCAGGGTCAAGCGGAGACCCGCTCTTGATTGAGTCTAAGATAGGAGGAAGTAATTCCTCGGTGAGTGGAGTGTATGATTCTAAGAGATGGGAGTTATTCAGAGGTTCTGATTCATGGGGCTTGGATGAGTGCTCATTATAAGTAAGTGGGAGGAGATGAAGGATATTTTGAATTTTGGTGGAAAAAAATCCTGCTAATTCCTCGCATCGGTGGCCAGACGGGTCAGGGGCTGCGGGCGGGTCGGGGGCTTTCATGAGTTTTTTTGCGATCATAAATATTTCTCTGGAGGAGTTTGAGGAGGATCGGATTTTTTCCTCGTAGTAGGTAGCCTGGGCTGCTTTTAATGCTGTTTTATAAGAGGCAATGGATGACCTGTATTCTGATTTTTTCTCGCTTGCAAAGTCTTTCCTCCATGCTCTTTCTAATCTTTTACACTGTTGTTTTAATTTGCGAAATTCAGGGGTGAACCAGGGGGATTTATTAGGTCCACTTTTTTTAGTATGGTTTTTCTGGGAAGTACTACATCCAGCGAGTTCTCAATCCACGAGGAGAACTTTCTGTTGGCTGCTGAAGGGTCGGAGTCATGGGTGGGTATGGTTAATTCCAATTCACGAATCCAGTCCTCTACGATTAGTTTGGGCCAGGGGTGGGCTTGGATGCGTGATGCTAGCGAGTGTGAGCCCAAGGTGGGTGGGTGCCAAGAAAAAGGGACTAGAAAGTGGTCTGACCAAGGAAAGGGGATGGGCTCATTCCCTTTTAATTGTGCTATACTTGAGAAAATAGGGTCAAGGAGATGACCTTTAATATGTGTAGCTTGGTGAGTCTTTAGATGTAGTTGGTAGGCTGCGAGATCGTGGGCTAGGTCGTCCGCCACTTTGTCCAAAGGGTCGTCAAAATGAAAATGAAAATCTCCAAGAAGGTTAAAATTGGGCGAAGCACTGGCAAGGTTTAGGACCGTTTCCAGTAGCGAGCTGCAGAATTGTCCCTGTGCTCCTGGGGGGCGGTATAGGAGAATGCCAACGAAAGTAAGTGAGGGAGTGAATTCGATAGAAAAATGAGCGTTTTCGCAGTCTAAGAGAGGGCTGTCCAAACCACTCTATTAGTCCTTCAAGACTTCAGACCGTGCAGCAAGGTACAGCCTCATGTACAAACTACATCTCCCATGACAGCCAACAACACAGTCATCTTGGGAATAATGTGTCTGTCTTGGAGCAATGCTCCACATTTTCTGCCAGCGCAGGCACCAAACCCTGGACACAGAATCATGTGGAAAATATGTCCTACACTGTTCCCATGCAGTGTGGCAGTGTAGTGTGGTTAGTCTACCAGTTGCAATTGTACAGCACAAGATTCCAACATAACTCAAACCCCTTGTGTACTGTCAACATAGTGGACAAAGTGCACTGCCATGTGTGCACTATCATGTCCCACATTGATACCCACTCATTACACTTCCCATGGCAGTACATAGTGAACAACATTGACTCCAACTCTCAAAGCCAAATATGTATGACTGAAGTAAGCAACATCACCAGCACCAGCAACAGGTTGTAAAATCAGACATGGATCAGTTCAGAAATGGCAATAGTAGTCAATAACAGACACAATAGATGAGTGTGAGAGATGTGTCTGCTCAATGGCTAATTGACTCTCCTTACTGGTGACGAATCATCACCTTCATGGCATTGGCACTCACAAGTATGACAAATAGTAAGTGAATCACAGAGGACAGCACACCTGTATGTGTAGTACAGTGTAAGTCATTTCCAATTCCTACTTGCATGTATGCCAAACAAGATGCCATATTATTCACAATTGTTTCACTGATGCATGAATGACTTACATGATTTCACAAAATGATGACTACTTGTAACTGTCTACATATATATGTAAATAAATATATGAACACTACTACTGTGTTTGCAGTTTGATTCCATAGTCACAGTAAACATCAAAACATTAAAATCACACCTGCCACTAATTGCCACACAGGAAATGTATGTACCTAGTATGCATGCCAACTACCTGTAGCAAATAATCCTCCAATACCAGCCACAATTAACATGGTGTGGTAAAGTAGATAGTGTGCTATGACTGTGTGTGTGTCTCTCCTACAGCTTTCCATTTGTACAGCCTCATACTTGTGAACGATAGTAGAGTCCACTCATAGTATGATGACTGTCAAGTGATCCACATAATATGTGCATGAGAACACATTCCCAAACCTACAGTCTGCATATGATACATCAAAAATTGTATCCACCTATGAATGCATTAGGAGATCTCATACCACAAATACAAATGCTACAGACTATACATTGCCAGTGCAACAGTGTCTACCTAGTGAGAATGTAGCCCCACTTGCCCCACTAGGCTAAGATACCAATGGGACAAGCAGTGATGTAGTCTACCATGTTGGTGTATTGCACTCCGAAACAAACAATGGCTTCACTCCTCTCAGTACAGTCTTAGTTCAAATGTGAAGACACAACACCCAGATTCAGTATGTGCAAGAATTAAGCATCAGAAAGCACATAAAGCAAGGTCAATGCTGCCAAGGTGCCATGCACTGATGCATCCCAAGATTTGGTGCTCCAATGTGGCTAGAAAATCGCTGGGGATCTTCATGTCTGAATGCATAGCTATCACTAAACTTCTAATTGCCACAGTACCTAGAAACATATTGTGATGGGTCCCAATGACAAACATATTTATGATTGTACTACCCTTGACTATTTGTGGCTAGACAAGCTGGCCTCGTGATTCACAAATCATAGGCTATGCTTGGGACAGAAAGTTTCTCAACGCGAGCAGTAGCGGGCATCCGCAACCGCCCGAGTTGAGAAATCTCGCTGGGAGGTGGTCTGGAGTAAGATTTTTCTCGCTCCCGCTTGCCTACTAAGCATTGGCAAGCAAGAAAAAAATTCTGATCTGCTATGTGGAGCAGAGTTTTTCGGAACTCTGCGCGCTACATTGAGCGCGGAGTGGGAAAAAGAGTGCAGCGATGCAAAATTTCACTCCCGGGCTTAGTTCTCTCAACACTTCCCTGCACATAAACCATTCATGGAATAGTTCTACATGGCCAATGTGAGCAACAGTATGCAGGACACATGGAAACAGATTATCCAAGGTTACATCAATTCATACATCCTTGTTCTGGTTCTACTGGGGATGTCTGTCACGTTTTGGACTGTGCCAGGTCCATGTGAGTCTCATCACCTATCTCAGTGTAAAACTACATGAGTGTTGCATGCGAACACCCACTGTTATGCACAAGCAACACTGCCTTGATGCAGAGTATAGTTAAGGTATGATTTACGCAGGCTTACTGTTAGCAATATGTAGAAAGTGACGCCAAGGCATGCATGGTGATCTAGCATAGCACCATCAGCATGAGTGAGAATCATGTGGCCCACAAATGATGACTCTGTTACTTTCCTGTGGGGTATGACCCTTGAATATGAATGGCCTATACTCACCCAATCATATGGCACCATCTATACATTCCCTTCCAGGTGGGTGCAGCCAATCGCACCACTTGCGTGCAAGGGAAAATGTAACCCTCCCAAGTATCCCTACAGCCTGCTGCCTGCACTGTGATACACAGAGCAGATTGGCAGTAGGCTGCGCTGTTGTAGATGTTGGTGCACTGACCCCATGGCATTGCTAGTTTGTGGCATCCCTTGGGGAAACTAAAGCAATGTAATTGGATGCCAATACTAATTTAGCACAAGGGGTATCTCTTGTAAAGTGTGCCCTTGCGCTTCCGGAGGGATTGGTTCCTATGCGTAGTATGATCTTCGAAAAGCATGAACTCACACATATGTACACTGTATCACACATTTTAAACACATGCAAAGACAGTAAGCAGGTCAACTCCTCTATTCACACCCAACACAGCAATCCCTGTAAATTATTTAATGCATTACACATCACAATACACCAAAAATACACATTTTCCCTATTGCATCAAAAAAAATGATGTATGAGCCTAAAGCATGAATTTTGCAGCCATTGCGTCAGCCGAAAATGATGCTTCCCAGCAGGCACGTTTAAATGACCGCACGGTAGCTTGTCAGGCCTTGTGTGAAATCGACACATTGACTGGTAGCGTAAAAAATAACCAACGCATCTGCTGAAAATGTAACGCATCCACCCATTTAGTGATGTTATTGACCATGGGAAGTGCAGTCATGGATCATGCATGCTGCAAACTAGGAACTGCGAAGTTACTTTCATTTTCACTTTAAGTCACAGTTTTACTGTCTGAGCTTGGGAGTGGTTGTGTTTTGGCTGTGCTTGAGAGTGTTTTAGTGTGTCTGGAGCTGTTTATTTGTGTCTGCTGTTCCTGTTGTGTCACTGAAGTCCTTTTTGTGCTGTCTTGTTTTGTATTGTTGTGTACTGTCCTGTGTTCAGTCGGGTATTTGTCTTATGGGGTATTATTGTTATAGGGTTAGTTCTGTTTTTTGTTTTTTGGGTGTTGGTTGTGTTTGGGTAGGATCATGCCTGGGAAGACTAGGGCATGTCCCATGATTGATCAGGAGTTTGGGAGCTTCCTGTGGCTGGTAAACTTCTACCTGCCAAACACGGTAGCCAGTGGTGGCTGTGTACTCCTGGACTACCCCACGGATGTGTGGAGGGAGAAGATGCAGGAACAGATGCAAAAGCTGTTTTGAATCGGCCAGCTGAAACATCGCTGGCCAGATGTGGTTGGCAGAGAGTCAGACCTGCTAGACTACATTTGCAACCAAGTAGGTGGAGAAGTTGGTAAGTACATTTGATTTGTGTTTTCCTATGTGTCTCATTTACCCATTGATGAATAGTGGTAACAGTAAGTATGGCTCAAATAAAGTTTTGCTCAAAATAGCCATGCCCCCATGCAAATGAGGTAAATGAAGTGGCTATAGCGCTGGCACAATATGTGCACCAGTGCTATCTGTGACACTGAGCAGGCCACAAAATGTTAGTGTCCCTTTAGGTGATACAGTTGAGTCCCAGGGAAGCATAGAGCAGACGCACATGCCAGTAACCCATCCAGTCAACTCATATGATGACAAACCAGGTAGTGCGGATAAGCTCCAGAGGTGCTTCTTTCACCACAAGCATTTGTCAAGAACAGTTGTGACGGGCCCTTACAGTACATAGGTTACACATTAAGTTGTCTACAAAACTCTTTGGGAGTGCAAATCACAAGTAATGCCACTGCGCAGCTCAACTAAGATTTGCCCTGTGCTGGCCAGCAAGACAAAAAAAAATCAGATTTGGGCAGAAGTCATTGATGAAGGGGTAGTCCGTTGAGCTTTAGAGGACCACCTTACCAACAACGGTGTTTATTTAGAAGCCCCTAACGGCACCAGTGCATCACTTTTCATATGTTAAAACATGAGACCTTGGCAGCGCAAGGGGCTTGCAAAATAGCCCCATGGTGTTCTTAGCATACGCACGCACCCTTGACCTATGGTGCACATGTATGTGCATTGTTGACATGATTGGTATTGAACTGGAAAGGACTGCTCTTAGCACAAAGAAATGAAAAGGCAGAGCATAACCCTTTTGTATGTGTGCATTGGAATGCAGCACGCATACAATACTGAATGACACATAGTGATGTGCCAATGATCCTCATTAACATACCTCCCCTGGGTAGTCAAGCATTAATGAGGCCTGCCATGGCCTACACAGCTTAGCTAACCTGTGAATCTGGCAAAACACATACCACTGGTCTTGAACAGCATTTTCAATGTAACAGGTATGGCTCCTTGATGTCCACTATGGCTATGCTGCGCTCTGCACTGGCTTGCCTGACTCCATACCTCTGACTGCATATCAAATCCCACATTCTGGCTCTGCATGGCCTCATGGAGGTGATTTTGAGGCCAGAGCCACTGGAGCTGTCCTTACATATGAGACGCCCATTGTACATGCCTCTTGTAAAAGAGACCCAGTGCATGTCAGAGGGGAGCACACTCACATGATACTGTATCCAAGGGTATGCCAGACTGAATCTGACACATCTCAACATATCCCATACATGTTGGTGTTCAATTTTCCAATAAAATACTTAGGCATTCATGGGACATCTCTGAACAATATCTGGTACTCTACAGCACTGACAGGTACAGAACTCACTTAACTTAATGAAAAAGTATGCATAAAGTGTGACGTGTGTAGCGTACTCATTTCCTGGAGTAAAAATTAAGAGGGCATGTGTATTGCAATACCTTGCTGAGTATGGTATGTGAGTTATGTAGGTGCATAGACTCTTCAGAGTCAGCTATCATAGTGAAATATAGTAGTTATGAGGTCGAAGAACTGGTTCCGCAAATTGGCCAAAAGGTGCATGTTTTGGCTCATCATATGTATGTACACTTCAGCCTGCCTTACCGCTATGTATCACTCAGGCATGTCAACTATGCCATTTGATTAATTACAACCTGAAGAGTTGAATAGCCAATAGCTATGCACATGTACTGTGCTTCTGTTGCATACAATATATGTGCTCTAAATTAACTGATTAGTTTTACATGTTATGTCTTGTAGGTGGACCTGCATCATACACAGTTGGTGAGGTGGAGGGTTTCAAGTCGGCTTGGGCAGTGAACTCCTTTCCGTTCGCAGAGTTTGTGGAGTTTTCCGCACTCTGCAGAGCACGCAGAGTTCCCAAAATCTTCGCTCCATGGAGCGCAGTTTTTGCTTTGCTTGCCAATGTTAAGTTGACGAGCGCGAGTGAGGAAAATCCAACACTAGACTACCTCCCAGCAAGATTTCTCAACGCAGGCGGTTGCGAATGGTCGTGACCGCTCACGTTGAGAAACCATCCGTTTGCATTGAGGAAGCTGTTGCTCGAGTAGAACATCTATTTGAGCGGTGGAAAGAAGCAGCACCATCTTGCGCTGCACATGGTGCCGTTTGCTCTGATTTTCCAGTGCAGGACAAACACCCAGCGCTGAAAATCATCCTGAACGGTGCAACCTAATGCACTCTTTCGCTTGCGGAACTCCGCGTATCGCAGCAGTCTTTTTTGGGCACACAGAACTCTGTGAGCTCTGCCCAGGCCTAGTTTCAAGGACCCAACATTACCAGTGAGTGCCTTTGTCAATGCTAATGGTGTAATGCAAGACTTGAGTGTGATGTCAGGTGCTGTGGAATTGCCAGACTAAATGTGCATACCTATCACAAAGAAACATTTCTATAATGAATAATAAGTCAGGAAAAGTGGATGTTAGTTGTAGCATGTGCATCAGTCTCTGACTAATGTCAAGGAGAAAACATTGCCAATCTGGGATGGACCACATGATAGAGGCTTGACAGCGGAGCCATGATCATAATACACACATCTGAACATGGCTGTGGATGTGAACAATTCAAAATGCATGTCAGTTGCACATGCTATGACATTGGGAGCATGTAATGACCGGTGGCATGGTCCACCATGGACTTACAACAGTTCAGATAGGAGAGGTTTCATATATCTCTGTGTGACGTGAGTTAATTATCCAGTGTCCATTGTTACATATAATACCTGCCAAGTGTTCAGTATTAGCAAAGTGTCCTGATATCGGTAGTTGCCATATCAGTTACACTACGTTGTAAGACAGTACATGTACTTTGCAGACATTGTACATCTTACTGTGGTGAATGCCAAAGGCATAAAGGCCTTTGCAGGATGCAGAAGGCACACTAATGTTCATTAAAGATGACATACGTACTATACCATGGGTACAAAACAACATTTATCCTAAGCATACTATGTACTGACATGGTCATACCTAGATGTGCCAAAGTGGTGCAATTGCATTGTGCAACATTTGCCATGCCTTCGTTCTTTGGCCTTAGTAAATCTGGGATGATAGATAATAGGCATGTGTATGCTCACTCTAAGCTGCAAGATTTATTTAGGCTGTAGGGGCTGCTACATTTGATGTTGCGAAAACATTATTGTTTCATGATGTTTGTACCTGTTCCTAGTCACCCTTTGACTGACAGTTTTTCTTTTTGCTTAAACAACATGACCCCAGAGCAGTTGAGGCAGCACAAAATCAGAAAGGACTGGTACCTCCACATATGACAAAGGCTCACAGGCCAAAACGGAAGCGTTATGAGGTGGAGAAGGCTCTTGGGAAATGGCATTTATTCCCTCAGGGACACCGATTTTGGACAAGCCAACCAAGCCAAAATATGTTCGGGCAGGCCAATGTACCTCCAAGGGACCCGTACCCAGCACCGCCACGAGCAAACCCTCACAAAGACCAGTCCCCAAACCTCAGCCCACAGAAGGGGCCAGCTCAATTGAGCAAGACATTAAGAAGTACCATTCGGACCTAAAGTTGAGAGTGGGGATGCTTGAGCACAAGATGGACCATGCAATTACACTGCTAGAGGAAGTCAAGCAGGCACTGGCAAGACCCTAGCCACATTTCAGCCACATGGAACTTTTCTGTCCTTCCCCCTGTACATTGTTTTATTGTTCTTCTTAATGGTTTTATAGCTTAGTTTAGGTTAGTTAGTGTAGTTATAGTGGTGGGCTAGTAGTTGTCTGGGTTTTGTAGGGGTGGAAACAATTTTAGTAGTGTCAACCGCCCAATGACCACAGACGACAGTTCGGGTTCTGGGAAGTAGAACTTTTATTAAGTCCGTTAATGAACAAGATGTGGGTTTTCTCAGGTGGGTCTGCTATCTTGTCTCGTCGCGGGGTTCTCAGCTTTGTCACAGTGGTATGGCCGGTTTCCTTTCACGTCCTCACGTCTCCGGCAGTGGCCGTCCCCTCGAGGAAGAAGAGAGAGGCGATTAGTAAGGGTCCCCTGCTCACTGATCCCCCCCCTTGTCTTCTCGCGCTCTCCTGCTATCGTGCCTTAGCTCTTCCTACTCTGAGTTCCTCACCCACCCTGGGCTTCTTTTAGCCTTTTGGTCTCCAGGGAGCCACTTACTTCAGTGGCGACCTTCGCCCTATCGGAGACTTACTAATGGTGGGAGTGGCTCGGTCGACGTCCTCCCAGTGTTTTCCCATGTAGACGCTTAGCGCCCCAGACTACAGTACCAGTCCAACGCCAGACCGAGCAATGTTGAATACTATAGAACAAAAAAAAGGGGGGGGGGATAGATACCTCTACTCTTCGTCCCTCTTCCTCCCCTGCTCCTTACAGTCCTGTGTATAACGCTTGCGTGTGCAACCACCCGCCCAGGCGGCGTCCGGTTCCCTCGATCACTTGCCTGAAGCCGTGACCCGATGATGGGGTCACGACCGCCTCGTCCAGCACGCCTTTCGCAGGGGAAGCCTCCGCCCTGTAGTGATTGGTATCTCCGCCGTCTTCCGGGATCTTCGCGTCCCGGCCTCTTCCGTTCTCCTTCTCCGACCTCCCTTCGGTTTCGTTGTCTCCAGAACCTCGCTCGCCGTTCCCGACCTCCTCTTCTCGCTCGGCGACTTCCGGGTCTTTTGTACTCAGCCCCCACGTGTCCACCGGTATCCATGGAGACGGCACAGAGGTTCGTCCTTCGGTGCCCCTGGGGCACTCCTCGCCGTCCTCCCGGAGCACCCTACCACAGTGCCTCCCATCCAGGCATGGCCGATCGGGCCATGCGGCGCGTCCGCCCTGGAGAGGAAGTCGACGTTCACCTGCTGGGAACCCGGGCGGTGGGATACCTGAAATGAGAAGGGTTGCAGTGCCATGAACCAACGGAGGACCCGAGCGTTCGAGTCCTTGTGGCGTGCCAACCAGACAAGAGGGGCATGGTCCGTCAGGAGGAGAAAAGGACGCCCAACAGGTAATACTGCAGGGCTTGCACGGCCCACTTGATCGCCAGGCACTCTTTTTCTATTGTGGAGTACCGGGTCTCCTGCGGCAGTAGTTTGCGACTGAGGTAGACTACAGGGTGTAGCCCACCTGAGTCATGTTCCTGGGAGAGGACTGCCCCCAGACCCCTGTCAGAGGCATCGGTCTGTAAGGTGAAGCTTTTCTTGAAGTCTGGACAGATCAGGACGGGATTGCGACATAGTAGCCCCTTCAGGTGGTGGAAGCTGCGCAGCTGTGTTGTGGACCAGTTCTTAATGGTGTTTGGACAGGTTTTCTTCAACATGTCGGTGAGAGGGGCAGCCGTCTCCGAAAAGTGGGGTATAAACCGCCTGTAATAACCCACCAGCCCGAGGAAGGCTCGGATCCCTTTTTTGTGGAGGGGACTGTCAAGGTTTTAACGGCCTCTACTTTATCGACTTGGGGTCGTATCTGGCCTTTCTGTATATGGTACCCTAGGTAGCGGATGGTGTCGGTGGCCAACATACACTTCTCTGGGTTCGCAGTTAGTCCTGCTTGTCTCAGACCCGTCAGTACTGCTGCGAGGTGGGTGAGGTGTTGTTCCCACGTTTGGCTATGTACCACAATGTCATCAAGGTATGCTGAGGCATAGGAGCTGTGTGGTCGGAGTACCACATCCATCAGTCGTTGGAAGGTGGCAGGGGCTCCGTGTAGGCCGAAGGGTAGAACCGTAAACTGGTATAGGCCCGAGGGGGTGGCAAACGCGGTTTTTCCCGTGCGGTGGACGTCAGTGCTATCTGCCAGTACCCCTTGGTCAAGTCCAGGGTTGTCATATACTGGGCTGCCCCCAGCCGCTCTATCATCTCGTCAACTCGGGGCATGGGGTAGGAGTCAAAATGGGAGACGGCGTTTAGACGCCTATAATCAACACAAAATCGTACCGTGCCGTTCGGTTTTGGTACCAACACAATTGGGGAACACCAAGGGCTGTGTGAGGGCTCTATGATCCCGCTCTGTAGCATGTCTTTAACCTCACTCTCCACCACCCGCCTCCTGGCCTCTGGTATTCTATAAGGTCTCTGTCGTATTGGGGTAGCCCTGTCAGTCCCTATGTCGTGTTGTACTAGGGGTGTCCTCCCTGGAGTCTTGGAAAAGACGTCGCTGTAGTTGTTTACGACGGACAGGAGCGTCTCCACTTGTTTCGAGGTTAACACAGAGCCCCTGGGAATCATGTGGGGCTCTGTGGTCCCGCTGGGCAGTGGAAACGGTATGTCTAGAGGGGTGCTGTTGGTTATCAGTAAATTCACGGGGGGCTCTACCTCCCTCCTTTTCTCGTCTACCCATAGTTTAAGCAGGTTAACGTGGTAGATCTGTCCTGTTCTACCCGTGTGGGGGACCGCTACTCTGTACGTGACTGGGGTGACCCTGGCGGTTACTGCATATGGGCCCTGCCACTGAGCTAGGAGCTTGTTGTCTGAGGACGGGAGGAGTAGTAACACCTTGTCCCCGACCTGGAACTGTCTGAGGGCCGTCTGTCGATCGTACGTCTGTTTTTGTCTTCTCTGAGCTACGTCTAGGTTTTGTTGGACGTCCTCCCATAGGGTGGACAACCGGTCCCTGAGTTGGGCTGCGTAGTCGAGAAGGGTTCTCCCTTCGTCCTCCTCTTCCTCCCATCTTTCTGCCGCCATATCAATCAGGGTTCTGGGTTGCCTCCCGAACACCAGTTCGAAGGGGCTGTAACCAGTGGAGGACTGGGCATGCGTCCTGATCGCGAATAGGGTCAATGGTAGCTGTCTGTCCCAGTCCCTTCCTGTATCGCTGATTGTTTTCTTCACTATAGTTTTAATGGTTTGGTTGTATCTCTCTACCAAACCGTCTGTCTGGGGGTGGTACACTGAGGTGCGTATCTGCCGTATCCCTAACAAGCGACACACCTGGGCCATCAGTCTAGACATGAAGGGCGTTCCCTGGTCGGTGAGCAGTTCCCGTGGGAACCCGACTCGACTGAAGAAGCCTATCATGACCTGAGCTACGCTGCTGGTGGTCATGCTTGACAGGGGGATCGCTTCCGGATAGCGCGTGGCATAGTCGACCAGCACCAGTATGTACCTATACTCCCTCACAGAGGTAACTAAAGGGCCTACGAGGTCCATCCCCACCCTAGAGAAAGGGACATCAATAATCGGTAAGGGGCAGAGGGGGGCTCTCGGGATATGCGGGGGATTACAGCGCTGACACCGAGGGCATGCTGCGCAATACCTCCTGATATCCATGTACACCCCTGGCCAATAGAACCGTCTTAAGAGGTATTCCTCTGTTTTCTCCCTCCCGTAATGTCCTCCCCCCGCTTGGTTATGCGCTAAACTGAGGACCTGGTCCCGATAGGGCAGGGGAACAAGGAGTTGCTTAAGGGCTCCTGTGGGGTTCCTTACCCTTCTATATAGTAATCCCTTAGAGACAATAAAAGAGGGGCCTACCTGTTGGTCCTCTTCTGGTTTCGTCTGGGCCCAGGCATGGCCCAAGGTGGGGTCTTCCTTCTGGGCTGTCCTGAAGCTACACGGTGGTCCTGAGTCTCCTTCCGCTCCTGTGGAGGTAGAAGGAGTGTCAGTCGCCCCGTTCAGCACCACCTTCCTCCTATGTTCTCTCTTCTCTCTGCGGGTCTTTTTCTGTTTACCTCGGCCACCGTCTACCTCGGTCGTGGATAACGGGGCCTCTCTCAGCCACTTCTGTCTGTCTTTTTCCTCAATAGCTCTGTTTAGAAGGGCAGGAAAACCGTCATAATCGGTTCCAACTATCATTTCCTCCACCAAACAGGGTATACCTCCAACCCTGATCGGTCTTTCCTGTCCCTTTTCTCCTAGGGTTACTATGGCCACTGGGTAGGTTTTATGGTCACCATGTACACACGTTATGGTTACTTTCTCTCCCGTCTGCCATTGGTGTTCCTGTATGCGTTCCCGAGTAAGAACCGAGTGGCGACAACCAGAATCTATGAGGACCTTAGCCTCCCTTCCGTTTATGGTGAGGAGCAGGTGGTAGGTTTCCTTCCCTTCTCCCGCCCACAGCACTCGCCCTCTTGTATACCCAATGTCCATGGGTTCAGCCGGGGATGTCTTCTGTGGACAATTGCGGGCTATGTGGCCCCATTCAGCGCACTGGAAGCATTGGGGACCCTGGTTTTCCCTGTGGACGGGCCTTGGTAGGAACCGTGGGTCGATTAATGGCCTAGGCGGAGGCTGAGAGGGAGCCGGCGCGGTGAGCCTCCATCGGTGTATTAGCTGTGTTGGAAGACGCGGGGTGAATCCTCTAGGTTCTGGGACCCTCTGATGTGCACAGGCTAACTCGACGGCACTGGTTATGGTAACGTTCGGGTGTTGCTTTACCCAGGCCCGAGTGGCCGCGGGGAGTCCCTCTATGAATTGTTCCATAAGGACCTTTTCCGTCACCTCCTCTGCGGTGGAAGCCTGAGGCTGTAACCAACGATTCCCCAAATCCTGGAGTCTATAGTAGAACGCTCGCGGGCTGTCCTGGGCTAGCCATTTCTCTCTCCGAAAGCGGCTGCGGTAATGTTCCTGGTCGTACCCAAGGCGTTCAAGTATCGTTTGTTTAATCGCCCTGTACGGTGTGGTGCCCGCCGGGTTTGCGGCCTGGTACGCTGTTTGTAGTTCGCCCGACAAGAGGGGGCTATATATTGTCCCCATCTGTCGGCGGGCCATTGGGCAGTGCTTGCTACTCTCTCGAAGTTTGTAAAAAAGTAGTCGGGGTCCTCACCCGGTTGATATTTTTGTAGCACAGAGCTGGGGACGTTCGGGTGGACTCTACTGCTGGCCAACTTCTGGATGGCGGTATCCTGGACGGCCTGGTTCTGCACGATGAGGCCGGCCTGAGCCTGCAGCGCCTCTTGTAGGTGTTCTCTGTCCTTTTGGGCCTCAGTGGTCTGTCCTTCTACCACCAACTGGAGATGGCGCTGGCCCTCAGCCAGCTGTTTCAGCATGTCGTCCAGTCCGATTGTTTGGGTCATGTCCTCGGTGTGGTGGTCCGGGCGTATCCCACTTCTGACACCACTGTCAACCGCCCAATGACCACAGACGACAGTTCGGGTTCTGGGAAGTAGAACTTTTATTAAGTCCGTTAATGAACAAGATGTGGGTTTTCTCAGGTGGGTCTGCTATCTTGTCTCGTCGCGGGGTTCTCAGCTTTGTCACAGTGGTATGGCCGGTTTCCTTTCACGTCCTCACGTCTCCGGCAGTGGCCGTCCCCTCGAGGAAGAAGAGAGAGGCGATTAGTAAGGGTCCCCTGCTCACTGATCCCCCCCCTTGTCTTCTCGCGCTCTCCTGCTATCGTGCCTTAGCTCTTCCTACTCTGAGTTCCTCACCCACCCTGGGCTTCTTTTAGCCTTTTGGTCTCCAGGGAGCCACTTACTTCAGTGGCGACCTTCGCCCTATCGGAGACTTACTAATGGTGGGAGTGGCTCGGTCGACGTCCTCCCAGTGTTTTCCCATGTAGACGCTTAGCGCCCCAGACTACAGTACCAGTCCAACGCCAGACCGAGCAATGTTGAATACTATAGAACAAAAAAAAGGGGGGGGGATAGATACCTCTACTCTTCGTCCCTCTTCCTCCCCTGCTCCTTACAGTCCTGTGTATAACGCTTGCGTGTGCAACCACCCGCCCAGGCGGCGTCCGGTTCCCTCGATCACTTGCCTGAAGCCGTGACCCGATGATGGGGTCACGACCGCCTCGTCCAGCACGCCTTTCGCAGGGGACGCCTCCGCCCTGTAGTGATTGGTATCTCCGCCGTCTTCCCGGATCTTCGCGTCCCGGCCTCTTCCGTTCTCCTTCTCCGACCTCCCTTCGGTTTCGTTGTCTCCAGAACCTCGCTCGCCGTTCCCGACCTCCTCTTCTCGCTCGGCGACTTCCGGGTCTTTTGTACTCAGCCCCCACGTGTCCACCGGTATCCATGGAGACGGCACAGAGGTTCGTCCTTCGGTGCCCCTGGGGCACTCCTCGCCGTCCTCCCGGAGCACCCTACCACAAGTAGGTAGGGGCACTTTGTGTTTTTTGGGGTGGGGGTTGATGTGATATATATGTGTTATGAACATAAAAAATAAAAATAAATTAAAAAAATAGCCAAAAAATATATGATTGCTTAGGATTCAATGTGTAGTTAATTGATGTTTAAGTGTTGTTTCTGTTGTTCTTGTGTGAAGACGTGTCTTAAGGGAGGTGGGGGGGTTGATGTTTATCATGTCGTGCTAAATGTGTAGAGTAAGCTAGGGTAAGTTAAGGTAGTTTTAGATAGTATGTAGGATAAGGTAGTGTAGGTTAGGTTATATTAGTTAGTTAGTGTAGGTTAGTATTTGTTTTAATTTTACATTTTCTGTTAAATGTTATTGTTTGCTACATCATGATTTACTGTGTTGGATTTAGTATGTGTGCTCAGGTAATGTTATGTACATGCATGTGTCTTTGCTAGCAGTGTTTGGCATCATCTATGAGTAGGTGTTTTACCTATGGACAGGGATCTGCCAGGTTGGCCATGGCTTTACATTATCTATCTACTGACATTGTTGAGCAGTGCAAGTGGCAATCATGATGGAAATGGTACACAGTGCAACACATGTATTTACATACGATTTCTCTGTGTGGGTAGGCCATATGGCATGCTTTGGAGGGATGTTGTGATCAAAACATTCTCCCAAATAGGTTTTTGGACTTACTCACTGATGGCTGCCCCGTACACACTTACACTTGCAGCGTTTACTTGCCAGCCCAATGCTGTTTGCTTGCTAGTATCCATGGGTAGACCTGACATTTGTGGTGTGACGTCCTTCACCATTAACATTGACGGCATAATACCTGTTGCACTTCATGCTTGCAACCTTGAGTAACCAGTTGCTAGTCAACACACACATAGGGTTAACCAAATTTGTTTCACTCCCACTTTGTGGCATTATTCCTTACTCCAAACCACAGATGTCCCTTTGGCAAGTTGTTGGTGTCTTTGCCTCACAGAATGCACAATGGTCAACTTGGTCCAGGCTCCAACAGACAGACAACACACAGGTAGTACTAAGTGCATTATTTACATGTGCTAATACTTATGCGGCTCACAGGGACAGTTCATAGGACAACAACCCCAAAAGATATTTTGTGCCAGTGGATGTCCAGACAGAGTCCATGGGGGTAACATGTCATGGGACATTGATGCGGATGACCATAATGTCAGTAGGGAGGATAGGCCACATTGACAGTCCACAAATTGATGAGGTGAACAGGCCGAAAGCAAAACGAGGACAGTGGCAGCTGATTTTCACTGGCATGTTCATAAGCACAGGGCAAAGGAGAAACTGGGTATGTGGCACTGATGAATGCTTCAGACACTTTTTTGTGAAAAAGAGGTGCAGTCCACATCTTCCTCTTCTTCTGTATGTGGTGTCTCCCATGAGGGGTGTGTTGTAGGTGTGGCAGCTGAGCGAGGCACACATACACCAGGGGCTAAAGATATGGATCCTGTGCCTGCAGCAGCATTCATCTATGCGGAGTGTAGGTGCCTCTTATGGCCATAGTATTGTCGTTATTGGGACTGAGGCACCCACGGACTCCCTCTTGGGAGGCTGCCACGGTCTCCATCCCCACCCTTACCTGCTCTACCATCTCCCGCTGGACTCCTACTGAAGTACATTGGAAAGAAATCTGTGGGTCCTCTGGTTGGGGTGGCAGGTGGTGCCTGTTGGTTGGTAGGTGGGGGATGTGGAGACCCCACAATGCTGTTGACCCTCCCCATGTCTGGAGATGGTGTCTCGATGGAGTTCAGGAGTTCTTGGAGGGTGTCCTGGTCATTGGTTTGGAGGTTGTCATCCCTATCATTGCTGAAGTCCGGGACATCTTGCTTGGCCAGAAAGTGAGGGCCCATCCTCTGCAATGAAATGGAGAAATGCTATTGCTGATCTCTCTTAGATGTTAACAAAAGTAATCCAGTTGACAATCAAGGTTCAATACATATCACTTTCAGTTCCTCATTGATGCACAGGACACCTGTTATGCATGGGAATGGATTGTAAATTACACTGTAATGCCTTTTCAGGTGACTGAATCTCAGCATTGTTCTCACTACCACTGTGTGTCTACTCTGAGTGGTGGGTCCTGTCATACTAGTCAGATTACGATCACTGACGTTCAACTAATTTCATCATGACCAGAGTTGGTTATGTGCAGGGTGTCACACATCGTTTTAATCAGACCCATGCACTTGTATGTGTACATGCCTCTTCTGGATGTTCCCAATTTGGTCCGGGCAGCCGACTTAGTGCCACACCGTGATGGAACCCATATCACACATTGATTATCATGTGCCTACGACACCTACATTATGCATGACCATATCCAATGGACTGACATGGCAGGCTTTTATTGAGTGATATGGGTCACGCACATGGTAATAGTGCTGGTAATGGTGACAAGTACCTACCCAGTTTTCTAAAACAACTGTGCCCATCCACCTCAGCCTCTGACCTTTCCATACTTGTGCCCATTGTGGTGGCTAAGTAGTTCTCCCTATCCCTTGACAGTTCTCTGTATGACATCCTTCGACCTACACACCTGGCACAGTGAGACCATTTTGGGCCAGATTCCCCCCTGGCACATACTACATCTTCACTCAGGTCCGCATGGCATGTGGATTGTAGTACCTCAATGGGCTGTTGTAGGAGAGTAGGATCTGCCTCTTATGTTGCCCCCACTTTTTTTCTGATGTTTACACTGGTTTCTGGCTATAGTCTGGCTGGGACCCTGCTAATCAGGGCCCCAGCCTCTCTGTTCTCTCTAAACGATTTGGAGTGCACTCTAGGTGCACTAGTGATTGGATACTGTGGTACCTTATGAGTCCCTAGTATATGGTACCTTAGGTACCAAGGGCATAGGTATTCAACAGGCCTACCAGGGGCTGCAGCATGTATTATGCCACCCCTGGGAAGCAGACTAAATCTGACACCACAGGCCTGCTACTGCAGCCTGGGTGAGGAAGTGCTAGCACCCCTCACTGAGATATAGGTCCCCTATATCTCTCCCACACACACATATAAACCTATCAGTCACCCCTAAGGCAGGCCCTATCAATCCTGAGGGCAGGGTGCTTGGCTTCTATGTGAGGGGGTGCCTCTGCCTGAGCAGGGCCCCTCTGCAGCTCTCAGAGTCCATTCTCTGGTGCTGTTTGTGGATGCGGTTAAACCATATACTTTTAAGTGCATTATATCCTCGCGGTAAAATGCTAACTTTGGAATGGCTGCATCGAAACATGTCGTGTTTGGTGTCAAACATCTTGGAATACTACCCCCCGCCAGTCCTGGCGGCGGGAGTAGCATTCCACCCTTCTAGAGGGATAGACATGTACCTACTGTGGAAACGCGGTAGAATCCTGCAGAGCCCTGGCATCACAAAATGGATGCCACCAGTCACAGAACACTGGGCTGCCCTCCTGCTGATGACCAACACTCGCAGTGGAGGAAGCCCAACAATAGATATCCTGTCCCAAGGGGTGTGACCACCTTCCAGACAGAGTTTAGTGTATTGGGGCTGGGTGGGTGCACTCTTAGAGTGCTTTGAAGTCCTGCACTGGGGGAGCAGAAGGCTCCTCTGTGCATACGCCAGTTCAAACCGGCTCAGGGGCTACCTGCCCCTGCTCTGGTGCGAAACTGGACAAAGGGAAGTGGGTGTAGCCACCCACTCCCCTGACCCTCCCATAGGTAGGGTCATAGAGCTAGTCCCTCCCTTTCTTTTAGTATAAGAGGGGGAACCTGTGCATTGCACCCTAGATTTCCCTGGACGACGCTCTACAAGAAGAATCCCGGACCTTCGACGTTCCACTACCTTTGGAAGACTGAAGAATCTCCCTTGGAGTCAAGGAGTGACTCCCCTGCTTGGCAGGCACCAAAAACTACAAACGACGGTCGCAAACTACGCCGCTCCCGCCGGAGTCCGAAGACCCTGCAGCCCAAGAAGTGGATTTCCTGACTTCTCAAAGGCCATTGTGAGTCCCCAGTGAAGCTGAGGCCAGTGGACCCCAAGAGTAATGAGGAACCGTGACCCCTGGGTACTGTGCACTATTGTCAAGTGCAACCCCTTCACAACGTTCCACGAACTTGTACTTTGGAACACGTGTGGTCCCAGCCTCCAGCAGGAATCCCTCCTAAGATCAGAGGCCTACCACATCCCGAGTGACCGTGGGCCCCTGTGAGTGAATCCTCCTGAGGTGTCTTTGCAATCCCTTGCCAGCCGGCTTGTGGGTCCCCAGAAGACTTTCTAAAGAAACCAAAGGGCTCCCCTGGTTGCACCAGGCCTTCCCTGACTTACTCTCGCTGGGTGAGTCCCCCAGACCTTGCTGGTCTGCGCCATCGCCTCTTCACACTTTCCCCGAGACTTGCTGTTACCAAGGCTTGTTGGCTCCGATCGAGTCGCCGACACTGCAGTAAGCTGCAGACATCATGGGACACGCCGAATCCAGCTCCTGGTCATCGTCGACACCTCCTGGACCTTGTGGCTGAAGAGTCAAGGCAACTGCAAACGACCTGAATCTTGCGACGACGGTGGGCATCCATCTTCCTTGCCCCGAGTCACTGCTAAGTGACTTTGTACACTGTCCCCTCTGCTTTCAGGTCTTCCATCTTCCGAATCCAGGCTTGGATTCCTCCGGACACTTCTCCTGTCGCCGCAAGCAGCAAGTCTTCACTGGCTCCCATTGAAAACGACGCCGCGACCCGACACCAAAGAACACCTATGCACCCGGCTCCCCTGGGTGAGGTAACTTCAGCACTACGGTGCTCCTGTGGGTGTGGGCTCTAGAACTACTTACCCTGTAAGTGACTTGCTTGTAGCTTCCCTAGAAGTGTCCTAAAACTCTAACTTTCTAAGTGCGACAATTGCGCTGACTCGTACAGGGTTCGCGTCTGTGTTAGACACACCACGGCCATCTCCTTTGTAACACTATCTAAAACTGTATCCTTCGACTCGTACTGAGTCCGATCGGTGTTCGCCTCGAACACACAAAGGGCCTGTGACTCTGAGATCTCCATTGCACTGACTCGCACAAGGTTCGCGTCTGTGTTAGACACAGCGCGTCCATCTCCCTTGCATCTCTATCTATAACCGCGTCCTTCGACTCGTACAAGGACCGATCGGTGTGTTCGCCTCGAACACGCAAGGGACCTTTAACATTGAAATCTCAATCGCGTCTGAGCGCATAGCCTCGCACAGGACTCGCACCGGTGCCAGGTCACCGCGTCCGTCCCCTGTGGGTCTCCTACAACTACCTGGGGTGGTTCTTGGGGGTCCCTTGATTCTAGATGCCCTAGACCTAGGTCTAGCAAACTGAGATTGTGATATTCGATTGTGCTAAACTTATTTTGATAAGATTTGACTTGTACATATGTTCCTGACTTCTAATCTCATAAAGAGATTAGTAGAGAGTGTTTATTAATAAATACATATATATTTGATATATATACCTGTGTGGTGTCTTTTCATTTGGTGATTCAAGAGATTGTGTGGTAAAACAAGCTGCTTTACATTCCTTCAAGACTTAGCCTGAAGGCTGCTCTCCACAGCTACCACTAGGATAGCTTTCTATAAAGGTTGTCTTAAACCTATCTACCATAAGAGTCGAATTGTTCTGGTGCAAGGTGTCCACTTTAATTAGTGCACAGCATATACCAGGCCAACTTCTCACATTGGTGGGCAGCGTGTGGGATTCCAGCTTGCTATTGTTTTACCAGAAAATCTCTATTTGAATTACTAACTGAAAACCACTATAGGTACTTAAGGTGCATATAAAGTCAAGCTTAGTATCAATAAGTTCTACTGAACTTAGAGCTGTGTGCCAAGGGATAGCACACCCTTTCCACAGCTCAAGCTAGTATCAGTAGGCCACAAACTAGTGTAGGTAGTACAACACTGCACAACACTAGAATGTCCTTAAAGGGTGGAACCAGTGGATCCACTCAGCCTCAGTATAAGGACATGGCTTTCTCTGACTTGAGAGCCATGTGTGTTGAAAGACACCTGAGGCTAGGACAGAGTCCCTCAACCCTACACCTGATAGATCTGCTGACAGCAGATGATCTTAGATTGACTCTAGGAGCTAATGGGTCTGAATCAGTGGGTGGGTCAATTACAGTATCTGGGTCAGATGATGAAAATCAGAATGACCAGGACTCTGGGGGCCTGAAAAGGACAGAGGAATTCTCCCTAAGAGAGCTGACAGAGAGGAGGAGAGGCATAGGTCCCCTTCCAGGGAATCTGACCACTCTTATCACTCTGGCAGAGAATTTGTCCACCAGAGGAACTCATACTTTCCCATAAGAGAGACCTCCTCTGAAAGAATGTGCAAACTGCTGCAGTATGAGGAAGCAAGAGTTGCCCTCAGAACCAAGCAGTTGGCACTGGATAGAGAAGCCCTGGAGATCCAGAGAGCTTCTAGAAGAGAGGGGTTAGAACCCCTTGGTGGCAGCAACAGTGTCCCTAGAGGCAGAGAATCTATTCCAGACCATAGGAACCTGAGCAAGGTTGTTCCTCCCTACCAGAGTGGGGATGATATCCACAAGTGGATAACTGCTATGGAGAGGGCCTGTAGAGTACAGCAGGTCCCCCAAAAGCAGTGGGCAGCAATCTTGTGGCTCTCCTTTTCAGATAAAGGTAGAGACAAGCTCCTCACTGTTAGAGAAGAGGATGCTGACGATTATGAAGTCCTGAAGAGTGCACTGATAGATGGGTTTGGCTTAACCACTGAACAGTACAGGTTGAAGTTCAGAGACACCCAGAAGGCACAGACTCAGGACTGGACTGACTTTGTTGATTGTGCAACCAAGGCTCTGGAGGGTTGGCTGGTTGGCAGTAGGGTTACTGATTTCAAGGGATTGTATAATCTGATGATGAGAGAACAGATCCTTAATAATTGCCAGAACCAGTTGTTGCATCAGTACCTGGTGGACTCGGATCTGACCTCTCCCCAAGAATTGGGAAAGAAGGCAGACAAATGGGTCAGAACCAGGTTGAGGCAGAAACCCCAGAACCAAGGGGGTGACACCAAGAAGCAAGATCCTAAGGGCTCTGAGAAAGGTGGGGATAAGTCAAAAGACCAGAAATCTTCACAAGGGCCCCAAAAATCTGCATCTGGTGGGGAGTCACAATCCAACAAGGGAAAAGGCCAAAAGAAGCCCTGGTGCAAATTCTGTAAACAGAAAGGGCACTGGACTTCTGACTGTAACAAGTCCAAAGACCAAACCACCACCACTCCTGCCACTAAGGCAACTGTTCCCCCTAGTTCAGCTACTGGTGGAGGTGGTACTCAGAATAAGGGTGTAGTAGGGTTGACCCTGGGTTCTGAAGTGGACTCTGACCTAGTCAGAGTGCCCACTCAGGCAATGCTGATTTGTGAGGGAGACCTTAATATGTCCTTCCTAGTGAGTCCCAGTAATCTGGGCAAATACAAACAGCAGCCTGTAATAAATGGCAAACAGGCTTTGGCATTTAGGGACACAGGTGCTAGTGTCACCATGGTGGCAGAGGATCTTGTGGACCCTGGACAGATCATCCTGGGCGAAATGTACCAGGTGACCAATGCAAGCAATGTCAGGACCAACCATAGTCTGGCAGTTGTGAATTTCTCCTGGGGAGGGGTAACTGGCCTCAAGAAGGTTGTAGTCAGTGCAGACCTCCCTGTCGAATGTCTATTGGGCAATGATCTAGAGACTTCAGCCTGGTCTGAAGTAGAGTTATGGACTCATGCTGAGATGTTGGGCATCCCTGCAGAGGTATTTGCTGTGACCAGGTCACAAGCAAGAATGCATGACACTGAACCAGCTCTGGAGCCTGGAACGATGGACCAGATGCTTCCCAAGAGGAGGAGCAGTAGGGTAAAGGCAGTGCCTTCCCCTCTGTCTCAGATCACAGATTCACCCCCAGAGGGAGGTGAAGCAGATCCTGAAGAAGGAACTGCCCCAGAGGAACTTGAGCCTGATCAGGTTGAGTTCTTGGGGGTAGGGGGCCCTTCTAGGGAAGATCTGAGTAAGGAGCAACAGTGCTGCCCCTCTCTTGAACCCTTCAGACAGGAGGCTGCTGCTGAGGCTGCTGGGAGTGCTAGTGGGTCCCATAAAGTTTATTGGGATGAGGGACTCCTATATTCTGAGGGTAGAGACCCAGCCCCTGGAGCCACCAGGAGGTTGGTAATACCTCAGAAGTTTAGGGGTTCCTCTTGACCCTAGCACATGACATCCCTTTAGCAGGACACTTGGGCCAAAACAAGACCTGGGACAGGCTTGTTCCACATTTTCATTGGCCACATATGTCAGAGGACACAAAGGAGTTTTGTCGCTCCTGTGTCACATGCCAAGCCAGTGGTAAGGCAGGTGGCACAACAAAGGCCCCCTGATACCACTACCGGTGGTGGGGGTACCCTTTGAAAGGGTAGGGATTGACATTGTTGGTCCCCTTGACCGTCAAACTGCATCTGGGCACAGGTTTATCCTGGTGGTAGTGGATCATGCCACCAGGTACCCAGAAGCAATTCCCCTGAGGACCACCACAGCCCCTGTGGTGGCAAGAGCCCTCATTGGAGTCTTCTCCAGAGTGGGTTTCCCAAATGAGGTCATTTCTGACAGAGATACCAACTTCATGTCAGGATATCTAAAAGCAATGTGGAAGGAGTGTGGTGTAACTTACAAGTTCACCACCCCCTATCACCCACAATGCAATGGTTTAGTTGAACGCTTCAACAAAACCTTGAAAGGAATGATTAAAGGTCTCCCAGAGAAGCTTAGGTGGAAATGGGACCTTCTTCTTCCTTGCCTGTTGTTTGCATACAGAGAGGTTCCATAGAAGGGGGTTGGGTACAGCCCATTTGAGCTTCTGTTTGGGCATCCTGTGAGAGGTCCACTGTGTTTGGTAAAGAGGGCTGGGAGTTACCTCTCAAGCCCCCAAACAAGATGTGATGGACTATGTACTTGGTCTCCGCTCCCGGATGGCTGAGTACATGAAAAAGGCAACCAAAACCTGGAGGCCAGCCAAGAATTACAAAAAGCTTGGCATGACCAAAGGCTGTACTGACTGTATACCAGTCAGGACAGAAGGTGTGGGTATTGGAGCCTGTGGCCCCAGCAGCCCTCCAGGACAAGTGGAGTGGCCCCCAGACAATAGTTGAACAAAAGGGAGAAGTCACCTACCTGGTGAATCTTGGAACTCCCAGGAGCCCCCTGAGGGAGCTCCACGTCAACAGATTAAAGCCATATGTTGACAGGGCTGACATGGGCTTGCTCATGGCAACTGATGAGGACCAGGAGGAGGAGAGTGACCCTGTCCCTGACCTACTCTCTCAGAACCCTGATGATGGGTCAGTAGATGGTGTTGCTTTGGCAAGCAGCCTCACTGACCATCAGCAAACTGAGTGCAGACAAATTCTGCAACAGTATAGACATATGTTTAGCCTGACCCCTAGTCAGACTTCCTGGTGCACCCACGAGGTGGACACTGGAGACAGTCTGCCTATCAAGAATAAAATCTACAGGCAACCTGACCATGTCAGGGACTGTATCAGGACTGAAGTCCAGAAAATGTTGGAGCTAGGTGTAATTGAGCCTTCAGATAGCCCTTGGGCTAGCCCAGTAGTCCTGGTACCCAAGCCTCATACCCAGGGTGGTAAGAAAGAAATGAGGTTTTGTGTAGACTACAGAGGCCTCAATGCAGTCACTAGGACTGATGCCTATCCCATACCAAGGGCAGATGAGCTGATTGATACTTTGGCCTCAGCCAAGTATCTAAGCACGTTTGACCTGACAGCTGGCTACTGGCAGATCAGGTTAGCTGATGATGCAAAAGCCAAAACAGCATTTTCGACTCCTGGTGGGTACTACCACTTCGTGGTGATGCCCTTTGGATTGAAAAATGCACCTGCCACTTTTCAGAGGTTGGTGAATAAAGTTCTGACAGGGATGGAAACTTATTGCTCAGCTTATCTAGATGACATTGCTGTCTTTAGTTCCTCCTGGCAGGATCACCTGGTCCACCTCAGGAATGTTTTGGAGGCCCTGCAGAAAGCAGGCCTCACTATCAAGGCCACTAAGTGCCAGATAGGGCAGAGTCAGGTTGTATACCTGGGCCACCTTGTAGGTGGAGGCCAGGTTCAGCCTTTACAGAGCAAAATACAAACCATAATGGAATGGGTTGCTCCAACCACCCAGACACAGGTGAGAGCCTTCTTAGGCCTGACTGGGTACTATAGGAGGTTTGTCAAGGGATATGGATCTATAGTGACCCCCTTGAATGATCTGACCTCAAAGAAAATGCCAAAAAAGGTTCAGTGGACAGCTAGCTGTCAAAAGGCATTTGAAGACCTAAAGCAGGCCATGTGCACTGCCCCCATCTTACAGAGTCCAGACTACACCAAAAAGTTCATTGTCCAAACAGATGCTTCTGAGCTGGGTGTGGGAGCTGTACTGTCTCAACTGAATGATGAAGGTCAAGACCAGCCAGTAGCTTTTATTAGCAGAAGGCTGACCCCTAGAGAGAAACGTTGGTCAGCTATAGAGAGGGAGGCCTTTGCTGTGGTGTGGGCCCTGAAGAAGCTGAGGCCATACTTGTTTGGCACTCACTTCATAGTTCAGACTGACCACAAGCCCCTCCTATGGCTTAAACAGATGAAAGGTGAGAACCCAAAACTTTTGAGGTGGTCCATTTCCCTACAGGGGATGGACTATACAGTGGAACATAGACCTGGGACCCAACATGCCAATGCAGATGGACTCTCAAGGTATTTCCACTTTGAACACGAAGACTCAACTGGTCAAGGTTAGTTTTGTGTCCCTGCGTTTGGGGGGTTGTGTAGGAGAGTAGGATCTGCCTCTTATGTTGCCCCCACTTTTTTCTGATGTTTACACTGGTTTCTGGCTATAGTCTGGCTGGGACCCTGCTAATCAGGGCCCCAGCCTCTCTGTTCTCTCTAAACGATTTGGAGTGCACTCTAGGTGCACTAGTGATTGGATACTGTGGTACCTTATGAGTCCCTAGTATATGGTACCTTAGGTACCAAGGGCATAGGTACTCCACAGGCCTACCAGGGGCTGCAGCATGTATTATGCCACCCCTGGGAAGCAGACTAAATCTGACACCACAGGCCTGCTACTGCAGCCTGGGCGAGGAAGTGCTAGCACCCCTCACTGAGATATAGGTCCCCTATATCTCTCCCACACACACATATAAACCTATAAGTCACCCCTAAGGCAGGCCCTATCAATCCTGAGGGCAGGGTGCTTGGCTTCTATGTGAGGGGGTGCCTCTGCCTGAGCAGGGCCCCTCTGCAGCTCTCAGAGTCCATTCTCTGGTGCTGTTTGTGGATGCGGTTAAACCATATACTTTTAAGTGCATTATATCCTCGCGGTAAAATGCTAACTTTGGAATGGCTGCATCGAAACATGTCGTGTTTGGTGTCAAACATCTTGGAATACTACCCCCCTGCCAGTCCTGGCGGCGGGGGTAGCATTCCACCCTTCTAGAGGGATAGACATGTACCTACTGTGGAAACGCGGTAGAATCCTGCAGAGCCCTGGCATCACAAAATGGATGCCACCAGTCACAGACACTGGGCTGCCCTCCTGCTGATGACCAACACTCGCAGTGGAGGAAGCCCAACAATAGATATCCTGTCCCAAGGGGTGTGACCACCTTCCAGACAGGGTTTAGTGTATTGGGGCTGGGTGGGTGCACTCTTAGAGTGCTTTGAAGTCCTGCACTGGGGGAGCAGAAGGCTCCTCTGTGCATACGCCAGTTCAAACCGGCTCAGGGGCTACCTGCCCCTGCTCTGGCACGAAACTGGACAAAGGGAAGTGGGTGTAGCCACCCACTCCCCTGACCCTCCCATAGGTAGGGTCATAGAGCTAGTCCCTCCCTTTCTTTTAGTATAAGAGGGGGAACCTGTGCATTGCACCCTAGATTTCCCTGGACGACGCTCTACAAGAAGAATCCCGGACCTTCGACGTTCCACTACCTTTGGAAGACTGAAGAATCTCCCTTGGAGTCAAGGAGTGACTCCCCTGCTTGGCAGGCACCAAAAACTACAAACAACGGTCGCAAACTACGCCGCTCCCGCCGGAGTCCGAAGTCCCTGCAGCCCAAAAAGTGGATTTCCTGACTTCTCAAAGGCCATTGTGAGTCCTCAGTGAAGCTGAGGCCAGTGGACCCCAAGAGTAACGAGGAACCGCGACCCCTGGGTATCGTGCATTATTGTCAAGTGCAACCCCTTCACAACATTCCACGAACTTGTGCTTTGGACCACGTGTGGTCCCAGCCTCCAGCAGGAATCCCTCTTAAGATCAGAGGCCTACCACGTCCCGAGTGACCGTGGGCCCCTGTGAGTGAATCCTCCCAAGGTGTCTTCGCGATCCCTTGCCAGCCGGCTTGTGGGTCCCCAGAAAACTTTCTAAAGAAACCAAAGAGCTCCCCTGGTTGCTCCAGGCCTGCCCTGACTTACCTTCGCTGGGTGAGTCCCCCAGGCCTTGCTGGTCTGCGCCATCGCCTCTTCACACTTTCCCCGAGACTTGCTGTTACCAAGGCTTGTTGGCTCCGATCGAGTCGCCGACACCGCAGTAAGCTGCAAACATCATGGGCCACACCGAATCCAGCTCCTGGTTGTCGTCGACGCCTCCTGGACCTCGTGGCTGAAGAGTCAAGGCAACTGCGAATGACCTGAATCTTGCGACGACGGTGGGCATCCATCTTCCTTGCCCCGAGTCACTGCCAAGTGACTTTGAACACTGTCCCCTCTGCTTTCAGGTCTTCCATCTTCCGAATCCAGGCTTGGATTCCTCCGGACACTTCTCCTGTCGCCGCAAGCAGCAAGTCTTCAATGGCTCCCATTGAAAACGACGCCGCAACCCGACACCAAAGAACACCTATGCACCCGGCTCCCCTGGGTGAGGTAACTTCAGCACTACGGTGCTCCTGTGGGTGTGGGCCCTAGAACTACTTACCCTGTAAGTGACTTGCTTGTAGCTTCCTAGAAGTGTCCTAAAACTCTAACTTTCTAAGTGCGACAATTGCGCTGACTCGTACAGGGTTCGCGTCTGTGTTAGACACACCGCGTCCATCTCCTTTGTAACACTATCTAAAACTGTATCCTTCGACTCGTACTGAGTCCGATCGGTGTTCGCCTCGAACACACAAAGGGCCTGTAACTCTGAGATCTCCATTGCACTGACTCGCACAAGGTTCGCGTCTGTGTTAGACACAGCGCGTCCATCTCCCTTGCATCTCTATCTATAACCGCGTCCTTCGACTCGTACAAGGACCGATCGGTGTGTTCGCCTCGAACACGCAAGGGACCTTTAACATTGAAATCTCAATTGCGTCTGAGCGCATAGACTCGCACAGGACTCGCACCGGTGCCAGGTCACCGCGTCCGTCCCCTGTGGGTCTCCTACAACTACCTGGGGTGGTTCTTGGGGGTCCCTCGATTCTAGATGCCCTAGACCTAGGTCTAGCAAACTGAGATTGTGATATTCGATTGTGCTAAACTTATTTTGATAAGATTTGACTTGTACATATGTTCCTGACTTCTAATCTCATAAAGAGATTAGTAGAGAGTGTTTATTAATAAATACATATATATTTGATATATATACCTGTGTGGTGTCTTTTCATTTGGTGATTCAAGAGATTGTGTGGTAAAACAAGCAGCTTTACATTCCTTCAAGACTTAGCCTGAAGGCTGCTCTCCACAGCTACCACTAGGATAGCTTTCTATAAAGGTTGTCTTAAACCTATCTACCATAAGAGTCGAATTGTTCTGGTGCAAGGTCTCCACTTTAATTAGTGCACAGCATATACCAGGCCAACTTCTCACAGCTGTTGTCTGTCATCCCTAACCAGCTGCTACACAAGTGTGAGCCAGTCAAATAGCAATCCATGTGTATTTGTGAGGGTACCTTGCAGTACACATGTCCCTTCTCACATCATTGAAATGCAATGCCTCCCCATTCAGACAGAGTTGCAGTTCAGTGTGCACAGCAAGCACCCACTATGCACTGAACTAGCAGGAGCCCATCAGGGCCACACACCATACATTTTTTTTACACACATGGGGGAATATTTACAAGGGCATTACGCCACCAGAGCGTCACTTCTTCCGACACTCCATTCATGCACTGCCCTGCTCCATATTTTCAAGGCGGAGCTAAGCCACTTTGCATGGCTTAATACCACCTTGTAAATATATTACCCTTTGACACAGTTTTCCCCTGCCAAAGGGGCGTGCAATAGGGTTGCTTCCTACGCAACACTCATTGCTTTTACACTGCTCCAGATTTACAAGTAATCGGAAATCTGAGGCTGCACCAAAAACTAACACCCTTCAAACGGAGATGTTAGAATGGTCCAACAAGGAGAAAAAGTTTTAATTCTACTCGTGTTTTGCTCTTTCTATGTGTGCTGCATTCAGCAGCACACATAGAAGGAGCAAAACACCATTAATGATTGTTTATGTGCAGGAAGGGACACCTTCCTGCACATAAACAATCATCCCTGCCACGCAGCCACCCTTGCACCATGGCACAAGGGTGCCTGCGTTGGCGCACTGCTGTTTTTTTTGCACAGGCACAGGGGTGAGCACAGGGGTGAGCACAGGGGTGCCTCGTATTCCTGTAAATACAACGCATCCCTGCATTTTTTAAATGAAGTAGCTTGGCGCAACTGAATTGACTGCAGCGACTCGCTGTGCCAATTCATTGAAAATATATCCCATGGTCCTCTGGTGTACATCAATTGCATTGACCCCCACACTCAGTCAGATTTAGTAGATGAGAGGAGTTCAGGTGGTCCCTACCATGGCAGCTGAAACCTGTGTGCTCTGAACCTGCATGCCAGGACAGCTGTGAGCAATGTAGTTTAATCTAGGCTACAACGGACAGGGCTCTTGAAATGTCCCTATGTGTGGATACTTCCCGTTACCCACAAATACCCCACCCCTCAGGTGGGTTGGTTCTAGTCTGACAAACCCATTCCATTCCATTGATTTACAGGCTAGGTTAGTGTGCATGGGTCAAGGTGAGACAGAGGGGCATATTTCCAAAACATATGGTGCAGCGGCGCAAGCCATCTTGCTGCACTGACCTGTGTCATTAGGAAAGTGCAGGGATGAACTGTATTTACAACAATGCTGGTGCACAATAGACTGGTATGGCGTCAACACAGGTACCCTTGAACCATGGTGCAAGTGTGCCTGCGTTGGCGGTCGGCTGCTGTTTGTGCACCGGGGCTGTCAGAAAGGACAGGAATGAGCCATATCTTGTAGATACGGCGCATTCCTGCCCTTTTCTTTTGACATAGGGCAGCACAGCTGGAAGGCTTGTGGCGCTGCCCTAAGCCAAAATATTGCCAATATGGCCATGAGACTTTAATTTATATTGTGGTTAACCATAGATGAGCTAGCATACTACCCTTTGGCCTGCAGACAGTGACGCAGAACACTGGGACATAGCTGCCTCCACTGCACAACATGACCTAGTTACCCACATTGCCCCTTGTTGCAACTTACCATGTTGCTGTTGTAGTTCATCATAGGCAGCACTGTCCTGTCCCGCAACTCCTGCCACTAACTCCTCAGAGATGACAGCTGAAACCCGCTCCTCCAAGGGATCCAGCTGCTCCTGGGGTGCTGGACTACCACCTCCGGTCTGCATGGCTGCCTTGAGGTTGCTTGCCAGTTTCTCCTTTGTCCTGCGCTTGCAATCATGCCAGCTATTTTTGCAGTCACTCACTGTTCTCTTGACTTTGGCAACACTGTTCACCTTGTCCACAATGTTCTGCCATATGGACTTTTTCCTCGCCAATTACATTTTGGAGTTGATGAAGAGCTGCTGTTAGTAGTCTGACACCTCTGTGATCAGGATCTCATTCTCCTCCTCACTAAACCTGCACTTCCTCTTCCCATGGGACTACTGGGGTTGCTGTTCTGGGCTCTGCTCACTGCTGTCTCCTCCATTGCTGCTTTCAGGTAAGTGTGGCATTTTTTTTTTATGTAGCTGCATTTAAAAAAATGTTTTATTGCTAGGCGCACAAAAGTGACGCTAGGATGGCTAGCATCTATTTTTTAGACGCTAATTGGCCAACCATCACTTTTG
The DNA here is from genome assembly GCA_963921515.1 of Calotriton arnoldi. Taxonomy (NCBI): domain Eukaryota; kingdom Metazoa; phylum Chordata; class Amphibia; order Caudata; family Salamandridae; genus Calotriton; species Calotriton arnoldi. Next base: position 627,639 of record CAWUFW010000874.1, on the reverse strand, counting down.
CAGCTTTAGCATCATATTTCCTAATGACACGGCGCACACAACAGCATCAGTTTTTTTCAACGCCGGCTTCCTCCTAATGTCATGGTGCGCCGTATTGTAAACACGATGCAGAAATGGCGTAGGAATATGTTGTACCGTGACAGTAATTTTTTGGGTGCATCACTGCGGCAGAACAGCGAGGCGCCAGTTCTTGTAAATATACCCTTATGACTGTATCCTGAGTTCTGAAAAAGGGCTAGGTTAAAATAACAAATCTCTCCCTGTACCTCACAAAGAAGACTGATGCAAATTCTGAGCAGGCAGGTCTCAGGAACTATGACAGTTTTATTTCCCATTTTAAAACGTGGAATTCAAGCACTCATAAATAAAAGTTATTTACTTTTATAGGAATTAACTTGGTGCAGAAATACTTGCCCTAACATGTTTATGAGTGAGACCTCAAGTGTTTTTGGAAGACTAAACTGTAATTAAAAGAAATAAATATTAAATATATGTGTAAGTAAGTGTATATAAAATTACGAGCGGAAGCTGCATACATTTATGCGGTCCTCTGATTCCCACACCTCGCCAGACAGGATATTAGCAATGCCAACCAGTTGAGGCAGAGAACTTTGCACCTAGAAAGATCGGACAGGCCAATTTTCTTATGTGCGGAGTTCTCCCCCCTCGACTGCACAGTCCCCGAACTCAGAATATTGATTAAGCGTAAACTTACATGAACGTGTAAATTTACCTTTGTGAATCAGGCTCAAAGAGGCAAAAGTGCTCCAGGTGTTCCATACACACTATTACATGCAGAATACCTGTAATTGACATTATTCATACCATTTATTCAAAATGACATTTGCACCCTAATGACAAAGTGGGTGCAGAGACAGAATATCGAACCACAAATATCGAGTTGCAAATATCGTGGGTCAGAAATATCGACAGCCAGAATATCGTGGTCAAGAATATCGACTTCAGGTAGGTAATATCGATTTTAATAATATTGAAGTGTTGAATATCGTTTGCAAAAATATAGTTGTTTGTTTAGTAATGTTATGTATTTTAGTATATATTTTATATGCATGTGTTGTATGTTTTTTGTATAGGATTTGTTTGCATTTTTAATATATGTGTTACATTTTTAGTAGTTATTAATTTTTTTTAATTTGAATTTTGCGTTTTTAGTTCTGTAGCGGGTTGTGGGTTTATACGGGAATAGGGTGGGAAGTAATTTAATTATATTAAATTTATTAGGGTGTGGCTTGACGCGCAACTGAGATGGCTGCTTTCTTTTGAGCTCCCTGACACTGCCGGTGCGGACGCTCATTTAACATGAGATACGGGTGATTTTTTCATTGCCCTTCAGCTCCGGAGAGCGGCTGAACACTCAAGGAACATCAGGGAGTGTTTTTATTTCATCGAAACACTCGATTTGAGGCTGCGAAACAGAAAGTGTGGGGTTGAAATATTTTTCAAAATGGCGACCGTCGGTGAAAATCTCCAAATGTATGGAAGATGCTTTTCTTTATCATTGCGCCTATTTGCTACAATAATGCTCCCTAAGGTACTGTATTATATTATTTTCGTGCGACACCTCGCTGTGTCCATAATATAGGCGCGTGGCTTATCGCACAGTGGAGGTTGCTACATTCTCTTAAGCTTCGTGACACTGTCGCTTAATTCCAATACGCTACAGGGATTTTTAATTGTCCTTCAACCCCAGAGATTAGGTGGACGGCTAATGAATGTCAGAGAGTGTTTTTCCCTCTTCGAGTCACCTAATTTGAGGCTGGGACATGAAATGGGGTGTCGTGATACTTTCTAAAATGGCGGCCGTCTGTGTAATTTTCCTCACAACACGACATGAAAATGCTGAGTCTCACGATTAAAGCTCCTAAAGACTCATTTGACGTTGCTTAAGGTACGTTTCTGCATTATTTTTGCTTGACACAGCACTGTGTTCATAGCTATCAAGTATTGTGCAAAGATGCTTTCTCTTCATGATTTGAAGCTTTAAAATGGCGACAGCTGACTGAAATTTTGTCTCATACTGAGCTATTTAATTGAATGGCTATAATCTGATATTGAGCCTGGTTGTAGTGCTGGCTGCTCATTCCATGTGATGTAAAGTGGCCATGATAATATTCTGTTTCGGTACTTATTAATCTGGCGGCACGACAGAATAATTTGGTTGGTTATTGGAGAATATACTCTTCACTTTAAGGCCATACATCGCCTTATCTGCTCCTTCTAACCATCCTAAGGCTTTCTGGTGGTGGCTGTTATGATCTTATCCAATGGCAGAAGGCATGGGTGTTAATACCAAAGACAGAAACTCCAAGGGAAATTTAAAATGCTCCAAACAGACCACTCCTACTCTGAAATCACCAGCTAAGGGTAGTCTTGAGTCTACCTCAACTTTGGAAGTGATTTTACTTGAGCTTAATACTGTTCATGATATTGCACAAAGTACCAAACAAATACTGATTTGCTTCAGGTAGAGGTTGCTGCAATTCGTAATGATCTCAAATCTCTTTCACTACATGTTTCTAATGCGGAAACGAGGATAAGTATTGTGGAAGACTTTACAAATAAACAAGCGAAGCACATTCGAAATTTGGAGCGTTCTATTACTTCACTAAGGAGAGATCTCACAGAACAAGAAGATCAAAATAGAAGAAGTAATCTTCGTATTTTTGGATTACCGGAGGATTGTGAAAAGTCTGCTCCTTCAGTAATTGATTTCTTGCTTACTTGGATCCCAAATACCCTGAATATTTCTTTCAATAAAGACTTTGAGATAGAGCACGCTCACAGGGTTCCAAGATTTAAACCAAGATCAATGTCTTCCCCAAGGCCTCTGATTTTTAAACCTTTGCGCCATCAACATACAGATCAAATTCTGGCACAAATGAGGAAAATTAAGTCAATACAATGGGAAGGTCACAGAATATCCATTTCACAAGACTTTGCCAGAGACACGGTGAACCAGCAGCAAAGGCTTCCTGAATCTACGCAAGAGACTCACTGATATGAATATTCCATTCTCCTTTGCTGGTCCCTCAAGATTCCGGATCACTTTCAAAGGTCGTCCACAGATCTTTTATGAACCCTCAGATCTTTCGGCATTCTTGGATAATCAATTTGAATCGGAGATGGACTCAGACTCTCTTCCTGGTACTTCTTGCCTCTAATGAGTTCTATTTATCAACCCTGGGCGGAGTTCGCGGAGTTGCGCTACGCAAAACTCCCCGAAGTGGGAAAAAAACCCTGCCCGCTACGCGGAGCTCCGCAAGCGGCGGAGTGCGATAGAAAAATGCTGTTCGCTGTGATTTTCAGTGCCGGATGCTTGTCCGCACATTGCAATCATCGCGAACGGCACCATGCACAGCGCAAGCGAGCGCTGCTTTCCTTTCTGCTGCTCGAGTAGATTTTTACTCGAGCAGCAGCTTTCTCAACGCGAACGGGCAGTTTCTCAACGCGAGCGGTCGCGAGCATACGCGACCACTCGCAATGAGAAACCCGACCTCGCGCGTTGAGAAATCTCGCCGGAAGGTTTATTTTCCACGCTCGCGCTCGCCAACTTGATGTTGACGATCACAAACGAGGAAAAATCTTGCGGGAGGTGGATTTTCCTCGCTTGCGCTCGCCAACTTGACATTGGTGAACGCGAGCGAGGACAAAAACTGTGCTCCGCTGTGCAAAGCGGAGTTTTTCGGAACTCCGCGAGCGCTGCGTAACGCAGAGTGCCGAAAACTCTGCAAACTCCGCGAGCGGAGCGGAATTCACCGCCCAGGGTTAGTATTTATTGACATGTCTGTGCCTAATGCTTTTTCATTTATCTAGTGCATACGCTGGTTCTTTCCTTCTTTGTGTCTTGCTCGTAATCATTGTAGTTGTTGTTGTATTTTGAGCTCATCCTACAATTGGTGATTCTACACTGATGTTTCGCTAATTCTAGATTAGTCACTCTCTATTAATTGTTATTCTTTTTTCCAGGACAATGCAATTTTCTGTACTGTGTTTAGTGCTACTTGGGTTTACATCCCTAGTTTTGTTCTGTACAATGTTGGTCGACCTAATTTTTATGGCTCTTTGCAGTTATATTGTTACAATTGAACTATTGTTAGTGTATATCTATTCTCTTATTCATTTCTATTTTTTCCTCTCTTCTAAATCTTTTACTATTAGTAGGTATTTGATCCTTTATTCTTTTGCTTCTTCCACTTTCTATTCTACTTCTTATTCTGCCTTTTCTCTGTTCAGTGGTCTTTTTACGCTGTAATCTATTTACATGGATATATTAGTACACTACATCATTGATCAGCAATGACAGGATAGTTGTACAATTGCTTTATGCTATAGTTATGATGTCTCATTTGTGAAATAACATCTTATGACAGACATTTTATTTAATTCTTTTATAATATTTGTTCTAGCTGAACGGTATGGTTCATGATATTTATTTTTTACAGCTTTACAGTGGTCATTTATGCTATATATAATACGTACCTCTTTAGACAACAGAACTATGCAATTCTTTGTTTTGTATTTTGCTTATTGGGGATTACTTCTCTATAAATCTGTAAGATTGTATGTTTCTATTTATTCTTTGACTTGTCATTAACTTTTTCTTTGATCTCTTGATAAAGGTAAGTATCCTATTTTCTATATTCTATTCTCTTTTCTTCGTTTTATTCTACCTTTTTATTCGTTTTTCTGTTTGGCCGGTTTATTCTACCTCTTACTCTATTTGTTATATTTTTTCGGTTGGTGGTAATTTATTTATATGTATATACTATTTATTGATATTATTGATCACCTTTGGAATGTTAAATTATTTTGATGATTTATGTTATTATAGGCACCAACTTAGAATCTATTTGTTCATTTCTCGATCTAGCCTTTTTAATGTATATCTAACCTGAAGTTCTATGCTATCATAGTTATGATGATTTGCTTATAAATTACATCTTATGTTAGATACTCTACTTATATTTAATTTGTATCTAATATGTGCTCTAACTGTATGAGATTGTTCCTGACTTTTTTATTCCACCATTTTACAGTTGGTTATTTATTCTACATATTGGGGCCGATTCACAGAACTAATCTGAGATAAAATCCTAAACTTACTACTTTTGGTATTCACAGAAGGCATTTAGTAGTAGTAAAGTTAGGACTCCTAACTTTACTGCTACTAAACTGAGACAAAATCCTAACTCTTACAACTTTCGGTATACACAAAAGGCATTTATTAGTAGTAAAGTTAGGATTCCTAACTTTACTACTACTAAATGCCTTCTGTGAATACCAAAAGTAGTAAGTTTAGGATTTTATCTTCGATTAGTTCTGTGAATCGGCCCCATTGTGTTTATCCTCTTTAGATCTTATTTATATAAACTTTATGGACCCGTTTGTAATATTTTAGATTGATATTTATCTACTACTATAGGCTTGCTTTATTTATTCATGAAATATTATCTATTTTCTTCAAATGTTCAAGTATATTATATTTATTGAGTTTACATTATTTATTCTTATTAGCAAAAGATATAGGCAATATAGTAATCCACCTGAGAATCTTATACTTGTTTCGCCGCTCAATTGCCTATTTATCTTTGAGCTGTCCACACCGACGTTGATAGCCTCTGCTGTTGCTCCTCCACGTTGTTCCTCCATGCAATTTGTCTCCTACAGACATCCCCTGGTGGGGTTGCACTTTGTTGATGCTCCGTTTTTTCCTGGAGTACTCCTGTTCTTTCCTTTCTTCCTTCTATTCTTCCTTCCTTTCCTTTCTCTCCACCCTAATTTTGGGACATCTATTTCATTTTACTTTGGGATACATGTTTTATTTATTTTAGTTTTTAATTATACCTTGGCTGCCCTTTTATCTTTTTATCAGATGCATTCACTCATGTTGTTCCATATATATCTATGTCTGGCTTAAATGTAGTCTAACTTAATGTTAGGGGGTTGAATCACCCTGTTAAGAGGGCCAACATTTTAGACTATTGTAAGAGTTTATCTGGTGATGTGGTTCTACTTCAAGAGACTAAGATAGGCTTTAAAGAGGCTCTTCTTATGAGGAAAGATTGGGTTCTTGATGTTTCATGTTCCGAGGCTTCTGGGAAGAGGAATGGGGTTATTACCTTTATTTCTAAAAGCTCTGGTTTGTCTATTGTTACAGCTGAACATGATACCAGTGGCAGATGGTTACTTACTCGTCTGACTAATGGTTTGGATGATCTATATTTTATGAATTTATATGCCCAAAACATTGATGATCCACTTTTCTGGCGTACTATAAATAAAAAAACTCACTGATATTCCACAGAATTCAAAAACAATTGTTGGAGGGGATTTTAATCTTCCCCTTGATCCTATTTTGGAATGACACTCTGCCTTTAAATTTCGACCCCTAGGGTGCATAAACACATGCTCAATATGTGCTTGTCTCATCATCTTGTTGATGCGTGGAGATTGCATAATCCTACGGCCAGTGATTTCACGTTTTTCTCCTCTCCACATTCTAGCTTCTCTCGTATTGATTATCTTTTGGTAGATGCCTCTCTTTTAAAATATACTATAAATGTTATGATTCCTCCAATAGTTGTTTCTGACCACGCAGCAGTTTCTCTAACCATCCTTAATCTCACAGATACTAGAGGTCCTCGTAATTGGCGTCTGAATACAGAAATTTTGGAGGATAATGATGAAGTTAAAGAACTTAGGGGCCCATTAGGATGGCGTAACGATCTCCACCGCCGGGCCGGCAGTGGCGATCGTTACGCCATCCTCATGTGAAATACCCCCGCCATATTATGATGGCGATGGGTATCGCGGCGGACGCAATGTCCGTCCGCCGCTTTTCCGCCGGTCGGCAATCGTTACAATTGCCGGCCGGGCAGACCTGGGCCACTAATATGGTGGCGGTGCCTAGCAGGCACCGCCAGCCATATTAGGATGTGGGTGTTTAAAGGCCTTTCCATGGCGGCGATGCTGCCATGGAAATGGTGGTGGGGATTGCGTCCAGGAGCCCGTTGCGGGCCCCCCTTGTGTCTGGGGGAGGTGTGGTGCACTTGGGGGGTACCTATGGTACCCCCCTACATTTCGCTGCACCAAGTGGCAGGCACCGTGTGGTGCCTGCCATGTGGTGCAGTGAAATGCCAGGCATGCGATATTAACATCGTGGCAGTGCTGCTGTCAGCAGCACCTGCCGCAATGTTAAATTGCAGAATGCGACCGCCATGGTAGCGGTCGCATCCTAATTTGCGGTGTGGGACCGCCGCATGTCTGGCGGCCGGTCCCAACACCGCGGGGATGGCAGGCGAACTCAGGTCCGCCCGCCATCCTAATGAGCCCCTTAGTGAGGAGATTAATAATTTTTTCAAAGATAATGAATCTTCGGTGAACTCCCCAATAGTGTTGTGGGATGCATTTAAATGTACTATACGGGGTCACATTATTAAAAAAAAATGGCCGAAAGAAACAGTGACATTAGAAAATCTCTTCAGTCTCTGGGGGATGATATTAAATGCAAAGAGGAACTATATAGACACTCTAATGCCAAATCACTCCTACAGGATATAAAGCATTTGAAATATTCTTTTAACTCCATAGTCACTAAATGAGCTTACATTGGTGTACACGCTCAAAAATCCCGTAATTTATTGCTACGGAATAGAGCTGGTAAGTTGTTGGCCGCCACTCTAAAATATCAAAATACAAATATTAATGCTACTCATATTTCCCATATTACTGATAAAAATGGATCGAAGAAGTTTCATACCCAAGAAATTCTTGGGGTCTTTCAAGAATTCTATGAAACGTTATACACACCTAGGGATCAATGTACCAAGATTACTTGTCAACAATTTCTAAATTCGATCCCTACTAATACTATTTCGCATACTGACATGACTGAACTGGGAAAACCAATTGATACTCGCTCGGGGTAAGCTCCAGGGCCTGATGGGTTTCCTATTGCCTTCTATACAACATTTACTCCCTCAATAGTCAAATATCTTAAAAACATTTTTGATAATTATGTTCTTTCTGGCAAGGTTTCTGGCTCAGCTGCTGAGGCTACTATTGTAGTTATAATGAAGGATGGTAAAGATCATTCTGATCCTAAAAATTTTCCTCCAATCTCGCTATTAAATATGGAAGCTAAAATCTTTGACAAGATCTTGGCTAGACGCTCAGAGGGTCATATTCCCAATCTCATCCATGATTCCAAAACAGGTTTCGTTAAGGGGAGATTTGACAGAGACTATATTCAGACCTTTTGTCATATTTTAGGAAAAGCAAAACTTTCCGTATTGCCATCAGCGACGATCGCCCTTGACGCCGAAAAGGCTTTTGACAAAGTCTCTTGGCCTTTTTTACAAGCAGTATTAGAATCCCATAACCTTGGCGATTCCTTTATTAATATGGTTATGTCTCTCTATGCGCAACCAAAAGCTAATATCAGAATTAATGGTGCTACGTCTTCCTTTTTCAATCTTCGTCAGGGCACTAGACAAGGGTGCTCTTTCTCACCCCTTTTTTTTCTCCTATCTATAGACCCACTTCTTCGTCTAATTAATCTGAGCCAGGGTATTAAGGGTTTTCAATTTGGATCATATACGTTCAAAACGGCTGCTTAAGCAGACGACGTCCTTATTTTTTAAGAGGATATTGCAACAGCAATCACCTTTATCTCTAACATCATTAGTGATTTTTTGCTTGTCTCTGGGTACACTCTTAACAAAGAAAAAATAGAACTGTTCCCCGTAAACTCGTTGTGTTTTCCTTCTCACGTGGGTGATTCAGGTTTAAAATGGCAATCGACTCGTATTAAATATTTAGGGATTTGGTTCTGTAAGAACCTTTCAGATACTATCACCTACTATGGGTCCATATCATATCTAAAGTTAAGGATCTTTTGTCTTCCTGGTCTCCTAAATATATTTCTTGGTGGGGAAGATTACAAACTCTCAAAATGATGATAACCCCGATTATTAATTTTTTATCCTCCATGTTACCTATAAAGCTTTCTTCTGCCTTCTTCCATGAGATTGATTCAATCTCTTCAAATTTTGTATGGAATGATAAGAGAGCTAGAATTGTTTACAAATATCTTAGGAAGCCTTGTGTCCTGGGTGGTTGTAATCTTCCGGATTGGAATCTATATCAAACTGCCTTCCTAGCATCTCAAGGTGCACTTTGGTTCTTACCGGATTCCAACATACACCCCCTTGGATTTAGATTGAACGTGAGCTATGCAACCCTTTTTCCACTCATTCCTTTCTCACAGCCTCTAAGCTTGTTTTAGATCATTCTCAACGTATTATATTAGACACGATTAATGCATTGAAATATATTGATAAAAAAGTATCCAAACCGATTCATAAATCAAGATGGTCTTCTTTATGGTACAATCCTAAACTTTTTACTGACAGTGATCCTAGCACGGCCTCCTCGTGGGCTGCCAAAGGTATCAGATTGGTGAAAGACCTCTATGATTCTAATCATGACCCGCTTCCCTTTTCTTTCTTAGCCAGGAAATATAATCTTAGCAACATAGGGGTATATTCACAAGAACGTGCGATAACTACTGCAAGAGTAGCGTAACGCAACTTTCAATATCGCAGCCTGTCGCGGGAAAATAACCCCGTGTCAACGTGGAATTCACAACAAGGAGGTAGCAAGCGATAGTCTGCCAAAACCGCGGACAATGTCCGCGATACACCACCACGATGGAGATAAAAACACAAACCACAACACCAAAAAACACGTGATGGGCCAAAGCGCGATGAGGAAATCAGCGACAAGCAGCGCCAGGCCTGCAACACACACCTGGCAGGCATAAAAAATCACCATAAAAGTAGAAAAAACACCCACACACAAACTGACCAACACCCAAGCACCATGGAGGCAGCCGGAGCAGGCGCAGAGGACGAGCGCAACCCCACAAGCACCCCGGACGACCAGCCTGGGACCTAGGGGACAGGGAAGGGCACGGACAAGAAGACCAAGTTCAGTCCGCAGGCAAACAGGATCATAGTCACGGAGGTGATGGAACACCATCAACAACTCTTCATCACCTCCAACGTGTCATTGGGCACCAAAACTGGAATATGGCGGGACATCGTCGACAAGGTGAATGCCGTCGGAGAGCACAAGCGGACAATGGACGAGGTCAAGAGGCTATGGAATGACATCAAGTGGAAGACCAAGGAGAAACTCACCGCCAACCAGAAGGCAGCAACGCAGACCAGAGGTGGGGGCCCAGCGCCACAGCTGAAGCTGGATGACATGGAGGAGCTGGTGTTGACAGTCATCAGTGTGGAGACTGTGGCTGGAGTCGGGGGACCCGACACTGCTCGACAGGACACAACACAACCGCAACAGGGTGAGTGACCACCAGGTACTGGGGGGATGGGTGGAGATGGCCACAATGGCACACATGCACAAGCAAGCAGGGCACAGTGCACACCCACAATGACCCTGGGTCCTTGCCCAGAGCCACAGACTGTCACAATGTACAATGCCATGCTGTCTGAATGTCAACCTGTACCATGCGGCTACATACATGTGGACACATTGTAATACACCATCTCCCCTTCACATCGCAGGGGCATCGTCAACACCTCCTGTAGAGCAGTCCCAGCCACTCTTCACTGATGACGAGGAGGACAACACCAGCATCGACAACCAAAACATCCAAGACATCATTGACCTCATCCGCCACTCACCTCCAGGATCAGGCAGCCCAGCCACATCGATGAGACCCCACCCACCACCCAAACTACCCAGCAGGAGGCACCCACAGCCCCGGCACTCTCCCAAGACCCCCAGGAACAACACATGGCCTTCCAATGCCGTGTGCTGGAGGGCCAGAGGGAGACGGCCGGTGTGGGTAGGATTCGACCTCATGGCTACCAAACTGGACGCCATCCTTGGGTGTCTATGTCTGCCCCATGGTCTCCAACGAGCCCTGACTGACATCTCTGGAGTCATGACGCGGAGGGAAGAACAGCTGTCTGCTCAGAGTGGCCCCAGCGATGCCAGCCGTGAGCTGGCACACATACGAAAGCTCATGGAGGACATGGTGCGGATGGAGGCGGAAAGGATGGCAGCCACCGCTGCACACCATCGAAGTGTAGCAAGGATCTACCATGCCCTGCATCCTGATCATGGCATTGCTGCCACAAGGCGTGGCGCTGATGAATGCTGCTGCCCCCACACCATCCACATCCCCGCGCCCTGGTGTGTCAGTGCCTCCCAGTGTGGCAGGCGTATCCACTCAGGCACCTGATGTGTCAGTGGCACACAGTGCCGCAGCCGGTACTGCAACACCCACAGGTGGGGCAGGGCACGCACCCGGGGACGAGGACATGGATGGGACTGTGGTCAGGAGGGTCAGGCACTAGCATCCATTTCCGCCACCTGGCCTGTTTCTGCTTGGTGCCGCACATGGCCTCAAGACCTACCACTGACCCCCGATACACTCCGATGCACTCACCTTGGACAGCGACATGGACTGCCACATCCTGTTTGACGACCAATGACACGGCAGACAGACTGCGGACTGTACCCTTCCTCTTCCGCAGTACAGGTCATCCCCGGATGGACACTGGCTGGCCCTCCATGGGCCCATATTGTGTAGTGTGCTCGGCATTGGCCTGTACCGCTCCAGCTGCATGACTGCACTGGATGTGCAAATAAACATCCAGTGACGCACTGCTGTGTAATGTCTTACGTCATTCATGTATGGATGTGTGGATGAATGTGGGGACAGTGCCTTCTCTTGCGTCAATGATGTTCATCCTGTGGGATGCCAGTCAGAGGGTGCGACATTGCATTTTGTGTACCGGGTCCCGTGAACACTACAACAGGGACACACGCATCAGTCACTTCCTTGTCCGGACATGGACTGGACCACGCCCAGAGTCCACGAGTCATTGTTGCAAGCCCTGCGCTGGTCCGGCATATGGCAGGCCGGACAACTCCGCTAACGCCCCGAGGGGGGGCCCTCATTGCTACCCATCGCAGCCGTACTCGCTGGTGGTGTGCAAGTCACTGGTCTAGTTGTCAGCATGACACAGCCACTCCCTGAGGGCAGGTTTTCACATACACCACACCCATCCGGCACAGGCGTCACAGGCCATGTGACTCCGCCAACATAAGGGGCCGACAACGTCACATTCCCCTCTTCCCGTGGTGACTGGATGACGGACGCTCCACAGTTCTCTCTCATATAGGGCCCATGAGTTGTTGCGCACAGGGTTAGTGGCATCCGAGGCCTTGAGTACGGCACGGGCCTACCACCACGTGGCGCAGACTGGGGTTGCACAGGGTTAGTGGCATCTGAGGCCTTGAGTACGGCATGGGCCTACCACCATGTGGCGCAGACTGGGGTTGCACAGGGTTAGCGGCATCCGAGGCCTTGCGGATGGCACGGGCCTACCACCACGTGGTGCAGACTGGGGTTGCACAGGGTTAGCGGCATCCGAGGCCTTGCGGACGGCACAGGCACTCCGCCACGGGATGATGACTTTGGGTGCACTGAGTCAGTGGCACCTTGAGCTGCTGAGCGGGTGTGCAGCCTGCGATGATGCCCCGTCCCGGCGGTAGGAACAGCTCAGGTTTTGTGTGCCCTGCTGAACCGCAGTGTAGGCCAGACCCAACGGGCAGCGCGGGCCTACCGTCCCGTGGCGTCGCTTCCGGGATCCCAGAGTTAGTGGCACCCATTGGGCTGAGCGGGTGTGCAGCCTGCGATGGTGCCGGGTGCACTGGAATGTCCCATGCCATGGAGTAATCAAGACCCAGCACCAAACGTGGGACCTGGTGGCCTGCGGAGCGTGGCTGCATGGTGTGGAGGGTGCCATGTCCGCGGCCCCCGGGCTTGTGGCTTGCAGCGGCACGTGGTGGGACCTCCTGTCTACGCGCCGGTGGCGGAAGGTGAGCATTGAGGCCTGGGTGTGCATGGGCGGGCATGCTCTGATGGGCGGCTGGAGGGGTTGGGGTGCCTCTGCCTGGGTGTGCATGGGCGGGCAGGCGATGTTGTCTTGTGCAAGTGTGTGTACTGTGCCAGTCATGTATCTGGACTCTATTTCAGCTGACGGCTCTGACTCAGATGTGTGACCTGGTGTCCTGCTATACATACCGGCACGTGGTTGGAGACACACCGGTGTCAGCAGGTGAGCAGTGTGGCCTGGGTGCGCAGGGGCGGCACTCTCTCTCTCTCTCCCTCTCTTCCTCTCTCTCTCCTCTTCTCTCTCTCTCTCTCTCCCTCTCTTCCTCTCTCTCCCTCTCTTCCTCTCTCTCTCTCCCTCTCTTCCTCTCTCTCCTCTTTTCTCTCTCTCTCTCTCCCTCTCTTCCTCTCTCTCTCCCTCCCTCTCTTCCTCTCTCTCTCCTTCGCTCTCTCTCTGTCCTCTGATGTGCACAGGACACACCTTCTCATCATGTTTTTTGTCTTACAGGCTGTGACCTACGTATTGTCCCGAGGGGAGCGGCCATGTGTCTTCATTTCATTTCGGTGTTCATTTTAATAAAGTTTAATTTGTTACTTCGAAAGTGAATGTGTGCTGCTCATTTCTGTGATGACACATGCATGTCACCAGTTGTGATTGTTCGACATCAAGTGGAATATTTTGTACATGTTTAGGTGTGGCTGATGTGGCATGTCTTTGGTCGGGGGGGGGTGCCAGGGAGGGGTGGTCCTGGGGGTGGTGGCCGTGGGTGTTGTGGCCCTCTTGGGTGTCCGGGCCGCATGATGGGTGGCTCCATGGCATCTGTTGCCCTTCCGATGTAGCCCTGGGCTGTGCTCCCTTTTGGTTTGCAGGCTGCCGTCCGACTTTACACCAGGTCAGAGCAGGTGTAGATTTCCTGGTGCTAACGCGCCTTATCGCTTGTTTTGTGTTTTTATCGCCGATGTGGCTGGTCGTTGAGAATGTTGAGGTGTGATGTTGTTGCGCCTTTTGGCACGGGAACGCCCACTCTGCATCTCATTAGCGATAGTTGCGCGGGTCCTCTGTGGCGATGTTTTTTGCGGCTGCTATCGCGGGTAAACTGGTGCTGTGGGCTGTTTACACCAGCTTGTGAATGGGGAGGTATATTTATCTCGATTTTGGCTGCGATAAAGTGCCGTTAATTCGGCGATAGCTCCTTGTGAATATGCCCCATGGACTTTTATTCTTTTTTTAAACTACAGGTTAAACTTTCTACAGATCCGGGTATTGTTTCACTTCTATGTGGTTACGCTCAGGCCATACTGCGTCTAAAATTTATAAATTATTATCCACTCCACTCCCTCCACAGTCTACAATTACTTATGTTGAATGGTCTCATCATTTTGAAGATGACATTTTTAAACATATTTCACAAGATACCTGGCAATTGATTGGGAAATTATCCCTACGTAATAAAATTGCTCCTTCACTGATCCAATCCAAATTCTTCACATTAAATCTTCTACATTAGACCCCTGTTCTTTCCATAAGTTGAAACTACGAGATAGTGCTCTTTGTTGGAACGGTAACTTAGGGGTCCATTACGATGACTGGCGGATGCACCTCCGCGATGCTGGCGGTGGGAGAAAACGCAATTTACCGCGCACCGGCAGCGGTCTTCACGCCCGCCATATGAGGATGCCTACATATAGCCCATTTCCCATCCGCCGCGGTGCAACGCCGACCGCCATCAAAGTGCCCCCGCCACCGCGGCGGTGTGAGCCAATGAGCACACACCGCCGTGCGTAATGACGTCCCGTACGCCGAAGATATTACGATACCGGAAACAGGGCAGCGCACCGCGACGGAGAAATCGCACAGCTACAGATGGCGGAGACACCACAGCGAAGACAGAAAAGAGACCCCCGGAACACACCGCGATGGACCCAGCACTACACGCCATCCCGGTGCTGTACATGATACACCACCTGCAAGCCATCTACGGCCGCGGACGCCTCTGCAGGTACGTACAGACACAACAGTGCAAGCAACACAATACACAGGTCAAGGGTTGATAAACGTAGCATGGGCACACCACACACCCCTGTGGGGACAGGTACACAGCCAGCACTGCACACACACATGTCCCACCTAATACAAA
Source organism: Calotriton arnoldi (assembly GCA_963921515.1). Taxonomy (NCBI): domain Eukaryota; kingdom Metazoa; phylum Chordata; class Amphibia; order Caudata; family Salamandridae; genus Calotriton; species Calotriton arnoldi. The sequence goes on along the minus strand of CAWUFW010000874.1, from coordinate 612,549 downwards.
AACCCCTCGCTACATACTGCTCACCCATGTACCGCGATCATCAACAAATGGCCCAGTCACGTCACCGCCGCGGTCATTGCGCAGGAAAACATGCACACAACCCAGAGCCCAGAGCCAGCGCCTGACATGGGCACTGTACAAATAGCACAGACCCACATCTTAAGCCACAACACACTAGCCCACTCCCTCAAGGGACACCACATGTGCCTCTCAAGTGCCACTCCTGCACAACAACCACACAACTGAACCCACACCATGCCCCACATCCCAACAACTGCATGAACAGCCACAACAGGACCCTTTGCACAGGAACACATAGCACAGAGGCACAGGCCACAGCCAACACACACACAACAACAACAACAGCACACACAAGGCAACAACACTGAGGCCAGGCACAAAATATACAAACACACAGATGAGGAGCAAACACTCCACTGCACACACTATCTGACAAGTCACACACACACACACACCACCCTGACTCACAGCCACATACACACACCACCTGCCAGCAGTAATGGAGGACAATATATAGAACAGCCAAAGTGAGGTGCACACAAATGGGAGGGCAGGGACACAACCATCAAGTATGTGTGAAGCAGATGTAAGACAAGAGGCATGTGAGAACACACACAGCCCACCACAGCACACATGGTTGCCACAGTGAGCCAACACAAACCACGCTCACCTCAATGCAACTACTCAGGGAGACAGCAAGGCAACCCATGTATAGGCACAGGGAGGAAAGGAAGGCCCTGAACTCAAACAATGACCAGCCACACATAGGCATCCAACTACTGGACAAGAGAATGTCTGCACCACAACACACAGGGCCCAGTGACACACCACATGACTGCCAAGCACAAGTAGGATATGTCACACATACCTCCTCTCACAACAGCACCACACAATACTAACATGTGCACACAGCACAACCCCAGGGCTGAACAAGTACACATACAGGCACATACAGGCACACCACTCCAGGGTGACACATGGGAGTAGTTGACAATGCAGGTGCACACACATCAACAGGCACGACAAAGTCACCCCCCTCACACCATACACCTCTCCACCACCCAAGTGCACACATTAGAAGTAAGCCATGGGACCTGGATGACTCATCACCACAAGATGTACATACACCTACACTGCTTGCCACACAGAAAGGAAGCTCACACAGACACCATGACCCTGGCCTGCATGCCTGTAAGCCTGTGACCAAACTCCCACCCTGTGCTGCCATTGCCCACAAACATGATATGTGTCCAACATAGATAACATGAGCAAAGAAGGATGATGACAACAGGATGTCATTGCCAACCACCTGTACTGCACCCATAAGTCTCAGAGTCAGGTAGAAATGAAGTCCCTTCCACCCCTGCCCAACAATTGAAATGTGAGACAACCCATTGGCAATGTGGAAGTGGCATACTGAGCATGTGACACAGTAAACCATGCACACACAGAAACAACTTTATTCAGGAAGGACACTGACACAACTCACAACAGGACCAACTGTGTTTATTCACATTTTGCATAGTGAGACAACAAATTTGGGCAACAGCAAGGCCAGTGGCCATTTCAATATGCACAGCATTTACATGAGAAGCTGCACAGGCAGGGAGCAAACAGCAGTGAACAAGGCCAGGAGCAAGTACAATGTGCACAGTAGGGACATCAGAAGCTGCACAGGTAGGGAGCAAACAGCAGTGAACAAGGCCAGGGGCCACTACAATGTGCACAGTAGGGACATCAGAAGCTGCACAGGCAGGGAGCAAACAGCAGTGAACAAGGCCAGGAGCCAGTACAATGTGCAGATGAAGTCCATGACCAGCTGCACAGGCAGGGAGCAAACAGCAGTGAACAAGGCCAGGAGCCAGTACAATGTGCACAGTAGAGACATCAGAAGCTGCACAGGCAGGGAGCAAACAGCAGTGAACAAGGCCAGGAGCCAGTACAATGTGCAGAGTAGGGACATCAGAAGCTGCACAGGCAGGGAGCAAACAGCAGTGAACAAGGCCAGGAGCCAGTACAATGTGCACAGTAGGGACATCAGAAGCTGCACAGGTAGGGAGCAAACAGCAGTGAACAAGGCCAGGGGCCACTACAATGTGCACAGTAGGGATATCAGAAGCTGCACAGGTAGGGAGCATACAGCAGTTAACAAGGCCAGGGGCCAATACAATGTGCAGATGAAGTCCATGACAAGCTGCACAGGCAGGGAGCAAACAGCAGTGAACAAGGACAGGGGCTAGTACAATGTGCAGATGAAGTCCATGACAAGCTGCACAGGCAGGGAGCAAACAGCAGTGAACAAGGCCAGGGGCCAGTACAATGTGCAGATGAAGTCCATGACAAGCTGCACAGGCAGGGAGCAAACAGCAGTGAACAAGGCCAGGGGCCAGTACAATGTGCAGATGAAGTCCATGACAAGCTTCACAGGCAGGGAGCAAACAGCAGTGAACAAGGCCAGGAGCCAGTACAATGTGCACAGTAGGGACATCAGAAGCTGCACAGGTAGGGAGCAAACAGCAGTGAACAAGGCCAGGGGCCAGTACAATGTGCAGATGAAGTCCATGACAAGCTGCACAGGCAGGGAGCAAACAGCAGTGAACAAGGCCAGGAGCCAGTACAATGTGCACAGTAGGGACATCAGAAGCTGCACAGGTAAGGAGCAAACAGCAGTGAACAAGGCCAGGGGCCAGTACAATGTGCAGATGAAGTCCATGACAAGCTGCACAGGCAAGGAGCAAACAGCAGTGAACAAGGCCAGGGGCCAGTACAATGTGCAGATGAAGTCCGTGACAAGCTGCACAGGCAGGGAGCAAACAGCGGTGAACAAGGCCAGGGGTCAGTACAATGTGCACAGTAGGGACATCAGAAGCTGCACAGGCAGGGAGCAAACAGCAGTGAACAAGGCCAGGAGCCAGTACAATGTGCACAGTAGGGACATCAGAAGCTGCACAGGCAGGGAGCAAACAGCAGTGAACAAGGCCAGGAGCCAGTACAATGTGCAGATGAAGTCCATGACAAGCTGCACAGGCAGGGAGCAAACAGCAGTGAACAAGGACAGGAGCCAGTACAATGTGCACAGTAGGGACATCAGAAGCTGCACAGGTAGGGAGCAAACAGCAGTGAACAAGGCCAGGGGCCACTACAATGTGCACAGTAGGGACATCAGAAGCTGCACAGGTAGGGAGCAAACAGCAGTGAACAAGGCCAGGGCCCAGTACAATGTGCAGATGAAGTCCATGACAAGCTGCACAGGCAGGGAGCAAACAGCAGTGAACAAGGCCAGGGGTCAGTACAATGTGCAGATGAAGTCCATGACAAGCTGCACAGGCAGGGAGCAAACAGCAGTGAACAAGGCCAGGGGCCAGTACAATGTGCAGATGAAGTCCATGACATGCTGCACAGGCAGGGAGCAAACAGCAGTGAACAAGGCCAGGGGCCAGTACAATGTGCACATGAAGTCCATGACAAGCTGCACAGGCAGGGAGCAAACAGCAGTGAACAAGGCCAGGAGCCAGTACAATGTGCACAGTAGGGACATCAGAAGCTGCACAGGCAGGGAGCAAACAGCAGTGAACAAGGCTAGGAGCCAGTACAATGTGCAGATGAAGTCCATGACCAGATGCACAGGCAGGGAGCAAACAGCAGTGAACAAGGCCAGGAACCAGTACAATGTGCACAGTAGGGACATCAGAAGCTGCACAGGCAGGGAGCAAATAGCAGTGTACAAGGCCAGGAGCCACTACAATGTGCACAGTAGGGTCATCAGAAGCTGCACAGGCAGGGAGCAAACAGCAGTGAACAAGGCCAGGAGCCAGTACAATGTGCACAGTAGGGACATCAGAAGCTGCACAGGCAGGGAGCAAACAGCAGTGAACAAGGCCAGGAGCCACTACAATGTGCACAGTAGGGACATCAGAAGCTGCACAGGCAGGGAGCAAACAGCAGTGAACAAGGCCAGGAGCCAGTACAATGTGCACAGTAGGGACATCAGAAGCTGCACAGGCAGGGAGCAAACAGCAGTGAACAAGGCCAGGAGCCACTACAATGTGCACAGTAGGGACATCAGAAGCTGCACAGGCAGGGAGCAAACAGCAGTGAACATGGCCAGGAGCCACTACAATGTAAACAGTAGGGACATCAGAAGCTGCACAGGCAGGGAGCAAACAGCAGTGAACAAGGCCAGGAACCAGTACAATGTGCACAGGCAGGGAGCAAACAGCAGTGAACAAGGCCAGGAGCCACTACAATGTGCACAGTAGGGACATCAGAAGCTGCACAGGCAGGGAGCAAACAGCAGTGAACAAGGCCAGGAGCCACTACAATGTGCACACTAGGGACATCAGAAGCTGCACAGGGAATGTGTGCAACTGTACCATGCCATGCCCAGCCACAGAGTCATGGGGCTGACAATGGCCACCACAGGCACCGCCATGGACACACAGGTGTGTGAGGGTGACCACCACTCAGATGGGGCTGTCTGTTTGGCTTGGAGCTGACTGTGTGTTGGGGTCAGTTGGAGGGCTGCCCTGGGCAGTGAGAGGAACAACTGTTGAATAGCCATCTCTGCTGTGGGAAGCTGGGGGGCTGCTTGGACCAGGTGGGGTAGTGGCACGGGGAGGTGGACTCATGCTCTGCTGAGACACAGTGTGTGCAGGAGATTGTGGAGGGGTGCTTTTCCACTTCTTGGGGATCCTGAAAGGCTTCCCTGTCTGGGTATTAATGGGAACTGGTGTGGACACAACAGGTGAGCCCACCACCAAAGCTGCTTCTGGTGCGGATGGTGACCCTCCCCTGGGGACATGCTGGATCCCGCTGTGCGCTTGCCGGGGGCTTTCCGCCGCCCTGCCTTCCCCTGTGTACTCGGTTTGCCCCCTACAGTGTCCTCCCGTGCTGGCTTCACAGGGCTTGGGATGGGAGTGGAGGTCAAGGGTGGATCACCCATGGGGCCCTCATCCTGTGTAATGTTTGCAGGCAACACCTTGTCAGTGGGTGCAGAAACGTTGATCTTGCCTCTGTGAGCTGGCTTTGGGACAGGGGAGTCTTTGGCGGGGGAGGACGGTGAGGCCTGTGACCCTGAGGCTTGCTTCTTTGCTTTGTGGCCCTTGCTGTCGCCTGACGGACTTTTCTCCCTGCACTCTGGGGTGGCATTACTCTTATGTGGTGATGGTGTCTGCGCCCTAGTCTGCCTGGGCTGCTGCTGCTCCTGTTTGCTGCGGGTGCTGTATCGGGTCTTTGGGGTCTGTTTAGCATTGTCACTGTCGTCAGAGGTGCACAGTGACACAGGGCCGGACAAAGGGATGGGAGCCGCACTCTGACTATGTGCCTGTTGCAGGGCTGCTGTCACAGTTGAGGATAAGGACTGCACAGTCCGGTGGAGCCCACCCACGTCGGAATGTATGCCCTCCATGAAAGCTAGCACCTGCCCCAACTTTTTGTCGTTGTCTTGGAAGGCATTTAGAAGTGCTGTTTGCCCCACACACAGCTGGTGCAATAGCTCGACTGACTCAGCACTGAGGGCAGCAGGGCTCACATGGGCTGGGGCAGCAGTGCCTGTGGTGAAGGTGACTCTTCTCTTCCTAACCGTGCCGACACGGGCAGCACCAGTGGAGGTTGAAGGGAGGCTGGGCACTGGACGCTGTGTGGCCGAAGAGGAGGCTGAGTCCCCGTTCCCTGTACCCCCCAACATGGATGCATCACCGCTGGCGTCTGATGATGTAGAGCTTTGTGTCTCCGGCTGTGAATCCTCTAGCAGACTCCTGTCCCCCTCCTCGGCGCTGGTCACATCTGTGTCTGTCTGCTCCGGTGCGGCTGTTGTACTGGATGCCTCACCACTGGTGTCCATCCCCTGTCCCTCTGTGCACACGGGAGATGCTGCATGGGAGAGAGATGTACTGTTAGTTGAGTGGCATCAACAGAAGTAACATGTGCAAGCAAATCTGCATTACAGAAGATTAGTACACCACGTTGCATGACACCCTGTGAAAATATATATCTTGCCACCCCAATTATCAAGCTAACGGTGCATGTTAAACACAAATCCAGCCATGAGTGATCCATGTGACTCACACAGCACACCATACTGCCGGTGGCTCACTTCAGAAACATCCACAAAATGCCCTGTGCACACACACTGTCCTGATGGGGCAAGGATGAACACCACAACATGGTGCCAATTATCTACATGGATGGAGCGGTAGGGGACCACACAGACGCAGACCACAACATAACATTCCACAATGGCCCTGCGCTCATGCCATCCACCATGTTGTGTCCATGGGCACAAGTACTGTTCCACATTGGCCTCAGGTGACTGAGCGGCAGAAATCTGAGGTCAGGCATTGCACGCATTCATTTAAACACACTCAGAATAGGCACACTGCCATTTCCATCCATGTGAATTCACACACTACCCCACTGCAGAAGGTACCTGAAGGCCACAACTCCAAATGCAAGAGAGATGCACAGTGCTAACATGACTTCATGAAGCACAGGTAGGGCAAATGCATGGCAGATACACCCAGCACAGAGGCCACTGACAAAACATTGCACCACACTACCAACGTCACATATCTGACAATTTGCACAGTCTGTGGATACATGCACCCATCCCCAGCCAAAGGCAGCCTGCAACACATACTCACCCCTAGCTTGCTGCTGATGCTCCTTCAATTGCCTGTCCAGCTCAGGTTGTGTGACAGCCAGGATGCGGGCCATTAGTGGTGTCATGCTGCGCCTAGACAACCTGCCAGTCCGAGGGAGCAGCCCCAGCGTCATCTCGGCCACGTTCTTGCTCAGCCGGCAGATGTCGTCCCACCTCTTATGACAGTGGGTGCGCCTTCGGTTTGACACACCCAGATCTCGCACTCTGGAGGCAATGGCCCTCCACACGGCTTTACGCTGGTGGAACTTCAGCTGCAGGCATGGGAGACAAGAGGGGTAAAACATCAGTGACACAGTGTACAATGCCAACACAAAGGAAATGCAGTAGCACGACAGTGACTCATCCCTAACGCCAGCAACAACTGTAACAGATGCAAAAATGCTTTGAACATGGTACAATGTCATTGGACAATCAGCCGTAGATGCATGCATGTGGGATGGTGGACACAGTACCTCCACATCCCATTCACATGCAGGATACCAACACAGCAAGCAACGTGTAGTCTGCCCACATCTACTGTCCATAGTCACCTGCAACTAGACATAGATAAGATAGTAACACATGGGTAGTGTTGTGGGACTCACTGTGTCCGACACTGCGCAGACCTAAGTGTCCTAGCCCTGTGGAAGACTCACTGTGTCTTGGAACCCACATAGAGTGACAACAACTGTCATACACACACCCTTCTCACACGGCTGCTCTTGTGCAATCTACAGGGCTGAGATGGGACTCAGATGAAGAGGCGTGAACAAACAACACATGGAACACACTGTACATGCAGTGATGTGTACATGTGCCATTCTGCGGGGACTGTGCAGGCCAGGTGGTCTGACACTGAGAGGGAAAATTGGGAGCAATACAGCCATTCACACAAGCAATCACTGGCCTGACTCCTGCATCACCAAAATGCTGCTGCGCTGTATGGCTGACACTACAACACATTTCCCTCAACTCAGGATGTGCATGCAGGGAAACGTGTGAAAGAGCACACAAAGCCCTTCCCGCTGAAGTAAGCATGCAAGGCAGTGCATGTCAGAGCCACACACCCACTGACACATACAGAAGCACCTCCACCCCACGTGTGGCCACCCTGCACTCTCACTCACAGTCATGGAGACTTACAACATTAGGGGCACCATAAAGCCTTGGCTACTGTGCAAGTACCATGTCTACCAGGACCTCAAGCTCCTCGCTGGTGAAGGGACTGGCACGGATCTTCTGAGTCCTCGACATCACAATGGACAGGTGGCTGCAGCAGCAGGTGGAGGGTGGCAGTCAGCAGTCCCTGGAGGCAGCAGCAGCAGGTGGAGGGTGGCAGACAGCAGTCCCTGGAGGCAGCAGCAGCAGGTGGAGGGTGGCAGACAGCAGTCCCTGGAGGCAGCAGCAGCAGGTGGAGGGTGGCAGACAGCAGTCCCTGGAGGCAGCAGCAGCAGGTGGAGGGTGGCAGACAGCAGTCCCTGGAGGCAGCAGCAGCAGGTGGAGGGTGGCAGACAGCAGTCCCTGGAGGCAGCAGCAGGTGGAGGGTGGCAGACAGCAGTCCCTGGAGGCAACAGCAGCAGGTGGAGGGTGGCAGACAGCAGTCCCTGGAGGCAGCAGCAGCAGGTGGAGGGTGGCAGACAGCAGTCCCTGGTAGCTGTGGAAATGTGTGGCACCCTCCCACACATATATTGGCCCCTGGGGCTGTGTCAGTGGTCCCAGGGCGCTGCAATTGGTGTACCAGGTCTGCCTCATTCAAAATCATCCAATGTCCGCCTCTGCGGTGGCGGTGCACGCCTACCGCGAGTTTCAAAATCGCATCCGGCTACCACGATGGTGCTTCCCATTGGCTGCAAGGGCATGGTCCATGGCGGTGACACACCGCAGGGGCCAGCCGCGCGCTACCGCGGTGGTGCATCTTTCGAATGCTTCTAGTGATCGGCTCCGCTGTGGCGGAGCACGCCTACCGTGACATTCAAAATCGCATCAGGCTACCGCGAGGGTGCTTCCCATTGGCTGCAAGGGCATGGTCCATGGCGGTGACACACCGCAGGGGCCAGGCGGTAGGCACCGCGAAATGGGTGCCATACAGTGCCTATGGTGACCGTGAGTTGGGTAGCGGTGCATGCTAACCGCCATTTACACATACTATTGTGGTGGTGATTACCGCGATTGTGTCTGGGGCATTGGCACTCACAGTCCGCAGGGGCCAGGCGGTAGGCACCGCAAAATGGGTGCCATACAGGGCCTATGGTGACCGTGAGTTGGGTAGCGGTGCATGCTAACCGCCATTTACACATACTATTGTGGCGGTGACTACCGCGATTGTGTCTGGGGCATTGGCGCTCACAGTCCGCAGGGGCCAGGCGGTAGGCACCGTGAAATGGGTGCCATACAATGCCTATAGTGACTGTGAATGGACTTGTGGAGTACCTTTGATGCACCTATGGTGTCATCCAGCTGAATGCATAGGCCAACATGTACAGTGCCCAGTGTCTCCCACATTGAAAGACCCTCATGAGGGCAAATGCTCAAATGGAACATGTCACTCCATGTCACCTACACATCACATATATGGGTCTGCGATACATTGCATGGGCACATACACTTGCACATGTCACATGTGCTGTGTGATGACATGTAGACTGTCCAGTTATCGTGTTGCATTGCATATGTAGATGATGGTCATTGTCTGTGGGTGCAATGTAATGCACAATGCTGTGTCATTGTCTGGACTAGGGGCATCACCAACTGTCCCATTGTGTACTGCACCTGCACACACGTGTCCACCACGCTCAGCCGGTGATCAGTGTGTAGTTGATGTGTGCCATGTGCAACCTGTGTTGGGAGGTGTATCAGGGACAACAACATGGTGTGTTATGGTAGTATTGCAATTTGGAACATATGCTGGGGGTCATACTCACAGGTGTGCCCACACATCTGTTAGCATGTCACACTGTGCATGCCAATGAGCCGGAGGGGTGCACAGGTAATTGCTGCGGGTAAGGAGACAGGTGTACAAGTAGTGTGCGTGATGTGCACCCACTTGTGATGTGCTCTGTCGGTCAATGGTGCAGTGTGTAACACTTGGGAATGTGTCTTTGAACAATGGACTGTCATGCACATGTCATGGTGTTTTGCATTGACATCTGTGCACTTCCATCTGTCCTAGGAGGAGGAGGAGGAGGCCCAATATCCATCGTCCTTTCACAGTGCTTGCAGACATGGAGGATGAGGAGATAATCCGCAAATTCAGGCTGGACCGACAAACCCTGCAGACCCTATGTGGCATGTTGGAGCCCCACCTCCAGCCACGTCGGACATATCCAACAGCTTTCACCGCAACATCTAAGGTGATGGCATGCCTGCATTTCTTTACGACAGGCTCATTCCAGCACACGATTGCAAGCACAGGCGGGATGTCACAACCGATGTTCAGCATGGTGCTGAGGGATGTACTGTCGGCTATGATGCTCTACAAAGACAGATATATTCATTTCCCCAGGGGGCCTGAGTTGGTGGCTGTGAAGGGTGATTTCTATGCCCTTGGACATATCCCCCATGTCATTGGTGCAATTGATTGCACACATGTTGGGCTTGTGCCACCACAGGCACGTGAACATGTGTACCGCAATAGGAAGCATTCACACTCGGTGAATGTTCAAGTGGTGTGCCTGGCGGACATGATCATATCACACGTGTGTGCCAAGTTTCCCGGCTCAGCACATGATGCCCACATCTTGTGCAGCAGCATTGTTCCTCAGCTGATGGCCAATCTGCTTCCTGAGCGTGCATGGCTTGTGGGTGAGTATGCATTGTGGATTAGAGTGGTGTGTGTGACATGCTGTTGTGTGGCATTGTGGGACTGCAAGGTTAATCTGTGTTTCTCACACCCAAGTGACTCTGCATATCCTAACCGCCCATGGTTGCTGAGCCCATTGCGGAATCCCACCACACCAGCTGATGTGCGATATAATGATGCCCATGGGAGGACACGGCGTGTGATAGAACGTACATTTGGACTCCTCAAGTCAAGATTTCGCTGCCTGGACCGTACTGGAGTTGCCCTGATGTACACGCCAGGGAAGGTGTGTCAGATTGTGGTGGCATGCTGCATGCTCCACAACCTGGCCATTCGCAAGGCAATACCCCTGATCCAGGATGAGGATGATGAGCAGCCAAGGCCCCCGCCTGCAAACCAACCCGGATCAAGTGACGAGGGCAGTGGAGAGGAGGAAGGTCTTGACATGCGGCAACAGTTCATCTCCCGCTACTTCACGTGAAGGTGAGTGATGATGTAGGAGGGACAAAATGGTCTGATGGTGTTGCAGTTGCTGTGAGGGTGTATGTGAGCTTGGTGACTGCAGCCTTGTGTTGACTCATTGCCGCATGCCAATGTGTGTGTGATTGGGTAGTGTGATATAGATACAGGATGTCTCTTTGGTGACTGTTGCCCTGTGTGATGTTTTCAGGTTTGTGTACCTTGTCGACAAGTGTTGTGTAATGTGTGCGATGCCACACCCATACAAGTGACTCTTGTTCTGCTGTTTTCCCTAGGTCCCATTAGCATCTCCTTGCCTATCTACATTCCATTCCCCTGGACCATGTGCTACACATTGAAGGTTGCACATCCTGTATTAAAGACAGAGCAGACACAACAACATGTGTGTAAGGTGTATTTAATTACAATTGTGACATGTGAGGGTTGACAAAATGTACAGGGTGGTGAATTTGAGAAGTGAGTTGACAGTCATGGTAAATGAGATACTTGAGTAGTCCCCACAATGATGTGGAGACCCAGTCCAACAGATGGATGCCATTCACATGGCAGTGTGGGGAAGGATTGTCCAACAGTGAATGCAGTGGTGCAGTGGTCTGACATCATGGCTGGCTCTGGGATTTGCGTTTGGCAGGTGCTTTGGCATGTGAGTCCTCCTGGCCTTTCCTTGGACGGCCCCTTTTGCGCTTGAGTGGAGGGGCCACTGCTGCAGGGGTAGTGGTGTCCGAGGACTCACCCCCCCCTGTGGACGCAGGGGAGGATGATGCGGTGTCACCCTGCTGCCCATCAGGGGGAGGCGGAGATGTTGAATGTTGCGCTGGCCTGTCCCTCAGAATCGCCACTAGCTGCCCAAAGAGGTCCACAATTTGTCCCATGCGGGTGTCCATGGACCTCATCAGCAGGAGGAGCTCCCGAGGATCTTCCTCAGACCGGCCCGTTCGTCCCTGGGCCTGTTCGTATGCCCCAAGGACTCTGTCAATGTGTGCCAGGGCTTCGGTCCCAGGATCAGTTCCCCTCTGCATGACCCTGTCCCTCAAACCTGCACTGCTGCCACGGGCCTGTCCGGTCCTCAGATTGGCCCGCTGCATCCTCTCCCTGGCCTCCGCAGTCGATGTTGTGGGCTGGTCATCCCCTGGGTCATGGAGGGTGTTGCCGGCAGCTATGGTGGTGGTGGTGGTGGTAGTGGTTGCCACACAGGCTGTGACAGCAGGTGTCTGTGGAGGTACATGAGTTGCAGCTGATGTTGTTGTGGGGACAATGGGTGCCTGGGACTGGTTGTGGGCTGGCACACCAGATGGGCCGGCTTGGAGCTCCTCATCCAAGGAATCCAGGGAGTCTTCATCCAGGAGTCTCTGTCCCGGGGGTGGTAACTGGGTCGGCAGGTTTGTGGTGTCGTCCTCTGCAGTGAGTTCTTGGTCACCTGTGGGTGAGATGAGGAATGGTCATTGTGTTGCACCCAGCAAAGCTTGTGTTAGCAGTGTTACATCAACTGTTTGTACATCCAGCAGTTGTTCACTGTTCAAATTTGCAGTCACCGACATCTAGTGATGCGTTAAAAGCTGTTGCGGTACATGCATTACTTGTCCATATTGGGAGTTGTCAAAACATGACATGCACAATTTACATATTTTTCATTGACAGGTTCATGTTGGCATCCAGTTATTGATCAATCATGTGTCATCCAGTTAAGCGTATATGTCACTTGTTGAGCCCTTGCAGCGGTTTTCTATGCACATTGAGTGAACATTGTAGTCTAATGCATACCTTTTCAATGTGTGTGAACAGATCTGTATTTGCAGTTCCAGCCATGCTTTAGTTTGCCTTAATTTGGTCCTAGGTGGTCTGGACCACTGCTACTGTCAGATGGCATGTAGTGGTGTGCATGGTTGTACTCTGAGTTCCATCTACATGTGTTACTGACTTTCACACTTTGGTTGCTGTTACAGTTTCATTTCCTTCGGTGTGTGCACACTATAGTTGACAATGCTATCTGGGTGTGCAGTTGTGCATTGAGAGGTCTGGTGTCCTCTACCACCATGTTTGTTGAAATGCATATCTGGCTGTATGTAGTGGCTGGTGATATGTTGTGTTTGTTGTTTTTTGGTTGTATTTGTGGAACCTCTCTGTGTGTGTGTGATGATGGCTTCCATCTTGGTCCAGTGTGGGACAAGTCAGCGTGATATGTCTACCTACCAGTTATTTGGGAGTGGACATTGCAATGAGTGACACATGCATCTTAGTGCGAGGGAGTAATGTGTCTTGGGTGCTGGAGGTCTGGTGGCCCTGTGTGAGTTGTTGTGCAAGCTTCACACACCCACACACCCCGACCTGTGAGATGTGGTTACCTACCTGTGATTTGAGTGGGTGGCATACAATGGCTGCCACAGGATTTTGATTGGGGGTGTAATGTCACATCCTACATAGGGGTGGAATAGCATTGATGGTGGCTTTTGTGTTACAAATTGCCAAACACACTAAACCGTCTCACTGTGAAAATGGCTACCTACCGTTTGCAGTGAAGGTGAGCAATGACATGGCTATGTGCCTTATGAGTAATTTTTTGAAGGAAGGTGCGTGTGGTGAGCAGTATGTGTGTGGCTTTTAGTACCCATACATTTTAGGTTACATTTGGACATGGGGTATAGCCCCCCATCACTGTTGTCCCACCTATCTGGGTGTGGGGTTCATTCCCCCAACATTTGAAGGCACAATAGGGCATGGGGTATAGGCTCCTATCACTGTGGTGACATACAGCAGGGTGAACATCGCACCCAGCAAACATTTCAACACCATCATGGTTCATGGTATTTGTGGGCCGGAGTACATGAGCACAGTACAGGTGAAGCACTTGTTCGGGGACATCCATACACTTACATGTTGTGGACAACCGTGGTGTGTGTGTGAGATATACTCAGCCATGTGCAGACAATGTGTGCTTTTGGGGCAAGACTATACCAGCACTGTTCAGACAGACAGTGTGAGATGTGACCATTGTCAATGCATACACACATTGGTGGCCGAAGCAGACACCTTTGAACATTTTAGTCTGACGAAGTGCTGTTCTGCAATTCAGTGCAGCACTGTGGTAGCTGGGTCTGTTGCAGGACATTTTGGATGTGCATAGTTTAGCATTGTGAGTCCTAGCTGCAGTGTAGTTTTTGGGTAAACACCACCTCCACGGTTTAAATTGCAACACTGTGGTATGACATGGGTGATTTGCACATTGCCAAACAACCTGGCAGACACTGCTGCAGGGCAGCATGCTCGTTGTCAGTGTTGCAGTGTGTGATGCCTGGCAGAGTAGAAACAATGTGTGTGATTGTTGAACAGAGACTTGTGCATGCTGACTACAATACAACTGTTTTGCATGATTAGTGTGGGTAACTGTGGATTAAGTGTCATGGTGTCATGTGTGGGTGCACATACCTCACATGCCTATGTGTGGTACAAGTACTCCATCATGCTGAGCTGTGGGAGTAGGGGGCCTGTTGTGAGTTGTACTGCTGGGTCACCAATGACAAGCACCACTCCCGGTTGACATGGTTACCTACCCGTAATTTTGATTATTGACATTCCATATGGGCCACATGGTTGTGTGTGTGTGGAGTGCTCCATCATACTCAGCTGTGGGAGTATGTAGCCTGCTGGGAGTTGTAGTGCAGGCTTACCACCCACCCACACCCCTCCAAGTAAGTATGGCTACCTACCTGTTAGGTTAAGGTGTGCAATGCAATGGGTGGCACATGGGGGGAGGACTCCATCTTGCTCAGCTGTAGGCAAGGTGGCCTGCTGGAAGTTGTGGTGCAGGCTTCACACCCACCCACACCCCTCCAAGTAAGGATGGCTACCTACCTGTTAGTTTGAGGTGAGCAATGTAAAGGCTGACACATGGGGGGAGGACTCCATCCTGCTCAGCTGTGGGAGTGTGTGGCCTTGTGGGAGTTGTAGTGCAGGCTTCCCACCCACCCACACCCCTCCAAGTGAGGATGGCTACCTACCTGTTAGTTTGAGGTGAGCAATGCAAAGGCTGACACATGGGGGAGGACTCCATCCTGCTCAGCTGTGGGAGTGTGTGGCCTTGTGGGAGTTGTAGTGCAGGCTTCCCACCCACCCACACCCCTCCAAGTAAGTATGGCTACCTACCTGTTAGGTTAAGGTGTGCAATGCAATGGGTTGCACATGGGGGAGGACTTCATCTTGCTCAGCTGTAGGCAAGGTGGCCTGCTGGGAGTTGTGGTGCAGGCTTCCCACCCACCCACACCCCTCCAAGTAAGGATGGCTACCTACCTGTTAGTTTGAGGTGAGCAATGCAAAGGCTGACACATGGGGGAGGACTCCATCCTGCTCAGCTGTGGGAGTGTGTGGCCTTGTGGGAGTTGTAGTGCAGGCTTCCCACCCACCCACACCCCTCCAAGTGAGGATGGCTACCTACCTGTTAGTTTGAGGTGAGCAATGCAAAGGCTGACACATGGGGGAGGACTCCATCCTGCTCAGCTGTGGAAGTGTCTGGCCTTGTGGGAGTTGTAGTGCAGGCTTCCCACCCGGCCACACCCCTCCAAGTAAGTATGGCTACCTACCTGTTAGGTTAAGGTGTGCAATGCAATGGGTGGCACATGGGGGGGAGGACTCCATCTTGCTCAGCTTAGGCAAGGGGGCCTGCTGGGAGTTGTAGTGCTGGCAGCATGTACACATGTACCCATGTTGATGTTGCTAGCTACCTTTGGGGTGCATCAGGGGGTGTGTCTGTTGAATGTGTGAGAGATGTGTTGTGGAGAGTGTGGTGCACGTGAGAACATTTGAACCTAGGAGGGATAACTTTGGGGTAGTGCAAGACAGTACATCAGTGTGAGGATAGGCATTTGTTAGTACTTACCAGCCTCAAGTCCCCCGGGTATTCCTGAGAGACTTTCTGGATGTATTATGCCAAGCACCTTCTCCTCCTAGTCGGTGAATGTTTTGAGTGGAACAGGAGGGCCACTGCCTGTCCTGTGAGTCAGCTCATGGTACTTGGCTCTCTTCTTCTTGACCACTGCCTTCAGATCGTGCCAGCACCTCATGATCTCATTTCTATTGCGTGGCACAGTCCCTACTGCATTTACCTTGTCTACAATACTTCTCCACATCAGCGTTCTTGTGGCTGGTGGTGTCTGTTGGACCAGGTTCCCAAACAATTGTGGTTCTACCCTGATTATCTCATCCACCATGACCCTCAACTCACTCTCAGTGAATTTGGGCATTTTTTGTGGTGCCATGGTGTGTGATGTGCAAAGGTGTTTGAGGTGCAGGTGTTGAAGTGGTGGTGGTGATGTGTATGGTGTGTGATGTGCACAGGGGTTGTGGGTACAGGTGTAGAAGTGGTGATAGTGGTGGTTATGTGTGTGTGTGTATGTTGTGCTGCTTTGCCTCTCCTTTCAGCTGTTGTGGATGTGCCTTAAGGTCTGGAGTTTTGCAAAGGATTGTGGTCTGGTAGGGGGCTAGATTTATACTGGGCTCTGGGTGTGTCAGGATGGGGTATTGGTAGCAGGTGTGGTGTGTGTGTAGTCCTGGGATTTGTAGTTTTGAGTTTGCCAGGGGGGTGTGTCTTTGGGGTGTGTTACTTGTGTTTCTGGTGCATGACTTGTTTGGTTGGTGCACTTTGTGGCCATGTTGTGTGTGTTTCTCGTGACCGCCATTTTTTTCATGGAGCGTACGGGGCGGTGAGTATGCTGCGGCGCTTCCGCGGGCTATCTCATTACTCACTATTGTCGACCGCGGCGGTCGGGAACAGCGGTGTGGACCGCGGTGATGTCGGGAATATCATAATTTCAATGGCGGTGTCTCCGCTGCGGTTGCGGTCGTTTAGCCTGTTACCGCCGCGAAACCGACCGCCACGGACGGCTTTTGCCCTTCTCCGCAGGTGACGGGGGGTTTCTCGGCGTTCCTTCCCGCCGCGGTCGGATTTTTACCGCCGTGGATCCTAATCTGGCCGGCGGTTTTCCCGCGGTTGAGGCGGGCGGTGATTTTCCACTACCATGGCGGTCGGTTTGCTTTTCCGACCGCCATCGTAATGAGCCCCTTAGTACCAGGCACCCATCAACATATGTTTTTTGAATGTACGTTATTAAATTCTTTTTGGGGCCTGATACAGAACCACTTATCATTAATCTTTAACACATCTATAGATCTTTCTTTGCCTATGATTTTACTAGGTCCATGGGCTACAGTTATTCCTTTACCACTTGACAATATGGATATGGAGCTATTAGATTTAGTTTTATCCATTGCTATTAAAATTATACAAACAGAATGGAAATCTTTTCATCTTCTGTCTTATCATACCTGGTGGGCATGGGTATCATACCTTCGTGGAGCTCATACTTTTATTGAGAAAAAACATTACTCGCCTTTCTTTTCTAGTAATGTTTGGCGGTCTTTGGACAACTATATGAACTTGTCCTCTCAGGGGTTGGTAGCTCAGAATCCTTTTGATTCCATTTCTTAACTTAGTTTCTTACCATTGTAGCAGATGTCTCTTCCCACCTATTTTATTCCTTTCTTCTCTATCCTTCTGACTTTCCCTAGTATTCTTTCTTCTTTTTCTTTTCCCCGTTTCCCCTTGCTGATTTATCTTATCTATTAAGCAATACAACCAGTATATGTCTATGTTGTGATATATGTAGTTGCTTTGCCTGCTCCATATTTCTGGGATTTATACCAATATCTGATGAATTTGCAATATTTATTATTTGTCATGATATTTATTTGCTCACTTTAAAAAAAAAAAAAAGATATTTTTGCCACTCTTTTTATCCCAGTCCAATGATTCTTGGTTATGAAATCCTTTTTTAAATTCTTCGGTACTAATTTATTATATATTTGATTCTGATGTGTTGTATTGTTATTGTATTACAAATGTATTTCTTTTTAAATAAGCAAAAAGATATTTGAACAAAAAATTATATTAAATGTATTGATCATTTTTATTTATTAATATTTGTTTAATTGAGATGTTATAGTGTTAAATGTGTAAAGTAATGTATTATTAATTAATTAATAATTGGTTGTTAATTAATTGTAATTAATTAGTTGGTAATTAATTATTGTAATTGTGTGTTTAATTTTAGGTGTGTGTTGTGGTGTTTATAGGTGTTAAGGGTGGGAAGTAATTTATTTTTAATTGATGAATTAATAATTGGACGCTAATTAATTTTAAATAATGAATTGGTAATTAATTATGGTAATTGTGTGTTTGATTTTAGGTGTGTGTTGTGGTGTTTATAGATGTTATGGATGGGAAGTAATTTATTTTTAATTGATGAATTAATAATTGGATGTTAATTAAGTTTAATTAACTAATTGGTAATTAATTATGGTAATTGTGTAATTAATATTAGGTGTGTGTTGTGGTGTTTATAGGTGTTGAGGGTGGGAAGTAATTTATTTTTAATTGATGAATTAATAATTGGACGTTAATTAATTTTAGTTAATCAATTGGTAATTATTTATGGTAATTGTGTATTTAATTTTAGGTGTGTGTTGTGGTGTTTATAGATGTTAAGGATGGGAAGTAATTTATTTTTAATTGATGAATTAATAATTGGATGTTAATTAAGTTTAATTAATTAATTGGTAATTAATTATGGTAATTGTGTAATTAATTTTAGGTGTCTGTTGTGGTGTTTATAGGTGTTAAGGGTGGGAAGTAATTTATTTTTAATTAATGCATTAATGGATGTTAATTAATTTTAATTAATTAATTGGCAATTAATTATGGTAATTGAGTAATTAATTTTAGGTGTGTGTTTTGGTGTTTATAGGAGTAAAGGGTGGGAAGTAATTTGTATTTAATTAATTAATATATAGTTGGTAATTAATGTTAATTATTTGATATTTATTTGGGTAATTGTTTATTTTTTTGTCTGTTGTTTTTACTTTTAAAGGGGTAAAGCGTGGGTATTAAATGCATTTTAATTATTAATTACTTTATTAGTAGTTGTTAATAGCAATAGTTTTAAATTTATAAATAAGTTTTAATTGTGTTTTATTATCTTAGAGTTTAATTTAGGTGTGTGTTGTGGATATCATAGTGTTAAAGTGTATGTAGTCAATTAATGTTTATTAGTTTTTATTTATTAATATTTTTAAAATTGATTATTAATTATGTTAATTTTGGGGGGAAAATGTATAAAAAATGTTGAAGTATTTTGTTATTGGTGTGGTGTTATAGGGTAGGAAATATAATGAATACATTCATGTATTAATTAATTTATTTGTTTGTAAATATTTTCTAATTTTTATAGATTTTTTTATAAATGTATTTATTATTTTATATTACATATTATTTGTAGGTTTTTTTATGTCATTAATATTATAATATTTTTCTTTTTATATATTTGATTTTTCATTTCTAAATATTGTTTATTTATTTTTATGATTTTTTATGATTTTTAATGTTTTTTTTGTTTTAACTGCTTGAGTGTGAATAGTAATTTTTGTCTCTTCGCTATCCAACACTTTCCCTAATGTTGCACTCACTGGAGTGGGAATAGTTATTTTTACCTCTCCGCTATCCAGCACTTTCCCTACTGCTGCTCTCAATGGAGTGGGAATAGTAATTTTTATCCCTCTGCTATCCAACACTTTCCCTAATGTTAAACTCACTGGAGTTGGAATAGTAAATTTAATTATTTTGCTATCCAACACTTTCCCTACTGTTGCACAGATTGTATTGGGAAATTTAAGTTTAAATATTTTTTAATAGTTTAATGTTTTAATTTATTATAGATTTTTTTAATATATTTTAAATTATTGATATATATATTATTTTTTTATATAATTTTAAAGTTTTAAAATAAATTAAAGATAATAGTTTATTAATTATTGTAAAGTAAATAGATATATATATGTATAAATTATTATGTCTGTGTGTTTATCTTTTCTTTAATTAAGTTTATTTGGTTAAAATTAATATTAATATTTAATGTATTATTTATTGATTGATTGCTCCATGTTTTAATAATAAAAATAGGTCTTAAAGATGGATTTTAAAGAAACTAAGCACAAAACCATGAGTTTAAACATGTGTTTAAAGAAGCATGTATATAGTAATATGTGTAGCGCAATGTTTAGAATGGATTTTTTTACTTATTATTTTTGCATGTGCTGGTGGCTGTTGAATGTCTGATTTTGTTTTCTGTTTTCGTGACGTATTTGCGACCATCGCAATGTCGTCGTGCAGATTCCAAAAAACTAAAAAAAAGGATCTTTTCAAAGAAAATTAACAATATTTCAGGTACTAGGGTGGCTCTGACAAGAGATTTTGCGTTGATTGTGTGTATATGAGAGCTACACATAAGACCGGATGCAGAGTTTCAGGTTACTTAGAAACACCCTGCTGCTTTCATCTATAAAGTGCACTCCATCGTTTCCATAAATTCCATGCATGTCAAAATGCAGATTGTTGTTATTAGCATGTTACCTGGATTTGTCAATCTGTGGACCGAATTGATTTGACCACTTCCATTTCTGTCTTTGGCATATATTACAGTGCACCAAGACAGTGTGAGGGAAAAGCGACATCAGTTCTACAAAGGTATCTTTCATTAGGATTTCCAGCCCTACCCCAGTCAATGTGCCTAGGTCATTGCCACCACAGTGCACAATCATGAGGTGAGGAGCTCGGCAATCCACAATGGATTTAACCAAAGCCAGCAACTGATGGAACTTTAACCCTCTCTTGCCAAACCAAGTAATCTCCACATTTGGCAAGCCCAAGTCCCTGCCAATACCTCTCTTTTTTGCAGTCTCTTTAGCCCAATAGACATAGCTGTGGCCCACAATCCACACTCTAAGCATTTTGAAGTGAAGGAGCAATAACAGTCAGAAGAAGGCTGGAGCTGAATGATGTAGTTTTCCAAATGAAAAGAAGTTAAAATGGAAGTGATTTTTTTAAAGATATATTTCATTGGATGCTGTCTGCATGAAAGTGAATCAAATTAGGTAGTGTGTTGGATGCCTTAGCAACAAGTCCTATTATTGGCTGTGGTTTAAAAAAAGAAATGTAATACAGACATGGATATGCTTTTGAATCTGTGGAGTAAACCATACCTGCTGTATCTTATCTGGAAGTAGCATGTTCCTTCAAGAATGTGCTGTGAACTCGTGACCTACTGGTTCCACTGGGTTCTAGGTATACTGAACTAAGAGTGGATTGGGGGGTAAAGCTGTTAAAGAGACAGAACCTTTTTTTAAAGTTGAGGAGTTATGACAGAATTTAAGTAATGGCAAACATTAATTTCCAACTCAGGACAATGTGATGAACTGTTGTTCAGTATTTAAATAACAAAAAAACTGAAGCTAAATATCGGTATGGGCTCTTGTTTTTTTTCGGGATTATTCTGCAATTATCGTGAAAACATTGCGAACATGCATAGACAGGAATCTCTTTTTGAAAGAGAGGGAAAGGGTTAACAGATACTAACCATTCACAAGTGGAGATGCAGTAATCTAAAATGAAAGAGATGATTTCATTTGCTGCCTTTCTCATGATTATAGAGTGGAAAGTTTAAGAGGTTGCCATTTTATAGTTGCTTTCTATGAGAGTGGTGTACCATTCTTGCGCTTAGTTTTTGCAAGTCTTAACAGTGCCAAAACTATACAGGAAGAGCTAAAACAGCAATATAATCTACGAACTCAATTCACTGGTATGTATACAACTTTTTAATTATTTAAAAAATGTACACTAGAAATAAAGATGTATATGGGATTTTGATTAAAACGAGTATCACAGCGATTTAAAAAAAAGATATCAGATGAACTGTATCTGGCAGAGGATAAGTGTTTAAGATGTTAGTAATGTTGAAAGTTACCATGAGCAATGCCTTTAAAAATGACAATGTTTTAAATGGCTAAGCATCATGTGCAGAAGAGACAGATTTATGTTATTTGCATACTGGGAACTGTAGTACTTTTAGTCACATTATTGAATAGGAGTAGTGTAGTCATGAATAAAACATGCCTGTATATAAATTAGAAAGCAGTAATACTTGTTAGGTATGTATTAGGAAGTGTTTGTCAATGGGGTTTTTAACTTATATGACCAGTTTGCCTATGTTTAGATGGTGAGATATGGTTTCTACGGTTGCAGATAGTTATATGTACAATGAGACTTTTGAGTTTACTTAAAGATGCAGAAAACTATAGATTTTTGAAAAGATGGCTGAAGGTGAATATTATGAAATCACATATATATTTACATGGTGAGCTATGTTCTTTGAGTCTGTCTATGGTGAGGGTGGTGCATTTCTTTAAACATGCTATGTTAATAGTGCAGAATGTCTCTTGGAAGTTCTTGTGCTAGTTTCACTTAGTGTGTAACTTTTCTTTGAGAAATGCTGAATATATGTTTTAAAGACAAGAAATATTTGCGATATGATGTAGGTATGCCATGAAGAAAACGTTTTGTGCTTTGAAAAAGTGAGATTTGTTGTTTTCAGTTTTAGAAACTTACTGGTGCATGTGCACGCTGAGTAACAAAGCAATGTATGCTCTTAAAGAGCCATATATGCAATTATATATCAAGTGTGATATCTAGACTTATTCAATTACCCAGGCACTACACATGCATTCTTCGAATCATGCAGACACTAATTATGTACTCATTGAACTACACAGGCAACACCCATGCATTCATCCAATCACCCAGATAGTAGCAATATAGTCATGTGAATACACAGGCGCTAACTATGCAGATATGGAACCACCAATGTAGTTCCTACACACTCAGGAACTCATGCAGGCACTACCTATATTCTGAGGGAATCACCTAGGCACTATTTATGCACTCATCCAATCATCCAGGGAGTATTGTTGTACTCAACCAGAAACACATGTATTTTCAAGTTTTGGTGAGGAATATGTACTCTTTTAGAACCATCTGGTGAATTTTATATGTAACCTGTCACACACTGTTTGCATGTACTCGGAAGAATTAGTGATCTATATGCTGTGATACAGATTAATGTGCAGATTTTTATATTCAATGTTTTCCAAAGCTTAAATCTCAAACATCTAAGTAGAAAAGTATTGAAACACTAAATGTACCAGTGACACAGTGGTAGAGAGGCACAGAAATAGCTCTGATGTTGTGTTTTTGGATTTACAGTATTGAGACACTGTGGGGTCGATTCCGATCTCGGCCGGTAGGGCTCCGAATCGGATTCGGCTTTACCGGATCCGATTCGGAGCCCTGTTTCCCGACCGATCCGTACGCGCGTCCGGACGAGCGAGTACGATGCGAAATCGCCGACCGACTCGTCCGGGCATCCCGACCGCTCCGACCGACTCGTTCCCGGCTCGACTCGCACCGCGCAATGGAGACGTTTCCCGGCCGGGTGAGTACGATGCGTGCCGCGAGCAGTCCGACCGAGCCGCGCACTCCGGCTCCAAAGAGCTGTCGGAGCCATACTTCGGGGGTCCGTGTCGGACCCCCCTGAACGCGTAGCAGCGCAAGTCGGACACAGGGGGGACCCATGGGTCCCCCCTACCTGTGCGTGTACGGGGCGAATCGCTTCGCCGCGTACACGCTGTGGGGGGAGCCCTTGTCCGCATCGCACCCATTGAGTCAATGGGAGCCCGTGTACGCGTCGTACAACAGGCTCCCATTGACTTCAATGGTAGTCCGACCGAATCGAGTCCGATAGCATACGGACGCATCGTACTCGTTCGGTCGGGCTGCACGGGTCCGATTCGGTCGGAAATCTCTCCGGGTCCGGCTCGGTCGGAGTGATTTCCGGCCCGAATCGGAATCGGCCCCTTTATGTACTTTTACACTTTGATTGATGTTTATTTTAAAATTGAGAACATAAGTGATAAAGTGGTCTTTTACCTTGTATAAGTGAGAACTGAGATATGGTGCAGCTGTGTTGTAGGAGAGGGTGCTATAATATTAAAAGGTAAGTAATAAATTAAGTTTTGTGTTTTGGTTTGGGTTTGGTTTGGGTTTGGTACATTGATGTAAGTGCTTGTAGTTATGTACGTCGGTTGATTTGTAGATTTAAAACTGCAACATAACACAAAAACTATTATTGTATTATGTGTAAGCAAGTAGTTATTACATTGGCTAGAAAACAAATTCAAATATAGGTATATTTTTTACAGAACAATATCTGCATAATTACAGACAGATTGCCTACAAAAGCTCAGACAAAAAAGGAACAGAAGCAACTACAGTATCTATGCAGAACTGAGACTCAAAAGGGGCAAAATGAAGAAAAAGTGGCGAACGAAAAAAGAGCTATTGGTAGGAGGACAAAGTCATTGCTTAAAAATATATGTGGACATTTCCAAAGATTATGAATTAATGAAAATAAAATTCAAACTATGAGAAAGATTAACAATGAACAAAATCTATATAAAAAGAACAGGAAAGAATGTAACAAAGATGGAAACACGTTACCCAGAAGACAGAAGCAGTTTAAGGAAATCAGAGCCCGATTTGATTTACCGGCCACTGCTGCTGTCGTGACCGTGATTGTGGGGGCCAGAGGGGGCCAGAAACTACAACCCCCAGATTCTTCGCGGCGTGGACCCCGCCTACATAGCCTGCACGCGACAGGAGGCGCTCAAATACCGGCCAGGGCTCCCGCAGCATGGGACGTGCACGGGCGTGCCCGGGACGCGCACGGGCAAAGCCCGGGCCAAGGGCAGGCCCATCTGTGCCCGCCAGCGACAGGAAGAGGCAGGGCAGGGCCACCCCCCTTTCAAGTCATCAGTCGCAACGAGGTGAGAGTCTCCAAGCCCTATTTCCTTGGCATATTCAGACTATTACTTTGACCTGGAATATAACTATGGGAAAACGCACTGGGACATCGATTGCACGCCCCATTTCTAGCAGTATTAAAAGCATGCTTGAGAGGGTGGTCAATATTGTATCAGGGGAGATTGAACTTACGGAGCGCCGCTTGTCTTTGGGCAGTGATGGCCCATTGGTTAGTTCCAATCTCAGAGGGGCTACACCCGATTTTGACTTTACATCCGAACTGGGACCCACAATTGTACAGCATTCCCCACAGCCCCACAGCGGTGGCACTACTATCACCATGCATGTCAGCGCGAGTCCAATTGGCTGCAGTATACCTGAGTCCCAAAGCACCACTGATACACCCACAAACATGGGAAACCTGGTTGCCAAACGTAAGAGGAAGCGCAGGAAACCTGTCTTCGCCAAAAGGAAAAAACCACCCAGAATTGGCGTGTCTCAAAATTGTTTGCCTGCATGGATGCAGTCATCTGCAAGCATTGACACTCCCGGGGAAGGATCAAATGGGATCTCACACCGTTCCATCAGTACACAGACTGAGGCACCAATGGATAATGTGGGGGTTGGGGATACCCCTGTTAATATTATTGTTGATACTGTGTACAAGCGAATTACTGATCTGTTAGATTCCAAATTCAATTCCCTTTTGGAACGTCTAGACTATCTGGACACAGCTGTGGGGAAACGTAGTTTGCCGCTGATGATAGCACAACCCACGGCAGCTTCGGGGGCTGGATCTACCGCTAGCGACAGTCAACTCCCAATCACCATCGCCACTGCGCCCGTCCCCGTCACTCCCCCACCTGTCAGTTCTCTTGGCAGTAGTGCATGTTGAACATGCAGACAAGTTAGGGAATGCCTTTCATTTAGCGCCAACCCAGCACCGAATCCTAATCCAAAGAGTGGCTTGTCACCAGGTAGATGATCCAGTCATAACTCTGCCCCCTGACTCTACCCGAGGGCGTAGTAATAACTCTGACCGCACACAAGTCAGAATAGAGCCAGGCCGTAGCATAACAGACACTCTGAGCAGTATCCATCTATGGCCTAACTCAGACGTATTAAGCCTGCCCCCGGCTGCCTGTCCAAATGTGCTGGTGTTGGCCGGTGTTCCAACCCTTAAGAGGGATCAGAGGGAGCCTATGGGCTGATTTGCATAAGAAATGTGTGGATTGGCTAAAAAAGAACAGGAGGTTTCACCCGTCAGACCTGAATGAGGTCATCATGGCTCGCAGAGTCGGGTGGGTTGGCACGTCCACTAAGAATATAGATGGAGATTGCATCGTAATTAACTTCCGTAGACCATCCACAGTGCGATCTCTACTGAGAGCCTGTGACCCCACACTTAACCACAGCACCAATATTTGTTCCCTACCACTGGGCTACTTTCATAAACCAACTTCTGGGCTTCCCGTAAATGAGCATGCATTTCCAATCTTACACAACGGGTTCCAGGCCCTATCTGATCTTGACACTCAGGACTGACCACTACCGTCACTGGAATCATTCGACACTCCACATGGGCTCGTACTCCCTCCCCTTGCAACCAGGATCGATGATCAACAAGCGCCACTTAGGGTCCGGGTTGATTCAGATCTGAGCATTTTTAGCTGGAACGTGGCAGGCCTCCGGTCTAGACTGGAGGATCCAGATTGGTTAAAACTAGCAAAACAGCAGGACATAGTTATGTTTCAAGAGACAAGGGCGACCCAAGAACTTTATATTGATAATCATCTCCTTTTTTCCAGTTTCATATGGCACAAACTCGAACCGAAGGAGAGGTTAAAAAGCTTCACATGAGCATTAGTTACATTCCACAAGGTCATATAATTTATTTTTTTTAGGCATAAGAAGATCTGGGCCTGATTATGACTTTTGTGGTGTGGGAGTGGGGCGCCATGCCACCGCCCTGCTCCCATACTGCCAAAGTCCACCGCCGCCTGCTCGCCAGATTATGAATTTTCTCGTTGTCTGGTGGGTGGTTGTTTGGCAGCCCTACGGCGATGCCCACTGCAATGGGAGCACCAAAGCCCGGCATGGACGCTGCAGTCAATGCCGTGCAGGAAAGGGAGTGCATGTACACAGGGGGGGGCACATGCATCCCTATGGTCTCCCCCTTATTTCCCTCACCGCCAGCCTTTTCATGGCGGGCTCATTGCCATGAAAAGGCTGGACGTGAGGAAACTTGTAATATGCTTGGCGGTGCCACAACGGCACCACCAGCATATTACTGCCTCACACCGCTGCAACACCACTGGCGGTTCCCCCGCGATTGCAGGGGGCCTGCAGAGGTTTGAATGTCATGACATCGTAGTCCCATTTCCCAAGTCTGACCGACCCTCTGGGGGTTTGTCAATCTGGATAAACACCACCACTGTTGGTAGCATCAAGGCCCTATGTTCCAAAAGTAATAACTTCCAAGTTCTATTATACAAAAGGGACATTTCTTTTTACTTAATACATTTCTATAACAATGATTTCTATTCGATACCCAACGGGAATTCTATCAATTTATTTGACTTCATTGCCAATTTAGAGTCTCATAAAGAATTTATTAATATAGCAGGCATTTGCCTGGGAGGTGATTTTAATGCAAAATTATTAGACACATCATATAGTTCAGGGCCCTGTAATAGTGGGCAAACCTGTCGAAGGGGAATGGAATTGGCTGCACACCTGAACAAACACAATCTTACAAACATCATGGAATTTGCGGGCATTACATTAGACAATAACCCTCCTGAGCCGACATTCCGAGGGAGAGGCTGTGCCTCCACCATAGATTATGTTTTTATTTCCCCCGTCCTTGAGAGTTACTTAGTGAAAGCTGAAGTCATTGCCACAACTCATGGGGATCATAATCCAATTAGAACAATACTGAGACTATCTCCCCGGCCCATGTTCGCCTCAGAATGTGGTGCCAAGAATTTGTCACCTTCCACTGACAACTTAAGATTGATTTGGCGGGCCATTGACAACACCGAACTGTTCCAGACAGTAGATAAGGCTAACCAGCACCTCATCAACTCCTGCTTATTGGCCCTTGATCCACACCCTGAGGCAGTTTATGATTTTATTAAACTTTGTTCGGTAATTAAATCCTTAATTTCGAAGCCTATTCCCTCTGTGCAATGTGGACCTAGATGGTTTGACCATGAGTGCTCTGAGGCCAATAGACAGCTACGCAAGGCACTGTCAACCAGTCCAAGGTGTGACTCACTCGTGAAATTGGCACGCCAGAGGTATAAGCTAGCGACTACTAAAAGGAAAGGGGAAATTTAAATAAAACCGTTGGGAAGCACTTGCCAAAGCTGCAAGTACAAAAAAGGGGAACACTTTTTGGGCAGCTGTTAAAGATTTGAAGGCTATGGGGCAGCTATTAACTCCCATAAGCTGTACCATAACAAGCGACGCGTGGGAAAATCATTTCTCCAAGATCTACACTGCCCCTGCACAAGAGGTAGATCATTTTAAGCATAGGACCCTAACTAGAATTCAGATAACGCTGTCTGAGGTTGAAGAAGCCATCCACCAAAGTATGGGCAATAAAGCCCCGGGCCCAAATGGGCTATCTATTGACCTCATTAAACATAAGCCAGACTTTTGGGCGCCTCTTCTCTTAAACGTTTTTAACAATCTAACGCATGCCCCGCTACCTAGTACATGGTCGATAAGTACTATCGTCCCGATCTTTAAAAAGGGAGATCGCTCTCAACCCAACTGCTACAGGTCAATTTCCTTAATAGATAACACCTTAAAAATCCTGGGCAGAGTTCTATATAATAAGATCTTAGACTGGGCTGAGGGTAACAGTATCCTAGAGCCATGCCAATTGGGTTTCAGGAGTAAAGTAGGCACTAACGAACAATGCCTAAACCTCAACTTAATTATCAGTAAATACACTATAGCTCGGTGCTCGCCAATATACCTGGCATTTATGGATCTGACCTCTGCCTTCGACTTTGTCAATAGGTCAAGACTATGATCCATTCTCTATGCCTATGGCTTGGACGAGGCATTGGTGCATTTCCTGGTGCATGCCATTTACACAAAGATTTAAAGGCCTGGGTTAGGATTAGCAGTGTGGGTGATGTCTCTGATGACATCAAAGTAAGTAGAGGGGTTAGACAGGGTTGTGTCTTAGCCCCTCTCCTTTTATCATTTACATTAATGGTCTGCACAAATCACTGACTACATTAACCAATGATGTTCCTAAAATAAAGGGTAAGACGCTCCCGGTGCTATTATATGCCGATGACGCGGTCCTTATGGGCTGCACACCGAACGCGTTACGCACCTTAGTGCGTGGATTTGTTGACTTCATGGCCAGTCTGGACCTAAGTACTAATTTAAAAAAATCTTTTATTATGTCTTGCGGGCCGAGGAAACACCAGTTAAATTTTATATCTGTGGGCGATCAAAAATTAAAAAGCACCAGCACTTTTCCCTATCTTGGGCTGGTCTTTGCTGCTAACAGCTCCTTGTCCGAACACTTGGCGTTTTGCAGGAGCAAGTTCTCAAAGGCCACCAACTCTATTCTTAGTCTCCCACGGCCCAAGAGAACAGGGGCCATTTTAGCCATTTACATTTTTTTGAAATCCCAGTGCATACCAACAGCCACCTATGGTGCAGAGGTTTGGGGTATTGCCAAGTGCTATAGTATTCAACAAGAAGAAAATAGATTTTGTAGGAAACTACTAGGCGCACCAATTTCCACTGCTCAATATGTTTGCCATAAAGAACTTAATTTGAATTATATAGAGGATTTTATAAGGGCCCGTCCTTCTTTATTCTGGCTCGCCATATGGAAACATCAGGCTGCATCCCTTACAAGAGAAATCATAGGCGACTGCATTAATTGCGAGAAAGGCCAGGACATCCCGTGGCTGTCCGGGGTGTATCAGAGCCTATGCAGTGTTAACTTAGGCGGGCTCTTTTTTTTATCCAGGGACAGCTGAGACTGTACATAAAAATGCTCTCAGGAATGCACTCTATTCACTTTACGGCACAGAAAGGATAGCGAGGGAATCTAAGAAATCGTCTGTTTTTAACTTTATGACTATTGAAAATATTGTGTACCCATTGGCTAGTTACCTCATCTTGCCCATGAGTCACTAGGAGAGGGGTCTCCTCTTTCGCTTAAGGGCAGGCACTGTTACATTTTTGTTCTGCTTTCCCCTGGGTTATAATGCAAATCTTGACTCCCTTCCCTGCCCGTGTGATGGACAAAGCAATCAAACCATTTTACATTTTTTATTCTTCTATAAGTTTTACATAAAATACGCTAAATGGCTTTTAATCCCATTTTTTAAAGGAAATATGCCCATCAGTCTGGTAGATGCTTATAGGAGGATATTTACAGATGAAGAGCTAGTTTTTCGCGTCAGCACTTTTTTGAGAACTGCCGTGCGGGCCCGCAATATGATGTGTAACCCGTGAAAAGCTTTTTCCCTTTTTATGCATGAATTTTTAGTTAAAATATGTGTCTCAAATATTGTGTATTTATGACCAATGTTAATGAATTGTACTATGATTATGTCCTTGTCTTTTTAAATTATCGTGTCTGATGTGCTTTTATGGATATGGTTTTATCCGAATAAAGTATTTTTGAATTGAATTGAATTGAATTGGAAATCAGAGCCATGATGTTTATAGTAGAGTAGTTATAAATCTACTGAGAAATATGAAGAAGGATAGAAGAAGAAATCATGCAGTGAAACAGAAAGAACAAATTGAGAGAGTAGTTGATAAGGCCCTTGCTTTGAAGGTGAAGCTTTTTATTTGATTATAAATAGAATGAAGACTCTTGACAAAATGGTGTTGTCGTGCATGAGGAAACAAAACCATAAAAAACGATTAGAGAATAGAAGTAACTTTTGTACAGTTTTTAGTGGAGAATGCATACATACTTCTAGTACAGAGTCTTTCTTTAATGAAGAAAGATATGTCCAGGATAATAGATTAGTTCATACTATTGATTACAGAGGACGATGTTATGAAATGAAGAATGACAGTCCTATTGCAAAAGAGGTGATCGTACCTACAAATGTAGAACAAGTTATTGGAGAACAGGTACAAGGAAGGCAGAGTCAGGCGCCTGTATAGAAATGGAATTGTAGTAGTGTTTGTAGTATTCGACAATTCATTGACATATTAAGGAAATTTCTACATATCTTTCCAAGGCGAAGTTTAAAACAGAAATAAGTACTTTACAAGGATTGGATCCTTGCAAGATTAGAAAGCATACAACTTTGCAGGGACACTCACTAGCTTGTTTATCAAATAAAGTGTGCCAAAGCACCTTTCATCATTTCAGGATGTTAGCTGTACACCACTCAACAATGTGAAATTTAGTTAGGAGGCTGTACTATGTGGACGCTCCTGCTTTATGTTTAGGAGAAATGAATAGAGCACGTTTGCATGGTACTGTGGCAGATGTGGAAAAGGTTTGTGGTGATGTCCAGTTTCGTTTCTTTGGTCCTGAGAAGGATTCTAGGGAAAATGAAGAGTTGTTAAGAGGAGGAGTTGCAGAACAGGAAACAGATATTACAGTTTATAGTTTTGAAGAAGAGTTTGCAAAATTTAACACAGTTTGATCTAAAAAACCAGAGTATGTTTGTATATGTTGTCGATGCACTTACTAGAAGATTTAAACACAAACTGTTGACTTGTTTTTAAAAAGTGAAAAAGTAACTAATGATAACTGGCAAAAGTTAGCTATGTATTTATTTGTAGAGGAACCCTTTGATGTGTCCGTACAGCAAGTTATATGTAAGTATTGTTACCATAAGTTAGTTGAAATAAAAGGAACAACACATAGATATTAGATACCCATTTTGTAAGATAAGAAAACGCCTGCTAATGTAGAAAAACTACAGAGGGCCAAAAATAAAAGAAAATCAACATTTATGATTCTTTGCACCATTGCGAAGGGCTCATATGGACTGCTCTCCAGCACTCACTACAACTCCAAAATCCATGCATAATGATGCCATCCGGGAAAACTGTAGAGCCAAATCTTGAAGTTGAGATTGTACCTCTGAAGGTACTCTCTTCCCTGGTGTTCATGAGGCGCTATTGAAGTTGAGGGTTCTTCAGCCTTGCGTTGCCTTTTTGCTGCTTTTACACTATTGCTTTGGAATGTTATTAGATTATAAAGCATATATATAGTCCTGCAAGAATATTTTTTATTTGTACCCCTTGACAATGTCTTGTGACAAATCTGCTCACTATGAACTCCTCTAAAAGAATCTTCATGATAGATAAATGGGCGTGTCCTTCTTATTGTTTTAGTTGAAAAGTGTATGATCCAATGACATTCCATTATTTCCCAGTGACATGATTTTCTGTTTTTTTTTTTATTTTTATTTTTTGAGGTTTTGTAAAGTTGTACTTTTTTTTCTTTTTTATGGTAACAAAAACAGCAACTGGCACAGGAGGAATTAAAAAAAATGTCCACTGAGAAATGTACAAAAAGTATAAAAGGGGACAAAAATTAGCATGTAAGATTTTTTGCAGCTTTGTGAATAGCTGTAACACTGCTCACCAGTAGTTATAACAACACTACAGTCCATGCAATACAATGCCATTCTTGAAAACAGCGGAGCCATATCTGTAGTCTGCACCTCTGAAGGGACTTTCTGGCCGGGAATTGTTGTTGCTGCCACTGATGTAGATGGTCCTCCAGCTTCCCGCTGCTTGATTGCCAGTTGGAGAGTTTTCTATGTTAGGTTTTATGATGATAGAACATGGACGTCATCCCACATGAATATTTTTTGTTCGGCCCTCTAGAGAGGGTCTTGTCACAGATTTTGCATTGCTCTAGTTTTGCAGCAGTTTTTGATTCCCCATGAGTTTGGGTAACAATGGGTAGTTTGATGGGGTTTTGGTAGTTATGTTCTATTTGTGAGTTCAGATGTTGAAAGTTATTTTTTGAAATTGTTGTTTTTGTCAAATGTGTTGTTAAAATAAAGTTAAACCATTATGTTACTAAACAGCTAGACTCAAAACTTTGTGTAAAATATGTTTATATATCTGTTTTACACTTTTTCATTTGTGTTTGTGACTACTGATGTCATTGCGACCTCTGGTGTTGCTGTGAAGAAGGAAAATGCATTTTTGATCTAGTTATTTCGACAAATGAATACAAAGGAGAAAGTTAAATTAGTATCTTACTAAATAGCTACACTGAAACTTTATGTAAAATATGTCTATATATGTGTTTTACACGTTGTCAAAAACACCAGTTATTCACAGTGTGTCCTTTGAAATTGCACTCACAGAATCACACAGGCACAACCTGTGCAATCATCAAGGACGTAATTTCTCCACCAATCTGAAAATGCACCTCCTGGCACCACTAGTTGGGGTATGAAGTCCCCTTGGCTATTGAGGATCGTTGGAGGCAACTACCCCTCCTGTTACCTCCAGCAAGTCCCACACAGTGAGTTTGCTAAGAGGTCTTCAGAGGCCACGCACCCTTTCTCCACCACTCTGCAAACACATCTCCTGGCACACTACTGGTTGGGGGATGAAGTTCTCTTGGATGCTAAGGGACTTTGGGGACCAAGAAGCCCTCCTGGTACTTTCTGTAAGTCCCACACAGCGGGATTCCTGAGAGGTGGTCAGAGGCCCCTCCCTTTTTCCCCACCACTCTACAAACACCATTGCTATTTAAAAAACCATAGAAATTCACTGAAAAAAACTAAAGGTTACAGGGCCGTTATAGTTAGGAAATATAATTTAAAAAACCTTAGAAATTCACTGAAAAACCAAAGGTTATCGGGACATTATAATTAGGAAATATAATTTAAAAGACCTTAGAGTTCATTCAAAAAACCAAAAGTTACAGGGGCGTTAAAGTTAGGTTGACATTTCACTCATACAAAACAAGAGAAATTCAGCAGTTATAGTTAGCTTACATAATTATAACTTATGCCCCTGCAATGCACTGCTTATGACCTCACATATTAAATCCCTCATGACATGGTCAGTGACATTACTGATGACATCTCAAATGACATGACTGATGACATCACTAATGACATCATCCACAGAATCTCTGATGCACCCACTCACACCCCCATATTACCTTTCATACACTCACTACAACTTTCACACTACCATTCTCAATCCCATTCACACACCCATATGAGACCTTGCACAGCTAGTCACTGATTCATAGATCAACACACACATCTACTCACTCACCCATACAGGTGCTCACACATCCACTCACTCACTAATACAGCCACTGACATATCCACTCATACAGCCACTTACACACTGAGTCAATCACCTATAAAGTTAGTCACACACCTACTCACCCATGCAGTCAATCACACAGCCACTTGCTCACCCATACAGTTACACACACACTCACTCACTTACTCATACAGATACTAACACATACTCACTTACCTATACAGTCACTGACACAAGCACACACTCATCTATACAGCCACTCTCACATTCACTCACTCACCCATACAGTCACTCACATACCCCATCACTCACCTATACTGCCTTTCACATACCTAGTTACTCACCCATATACAACTGACACATGCCCTCACTCACCGACACAGCCATATACACACTCACTCACCCATACAGCCCTTCACCCACACACTCATTAATCCATAGAGCCACTGACTCACCCACTCACTCATCCATACAGACAGTCAAACACTCCCTTACCCACCCACTCAGACAACCAATCGTCACCCATACATAAACTCACATACCCACTCAAACAGCCACTTAGATACCAACTGACAGACTGATACAGACATTCACACAACCTAGTCACTCACTGATACATTCACTGAGACACCATATCACTCACTTATACAGCCAGTCACTTACCCACTGAATCATCCATGCAGGTACTCATATACACTCTGATTCACCAATACACCTTGGTATCTATATTTAACCCTCATAAACCTTTTAAAAACACTTCCAGCCACTGGATGATATCATCAGTGATGTCATTTGAGATGTCATCAGTGATGTCATTTGAGATGTCATCAGTGATGTCACTGTCCATGTCATGAGTGATGTAATATGTGAGGTCATAAGCAGTGCATTGGAGGAGCGCGAGTTATAGATAGCTCAGCTAACTAAAACTGCTGAATTTCTCTGGTTTTGTAAAAGTGAAATGTCAGCCTAACTATAACGTCCCTGTAACCTTTGTTTTTTCAGTGAATATGTGTATATATATATATAATTATCTACTGGCGGTCGCCAGTAGATAGTTATAGTTACAACCTATTATCCATAGGAAATCCGCGACATTCTATTTGAAATAACTCTCTTGCCGGTTGACGTATCTTCGTGAAATTTTCAAACTTCGTGGGGCGCTCCGGTCCGCTCCTACCCTGAAAGTCTCGGGGTGATACGTCAAGTGGGGGCCGAGAAAAAAGGGGGGTCCCAAAACGCGTTTTCCCCATGCATTTTTCCATAGGAAACTTTAGACACGGCTACAGCCCGAACTGCTGAACGGAATTACACCAAATTTGGCAAAGAGGTAGTTCTTGGTTCAGAAAGAACCCTTTTTGTTAAATGGTGTAAATCTGTTCAGTAGTTGCTGAGAAAATGAAAAGTAAAAAGTTAGTGATATCTATGGGCACGGAGGATTCGCGCACCCTCAGCGCACCCTGCGCCCACCGTCCCGATCACGAGCTGCATTTTAATTGGCTGTCAACATTCCGATTCAGGAAATGTTGGCAGCCATTTTGTCCCTCGGTAGAACCGAGGGACAGAAACAAGTGCGCAAAGCGCACAAAGGGGGCAGGGTAGAAACACCCTGACCCCTAGGTTTGCTCAGGGGTCCCACAAGGACCCCCTGGGCAAAAAAAAATTTTTTTTTTAAAAATCGGCAGGATGCGCTCAGGGTGCGCGAATCCTGCCGAAAAAAAAATCGAAGCGCGGTCTCCCGCACTTCGATGTTAATTGGCCCCGGGTGGCCCAAGTCCCGGGGGCATGGTGGGGGATAATTTAATGTGTGGGGGCCTCAAGGGCCCCCAAGCCCCGGGGACCGCCACCCCCCGGGGCTTTTTAAAAAATGGTGCGGGAGGGCTCTGAGCCCTCCCGCAGCCCCAGGGACCACCACCTCCCCGGGGCTTTTTAAAATTAATGACAACCTGTGTGGGGGGGCTCCAGCCCCCACACGCCCGAGGACCGCCACCTCCCCGGGGCACTAAACATTTAAATATGGGGGTCCGTTACGGACCCCCAGAGCCCCGGGGACCACCACCTCCCCGGGGCTTTGAACTGAATTGGAGGGGGGCCGCGCGGCCCCCCTCCTGGAGCCCTTGATGGCCCTGGGGACCACCACCCCCCAGGGCCGGCTCCTGCAGTGTCCCGGGGTGCCTACCCCCGGGACACTGTAGTTTGCTATGGCAGGACGGGAGCCTCGCGGCTCCCGTCCTGCCATAGCAAACTGCTTTGGATATTGGAAGAGAGAGCAGGAAACCTGCTCTCTCTTCCAATATCCAAAGCACATTGCTTTCCACATGGGGA
The DNA here is from genome assembly GCA_963921515.1 of Calotriton arnoldi. NCBI lineage: Eukaryota > Metazoa > Chordata > Amphibia > Caudata > Salamandridae > Calotriton > Calotriton arnoldi. The sequence goes on along the minus strand of CAWUFW010000874.1, from coordinate 576,288 downwards.
GCAGCATGTCAGCTGCTCCCCATGTGGAAAAGCAATGCCGGCTCCCAAGGGACGCGGGGAGCAGGCGGGACTGTGGGGGATTGGGGACCCCCACAGTCCCCAACGGAGAGGGCCAGCCCCGGGGGATGGGGTCCCCGGGGCAAGTAGTGGCCCGGGAGGGGGGCCACGCGGCCCCCTCCCCAAAAAGAAATTTAAAAAAAAATTTAAATAGAAAGGCCAGCCCCGGGGGATGGGGTCCCCGGGCCTTAAAATGGCCAGAGGAGGGGGGCCACGCTGCCCCCTCAAAATAATAAATAAAGAGGCCATGCCCCGGGGGATGGGGTCCCCGGGGCCAATACAGGCCAAGGGAAGGGGGCCACGCGGCCCCCTTCCCGTTTTTTTTTTTTTGGTAATTAAAAAAGGGGTAAGGCCCTGGGGGATGGGGTCCCCAGGGCCCAAAAACAGAAAAAAGGAAGGGGGCCACACAGCCCCCTTCAGGGGACAAAAAACAAACAAAACAAAAAAACGATCGGGCCCGCAGGCCCCGCCCCTTACTTCACCACTCTGCAAACGCGCCCCCTGGCGCGTTTGCAGAGGGGAACAAATTCACCTTGAATACTGGGGGTCCCTGGGGCCAACTAGCCCACCAGGAACCTCCAGTATGCGCCAGGGAGCTGCCTTGCAGAGACGTGTAGAGAGGCCACACCCCTTTTACACCTCTCTGCAACGCAGCTCTGTGGCGCTTTTTGGAGGTATATGGTGGGCTAGTTGGACTCCGGGGACCCTCAGGATTCAAGGGGACTTAATCCCCCAACTTAAAACGCGCCACGGGGCGCGTTTGCACAGTGGTGAAGGGAGGGGCGGGGCTTCAGGTGACATGTGTGCAAACAGGCCCTGTGGCGCGTTTTAAGATGGGGAATTAAATCCCCTTCAATCCTGAGGGTCCCTGGGGGCCAACTAGCCCAACAGGTACATCCAGAATGCGCCACAGAGCTGCGTTGCAGAGAGGTGTAAAAGGGGTGTGGCCTCTCTACACGTCTCTGCAACGCAGCCCCTGGCGCATATTGGAGGTTCCTGGTGGTCTAGTTGGCCCCTAGGGAACCCTCATGATTCAAGGGGACTTAATCCCCCAACTTAAAACGCGCCACGGGCGCGTTTGCAAAGATGTCACCTCAGGCCCCGCCCCCTCCCTTCACCATTGTGCAAATATTCCTCTAAAATCAGCCGAAATAGGAATTCCGATTTACTCACCTGTTATAAGGAGAGACCTCAGTGCTGTATCTTTCAGCCCAGTACTGGTCCTGAAAAGTAATTTTAACCGTACTTACCAGTAACTTGAATTTCCTTCCATAGGCTAACATTGACAGGTTTCACTTGGAAATTCTTCTAAGTGTGGAGTTTTGGAACTTTAAAATATTCCTCTAAAATCAGCCGAAATACGAATTCCGATTTACTCACCTGTTATCAGGAGAGACCTCAGTGCTGCATCTTTCAGCCCAGTACTGGTCCTGAAAAGTAATTTTAACCGTACTTACCGGTAACTTGAATTTCCTTCATAGGCTAACATTGACTGGTTTCACTTGGAAATTCTTCTAAGTGTGGAGTTTTGGAACTTTAAAATATTCCTCTAAAATCAGCCGAAATACGAATTCCGATTTACTCACCTGTTATCAGGAGAGACCTCAGTGCTGCATCTTTCAGCCCAGTACTGATCCTCAAAAGTAATTTTAACCGTACTTACCGGTAACTTGAATTTCCTTCATAGGCTAACATTGACTGGTTTCACTTGGAAATTCTTCTAAGTGTGGAGTTTTGGAACTTTAAAATATTCCTCTAAAATCAGCCGAAATACGAATTCCGATTTACTCACCTGTTATCAGGAGAGACCTCAGTGCTGCATCTTTAAGCCCAGTACTGATCCTGAAAAGTAATTTTAACCGTACTTACCGGTAACTTGAATTTCCTTCATAGGCTAACATTGACTGGTTTCACTTGGAAATTCTTCTAAGTGTGGAGTTTTGGAACTTTAAAATATTCCTCTAAATTCAGCCGAAATCCGAATTCTGATTTACTCACCTGTTATCAGGAGAGACCTCAGTGCTGCATCTTTCAGCCCAGTACTGGTCCTGAAAAGTAATTTTAACCGTACTTACCAGTAACTTGAATTTCCTTCCATAGGCTAACATTGACTGGTTTCACTTGGAAATTCTTCTAAGTGTGGAGTTTTGGAACTTTAAAATATTCCTCTAAAATCAGCCGAAATACGAATTCCGATTTACTCACCTGTTATCAGGAGAGACCTCAGTGCTGCATGTTTCAGCCCAGTACTGATCTTCAAAAGAAATTTTAACCGTACTTACCGGTAACTTGAATTTTCTTCATAGGCTAACATTGACTGGTTTTCAGCAAAAAGTTTCAAAGTGTTGATTTTCACAAACTACAAATATTCCTTAAAAATCGCCTGTATGACTTAAACGCATTCTTTCAACTGTTTACAGGAGATGCACCAGTGCTGGATCCAGGATCCAACACTGAGTAAGAAAAAAGTAACGATAACAGTTTTTACCTGCTAAGTGAATTTCCTTCCATAGGATAACATTGGTGATTCTATGAGAAAAAGTTTCTAAGTGTCAACTTTTAAAATACAATAATATTCCTTAAAAATCACGACTGTAACCAAAACGCTTTTACTCAACTGTTTACAGGAGATGTACCAGGACTGAATCTAGGATCCAGTCCTGTGGTTAGAAAAGTAATCCATAAAGTAACTAATTGCATTTAACTAGAAATTCACATTGAGCTGAATGTTGCATTGTGTTTGAAAATGTGTTGCCCATTGCAACAACTGTAACTACTGTACTTAAAAGTCTATTGCCTATCTGCAAAGTATTTAAACTAAAGTAATTCATTAAGAGAAAGTATTTTTGTAATGTAATGTATAATGTAATTACAATGTAATTTAAAAAATAAAATATGTAAAAAAAAATTGTTTCTAAAAATGTACTAAATCAGTATGAAAAAAATTAATATAACAATTAATACATTTAAAAATTGTCATTTACAAAACCTTTGAAATTCACTAAAAAAAACGTAGGTTTCAGGCACGTTATAGTTAGAAGTTAGCATTTAAAAAACCTTTGAAATTCACTGAAAAAACCATAGGTTTCAGACACGTTATAGTTACAAATTAGCATTTAAAAAACCTTTGAAATTCACTGAAAAAACCATAGGTTTCAGACACGTTATAGTTACAAATTAGCATTTAAAAAACCTTTGAAATTCACTGAAAAAACCATAGGTTTTAGGGACAGTTATAGTTACTTGGACATTGCACTCGTACAAAACCCGTGAAATTCCCCGTTATAGTTAGTTCAGCTAACTATAACTCGCGCCCGCAATGCACTGCTGATGACGTCACATATTACATCACTCATGACATGGTCAGTGACATCACTGATGACATCACTGATGACATCTCAAATGACATCACTGATGACATCATCCACGTGATAATCTGATGCACCTCCTCACACCCTAATATAATCTTTGATACACCCACTCTAAATTACAGACTGCCATTCGCAAAACCATAGACACTCCAACACCAATAACCACATACCCACTCACTGATTCTTAGGTCTACACACACACATCCACTCACTCACCCGTACAGTCACTCATACTTACGGTCACTCAGTACAGGACTATCATATGCACTCTTACTCCTATATAGACACTCAAACAACGCCACTCATCCATAGAGGTACTCACACACCTAGTCAGTCATGCAAATAATTAAACACACTGCCATTTACTCACCTATACAGTTATACACACACCAGCTCACTTACTCATACAAATAGTAGCACATTGTTACGCTCTTATACAATCACTGATACAAGCACACACTCATCCATACAGCCACTATCACAATCACTCACTCTCGCTTATAGCTATTTATATACTCCAACACACATATATACTGCCTTTCACATATGTAGTTACTCACACATGTACCACTGGGACATACATTCACTCACTAACACACTCTTACACACACTTACCCACCCATACAGTCTATCACAGATGCACTCTTGAAACCATCCACCCAGTGAATCACCCACTCACACATCTATGCACAGAGTCGCACACACCCCTCCCACACAAACACTCAGGCACCCATACAGATACTCACACAAGCATTCAATAACTCAAATAGACACTCATGTAGCTATTCACAAACACATGCAGCCACTTACACAGCAACAGACAGACGGATACAGACATTCACCCAGTTTAGTCACTAACCCATGCATTCAGTACGATACGTTAAATCACTCACTTATACAGTCAGTCACGCACCTACTAAATCATCCATACAGACACTTACACACCCACTCATTCTTCAATACGTCTTTTCCTATATATATTAAAAATATTTAAACTTTAGAGAAACACACAGTCACTGGATGATGTCATCAGTGATGTCATTTGAGATGTCATCAGTGATGTCATCAGTGATGTCACTGACCATGTCATGAGTGATGTAATATGTGACGTCATCAGCAGTGCATTGCGGGGCGCGAGTTATAGTTAGCTGAACTAACTATAACGGGGGAATTTCACGGGTTTTGTACGAGTGCAATGTCCAAGTAACTATAACTGTCCCTAAAACCTATGGTTTTTTCAGTGAATATATATATAATATTTATATATATATATATATACATATATATATATATATATATATATATATATATAACATACTGTTGCTTAGACTGGATATATATATATATATATATATATATATATATATATATATATATATATGTATACATATATATATATACATATTACCTACTAGTGGTCGCCAGTAGGTAGTTATAGTTAGGACCTTGTTTCTATGCAAAAAGCATTTATTCTTTTGCCAATATCTTTGGCGCCGTTTGACGAATCCTCCCGAAATTATTAAAACTAATGGTTCACTCAGGTCAGCTCGGGGTGATTCGTCAAGTGGAGAGCCGAGAAAAAGGGGGGTCCCAAAACGCGTTTTCCCCATGTTAATTTCCATAGGAACTTTAGACAAAGCTACAGCCCGAACTGCTGAACGGAATTACACCAAATTTGGCAAAAAGGTAGGTCTTGGTTCAGAAAGTGTGCTTTTTTTTAAATGGTGTAAATCCGTTCAGTAGTTGCTGAGAAATTCAAAAAATAAAAATATCGATATCTGAGCACCGAAGAGGATTCGCGAACCCTCCCGAGCACGAGCTTCATTCTGATTGGCTGCCAACACTCCAAACCAGAATGTGTTGGCAGAGATCTTGTGACTCGGTAAAACTGAGTCACAAGAAAACAGTAAAACAAAGCTAAAAAACAAGAAAAAGGGGCAGGGTAGAATCACCCTGACCCCCTAGGCCTGCTCAGGGCATCCCACAAAGACCCCCAGGGCCAAAAAAAGCAATTAAAAAAAAAAAGAAATCATCCGAATTCGCTCTGGGTGTGCGAATCCGGCCAAAAAAACGAAAGAAAATGAAGCGCGGGCTCCCATGCTTCGTTTTCCTTAAGCCCCCGGGTGGGCCAGGTCCCGTGGGCAATGTCCAATAAATTAGCGGGGGCCCGTGGGGGCCCCCGCAGCCCCAGAGACTGCCACCTCCCCGGGGCTTAGTCAATCATATGGGGGGCTCGCGGCCCCCCGCAGCCCCAGGGACCACCACCTACCCGTGGCTTTTTTTAAAGAAGGCGTGGGGGGGCTCCTGCCCCCCATGCTGCCCCGGGGACTGCCACCTCCCCGGGGCATTGGTAATTAGGAGGGGGGCCTCACGGGCCCCCCGAAGCCCCAGGGACCACCACCTCCCTGGGGCTATAGGATTTAAATGCAGGGAGCCACGTGGCCCCCCGCAGCCCCGGGGACCGCCACCTCCCCAGGGCTTCTTTGAATAACAAAGTCTGGGGGGGCTCGAGCCCCCCACACTGCCCCAGGGATCACCACCCCTCCGGGCCACTCTTCATTAAAATTTGCTGCGGACCCCTGGGCCCCGGGGACCACCACCTCCTGGGGCTTCGATCAGTTGGGAGGGGGGCCATGCAGCCCCCCTCCTGGAGCCCTCGATGGCCCTGGGGACCGCCACCCCCCAGGGCCGGCTCCTGCGATGTCCCAGGTTGCCCACCCCTGGGACATTGCCGTTTGCTATTGCAGGGCTGGAGCACAGCTCCCACCCTGCCATAGCAAACACTGCTTTGCTTCTTGGAAGCGAGAGCAGGAAACCTGCTCTCGCTTCCAAGAAGCAAAGCAGAATTGCTTTTGGACAAGGGGAGCTGCATGTTAGCAGCTCCCTTGCCCAAAAGCAATGCAGGCTCCCGCAGGAGGCAGGGAGCCGGCTGGGATCGCGGGGGCATTGCGGCTCCCCCGCGGTCCCCAACATAAGGGCCGGCCCTGGGGATGGGGTCCCTGGGGCCAAAGGAGGCCCGGGAGGGGGGCCACGCGGTCCCCCTCCCATAAAAGTTTTTTTTTTTTTAATTTAAAAAGGGAGGCCAGGCCCCGGGGTATGGGGTCCCCAGGGCCACTAGTGGCCCAGGGAAGTGGGGCTACGTGGCCCCCCTTCTATTAAAAAAGGTTTTGCTGGGCCCCGGGGGATGGGGTCCCTGGGGCTGAAATCGGCCTGGGGAGGGTGGTCGCACGGACACCCTCCCCTATAAATAATAAAAAAAACAAAGGCCTAGCCCCGGGGGATGATGTCTCCGGGGCTGTAATCGGGCTCAGGAGGGGGCCGTGCAGCCCCCTTCCTGTTTTTAAGAAAAAAAAAATGGGTCAGGCCCTGGGGGATGGGGTCCCCAGGGCCCAAAAAATATTAAGAGAAGGGGGGCTACACAGCCCCTTCTAAGAACAAAAAAAAGAAAAAAAACGCATCTCGACAGAGGCCCCGCCCCCTCCCTCCCTGCACCACTCTGCAAATGCGCCTCCTGGCCTCCTGGCCTCCTGGCGCGTTTTGGGTTGGGGGATGAAGTCCCCTAGAATCTTATGGGTCCTTAGGGGCCAAATAGCCCACCAAGTACCTCCAGTAATCCCCACACAGTGGGATTGCTGAGAGGTGGTCCGAGGCCATGCCCCTTTTTACACCACTCTGCAAACGCGCCTCTTGGCGCATTGCTGGTGGGGCAATGAGGTCCTCTTGTGTCCTGAGGACCTCAGGACTAAAGTGGACTTCATCCCCCGAGCAGCAGTGCCCCAGAAACCGCGTTTGCAGAGTGGTGTAAAAAGGGGGCGTGGCCTTTGACCACTCTCAGCAATCCAGCTGTATGGGGCATACTATAGGTAACAGGAGGGCTAGTTGGATCCCAGGTACCCTCAGGAGGCAAGGGGACTTCATCCCCCAACCAAGAGCGCACCAGGAGGCGCGTTTGCAGAGTGGTGGAGAAAGGGGGCATGGCCTGTGTCCACCTCTCAGCAATCCCACTGTGTGGGGCTTACTGGAGGTAAGAGGTAGGCTAGTTGGCCCCTAAGGACCGCCAGCAGCAAAGGAGACTTCAATCCCCATCCAAGAGAGCACCAGGGAGCGCGTTTGCAGAGTGGTGGGCAAAGGGGGCGTGGCCTGATATGAGAACTTAGCAATCCTGCTGTGTGGGACTTACTGGAGGTAATAGGAGGGGTAGTTGGCCCCCAAGGATATCCTTGGGGACCAACTACCCCTCTTGCTACCTCCAATAAGTCCCACACAGTGGGATTGTCAAGAGGTCTTTGGAGGCTACGCCCCAAGTTCTCCACCACTCTGCCGACGTGCCTTCTGGCACACTACTGGTTGGGGGATGAAGTCCACTTTACTCCTGAGGGACTTTGGGGGCCAAGAAGCTCTCCTGGTACCTCCTGTAAGTCCTACGCAGTGGAATTCCTGAGCACTGGTCAGAGGCCCAGCCCCCTTTCTCCACCACTCTGCAAATGCGACCACTAGTTAAAGAAGCATTTGCAATGTAATAGGTCTCGCATTTGCGAGAGTTAAAGCTATTGGCGTTGTAAATGTAAAAGTTTTTTACTAATGTTTTTGGAGTGGAGTGGATGTACGTTGTGTGTAGTGAAATTATGTGGTATGTTCTGCAGTGAAATTATGTGGATAGAAAGTATGTGGTATTTAGTGTATAGGAATTATGTAGAGTGGGATTATGTGTTATGGAGAGTAATTATGTGGTATGGTAGTCTGTGTTGTGGAGAGGTAACCTCAGGTTTAGTCTCCCTCATTTCCATAGAAGCTAAACCATAAACTCAATGAGACAAAAAAAAGAAGGAACCACTGAGGAGCACTTCTGGACCTAGTCGGAGGTATCAGCAGGGCCCCTGGAATTATGCGACTGTTTGGCTGCACTGACTTTTGCACAATTATACATTTTACACATGTGCCACATAATCCATCATCTGCTGCATAATCTGCAGATTTGGAAAAAAAAAACCTTGTTTCTAGCTCAAACTGCTCAAACGCTACCAAAAATGCAGCGACAAGTGTTACAGCGTGGTGGAAGGCCCTTTGCAAACCTAGAATGGTCACCTGTTACTTATTGCTAAATGTGGGTGTTAAATTGGTACTAATGGTGTGCAAACCACTCTTGCTTCTTTCTGCGCCTTTCTTGCCACTTTCTGCATTTCTGTTGCTTCTTTATGCACCTTTCTTTTTTTCTGCACTTCTTTTGCCTTTCTGCTCATCTCTTACACTTTCTGCACCTCTCTTGCCTCTTTCTGCACCTCTGTTGCCTCTTTCTGCACCTCATTTGCTTCTTCCTGTACCCCTCTTGCTTTTTCTGCACCCATGTTCCCTCTTTCTGCACCTCTCCTTCCTGTTTATGCACCTCTCTTGCCTCTTTCTTCACTTCCCTTGCCTTTTTCTGCACCACTGTTGCTTCATTCTGCACTTCTATTGCCTCTTTCTGCACCCCTCTTGCCTCTTTCTGCACCTCTGTTGCTTCTTTCTGCACTTCTCTTGCTTCTTTCTGCACCTCTGTTGCTTCTTTCTGCACCCCTCCTGACTCTTTCTGCACCCCTCTTCCCTCTTTCTGCTCCTCTCTTTCCTCAGTCTGCCTACCTGTTCCCTCTTTCTGCACCCCTTTTGCCTGTTTCTGCAACTCTTTGCCTCTTTCTGCAGTTCTCTTGCCTCCTTCTGCACCTCACTTGCCTCTTTCTACAACTCTCTTGCCTCTTTCTGCAGTTCTCTTGCCTCCTTCTGTACCTCTCTTGCCTCTTTCAACACTTCTCTTGCCTGTTTCTGCAACTCTCTTGCCTCTTTCTGCACCTCTCTTGCTTCTTTCTGAACTTCTCTTGTCTCTTTCTGCACCCTTTGTGCCTTTTTCAGCACCTCTGTTGCTTCTTTATGCAGTTCGCTTCCTTCTTTATGCACCCCTCCTGCCTCTTTCTGTACCCCTCTTGCCTCTTTGTGCACCTCTCCTATTCCTTTCTGCACCCCTCTTCCCTCTTTTTGCACCTCTTTTGCTTCGTTCTGCACTTCACTTGCCTCTTTCTGTACCCCTCTTGCCCCTTTCTGCACCTCTGTTGGTTCTTTTTGCACTGCTCTTGCTTCTTTCTGCACCTCTGTTCCAAGTTTCTGCATCCCTCTTGCCTTTTTCTGCACCCCTCTTCCCTCTTTCTGCACCTCTCTTCCCTCAGCCTGCCCACCTGTTCCCTCTTTCTGCACCCCTTTTGCATGTATCTGCAACTCTCTTGCCTCTTTCTGCAGTTCTCTTGCCTCCTTCTGCACCCCACTTGCCTCCTTCTGCAACTCTTGCTTCTTTCTGCAGTTCTCTTGCCTCCTTCTGTACCTCTCTGGCCTCTTTCAACACTTCTCTTGCCTGTTTCTGCACCTCTCTTGCCTCTTTCTGCACCTCTCTTGCCTCTTTCTGCACCTCACTCACTTCTTTCCGCACCCCTTTTGCTTGTTTCTGCACCCCTCTTCCCTCTTTGTGCAACTCTCTTGCCTCTTTCTACACCTCTCATCCATCTTTCTGCACAACTCTTCCCTCTTTCTGTACCTTTGTTGCTTCTTTCTGAACTTCTCTTGTCTCTTTCTGCACCCTTTGTGCCTCTTTCAGCACCTCAGTTGCTTCTTTCTGCAGTTCTCTTCCTTCTTTCTACACCCCTCCTGCCTCTTGCCTCTTTGTGCACCTCTCCTACCCCTTTCTGCACCCCTCTTGCCTCTTTTTGCACCTCTGTTGGTTCTTTCTGCACCTCTTTTGCTTTGTTCTGCACTTCACTTGCCTCTTTCTGTACCCCTCTTGCCTCTTTCTGCACCTCTGTTGGTTCTTTCTGCACTGCTCTTGCTTCTTTCTTCACCTCTGTTCCAAATTTCTACATCCCTCTTGCCTTTTTCTGCACCCCTCTTCCCTCTTTCTGCACCTCTCTTGCCTCAGTCTGCCCACCTGTTCCCTCTTTCGGTACCCCTTTTGCCTGTTTCTGCACCTCTCTTGCCTCTTTCTGCAATTCTCTTGCCTCTTTCTGCACCTCACTTGCCTCTTTTTTGCATCTCTATTGGTTCTTTTGCACTGCTATTGCTTCTTTCTGCACCTCTCTTGCAACTTTCTGCACCCCTCTTGCCTCTTTCTGCACCCCTCTTACCTGTTTCTGCACCTCTCTTGCCTCTGTCTGCACCCCTGTTCCTTCTTTCTGTACCTCTTTTGCCTGTTTCTGGAACTCTATTGCCTCTTTCTGCAGTTCTCTTGCCGCCTTCTGCACCTCGGTTGCTTCTTTCTGCACTTTTCTTGCCTCTTTCTGCACCCCTGTTGCTTCATTCTGCACTTCCCATGCTTCTTTCCGCACCTGTCTTGCTTCTTTCTTCAGCCCTGTTGTCTCTTTCTGCACTCGTCTTCCCTCTTTTTGCACCTCTCTTGCCTCTTTCTGCACCTCACTTGCCTCTTTCTGCACTTCTCTTGCTTATTTCTACACCTCTGTTGCTTCTTTCAGCAATTCTCTTGCCTCTTTCTGCACTTCTCTTGCATGCTTCTGCACCTCTCTTGCCTCTTTCTGCACCTCACTTGCTTCTTTCTGCACCCCTCTTGCCTCTTTCTGCACCCCTCTTACCACTTTGTGCAACACTATTGCCTCTTTCTACACCACTCTTCCCTCTTTCTGTACCCCTCTTGCCTCTTTCTGCACCTCTGTTGGTTCTTTCTGCACTGCTCTAGCTTCTTTCTTCACCTCTGTTCCAAATTTCTGCATCCCTCTTGCCTTTTTCTGCACCCCTCTTCCCTCTTTCTGCACCTCTCTTGCCTCAGTCTGCCTACCTGTTCCCTCTGTCTGTACCCCTTTTACCTGTTTCTGCACCTCTCTCGCCTCTTTCTGCAATTCTCTTGCCTCTTTCTGCACCTCACTTGCCTCTTTTTTGCACCGCTATTGGTTCTTTTGCACTGCTATTGCTTCTTTCTGCACCTCTATTGCAACTTTCTGCACCCCTCTTGCCTCTTTCTGCACCCCTCTTACCTGTTTCTGCACCTCTCTTGCCTCTGTCTGCACCCCTGTTCCTTCTTTCTGTACCTCTTTTGCCTGTTTCTGGAACTCTATTGCCTCTTTCTGCAGTTCTCTTGCCGCCTTCTGCACCTCGGTTGCTTCTTTCTGCACTTTTCTTGCCTCTTTCTGCACCCCTGTTGCTTCATTCTGCACTTCCCATGTTTCTTTCTGCACCTGTCTTGCTTCTTTCTTCAGCCCTGTTGTCTCTTTCTGCACTCGTCTTCCCTCTTTTTGCACCTCTCTTGCCTCTTTCTGCACCTCACTTGCCTCTTTCTGCACTTCTCTTGCTTCTTTCTACACCTATGTTGCTTCTTTCAGCAATTCTCTTGCCTCTTTCTGCACCCCTCTTACCACTTTGTGCAACACTATTGCCTCTTTCTACACCACTCTTCCCTCTTTCTGCAGCACTCTTGCCTCTTTCTGTACATCTGTTGCTTCTTTCTGCAGTTCTTTTGCCTCTTTCTGCACCCTACGTGCCTCTTTCAGCACCTCTGTTGCTTCTTTCTACACTTCTCTTCCTACTTTCTGCACCCCTCGTGCCTCTTTCTGCACCCTTCTTCCCTTTTCCTGCACGTCTCTTGGTTCTTTCTACACTGCTCTTACCTCTTTCTGCACCCCTCTTGCCTCCTTCTGTACCTCTGTTGTTTCTTAATGTACTGCTCTTGCTTCTTTCTGCACCTCTCTTGCCACTTTCTGCACCTCTCTTGCCTCTTTCTGCACCTCACTCGCTTCTTTCTGCACCCCTTTTGCTTGTTTCTGCACCCCTCTTCCCTCTTTGTGCAACTCTCTTGCCTCTTTCTACACCTCTCATCCCTCTTTCTGCACCACTCTTCACTCTTTCTGTACCTCTGTTGCTTCTTTCTGAACTTCTCTTGTCTCTTTCTGCACCCTTCGTGCCTCTTTCAGCACCTCAGTTGCTTCTTTCTGCAGTTCTCTTCCTTCTTTCTACACCCCTCCTGCCTCTTTCTGTACTCCTCTTGCCTCTTTGTGCACCTCTCCTACCCCTTTCTGCACCCCTCTTGCCTCTTTTTGCACCTCTGTTGGTTCTTTCTGCACCTCTTTTGCTTTGTTCTGCACTTCACTTGCCTCTTTCTGTACCCCTCTTGCCTCTTTCTGCACCTCTGTTGGTTCTTTCTGCACTGCTCTTGCTTCTTTCTTCACCTCTGTAGGAGAGTAGGATCTGCTTCACATGGGTAGCCCCACTTTTTGCTGATGCTTCACTGTTTTTCGACTTTAGTCTGGCTGGGGCCCTGCTAATCAGAACCCCAGCCTAGCTGCTTCCTCTCTAAAATGGTTTCCATGTGCCTTAGGCACATCTCTGATTGGAATCTGGAGTGCCCTTATAAGTCCCTAGTATATGGTATACTATGTACCCAGGGCATAGGTACCTCAGAGGCCTACCAGGGGCTGCAGCATGTATTGTGCCACCCCTGGAAGGCCACTCCAAAATGACACCACAGGTCTGCTACTGCAGCCTGGGTAAGGTGGTGCATGCACCCCTTACTGTGATATAGGCTACCTATATCACTACATACATACACACATATAAACCTATAAGTCACTCCTATGGCAGGCCTTATCGATCCTGAAGGCAGAGTGCGTGGTTCCTATGTGAGAGGGTGCCCCTGCATGAGCTGGGCCCCTCTGCAGCATTCGGAGACCCTTCTCTGATGCTGTTTGTAGTGCAGCCCGACCATATACTCTTAAGCGTAATATTAACCTCGCATTAAATGCTAACTTTGGGATGGCTGCACGGAAACATGTCGTGTTTGGTGTCAAACATCTTGGAATACTACCCCCCCGCCAGTTCTGGTGGCGGGGGTAGCATTCCACCCTTCTAGAGGGAGAGACATGTACAAACTGGTATACCCGGTACTGACTTTCCAGAGCCCTGGCATCACAAAATGGATGCCGCTGCCACAGACACGAGTCTGGCCTCCTGCTGCTGACCGAAACTCCAGCAGGGAGGCCTGGACAATGGGTTTCCTGTCCCAGGGAGGTGTAACCACCTCCCCAGACAGGATAGTGTGTATTGGGGCTGGGCGGGAGCACTCTCTGGTGCTTTGAAGTCCTGCACTGGGGGCACATTTGGTGTCCCTGTGCATACTCCAGTTCAAACCGGCTCAGGGGCTTCCAGCCCCTGCTCTGGTGCGAAACTGGACAAAGGGAAAGGGGTGTAACCACCCCTCTGCCCTGACCCTCCCATAGGTGGGTCCACAGAGTATGTCCAACCCCCTACCTTAGTATAAGTATGGGACCCCAGTCCTTAGGACTTTAGATTAACCTGGACGAAACTCTGACACAGAATCCTGGACCTTCGACGCTCTACTTCAAGATTAGAGGACTGAAGAATCTCCCTTGGGGTCAAGGAGTGACTCCCCTGCTTGGCAGGCACCAAAGAAGCAATTGTCCGGTCTGCATCGCTGAAGCTCTCGCCGGACTCCGAAGTCTTTGCATCACCAGAGGTGGATTTCCAGATTTCCCCGAGGCTTCCCTGAGTCCCCAGCAAAGCTGAGTCCTGTAGTTGTCGTGGGTAACGTGGAACTGTGACCCCTGGACACCAATCGTATTTGCAAGTGCATCCTCTTCTAGGTTTCCCACGAAGTCATGCTTTGGGCTCCGAGTAGCCCCAGCCTCCAGCACCGACTGCACCGAAGATCACTGGCCTCCACTCCACGAGTGTCCCGTGAGCCAGCTCCACGTGCATCGACTCGAGGCTCCTTTGCGGTCACTAGTCCGTTGGCTAGTAGGCCCTCCCGAAGGCCAATCTTCTTCTGCTTGGGCTCCCTGGTTGCTCTAGGCGCGCCCTGACTTACCCTCGCTGGGTGAGTCCCACAGACCTTGCTGGTCTGCAACATCGTCCTTCTTCCATTTCCACAAGACTTGCCGTTGCCAAGGCTTGTTGGGTCCAATTCAGTCGCCGACACCCCTGCAATCGACAGACGTCGTGGGACAGCTCGAATCCAGCTCCTGGTCATCGTCGACGCCTCCTGGACCTCGTGGCTGAAGAGTCAAAACGACTGTCAACCTACCTGAAGCACTCGACATCGGTGGGCATCTGCTCATCGCCTTCCTGGTCACTGGCTAGTGACCCAGACTCTGTCCCCTCTGCTTTCAGGTTCTTCAAATCTTTGATCCACCTTTGGATCCACCCGAACACTTTCGACTTGGCCGCCAGCAGCACTTTGCAGCAGATCGCCATTGAACGCGACGACGAAACCCGACCCCGAAAGACACCTATGCACCCGGCTCCCCTGGGTGAGGTAACTCGAGTACTCCGGTGCTCCCGTGGGTATTGACACTAGAACAGCCTAGTTCTCAAAGGGTTTGCTCCAAGTCCTCCTCTAAGTGTCCCTTTTCTTTTAAATTCAAACCGCGACTTTCCCCATAGAAGTTAACGGCGATTCGCCGCTGTGTTCATACACTGCACGCGTTCCCCGTGGGTCCCCTGTGTCACTACCTTGGGTGGTTCCTGGTGGTCCAAGCACTTCTACAGGCTCTAGGCCCTGTGTCTAGCTCAGTCGTGGTTCTTATACCACTTTATTGGTATATGGTTTGGTACGCCCCTAGGGCTCAAACGTGTATTTGTGCTATTACTGTAGATAACTAACTTATAACTTATGTACTTCGAACTCTAGCCTCATAAAGAGACTAGAGGGGTGTGTTTAGCAATAAATACATATATTTTGAATATATACCTGGTGTGGTCCTCTTTCATTTGGTCACTCAAGAGTTTATAGACTGGTAAAACAAGCTGCTTTACATTCCTTCAAGACTTAGCCTGAAGGCTGCTCTCCATAGCTACCACTAGGATAGCTTTCAATAAAGGTTGTCTTTAACCTATCTCCAATAAGGGGTTGTTTGGACTGGTGCAAGGTGCCCACTATAATTAGTGGACAGCATATGCCAGGCCAACTTCTCACATTGGTGTGCAGCGTGTGGGATTCCAGCTTGCTTTTGTTTTACCAGATAATCTCAATTGAATTGATCAACTGAAAACCACTACGGGTACCTAAGGTACATATAAATCAAGCTTAGTATACAGTAAGTTCTACTGAACTTAGAGTTGTGTGTTAAGGGATAGCACACCCTTTCTACAACTCAAGAGAGTTTAGTAGGCCACAATAGAGTAGGTAGTGCATACACCACACCTCACTAGTAATGTCTTCAAAGCCAGGACCCAGTGAGTCCTTGCCAGAAGCCAGTGGGCTTCTTCCCTCCAAGTATGATAAACTCCCATTCTTGGAATTGAGAGCATTATGCAATACTAGGAAGTTGAAGGCAGGCAAAAGTGCCAGCACCCAACACCTCAGGGAGGTGTTACTAGCTGATGATCTCAGCAGGCCCCTAGGGTCTGAAGGGGTAGGCAGAGAGGGTAGGGCAGAAGATGAGGAAGGGGTCAGGGGTGAAGAAACCCAGGCCCCCCCCTCTGAAACTGGCCAGGAAGGTGAAAATGACCTTGTCCTGGAAAACCCAATTCCTCCTGTGGAGGAGGAGGAGGAGGATCAGAATGACCTCCCCTTTGTCCCCCAGGAAGAATAATGAGTGTGCCCAGAAGGTCTAGATCTCCTTCTCAGGAGTCTAACCACTCTGACACCTCAATAGGGACCTCTGTCTCCTCTCATAGGAGGGAATCCTCTCTTGAAAGGAGAAAGAGATTGCTTCAGTATGAACAAGCCCAGCTTGAGCTCAGAAAACAGCAATTGGCTATAGACAGGGAGTACCTAGATCTCTATAGAGAGAGAAAAAAGATGGGACTAGAGTCCCATGGTGGCAGCAATTTCCCCAGAGATAGGGAAAGGTCTTATGACCATAGAAACCTGAGCAAGATTGTCCCTCCCTACCAGAGTGGGGATGACATCCACAAATGGATAACTGCTCTAGAGAGGGCCTGTAAAGTACAGAGCGTCCCTCAGGAGCAGTGGGCAGCAATCTTGTGGCTCTCCTTTGCAGACAAAGGTAGAGATAAGCTCCTCACTGTTAGAGAGGAGGATGCTGATAATTACAAAGTCTTGAAGAGTGCTCTAATTGATGGGTTTGGCCTAACCACTGAACAATACAGGTTAAAGTTCAGGGATACCCAGAAGGCACAGACTCAAGACTGGGTGGACTTTGTTGATTGTTCTGCCAAGGCTCTGGAAGGTTGGTTATTGGGCAGTAAGGTATGTGACTTCACAGGATTGTACAATCTTATCATGAGGGAGCAGATCCTTAACAATTGTCAAAATCAGCTGTTGCATCAGCACCTGGTGGACTCTGATCTGACCTCTCCCCAAGAATTGGGAAAGAAGGCAGACAAATGGGTCAGAACCAGGGTGAGGCAGAAGGTACAGAACCAAGGTGGTGACCCTAAGAAGCAAGATTCGAAAAACTCTGATAAGGGTGGGGAGAAGGGTAAAGACCAAAAGTCTTCACAAGGCCCCCAAAAATCTTCTTCAGGTGGGGATTCACAGTCTAACAAGGGAAGAGGCCAAAAGAAACCATGGTGCAAGGTCTGTAAGCAAAGACCCACTGGACCAGTGATTGCACCAAGTCCAAAGACTCTACTCCAGCCCCCACCAATGCCCCTAAGGCACCTGCTCCCCCTAGTGCAGTTACAATTGGTGGTGGGACTACACAAGCCAAGGGTTTAGTAGGGTTGACCCTGGGTAAGGAGATGAGCTCGGACCTAGTCAGAGAACTCACTCAGGCTGTCCTAGTCTGTGATGGAGGCATGGATGTGACCTCCTCTGTGAGTCCCAGTAATCTGGGCAAGTACAGGCAACAGCCCTTAATCAATGGAAAAGAGGCTTTGGCATTTAGGGACACAGGGGCAAGTGTCACCATGGTGACACAAGACCTTGTGAATCCTGGGCAGATTATACTTGGTGAAATGTACCAAGTGACCAATGCTAGCAACGTCAGAACAGACCATACTCTGGCAGTTGTTAACTTCTCCTGGAGAGGGGTAACTGGCCTTAAGAAGGTTGTGGTAAGTGCAGACCTACCCGTTGAATGCTTGCTTGGCAATGACTTAGAAACTTCAGCTTGGGCAGAAGTGGAGCACAGGACCCATGCAGAAATGCTGGGCATCCCTGCAGATGTGTTTGCTGTGACCAGGTCACAAGCCAAAATGTCTAACACTGAACAGGCCTTGGATTCTGGAATAATGGACCAAGTGCCCTCCAAGAAGAGGAGTAGTAGGGTAAAGGCAGTGCCTTCCCCCTTGGCTCAGAAGGAAGATCAGTCTCTTGAGGGGGATGATCTCAGTCCTGAGGAAGGGACTGTCCCAGAGGAGCTTGAACCTGACCAGGTTGAGTTCTTGGGGACAGGGGGCCCTTCCAGGGCAGATCTGAGCCAGGAGCAGCAGAGCTGCCCCTCTCTTGAACCCCTCAGACAGCAAGCTGCTGCTGAGGCTGCTGGGAAAGCTAGTGGTCCCCATACAGTGTATTGGGATGATGGACTCTTGTACTCAGAGTGTAGAGACCCCAAGCCTGGTGCCACCAGGAGGTTGGTTATACCTCTGAAGTTCAGGGGCTTCCTATTGACCCTAGCCCATGACATTCCCTTAGCAGGTCACCTGGGCCAGAACAAGACTTGGGACAGAATTGTCCCTCACTTTCACTGGCCCCACATGTCTGAAGACACCAAGGAGTTTTGTCGCTCCTGTGTAACCTGCCAGGCCAGTGGCAAGGCAGGTGGCACTACCAAGGCCCCCTGATACCACTACCTGTGGTGGGGGTTCCCTTTGAAAGGGTGGGGATTGACATTGTTGGTCCGATGGATCCCCAAACAGCATCTGGGCACAGGTTTATCCTGGTGGTAGTGGATCATGCCACCAGGTACCCAGAGGCTATTCACCTTAGGACCACTACAGCACCTGTGGTGGCAAGAGCCCTCCTGGGAATTTTCTCAAAAGTGGGCTTCCCTAAGGAGGTTGTATCAGACAGGGGTGCTAACTTTATGTCTGGATACTTAAAAGCAATGTGGAAGGAGTGTGGAGTGACTTACAAGTTCACCACACCCTATCACCCACAATGCAATGGTTTAGTTGAGAGATTCAACAAAACCTTGAAGGGCACGATTAAAGGGCTCCCAAAAAAGCTTAGGCGAAGATGGGACATACTCTTGCCCTGCCTTTTATTTGCATACAGGGAGGTGCCTCAAAAGGGGGTTGGCAACAGCCCTTTTGAACTTTTGTTTGGTCACCCTGTCAGGGGTTCATTGTGCTTGGTGAAGGAAGGATGGGAGTTACCTCTGAAGCCCCCAAAGCAAGACATAGTGGACTATGTACTTGGTCTCCGCTCCCGGATGGCTGAGTACATGAAAAAGGCAACTAAAAACCTTGAGGCTAGCCAGGAACTGCAAAAAGCCTGGCATGACCAAAGGCTGTACTGACTGTTTACCAGCCAGGACAGAAGGTGTGGGTGTTGGAGCCAGTGGCCCCCGCAGCTCTCCAAGACAAATGGAGTGGACCCCATACCATTGTTGAACAGAAGGGTGAGGTTACCTATTTAGTAGACCTAGGAACACCCAGGAGTCCCCACAGGGTTCTCCATGTCAACAGGTTAAAACCATATGTGGACAGGGCAGACATGGGCTTGCTCATGGCTACTGATGAGGGACAGGAGGAAGAGAGTGACCCACTCCCTGACCTGCTCTCACAGAACCCTGATGATGGGTCAGTGGATGGTGTAGCCTTGGCAGGCAGCCTCACTGCCCAGCAGCAAGCTGATTGCAGACAGGTGCTCAATCAGTTCAGACACATATTCTCACTGACACCCAGTCAGACTTCCTGGTGCACTCATGAAGTGGACACTGGGGACAGCCTGCCTATTAAAAATAAGATTTATAGGCAACCTGACCATGTCAGGGACTGTATCAGGACAGAAGTCCAGAAGATGTTGGATTTGGGAGTTATTGAACCCTCAGATAGCCTTGGGCTAGTCCAGTGGTCCTTGTACCAAAACCTCACACCAATGGTGGGAAAAGAGAGATGAGGTTTTGTGTGGACTACAGGGGTCTCAATGCAGTCACTAGGACTGATGCCCATCCAATACCTAGGGCAGATGAGCTAATAGACACTTTGGCCTCAGCCAAGTTTCTAAGCACATTTGACCTGACAGCTGGCTACTGGCAGATCAGACTAGCTGATGATGCAAAGCCAAAGACAGCATTCTCAACCCCTAGTGGGCATTATCAATTTGTGGTGATGCCCTTTGGTCTGAAGAATGCACCTGCCACTTTTCAGAGGTTGGTGAATACAGTCCTTACAGGTCTGGAAGCCTATAGTGCAGCATATCTAGATGATATTGCTGTCTTTAGCTCCACCTGGGAGGATCACCTGGTCCACCTCAGAAATGTTTTGCAGGCCCTGCAGAAAGCAGGCCTGACTATCAAGGCCACAAAGTGCCAGATAGGGCAGAGTCAGGTTGTGTACCTGGGCCACCTTGTGGGTGGAGGCCAGGTTCAACCACTGCAGAGCAAGATCCAGACCATCATGGACTGGACTGCTCCAACTACCCAGACTCAGGTGAGAGCCTTTTAGGCCTGACTGGGTACTATAGGAGATTTGTCAAGGGGTATGGATCAATAGTGACACCCCTGAATGACTTAACTTCCAGAAAAGGCCCAAAAGGTTCAGTGGACAGTTAGCTGTCAAAAGGCATTTGATGACCTAAAGCAGGCCATGTGCACTGCTCCCATTCTACAGAGTCCTGATTACTCCAAGAAGTTCATTGTCCAAACAGATGCATCTGAATTGGGGGTAGGGGCTGTACTGTCACAATTGAATGATGAAGGTCAGGATCAGCCAGTAGCTTTTATTAGCAGAAGGCTGACCCCTAGAGAGAAACGTTGGTCAGCCATTGAGAGGGAGGCCTTTGCTGTGGTCTGGGCTCTGAAGAAGTTGAGGCCATACTTGTTTGGTACTCACTTCCTTGTTCAAACAGACCATAAGCCCCTCTTATGGCTAAAACAAATGAAGGGTGAAAACCCCAAACTGCTTAGGTGGTCCATTTCCCTACAGGGGATGGACTTCACAGTGGAACATAGACCTGGGAGTAACCATGCCAATGCAGATGGACTCTCTAGGTACTTCCACTTAGAACATGAAGACTTAACTGGGCAAGGTTAGTGTAATGTCCCTACGTTTGGGGGGGGTTGTGTAGGAGAGTAGGATCTGCTTCACATGGGTATCCCCACTTTTTGCTGATGCTTCACTGTTTTTCGACTTTAGTCTGGCTGGGGTCCTGCTAATCAGAACCCCAGCCTAGCTGCTTCCTCTCTAAAATGGTTTACATGTGCCTTAGGCACATCTCTGATTGGAATCTGGAGTGCCCTTATAAGTCCCTAGTATATGGTATACTATGTACCCAGGGCATAGGTACCTCAGAGGCCTACCAGGGGCTGCAGCATGTATTGTGCCACCCCTGGAAGGCCCTCCAAAATGACACCACAGGTCTGCTACTGCAGCCTGGGTAAGGTGGTGCATGCACCCCTTACTGTGATATAGGCTACCTATATCACTACATACACACAGCGTTCGGAGACCCTTCTCTGATGCTGTTTGTAGTGCAGCCCGACCATATACTCTTAAGCACATTATAACCTCGCGTTAAATGCTAACTTTGGGATGGCTGCACGGAAACATGTCGTGTTTGGTGTCAAACATCTTGGAATACTACCCCCCCGCCAGTTCTGGCGGCAGGGGGTAGCATTCCACCCTTCTAGAGGGAGAGACATGTACACACCGGTATACCCGGTACTGACTTTCCAGAGCCCTGGCATCACAAAATGGATGCCGCTGCCACAGACACGAGTCTGGCCTCCTGCTGCTGACCGAAACTCTGGCAGGGGAGGCCTGGACAATAGGTTTCCTGTCCCAGGGAGGTGTAACCACCTCCCCAGACAGGATAGTGTGTATTGGGGCTGGGCGGGAGCACTCTCTGGTGCTTTGAAGTCCTGCACTGGGGGCACATTTGGTGTCCGTGTGCATACCCCAGTTCAAACCGGCTCAGGGGCTTCCAGCCCCTGCTCTGGCGTGAAACTGGACAAAGGGAAAGGGTGTAACCACCCCTCTGCCCTGACCCTCCCATAGGTGGGTCCACAGAGTATGTCCAACCCCCTACCTTAGTATAAGTATGGGACCCCAGTCCTTAGGACTTTAGATTAACCTGGACAAAACTCTGACACAGAATCCTGGACCTTCGACGCTCTACTTCAAGATTAGAGGACTGAAGAATCTCCCTTGGGGTCAAGGAGTGACTCCCCTGCTTGGCAGGCACCAAAGAAGCAATTGTCCGGTCTGTATCGCTGAAGCTCCCGCCAAACGCCGAAGTCTTTGCATCACCAGAGGTAGATTTCCAGACTTCCCCGAGGCTGCCCTGAGTCCCCAGCAAAGCTGAGGCCCGTAGCTGTCGTGGGTAACGTGGAACCGTGACCCCTGGACACCAATCGCATTTGCAAGTGCATCCTCTTCTGGGTCTCCCACGAAGTCGTGCTTTGGGCTCTGAGTAGCCCCAGCCTCCAGCACTGACTGCACCGAAGATCACTGGCCTCCACTCCACGAGTGTCCCGTGAGCTAGCTCCACGTGCATCGACTCGAGGCTCCTTCATGGTCACTAGTCTGTTGGCTAGTAGGCCCTCCCGAAAGCCAATCTTCTTCTGCTTGGGCTCCCTGGTTGCTCCAGGCACGCCCTGACTTACCTTCACTGTGTGAGTCCCACAGACCTTGCTGGTCTGCAACATCGTCCTTCTTCCATTTCCACGAGACTTGCCGTTGCCAAGGTTTGTTGGATCCAATCCAGTCGCCGACACCCCTGCAATCGACAGACGTCATGGAACAGCTCGAATCCAGCTCCTGGTCATCGTCGATGCCTCCTGGACCTCGTGGCCTAAGAGTCAAGACGACCGTCAACCTACCTGAAGCACTCGACATCGGTGGGCATCTGCTCATCGCCTTCCTGGTCACTGGCTAGTGACCCAGACTCTGTCCCCTCTGCTTTCAGGTTCTTCAAATCTTAGATCCACCTTTGGATCCACCCGAACACTTTCAACTTGGCCGCCAGCAGCACTTTGCAGCAGATCGCCATTGAACGCGATGACGAAACCCGACCCCGAAAGACACCTATGCACCCGGCTCCCCTGGGTGAGGTAACTCGAGTACTCCGGTGCTCCCGTGGGTATTGACACTAGAACAGCCTAGTTCTCAAAGGGTTTGCTCCAAGTCCTCCTCTAAGTGTCCCTTTTCTTTTAAATTCAAACCGCCACTTTCCCCATAGAAGTTAACGGCGATTCGCGGCTGTGTTCATACACTGCACGCGTCCCCCGTGGGTCCCCTGTGTCACTACCTTGGGTGTTTCCTGGTGGTCCAAGCACTTCTACAGGCTCTAGGCCCTGTGTCTAGCTCAGTCGTGGTTCTTATACCACTTTATTGGTATATGGTTTGGTACGCCCCTAGGGCTCAAACGTGTATTTGTGCTATTACTGTAGATAACTAACTTATAACTTATGTACTTCGAACTCTAGCCTCATAAAGAGACTAGAGGGGTGTGTTTAGCAATAAATACATATATTTTGAATATATACCTGGTGTGGTCCTCTTTCATTTGGTCACTCAAGAGATTATAGACTGGTAAAACAAGCTGCTTTACATTCCTTCAAGACTTAGCCTGAAGGCTGCTCTCCATAGCTACCACTAGGATAGCTTTCAATAAAGGTTGTCTTTAACCTATCTCCAATAAGGGGTTGTTTGGACTGGTGCAAGGTGCCCACTATAATTAGTGGACATCATATGCCAGGCCAACTTCTCACAACCTCTGTTCCAAATTTCTGCATCCCTCTTGCCTTTTTCTGCACCCCTCTTCCCTCTTTCTGCACCTCTCTTGCCTCAGTCTGCCCACCTGTTCCCTCTTTCTGTACCCCTGTTGCCTGTTTCTGCACCTCTCTTGCCTCTTTCTGCAATTCTCTTGCCTCTTTCTGTACCTCACTTGCCTCTTTTTTGCATCTCTATTGGTTCTTTTGCACTGCTCTTGCTTCTTTCTGCACCTCTCTTGCAACTTTCTGCATCCCTCTTGCCTCTTGCCTCTTTCTGCACCCCTCTTACCTGTTTCTGCACCTCTCTTGCCTCTGTCTGCACCCCTATTCCCTCTTTCTGTACCTCTTTTGCCTGTTTCTGGAATTCTATTGCCTCTTTCTGCAGTTTTCTTGCCGCCTTCTGCACCTCGGTTGCTTCTTTCTGCACTTTTCTTGCCTCTTTCTGCACCCCTGTTGCTTCATTCTGCACTTCCCATGCTTCTTTCTGCACCTGTCTTGCTTCTTTCTTCAGCCCTGTTGTCTCTTTCTGCACTCGTCTTCCCTCTTTTTGCACCTCTCTTGCCTCTTTCTGCACCTCACTTGCCTCTTTCTGCACTTCTCTTGCTTCTTTCTACACCCCTCTTGCCTCTTTCTGCACCCCTCTTACCACTTTGTGCAACTCTATTGCCTCTTTCTACACCACTCTTCCCTCTTTCTGCAGCACTCTTGCCCTTTCTGTACATCTGTTGCTTCTTTCTGCAGTTCTTTTGCCTCTTTCTGCACCCTACGTGCCCCTTTCAGCACCTCTGTTGCTTCTTTCTACACTTCTCTTCCTACTTTCTGCACCCCTCGTGCCTCTTTCTGCACACTTCTTCCCTTTTCCTGCACGTCTCTTGGTTCTTTCTACACTGCTCTTACCTCTTTCTGCACCCCTCTTGCCTCTTTCTGCACCCCTCTTACCCATTTCTGCACCTCTCGTGCCTCTGTCTGCACCCCTGTTCCCTCTTTCTGTACCTCTTTTGCCTGTTTCTTGAATTCTATTGCCTCTTTCTGCAGTTCTCTTGCCGCCTTCTGCACCTCGGTTTCTTCTTTCTGCACTTTTCTTGCCTCTTTCTGCACCCCTGTTGCTTCATTCTGCACTTCCCATGCTTCTTTCTGCACCTGTCTTGCTTCTTTCTTCAGCCCTGTTGTCTCTTTCTGCACTCGTCTTCCCTCTTTCTGCACTTCTCTTGCATGTTTCTGCACCTCTCTTGCCTCTTTCTGCACCTCACTTGCTTCTTTCTGCACCCCTCTTGCCTCTTTCTGCACCCCTCTTACCACTTTGTGCAACTCTATTGCCTCTTTCTACACCACTCTTCCCTCTTTCTGCAGCACTCTTGCCTCTTTCTGTACATCTGTTGCTTCTTTCTGCAGTTCTTTTGCCTCTTTCTGCACCCTACGTGCCTCTTTCAGCACCTCTGTTGCTTCTTTCTACACTTCTCTTCCTACTTTCTGCACCCCTCGTGCCTCTTTCTGCACCCTTCTTCCCTTTTCCTGCACGTCTCTTGGTTCTTTCTACACTGCTCTTACCTCTTTCTGCACCCCTCTTGCCTCCTTCTGTACCTCTGTTGTTTCTTAATGTACTGCTCTTGCTTCTTTCTGCACCTCTCTTGCAAATTTCTGCACCCCTCTTGCCTCTTTCTGCATCCCTCTTGTCTCCCACTGCAACTCTGTTGGTTCTTTCTGCACTGCTCTTGCTTCCTTCTGCACCTCTGTTGCTTCTTTCTTGCACTTCTCTTCCTCTTTCTGCCCCCCCTTGCCTCTTTCGGCACCTCTGTTGCTTCTTTCTGCACTTCTCTTGCTTCTTTCTGCACTTCTGTTGCTTCTTTCTGCACCACTCTTGCCTCTTTCTGCACCCTTCTTCCCTCTTTCTACACCTCTCTTCCCTCTTTCTGCACCTCTCTTGCCTGTTTCTGCACCCCTTTTCCCTCTTTCTGCGCTTATCTTGCCTGTTTCTGCAACTCTCTTGCCTCTTTCTACAGTTCTCTTGTCTCTTTCTGCACCTCTGTTGCTTCTTTCTGCACTTCTCTTGCCTCTTTCTGTACCTCTTTTGCCTGTTTCTGCAACTCGCTTGCCTCTTTCTGCAGTTCTCTTGTCTCCTTCTGCACCACTGTTGCTTCTTTCTGCACTTCTCTTGCCTCTTCCTGCACCCCTGTTGCTTCATTCTGCACTTCCCATGCTTCTTTCTGCACCTGTCTTGCTTCTTTCTGCAGCCCTGTTGCCTCTTTCTGCACTCGTCTTCTTTCTTTTTGCACCTCTCTTGCCTCTTTCTACACCTCACTTGCCTCTTTCTGCACTTCTCTTGCATGTTTCTGCACCTCTCTTGTCTCTTTCTGCTCCCTTCTTGCCTCTTTCTGCACCCCTCTTCCCTCTTTGTGCAACTCTCTTGCCTCTTTCTACACCACTCTTCCCTCTTTCTGCACCACTCTTGCCTCTTTCTGTACCTCTGTTGCTTCTTTCTGCAGTTCTCTTGCCTCTTTCTGCACTCGTCTTCCCTCTTTTTGCACATCTCTTGCCTATTTCTGCACCTCACTTGCCTCTTTCTGCACTTCTCTGGCTTCTTTCTACACCTCTGTTGCTTCTTTCAGCAATTCTCTTGCCTCTTTCTGCACTTCTCTTGCATGTTTCTGCACCTCTCGTCTCTTTCTGCACCTCTCTTTGTGCGAGGGGTCCTTTTTTAAAAACCTTTTTCCAACTGGAAGGAAGTGCCCCAGAGTCTCCAACTTCCTGTTCCTGTCCAGCAGGCCCCTCACAGTGCTTTGTCCATCTCCAGGTAACTTTTCATTTGGATTTGGAGCTGGAAGGATCACTCTTTGTGTCTGCTGCATATCCCATTGGATTTAAGGACTTTGTATTTGAGATTTGAGAAAGTAATTTGAAAAACTGGTGTAGTTTGTTTGATTGGTGCAATGCACCTGGATTTATTTGTACATGTAATCAATTTTAAAAATGTATTGTGGTGTGTGGCCTGCTGTTTCAGTAGGGGCCTAGTGTTTGCATTTAATTTTTCTTCTTTTGTAAAAGAAAAATGTTGCACAGTTTACTACATTTTCTCCATTTTTTTTTAATACATTTGTAATATTGATTTAATTCACTATGTGGCCTAGTCTGCCAATTGGCCTTCCAGCCAGTAGGCCCAGTGCTAGTCATGGGTGTATGAAACAACGGTTTCTGTGGTGTGGTGAATCATCATTTAGGCCATGGATGGATTTGGATTGAAAATACAAAATGTGTTTTTTGTGGTATTTCACATTTTTTTTCCTGCAAACAGTGTATAGGTGGGGTAATGCCTTTGAAGGATGTGTTAATTTTCATTTTTGACATTGCTGAATTAATGCTGTGTTCTCTGTTTTACCATGTCTCCTTTGTCTGGCCACTGTGTATGTGTGTGTGTGCATGTGTTTGCCATAGGCTACCATTTGCCTTTGTTCCACCATAGTCAGTGTACTGTCCATAGGCCTGCATGTGTTCTTTGTTTTCCAGGCCTCCTGCCTCTTGTTGTGACCATGTGCCTGGCAGCCAATTTGCATATCCAGCCAGTGTGCTTTTGCCAAAGGCCTGCATGTCTTCTTTGTTGTGGCCATGCCTACAATTTGATTTGGTTTGCATGTACTATCATCATTCCTCCATTTCCTTTTCCTCCCATAACAGATTTATGATGCTCGGCTGCTCATTGCCAAGATGAATGTTGTCCTTGTGTAGTGTTTGTCTTTGTCAAACCTTTCCCTTAAATCCCCTTCCCATCCATTCATCAAACCCCTAACCCTCTTCCCTCGGACTGTTTGATTTATTGAGGTGTGACTAAATTTACACCATGGGGTGGATGTGGTGAAAGCAACACCAACTCAGTGCAGGGCGAGGATCTCTAAGTATAGCCCACACTAGCAATATTATATTTATATTAGCCACCCAAATACAGTATTCAATATTTTTTCAGAGGAACGTAATTGCCAGCATCATCCTGCAGGCACTGTATTGCATCAAAGATTACGCTTGTCCACTTCGTAGCTCGAGTTTATTTTGTAACTTTTACTAGCTCACCATTCTGATTAATTTAATTTAGCATTGCTTATCATATTTTCTCTATTGTCTCTCTTCTTCTTGTGTACTAGTAGTCTAGTCTCTGGTGACTGTCTCATTTTTTTTTAAAGCTTGCATATAATAATGGCATTAACTCAGGGGCCGATTCACAGAACTAATCTGAGATAAAATCCTAAACTTACTACTTTTGGTATTCACAGAAGGCATTTAGTAGTAGTAAAGTTAGGACTCCTAACTTTACTACTACTAAACTGAGATAAAATCCTAAACTTACTACTTTTGGTATTCACAGAAGGCATTTAGTAGTAGTAAAGTTAGGACTCCTAACTTTACTACTACTAAATGCCTTTTGTGAATACCGAAAGTCGTGGCTTAGCTCATCGTGGCATAGCTCATCGTGCATGAATATGGTGATCACTGATTTATACAAACTTAACCTCCTTCTGTATACATCATTGGTTCTGATTTGATATCTACATGTTTCAATATACCCTGATTAGCTTTTCATCTGTGGCCTGTCATTTAACTTCATGTATTAGTTATGTGTTTATTTGCAAAGCTTGGTATTTCATGTTTTGATGCAGCTAATTCAACGTTTAGAACTTAATGATATCCTCCAAGGTTTTCTTTGGAGAGCACTGATTGTACACAGACATGTATATTTGCAGATAGTTACACCATTACTTTGGCATTGCTAAAATTTGGATATATCATCTGCTCTGAATTTACAGCTAAATGTTACAGGCTATGTATTCTCTGTCTCCAATCTACGTTCATGTAATATCTATTCGCATATTGATGTATGATGTTGTAATTTGAGGGTTCATTTACATTCTGCCCCCTTTTTGATTTCTGTGATTGGCCCTAGTACAACACTATATCCATTGCAACTTTGGCCTGGTGTGTCACTGTGGGAATATACACGTTCATTTACACATATTCGTTCCAGTGATTTTGACCTGTTTTTCTGTTAAATCATTGATGGTCTAACACAATTACACACGGCAACATCCTCTCTTTTTTTCTCAGTGACTGGTAACTGTTCTTGATCTCCGACTTTCAGATAGTGTATTAGGTGCTGCGCATACGCAGACCGTTGTGTGTTACACTTGTGAATATTCTCCACTTTTAATCTTATGTTTAATTTTTCAAATATTTTTTCAAATTATTTTTTAGAATATCTTGATTTAGTCTGTGCCATCTTCGTAGTGACCCTTCGGATATTCTATCGTCGAATGGGTCATCACACGTAGTCTTTTGTCTAGCTCTATTAACCCCTTGACCGCGATCGGAATTCCGCTCGTGTGCTGGACATTCCGATCGCGGGTGCGGTCGTGACGAGCTCAGCTCGTCATGCGCACAGCGCTACCGCGCAGCATGACGAGCTGAGCTCGTCACGCGCATCGAAGGGGTTAAAGAACAGTGCTATTTCAGACGCCTGGACTGTCGAGCTTCCACCACATCAACGGGGAGCATTTTTCAGATTCTTCTGATTCGTACAGCGGGTATGATTTTTTCAATTACCCCCGACTTTTTTTTTTCTTTTCAGTTACTTTTTATGGAATTTAACTCAGTGCTGTCCTCTTTTAGCGTTTGGGAGCTTTGTGCCTTTACTGAGAGCGAGTGCGTTTGATGTTTCCCTATCTGGACTCCTCTTTTTTTTCTAAATCCTCTTTATTGGTGTTTTCACAGGTTTATACAAAATACAATCTGCCAGCTTTGTTATATAACAACAGTACAGTGACATTTACATATTTGAGGCTTGATGGGGAACTAGGCTACTCTGGATGTTGGTGTCATCAAAGTAAAGAAAACCGTATCTGCTCTCCTATGCATGTCTACGTATTTAGTCCATCCTGTAATCAGCAAATAAAAACAACTGACTTTACTATTCATCTTACAGCTTATGCTGTCACACCAGAGAATTCACATTAAACACAAACCATGTGATCTCAACTAACCCAACCATACTATGTGCTTTGGGGCTTATATGAGCTAGGGTGGTTGATTATGTATGTACCTTTCAGAGGACAGCGGGTGCAATGAAGAGAAGGGACGGAGGGAGGAAGAGGGCGAGGCAGGAGAGAGAGAGAGAGATACGGATAAAGCTAAAGAGAGTAAGGGGGGAAGGAGGAGGATATCACATGCCACGCGCTTTCTCTCTTACGCATGCGCGAGCCGGAGGCATCACCTAATTAAGCCATACCTTGCCCGGCCAGGTGCCTTCCGTGCTCACCGGTATATGTTTGCATGGTATTAGTATTGCCGCCCATGAGGAACCCATTCATCTCTGAGGGGAACGAGCTGCGTTCAGTTTGCCCTCCACAAACGTCAAGTACTCCTACCACTGCATGGGGTTGGTCTGTGGAGGGTCTCGGGGTGCCTTCAGTGATTGTGTCATGTGCTCCGCCACCAATGCCTTATGAAGGTCCATTAACCAGGTGCGAATGTTGGGGATTGCGCTCGATTTCCAAGACATGGCAATTCTTCGCTTTGCCAATACCAGAGCCAGATCTAAGAATCTGTTGAGATTTTTTCACCCTGCGGATCGCTTAGTGACACCCAACAAGAAGTGGAGGGCCTGCGCTGGGATCATAGTGTTGGTTGCTTCCCCCAACACTGTCGCAATCTCGCTCCAGTTAGCCCTGAGGCAGGGGCATGACCAGACCATGTGCAGGAACTTTGCATCCGCACCAGTGCATCGAGGGCATATGTCGACCGATGTAGGATACATGCGAGCCAGTCTGTGCGGCGTTAAGTATGTATGGTGCAGGTAATTAAACTGCGTATATTTCAGCCGGGCATTCTTGGATATACTTTTGGGATACCCTAAACACTGCGCCCACTGCTTATCACTCATGGTGGTCTATAGCTCGGAATCCCAGTACTCACGGAGCTTTGTCAATAAGGGACGTGGATCGGGCCTCAGAGAGTTATATATTGCCGTCACCGCATGTCTGCCCTTTCCATGTGTCAGCAAGGTCTGCAACACCTGCGAAGCTAACGGTTCTGTTTCGACGTTCCCCCATGTTTGGCGGAGTTGCCTCGCCAGTAGTGTACAAAGCATAAAAGTACCTGGTGCGATACCGAAGTCCTCCACCAGCCCCTCCAAGCTCTGCAACTGTGCATCCTCAAATAAGTCGCCCCAGGTATCCAATCCTACCTCCGCCCAGGTCTCTAACTCCGGGCGATCATGACAAGGGAACGTCCCCGGCAAAATTTCGAGTGGAAGCATAGGTGCGTATGGTGATGTCCGATTTTTAGGTATCACGTATCTTAGCCAGCAGCCCCTGGCCGCCATCATTAGCAGATTGCCTTGCTTTTTCTGCAGCGGAGTAGTGGCTCCCGATAAGCATTCTATTATAGCTGTGCGCCTTAGGGGCAATGCCCAGCTGGACATCTCTGTCACCTGACCACTCACTAACCATCTCATTGGCCACTGGAGCTGTGCAGTTCTCATAATTTGGCGCCCCCAGTCCCCCATCTGTGAGTGGCAGGTATAGCTTACGAAGCGCCACTCGAGACCTGGAGTTCCCCCACACAAGCGCCACCAGTATTACTTCCAGTTCATTAAATATGCTTCGAGGCAGCCTGTGTGGAAGAGCAGTGAAGAAGTAGAGAAGCCTTGGGAGGAGTAGCATTTTGGCAATGGCCACTCTACCCATAGGGGACAGGGAAAGACCTCGCCAAAACAGCAGCATTGCACGTGCTCTGGATACCGCCCTACACAAGTTCCCATCTATGACATCTGCACTAGAGTGGTAGATCTGCACACCTAGATACTTGAAGGTATCAAATGCCCACTCCAGCGGGGTCCCGGGCATGCACTGCCTCCGGTCCGGCGGAATCGCTTTCATGGGAAAAACCACTGATTTAGACCAGTTAACCCTGAACCCAGAGGCCTGCGTGTGAATATCCAAAAGCTCCATCAGATCCTGCATTACAGCACCCTCCCCTCGAAGGTAAACCAGGGCATTGTCCGCATAGAGCGAAATTATTTGCCACTGCCTATCGGCATGTATACCCCAGTCCAGCACCCGTTGTCGCAGCTTGCATGCTAAAGGCTCCATGGCGAATGCAAATAGAATGGGTGACAGGGGGCATCCCTGCCTAGTCCTCTTTCAATGGCAAACTGTGGGGATATATCACGGCCTGTTCTTACTCGTGCCTGAGAGTTAGTATATAGTATGCGCACCCAGCGCATGTATTTGGGCCCAATGGCAAATTTGCCCAACACTTCCAGCAGATACTGCCACCCCAGGGTGTCAAATGCCTTTTCAATGTCCAAGGCTGCCACCCAGGGCGTGTCAGCCCCCGCTCGGGCCCAATCCAATAACCTGAACAGCCGACGCAGGTTCAGCCCGGTACTCCTCCCCGGGATAAAGCCATTTTGGTCCTCATGGATCAAAAGGGATGCAGTTTCTATCAGCCTATTTGCTAACACCTTCCCCAATATTTTATAGTCGGCATTTAATAAAGACAGAGGTGGATACAATGCCATCTGTACTACTAACAGAGCTTCTCTCAAGGATGCCAGGAGCTCTCCTCTGTCATAAGCGTCCTTATAGACATACTTTAGCTGGGGCAACAATTTTTCCAAATAGGTAGAGTGGAACTCCGATGGCCAACCATCAGTGCTAGGGGACTTGCTTAATGGCATCTAATATTTTGTCTTCTGTAATAGGTGCCTCTAGTGAGTCATAGTGAGGTTTCGTGACCTGCGGAAGCTGCACTGGCGCCAGGAAATGCTGTATACATGGGAGGTTATCGGCCACTGGCGCCTTATATAGAGTCGTACAGTAGTTGTAGAATGCAGCATTGATTGCCACCTGGGTATTCACTAGTACGCCTTCACCATTATATAATGCAGTGATTGGAGGCTGGGAGGTATCAGTTTTTAAAATCCAGGCTAGCATTCTGCCCGCTTTATCACATTCTGTGTGTTGCCAGGCTATATAATGCTTGTAGTCCAACGCACATAGACTGTCCAAAGCCTCCTTATATGCGAGCCGCTCCTTGGCCAGCTGAGGAGCTATCAGAGGATCCGTGGGCACGAGGCCCTCACACCTCTGGATTTCTGCCTCGTGTCTGCGCATGTCCGCTGTCAAGGCCATGCATGAACCGTATGTAGTTTTTATGGCATGTCCTCTGGTGACTGTTTTAAAAGCATCCCACTCTATGCCCCTGGTGGAGGCAGTGCCCAAATTCTCTTGGAAATATGTGGTGATCGCCAGAGATATGGCAGAGCGGAACGACGTGTCCTTAAGCGCAGCGACAGACAGTCGCCAAGTCGGTATTCTAGCTCTACGGGCTCCCCATGCAAGATATAACTGCAATGGGCTATGATCTGACAGAGTCCTCGCTAAATATTCCATCTGCTTTACCCTGGCCAGGGCCTCCATGGAGCAATATACTGCGTCGATCCACATGTGCAGATCATGTAACGAGAAGTAGTGGGAGTATGTGAGTGATGCAAGGTGCTGACTATGCCAAGCGTCTTTAAGCTGCATATGGTCTGCCCAGTCCCTCAGATGTTTTGAAATCCGGATGGATTATGCTCCCAGGAGTGGCGGGCGTGAGCGGTCCAGATCTAGGTCATACGTGCAATTATAATTCCCCCCACAGTGCCGGTGTTGATGGGTCAGACAGCAGGGAGGGTGTGAGCGATTGTAGGAACTGTGCTTGCCCAGTGTTCGGGGCATATAGTTAGACTAGTGTCAGCGGAGCTCCCTCTAGCTGAGTCACAAAGCGTCCCTGGGGGTCTATTCAAGAATGTACCACCTTAAGAGGTGTGCCCGGCGCCACCCATATAAGGGCACCCCTAGCATAGCCAGAGTACGTGGTGCCTATGACCGTGCCCCTCCAACGCTTGCGCAGTGAGACCAATGTCTGTGTGGTAAGGTGCGTCTCCTGTAGTAATGCAAAGGAGACCTTGTGGAAGCAAAGATACTGGTATATTTTGTGCCGTTTAACACACCCTGCTTGTCCCTGCACATTCCAGGTTAAAAGTGTGTACTCGTTATTAGCCATTTGATCTTTGCAAGCAGAAAAGTGTGGGTGCATCTTAGCCTGCCACCTCCCCAACTAGCTACCCGACTCACCCCGACCCTCCCCCGCAGTCGCCCCACTGTACACCACATCGCACATTTGCAACCCCCGCTCTACATAGTAGGAGATATTGATCACATTTACTAATAATAATATTCCCTCAACTCCCCACCCAAGGCCGGCTTGCCAACGGGCAATTGGCCACATGCACTGATATGCTATTAAACTACTTCGTAACACAATTGCTATCTCATCTACTGAACGTCTACTGGGGTCGCAGCCGTATTCTTTACCGAGCACACTCCTGGCCGCCATTTTTTAACAACATTATGATGCCTCATAAGTCAACCCCCCGAGCCCAGAGCAGAAAGACATAGCAATAATAATGAGAATTGCATCCAACAACGCCCGGTCGTACGACCACTTATTGTGTGTACATTGAAAAAGGATATTCAAGGTGTCCATCAGGCTTTCATGTCTGTTAATATTGGATCACACGTTCACTGCCTCAGGCCCCGGTACGCTGCCAAGCTTCACACATTATCGTTTGCCATTTGAGGGGTCATTTCTGGGCCTTCTCTTAGTAATTCTGCACTCTGTGAGTCTGTTAGAGGTAACTGGCGGTTCTGCCGGTCATCCGAGTCCGATTCTGATCTCAACGGTGATGTGGCATTGTTGAGGTGTTCTGCTGTCTTTATGGCCTGTGCCTGCTCCTCCGCTGCCTGCGTCCTGGTGGGCCGCTGTATCTTGCTCGACTTCCGGCCCATATGTGCACTCGCTGATTTCCAAAGTGGTCATGAATCTTTCTGAGTAGAGGGTGGAGGGTGTGTGAGCCTGTTGTGGTCCATCCAGGACCAGGCTTCTTCTGGAGTGGAGCAGAATATATTGGACTCCTTGTGGCGGATGCGCAGTTTAGCAGGGCATTGCAACACATACTGTATTTGATGTTCTCTCAGACACCGTTTGACCTCTGTGTAGGAGACTCTACGGCACTGTATGTCCAGTCTATAGTCTGGGTAGATAGTACTGTTGCGTTCTGTACCTGCCAGGGGCCCTTGGATCTGGTCACTTGAAGGATGTGGTCTCTGTCCCGGTAATTGAACAATCTTGCCACTACTGGTCTCGGCAAGCTACCTGGACGAGGAGGGCCACCCGGAACCCTGTGCACCCTTTCTATGGAGAAGAATTTTGTGACCCTGCCCTGAAGGATTTTGGTGGAGATCCAGTTTTACAGATATAGGTCCATGGCTGGTCCCTCTATTCGCTCCGGCAGTCCAACTAGGCGGATATTGTTCCTGTGTGATCGCCCTTCCTGATCCTCGAGCCGGTGGGCCAAGTGTTCCACCTCTTGCTGCAGGGATTTGAGTTGGTCAGTGGTCATGGACACAGTGGGGCGCATAGCCGCCAGGGCCGACTCCGACTCCTCCACTCTGGCCTTGAGTTTCTTATGATCCTCTCTTAGGTAGCCCATATCAAGGCATAGAGTATCTATTTTGGGTCCCAGCATGGTCTTAATGTCTAGTATTGCTGCCATGAGTTCATCGAACCTATGCAATTGATCTTTAGGGGCACTGACATTAGGGGCACCAAGCCGTGCGGCGTTTCCTCCTTCTGCCGCAGCCATCGACGTTTCAGCCTGCTGGGGCTGTGGTTTATCCACTCGCAGCTTTCCCATTGTGTGTCATGTTCTGATTATTCCTTTCAACAGAGGGGCATTGGGCCCGACCCACACTGCAGCCCTCCGTGAGCTCTCACTAGTCCCTCCACTCACACCTCGCGGAGAGTCATGGGACGCCACCCTTGCTCTTTTCTCTCGGCGTGCTCAGTAATGCAGTTCCTCCGTTCCAGCATCCCCTGATGCTGGGGAGAGAAAGCACCCGAGGCGCCTCAGGCCCTATGAGGGGGGAGCAGCTCCAGTACCTCCTCCGCACGGTCCTCCGTTCCGTATTTCAGGGTTTATGGGCCCTCACACAGTGGGGGGATTCAGGTCACTCCAGGTGCATCCTTGGCAGTTGTGACAGGGTGAGTTCGCCCCGCGCCCCTAGGCCCCAATGTCTCGTTTCCTCATGCGGGTGCCTCTTTCACCTTTTGAGCCCGCCCCTCTGATGGCCTCAGGATTGCCAGCAGCCTTGACTGCTCGGGGATCCCCGTGGCGCCTTCATGCAGTGTCCTCCGTGCCATGGTCTTCTGGCCCGCTGTCTCGTTTACTCATGCGGGCGTCTCTTTCACCGTTTTAGCCTACCCCTCTGATGGCCTCAGGATCGCCAGCAGCCTCAATTACTCAGGGGGCCCCGTAGTGCCTTCATGCAGTGTCCACCGTGCGACTGTCTTCTGGCCCCTCTTTTTTGTTTTGTTGTCTGTTTTATTTATGTATTTATTTATTTTGTTCTGTTCCTTCCCCTGCTTTTTCCCTGCCTTCAATGCACTCTGGGGCCCATCGCGGGCTGTACTCCAGGCGCCTGGGGGAGGGGGGGTCGCACTGCAACGTTGGCAGCCAGGCCCTGCCGCGGTTGCAACCGGGTCCTCCAATGCCACACAGCTTTTATTGGGGTCTATCCGGCCCCCGGAGGGGGGAGAGAGTCTCTTAATTCAATCGCCTCTATCGAGGCCTCCGGTGTTGCAGTTTTAAGGGCCCAGGAGGGGGAGGCAAGATGTGTCGCACAGGGCAGAGGCCCACTCTCCCGCTAGCCCGACCGGCCGTCTGCCTCTCGATGCGCAGCCCCAGCGCCAGTGGGTCCCAGCCCAGAAGTCGCTCACCTCCGGGAGCTCACGCAATGTCCGCGCTCACCTCCGGCCGCCCATCACAGCATCAAGGAAGGTAAGGGATCTTCGCCACCCCTGCCGCCGAAGCTGGTGATAGTGTTCGCCTCTCTCATCCTTCGACGCCGCCAGACGATACAGCCGCGGGCCGCACCTAGCGTGTCCCTCTTGCTGCCCTTCCGCTCTGACTCCGGGGGGTCTGAGTGCGTGTGGGCCGCATGTACCACACCTCTAGCCCCCAGATATTTGGCTCATTTCCCGCATTTACAGGATGACTTTGGCTGGCCTCACGCGGAGCTCAGTAAAGTGCGCCCTCACTCGCCGCCATCTTGGCCACGCCCCTATCTGGACTCCTCATGACATGTAAATTTCGACATGTGCTGATCCTTAACTTACTGCTTTTAATTGGTAAGTCAGTTTTTAAGTTTGGGATCTTTGATTGATTCTTGTAGATAAGAATTAAACCAAAATACAGTTTTAGTCATATTAATATTGGTTTTCAAATTTTTTTTACAATCAGGACTTCTGAGGTTGGTCCCACAAGGTCACCTCCCACCCCTATTTTTTGCCATTCTGAGTTTGTCTGGCTGGGATTAAAAAAACTAGGCTTCCCACTTTTTTCATAATTCTTGGTATTTTATGACTGAGGTTCTAATTTTCCTTGACTCACAGCTGGTGATTGTTTTTGGTTTACACCATGCTTTTGTCTCACGGTGTTAGATTCTCCAACACTTTTTCTTCTTTTTCTGCAATATCTTTGGTTTTGTTTTGTGCTATGTTGCCAATCATTAAAAACATTTTATAGTTAGTGGTACCCACTTATAAATCATTTTTTATTTTATTTCAGATTGTTTGGATCGGATGTTCTTTTATCTTTTTCTTTGTCCTGATGATGACCATGAAATAATTATAGGTCGAAACGCCGTCGACGCCTGTCTTTGGCATATCTATGAGGAAGCATTGATTGCAGTCTTTGTTCCTATTAATTGTCGGACCCATTTTGTCTTAAAGTTTTGTTTCCCCCTGCCATTGTTTCTTTTGTTTACACTGTTTAGTATGTTATTAGTGTTGTCCTTTGTGTAACCATATGAGCACCTTTAATGCATTTCTGTGTAATTGTCTTTCTACATGCTTTGCTTAAGTAAAAGATATACTTTTGCAATTTTTATTTGTTGGGTACCTCCTTCATATCTTGTTCAACCAAAATATTCTCTGTTTCTTTGTGTTTTCTTGCATAATAATTATTTTTGTGAGCTCATTCTTAATTGTTTTCCCAAACCACTGTAGACATCATATTATTTATGTACCCCAGGCTTGGGGAATAGGGTAGCCACAGTTTGTTGTAATCTCTACACATTAACTGAGGCAGACATACATTGCACAGCCAACAATGCAGTGCAGCCGATGTAACCATGCAGCTGATAGGTCACCCAGGGCTGTCACTGGAGAAATGCCAGGGGTTGGGACTCGGAGGGAGGCGATTGATGATGATGGGTGGGTACTAGGAAAAATACATAAGATATGTTGCGCTTGAAAACTACTGTGAGTCAAGGAAGTAGTCTGAAATACCAGTTCAACCCTTTGAATCAAAAACCTTGATAAAAAACCATTCCAAGCAAGTAAAGAAGTTGTTAAGAAAGCCACTACAGAAGAGCACTCTAGTCCCTTGTTCACTCTTCTTCTCAGGGATTTTTCCATTCATCATTGCATTGTTCTTCTAGAATTTTTATTCTTCGCCCTTGGCTTTGCTACTCACCGTTTAAGTTTTAAATTCTCTCCATCCAATCTTCACCATTGAATACCATCCATCCATCCATCTATCTATATATACATCCATCCAAACATGGCTCTCATTCTCAACGAACCTTTCACCAACATACATTTGTCATTTACCTACCCATGCGTCCTTTGAACCATCAAAACAACCGGAGGACTCCTTTCACTCAGCCAGGCAGGCATCCTTTCACCCATACACTTTCTCCTGCTCAGGCAGGCATCCTTTCACTTTTCATCCATCCTTCACCCACCCATGCATCCTATCAGCCACCTATAGTATATGCATCCTTCTCTTCCAGTCATATTACATTTCACCCGTCCTTTCTCTTCCATCCTTCTTTCCCTTTTTCATCAACCCATTAAGGTCTGACTCTTCATGAAACTTTCTCTGCTGAGTTGTGTAGGAGAGTAGGATCTGCTTCACATGGGTACCCCCACTTTTTGCTGATGCTTCACTGTTTTTCGACATTAGTCTGGCTGGGGCCCTGCTAATCAGAACCCCAGCCTAGCTGCTTCCTCTCTAAAATGGTTTCCATGTGCCTTAGGCACATCACTGATTGGGATCTGGAGTGCCCTTATAAGTCCCTAGTATATGGTATACTATGTACCAAGGGCATAGGTACCTCAGAGGCCTGCCAGGGGCTGCAGCATGTATTATGCCACCCCTGGAAGGCCATCCAAACTGACACCACAGGTCTGCTACTGCAGCCTGGGTAAGGTGGTGCATGCACCCCTTACTGTGATATAGGTTACCTATATCACTAAATGCATACACACATATAAACCTATAAGTCACTCCTAAGGCAGGCCTTATCAATCCTAAAGGCAGAGTGCATGGTTCCTATGTGAGAGGGTGCCCCTGCATGAGCAGGGCCCCTCTGCAGCGTTCGGAGACCATCTCTGATGCTGTTTGTAGTGCAGCCTGACCATATACTCTTAAGCGCATTATATCCTCGCGGTAAAATGCTAACTTTGGAATAGCTGCACCTAAACATGTCGTGTTTGGTGTCAAACATCTTGGAATACTACCCCCCGCCAATACTGGCGGCGGGGGTAGCATTCCACCCTTCTAGAGGGAAAGACATGTTAACTCTGACTAGTCCGGTAACTTCTTTCCAGAGCCCTGGCATCACAAAATGGATGCTGCTGCCACAGACACGAGTCTGGCCTCCTGCTGCTGGACGAAACTCCGGCAGGGGAGGCCTGGACAATAGGTTTCCTGTCCCAGGGAGGTGTGACCACCTCCCCAGACAGGATAATGTGTATTGGGGCTGGGCGGGAGCACTTTCGGGTGCTTTGAAGTCCTGCACTGGGGGCACATTTGGTGTCCCTGTGCATACCCCAGTTCAAACCGGATCAGGGGCTTGCAGCCCCTGCTTTGGCGCAAACTGGACAAAGGGAAAGGGGTGTAGCCACCCCTCTGCCCTGACCCACCCATAGGTGGGGCCACAGAGTAGTCCAACCCCTATCTTTAGTATAAAGATAGGAACCCAGTCCTTAGGACTTTAGATTATCCCTGGACGAAACTCTGAAACTGAATCCTGGACCTTCGACGCTCTACTCACGATTAGAGGACAGAAGAATCTCCCTTGGGGTCAAGGAGTGACTCCCCTGCTTGGCAGGCACCAAAGAAGCATCTGTCCGGTTCGCATTTCTGAAGCTCCCGTCGGACGCCGAAGTCATCGCATCACCAGAGGTGGATTCTCAGACTTCCCCGAGGCTACCCTGAGTCCCCAGCAAAGCTGAGGCCCGTGGCTATCGTGGGTGACTTGAGACCATGACCCCTGGACACCGAGCACATTTGCAAGTGCATCCTCTTCTGGGTCTCCCAAGAAGTCGTGCTTTGGGCTCCGAGTAGCCCTAGCCTCCAGCACCAACTGCACCGAAGATCACTGGCCCCCACTCCACGAGTGTCCTGTAAGCCAGATCCCCATGTCTGGCGTCACGAGGCTCCTTCGCGGTCGCTAGCCCATTGGCTAGTAGCCCTTAACGAAGGCCAATCCTTTTCTAACTTGGCATCCTGGTTGCTCCAGGCCTGCCCTCACTTACCCTCGCTGGGTGAGTTCCACAGACCTTGCTGGTCTGCACCATCGACGATCTACATCTTCACCGAGACTTGCCGTTGCTAAGGCTTGTTGGGTCCATTCCGGTCGCCGACACCTCAGCACTCGACAGACATCGTGTACCAGCCCGAATCCTGCTCCTGGTCACCGACAACGCCTCCTGGACCTCGTGGCTGAAGAGTCAAGATGACCGTCAACGCACCTGAAGCACTCGACATCGGTGGGCATCTGTCCATCGCCTTCCTGGTCACTGGCTAGTGACCCAGACTCTGTCCCCTCTGCTTTCAGGTTCTTCAGAACTCCGATCCACTCTTGGATCCACCCGGACACTTTTCTCTTGGTCGCCAGCAGCACTTTGCAGCAGATCGCCATTCGAATCGACGACGAAACCCGACCCCGAAAGGCACCTATGCACCCGGCTTCCCTGGGTGAGGTAACACGAGTACTCCGGTGCTCCCGTGGGTAGAGACTCTTCAAAGTCCTAGATCTCAAAGGGTTTGGTCCAAGTCCTCTTTTAAGTGTCCCTTTTCTCTAATTTCCCGATCACGACTTTCTCCATAGAAGTCAACGGCGTATCGCGGTTGTGTATTTACACTGCACGCGTCTCCCGTGGGTCCCCTGTGTCACTACCTTGGGTGGTTCCTTGTGGTCCAAGCACTTCTAGAGGCTCTAGGCCTAGTGTCTAGTTCAGTCGTGGTTCTTATACCACTTTATTGGTATATGGTTTGGTACGCCCCTAGGGCCCAAACGTGTATTTGTGCTATTACTGTGTTTAAATAACTTCTAACTTATGTACTTTGAACTCTAGCCTCATAAAGAGACTAGAGGGGTGTGTTTAGCAATAAATACATATATTTTGAATATATACCTGGTGTGGTGCTCTTTCATTTGATCACTCAAGAGATTATAGACTGGTAAAACAAGCTGCTTTACATTCCTTCAAGACTTAGCCTGAAGGCTGCTCTCCATAGCTACCACTAGGATAGCTTTCAATAAGGTTGTCTTTAACCTATCTCCAATAAGGGGTTGTTTGGACTGGTGCAAGGTGCCCACTATAATTAGTGGACAGCATATACCAGGCCAACTTCTCACATTGGTGTGCAGCGTGTGGGATTCCAGCTTGCTATTGTTTTACCAGATAATCTCAATTGAATTGATCAACTGAAAACCACTAAAGGTACCTAAGGTACATATAATTTAAGCTTAGAATACAGTAAGTTCTACTGAACTTAGAGTTGTGTGTTAAGGGATAGCACAACCCTTTCTACAACTCAAGAGAGTTTAGTAGGCCACACTAGAGTAGGTAGTGCATACACCACACCACACTAGTAATGTCTTTAAGGGCAGGATCCAAAGAATCCTTGCAGGAAGCCATTGAGCTTCCACCCTCCAAGTATGATACACTCCCATTCTTGGAATTGAGAGCTTTATGCAACTTGAGAAAAATAAGGACAGGCCAAAGCCCCACCACCCAACACCTCAAGGAGTTGTTGGTGGCTTATGACCTTAGTAAGCCCTTGGGGACTGAAGGGGTAGGAGCTGAGGGTGGGGCAGAAGAAGAGGTTGGGAATGGGGGTACCAGTACCCCCAGCCCCCCTCTGAAACTGGCCAGGAGGGTGACAATGACCCTGACCTGGATAATCCAACCCCTCCTGAGGAAGAGGAAGAGGAGGATCAGAATGATGCCCCCTTTGCCCCCCAGGAAGGATTGTGAGTGTGCCCAGAAGGTCTAGATCTTCTTCTCAGGAGTCTAACCACTCTGGCACCTCAATAGGGAGCTCTGTCTCATCTCATAGGAGGGAATCCTCTCATGAGAGAAGAAAGAGGCTGATTCAATATGAGGAAGCTCAGCTTGAACTCAGAAGGAAGCAAGTAGCCTTAGACAGGGAGTCCCTAGATCTCTTTAGAGAGAAAAGAAAGTTGGGACTAGAGTCCCATGGTGGCAGCCAGATCCCTAGAGATAGGGAAAGGTCCTATGACCATAGGAACCTGAGCAAGATTGTCCCTCCCTATCAGAATGGGGATGACATCCACAAGTGGATAACTGCTCTAGAGAGGGCCTGTAAGGTACAGAAGGTCCCTCAGGAGCAGTGGGCAGCAATCTTGTGGCTCTCCTTTGCTGACAAAGGTAGAGATAAGCTCCTCACTGTTAGAGAGGAGGATGCTGATAATTACAAGGTCTTGAAGAGTGCTCTTATTGATGGGTTTGGCCTAACCACTGAACAGTACAGGTTGAAGTTCAGAGACACCCAAAAGCACAGACTCAAGACTGGGTAGACTATGTGGATTGTTCTGCCAAGGCTCTGGAAGGCTGGTTGATGGGCAGTAAGGTGTGTGACTTCTCAGGATTGTACAATCTGATAATGAGGGAGCAGATTCTTAATAACTGTCAAAATCAGCTGTTGCATCAATACCTGGTAGACTCTGATCTGACCTCTCCCCAAGAATTGGGAAAGAAGGCAGACAAATGGGTCAGAACCAGGGTGAAGCAGAAGGTACAGAACCAAGGTGGGGAAACCAAGAAGCAAGATGCTAAGAACTCTGACAAGGGTGGGGAGAAGGGTAAAGATCAAAAGTCTTCATCAGGCCCCCAAAAATCTTCTTCTGGTGGGGATTCACAGTCTACCAAAGGGAAAGGCCAAAGGAAACCATGGTGCAAGGTCTGTAAGCAAAAGACCCACTGGACCAGTGATTGCACCAAGTCCAAAGACTCCAGTCCAGCACCCACCAATGCCCCTAAGGCACCTGTTCCCCCTAGTACAGTTGGTGGGAGTGCTCCAGCCAAGGGTTTAGTAGGGTTCACCCTGGGAACTGAGTTGGGCTCTGACCTAGTCAGAGAACTGACTCAGGCTGTGTTAGTCTGTGATGGAGGCATGGATGTGACCTCCACTGTGAGTCCCAGTAATCTGGGCAAGTACAGACAACAGCCTTTAATCAATGGACGTGAGGCTTTGGCATTTAGGGACACAGGGGCAAGTGTCACAATGGTGACACAAGACCTTGTGAATCCTGGGCAAGTTATACTTGGTGAGATGTACCAAGTGACCAATGCTAGCAATGTCAGAACAGACCATACTCTGGCAGTTGTTAACTTCTCCTGGGGAGGGGTAACTGGCCTTAAGAAGGTTGTGGTAAGTGCAAACCTACCAGTCGAATGCTTGCTTGGCAATGACTTAGAGACTTCTGCTTGGGCAGAAGTGGAGCTCAGGACCCATGCAGAAATGCTGGGGATCCCTGCAGATGTGTTTGCTGTGACCAGGTCACAAGCCAAAATGTCTAGCACTGAACAGGCCTTGGATTCTGGAAGAATGGACCAAGTGCCTTCCAAGAGGAGGAGTAGTAGGGTTAAGGCAGTGCCTTCCCCCTTGGCTCAGGAGGAAGATCAGTCCCTTGAGGGGGATGATCTCAGCCCTGAAGAAGCAACTGTCCCAGAGGAACTTGAACCTGACCAGGTTGAGTTCTTGGGGACAGGGGGACCTTCTAGGGCAGATCTGAGCCAGGAGCAGCAGAGCTGCCCCTCCCTTGAACCCCTCAGACAGCAAGCTGCTGCTGAGGCTGCTGGGAAAGCTAGTGGTCCCCATACAGTGTATTGGGATGATGGACTCCTGTACTCAGAGAGTAGAGACCCCAAGCCTGG
Organism: Calotriton arnoldi; assembly: GCA_963921515.1. NCBI lineage: Eukaryota > Metazoa > Chordata > Amphibia > Caudata > Salamandridae > Calotriton > Calotriton arnoldi. The sequence continues at coordinate 532,694 of CAWUFW010000874.1, read as the reverse complement.
TGCTACCAGGAGGTTGGTTATACCTCTGAAGTTCAGGGGCTTCCTATTGACCCTAGCCCATGATATTCCCTTAGCAGGTCACCTGGGCCAGAACAAGACTTGGGACAGAATTGTCCCTCACTTTCACTGGCCCCACATGTCTGAAGACAGTAAGGAGTTTTGTCGCTCCTGTGTAACCTGCCAAGCCAGTGGCAAGGCAGGTGGCACTACAAAGGCCCCCTGATACCACTACCTGTGGTGGGGGTGCCCTTTGAAAGGGTAGGGATTGACATTGTTGGTCCCATGGATCCCCAAACAGCCTCTGGGCACAGGTTTATCCTGGTGGTAGTGGATCATGCCACCAGGTACCCAGAAGCTATTCCCCTCAGGACCACTACAGCACCTGTGGTGGCAAGGGCCCTCCTGGGAATTTTCTCAAGAGTGGGCTTTCCTAAGGAGGTAGTCTCAGACAGGGGTGCTAACTTCATGTCTGGGTACTTAAAAGCAATGTGGAAGGAGTGTGGAGTGACTTATAAGTTCACCACACCCTATCACCCACAATGCAATGGTTTAGTTGAGAGATTCAACAAAACCTTGAAGGGCATGATTAAAGGGCTCCCAGAAAAGCTTAGGCGTAGATGGGACATACTCTTGCCCTGCCTTTTATTCGCATATAGGGAGGTGCCTCAGAAGGGGGTTGGTTACAGCCCTTTTGAACTTCTGTTTGGCCACCCTGTGAGGGGTCCACTGTGCTTGGTGAAGGAAGGATGGGAGTTACCTCTCAAGCCCCCAAAGCAAGATATAGTGGACTATGTACTTGGTCTCCGCTCCAGGATGGCTGAGTACATGAAAAAGGCAACCAAAAACCTTGAGGCTAGCCAGGAACTTCAAAAGGCCTGGCATGACCAAAAGGCTGTTCTGACTGTTTACCAGCCAGGACAGAAGGTGTGGGTGTTGGAGCCAGTGGCCCCAGCAGCTCTCCAAGATAAATGGAGTGGACCCCACACTATTGTTGAGCAGAAGGGTGAGGTCACTTATTTAGTAGACCTAGGAACACCCAGGAGTCCCCACAGGGTTCTCCATGTCAACAGGTTAAAACCATATGTGGACAGGGCAGACATGGGCTTGCTCATGGCTACTGATGAAGGGCAGGAGGAAGAGAGTGACCCACTCCCTGACCTGCTCTCACAGAACCCTGACGATGGGTCAGTTGATGGTGTAGCCTTGGCAGGCAGCCTCACTACCCAGCAACAAACTGATTGCAGGCAAGTCCTCAATCAGTTTAGACATATGTTTTCACTGACACCCAGTCAGACCACCTGGTGCACTCATGAAGTAGACACTGGGGACAGTCTGCCTATTAAAAACAAGATTTATAGGCAACCTGACCATGTCAGGGACTGTATCAGGACTGAGGTCCAGAAAATGTTGGAATTGGGAGTTATTGAACCCTCAGATAGCCCTTGGGCTAGTCCAGTGGTCCTTGTACCAAAACCTCACACCAGTGGTGGAAAAAGAGAGATGAGGTTTTGTGTGGACTACAGGGGTCTCAATGCAGTCACTAGGACTGATGCCCATCCAATACCCAGGGCAGATGAGCTCATAGATACTTTGGCCTCTGCCAAATATCTCAGCACATTTGACCTAACAGCTGGCTACTGGAAGATCAGACTAGCTGATACTGCAAAGCCCAAAACAGCATTCTCAATCCCTAGTGGGCATTATCAATTTGTGGTAATGCCCTTTGGTCTGAAGAATGCACCTGCCACTTTCCAGAGGTTGGTGAATACAGTTCTCACAGGTCTGGAAGCCTATAGTGCAGCATATCTAGATGATATTGCTGTCTTTAGCTCCACCTGGGAGGATCACCTGGTCCACCTCAGGAATGATTTACAGGCCCTGCAAAGGCAGGCCTGACTATCAAGGCCACTAAGTGCCAGATAGGGCAGAGTCAGGTTGTGTACCTGGGCCACCTTGTGGGTGGAGGCCAGGTTCAACCTTTGCAGAGCAAGATCCAGACCATCATGGACTGGACTGCTCCCACTACCCAGACTCAGGTGAGAGCCTTCTTAGGCCTGACTGGGTACTATAGGAGATTTGTCAAGGGGTATGGATCAATAGTGACACCCCTGAATGACTTAACTTCTAAGAAAATGCCCAAAAAGGTTCAGTGGACAGTTAGCTGTCAAAAGGCATTTGATGACCTGAAGCAGGCCATGTGCACTGCTCCAATTCTGCAGAGTCCTGATTACTCCAAGAAGTTCATTGTTCAAACTGATGCATCTGAATTGGGGGTAGGGGCTGTACTGTCACAATTGAATGAAGAAGGTCAGGATCAGCCAGTAGCTTTCATTAGCAGAAGGCTGACCCCTAGAGAGAAACGTTGGTCAGCCATAGAGAGGAGGCCTTTGCTGTGGTCTGGGCTCTGAAGAAGTTGAGGCCATACTTGTTTGGTACACACTTCCGGGTTCAGACAGACCATAAGCCCCTCTTATGGCTAAAACAAATGAAGGGTGAAAACCCCAAACTGCTTAGGTGGTCCATTTCCCTACAGGGGATGGACTTTACAGTGGAACATAGGCCTGGGAGTAACCATGCGAATGCAGATGGACTCTCTAGGTATTTCCACTTAGAACATGAAGACTTAACTGGGCAAGGTTAGTTTAATGTCCCTACGTTTGGGGGGTTGTGTAGGAGAGTAGGATCTGCTTCACATGGGTACCCCCACTTTTGCTGATGCTTCACTGTTTTTCGACATTAGTCTGGCTGGGGCCCTGCTAATCAGAACCCCAGCCTAGCTGCTTCCTCTCTAAAATGGTTTCCATGTGCCTTAGGCACATCACTGATTGGGATCTGGAGTGCCCTTATAAGTCCCTAGTATATGGTATACTATGTACCAAGGGCATAGGTACCTCAGAGGCCTGCCAGGGGCTGCAGCATGTATTATGCCACCCCTGGAAGGCCATCCAAACTGACACCACAGGTCTGCTACTGCAGCCTGGGTAAGGTGGTGCATGCACCCCTTACTGTGATATATGTTACCTATATCACTAAATGCATACACACATATAAACCTATAAGTCACTCCTAAGGCAGGCCTTATCAATCCTAAAGGCAGAGTGCATGGTTCCTATGTGAGAGGGTGCCCCTGCATGAGCAGGGCCCCTCTGCAGCGTTCGGAGACCATCTCTGATGCTGTTTGTAGTGCAGCCTGACCATATACTCTTAAGCGCATTATATCCTCGCGGTAAAATGCTAACTTTGGAATGGCTGCACCTAAACATGTCGTGTTTGGTGTCAAACATCTTGGAATACTACCCCCCGCCAATCCTGGCGGCGGGGGTAGCATTCCACCCTTCTAGAGGGAAAGACATGTTAACTCTGACTAGTCCGGTAACTTCTTTCCAGAGCCCTGGCATCACAAAATGGATGCTGCTGCCACAGACACGAGTCTGGCCTCCTGCTGCTGGACGAAACTCCGGCAGGGGAGGCCTGGACAATAGGTTTCCTGTCCCAGGGAGGTGTGACCACCTCCCCAGACAGGATAATGTGTATTGGGGCTGGGCGGGAGCACTTTCGGGTGCTTTGAAGTCCTGCACTGGGGGCACATTTGGTGTCCCTGTGCATACCCCAGTTCAAACCGGATCAGGGGCTTGCAGCCCCTGCTTTGGTGCGAACTGGACAAAGGAAAGGGGTGTAGCCACCCCTCTGCCCTGACCCACCCATAGGTGGGGCCACAGAGTAGTCCAAACCCTATCTTTAGTATAAAGATAGGAACCCAGTCCTTAGGACTTTAGATTATCCCTGGACGAAACTCTGAAACTGAATCCTGGACCTTCGACGCTCTACTCACGATTAGAGGACAGAAGAATCTCCCTTGGGGTCAAGGAGTGACTCCCCTGCTTGGCAGGCACCAAAGAAGCATCTGTCTGGTTCGCATTTCTGAAGCTCCCGTCGGACGCCGAAGTCATCGCATCACCAGAGGTGGATTCTCAGACTTCCCCGAGGCTACCCTGAGTCCCCAGCAAAGCTGAGGCCCGTGGCTATCGTGGGTGACTTGAGACCGTGACCCCTGGACACCAAGTACATTTGCAAGTGCATCCTCTTCTGGGTCTCCCAAGAAGTCGTGCTTTGGGCTCCGAGTAGCCCTAGCCTCTAGCACCAACTGCACCGAAGATCACTGGCCCCCACTCCACGAGTGTCCTGTAAGCCAGATCCACGTGCGGCGTCACGAGGGTCCTTCGCAGTCGCTAGCCCGTTGGCTAGTAGCCCTTAACGAAGGCCAATTCTTTTCTAACTTGGCATCCTGGTTGCTCTAGGCCTGCCCTCACTTACCTTCGCTGGGTGAGTTCCACAGACCTTGCTGGTCTGCACCATCGACGATCTACATCTTCACCAAGACTTGCCGTTGCCAAGGCTTGTTGGGTCCATTCCGGTCGCCGACACCTCAGCACTCGACAGACATCGTGTACCAGCCCGAATCCTGCTCCTGGTCACCGACAACGCCTCCTGGACCTCGTGGCTGAAGAGTCAAGACGACCGTTAACGCACCTGAAGCACTCGACATTGGTGGGCATCTGTCCATCACCTTCCTGGTCACTGGCTAGTGACCCAGACTCTGTCCCCTCTGCTTTCAGGTTCTTCAGAACTCCGATCCACTCTTGGATCCACCCGGACACTTTTCTCTTGGTCGCCAGCAGCACTTTGCAGCAGATCGCCATTCGAATCGACGACGAAACCCGACCCCGAAAGGCACCTATGCACCCGGCTTCCCTGGGTGAGGTAACACGAGTACTCCGGTGCTCCCGTGGGTAGAGACTCTTCAAAGTCCTAGATCTCAAAGGGTTTGGTCCAAGTCCTCTTTTAAGTGTCCCTTTTCTCTAATTTCCCGATCACGACTTTCTCCATAGAAGTCAACGGCGTATCGCGGTTGTGTATTTACACTGCACGCGTCTCCCGTGGGTCCCCTGTGTCACTACCTTGGGTGGTTCCTTGTGGTCCAAGCACTTCTAGAGGCTCTAGGCCTAGTGTCTAGTTCAGTCGTGGTTCTTATACCACTTTATTGGTATATGGTTTGGTACGCCCCTAGGGCCCAAACGCGTATTTGTGCTATTACTGTGTTTAAATAACTTCTAACTTATGTACTTGAACTCTAGCCTCATAAAGAGACTAGAGGGGTGTGTTTAGCAATAAATACATATATTTTGAATATATACCTGGTGTGGTGCTCTTTCATTTGATCACTCAAGAGATTATAGACTGGTAAAACAAGCTGCTTTACATTCCTTCAAGACTTAGCCTGAAGGCTGCTCTCCATAGCTACCACTAGGATAGCTTTCAATAAGGTTGTCTTTAACCTATCTCCAATAAGGGGTTGTTTGGACTGGTGCAAGGTGCCCACTATAATTAGTGGACAGCATATACCAGGCCAACTTCTCACAAGTTGAAGATAGAAGAGGCCACTAGTTACTCAACTCCCGATGTATCTGCTCAGTAAAGAGGGGTGTGTTCAACTGTTCACAAGTTGCAACAGTATACCCTTGCAGTGAGTATATAATTAATTGCCAATAGGCAAGCAAGATGATTTACCACCACCCGCCACTGCTGCTGGCTCACCCCCTACCGCTGCCACATCTGCTAATTGGCGGACACCGCTGTCACCGCTGGCCCTGGCACTGGTGGTCAGTGCAGCTAGAACAAACATTATACATTTTTTAGATGCCAGATACTCCTCGCCCTATTTATTTATTTTATATAGCAAAATTAAAAATACACCACACACATCACTATAATTCAGATAAAAACAGTATCTCCTATTGGAAATATCAGGTTGGGCATTTTGTTGGTGGCAATTTTTGAAAAGCCTCAAGACAAACTATAAAGGACTGGAGTGGTTAGAGCTATTGATGAACCTGAGTTTTTTAAAAAGAAATAAGAGTGGAAAACCGGACATATGGTCTTGGTTGGCCAATGCAATGGGGCTGTCCTCCTCATACTTCCTTCCAGCCATGGTGCATGGTAACCAGTTCACCAACTGCTGCTAATAATACTAGTCCTAGCTAAGAAGAAGAAGACACAACTTTGGGGTGTGCAAATTGACCATGGCCACTCTCTCATTTTACTGATTGAGCATGAGAAAGTAAAAGAAAGCCTTCTCATCTCAACAAACATACATAGAATACCTTACTTGGGGATGCAATCTGCATGGCAGAGTAGTAGTACTAGTAGTACCTGACCATGACAAATGGGTTCTCTGAGTCTTACAGTACCACCACTAGGCAGTCCATAAAATATATAAGGGGAGAGGGAAAGCTGACTCACAAAGCAGAAGAAAGGAAGCTACGGACAGACTAGTACAGAAGAGACAGCTTGAAGTAAAGGACAGACACTAGGAATATAGAAAATAAGTAAATAGGATAATGCAGGGATAACAAGAATTTAGAAACTGATAGATCGAAGAGGATTTGGGAAAAAATTAGGAAACGGGTAGAAATTTAAAATTTAAAATAAGGAGCGGTAAAAATTAGGGAATTATATATTAATATTAACAACAGGAGGACTTACTGGGGCCAGCAGAGCCATTGGCCGAGGAACGTCTTCGGACTGGAGGGCGCCTCCAGCTCCCTTACCTGCCTCACACCTCTTCTTGCCCCTGGATGCTGATGTAAGACATAAAGACAAAAAAAGATTGGTGGCAAATAAATAATCAGATTTCTCCAAAAAGATTTTTTGGCAGGAAAAGGCAACCGCAATAACATTGAACTTTCCTAAATCAGATCGACTAGTAGTAGATTAGTATTTCGGACCATCCTGTCCTAGTCCAAATTTCCTAAACCTACCTAGCCCACCTATTTCAAACATTTTGGAATTACTAATAAACTGCAATGAATGATGTCTGATTCTAGGTTCTTTCATCTCATTCACAATCATTCTCAACCCCCTTTGACAGGCCAATTCACAAAGTCTGCATTTTGTCTTTAAATGCATAGATGGATGCATGCATACACCAAATTGGTTGTTTGCTTGTCACTGTACGAGCAACAAAAAAGGTTTTAAGAACTGAAGTGAGCGGATTCACGCCGCTAAATTACTAATACTAACTACCACTATCTTAGTGACAGGACAAAGGAGCCTCTGCCTTACTTAAGTTCTTACATGTACAGCCCAAGTGGGCACAAACAAGCACAATTAGGTAGTGCTGAGCACCTGTCTAGAATAACGATCACATAATATTATATTTGTAAACTTAACTTACCTGCATGTGAGCGGCATGCTTGCTATTTGGGAAAAAAATATTAGCAATAACATAGAGCACACAAGTAATAATAATATTAATAATTAGCTACTCACTGAGCCCCGTGACCTCAACCCCTAGCAGGTCTAGCAGATCCTGCTCTCAGTCCAGGATGTCGAACCACCGGTGCGTCAGCTGATTATGGGTGCGCCGGACCCTAGAGCAGCGATACACTGCCCAGCGCACCTTTGCCCAGTGCTGCTGGTGCTTCTGGAGTCTGTACCCAGACCCAGGCCTGTCGCCTGCTGCCGGGGTGGAGAGGAGGTGGCACTGGACATAAAAAACCAGTGCTGCCACCTCCACCTCAGAAAACAAGGCCCTGGACTGCACCCCTTCCGCAAGGAAGGTAGCTCCTTGTTGCCGCCTTTTTTGGCGGTACCCTTATCTGCCATGATGCTGGGGGGGGCAGAAGACAGAAAATGCAGAAAGTATAGAAACATGAATAGGAGGGAAGGAAGTAAAAAAATTAGGAAGGAAGTAAAGAGAAAATATAAAGTACAAAACTCACCAAAAACACACAAAAAAGTAGAACAAAATGCAAAATACACAAAGACAAAGGGTAAGATAATATATAAAAAAAGATTGGAAAAAAGTTTTAGAAAGCAAGTATTGCAAAGATTGAATAAGGATCAAAAAGTAGGCACCAGCATCATAAACAGAGTAAGAAACAAGATGGTTGAGCCCATGCATGACCACATGGTGCGCTTCGCACAATATTTCTACCCAAAAATGAAATTTGTGATGCCGTACGGCAGAAACGTCACGGGAACGGATGGGTCAATGAACTCTAGCCGCTTGCGGTACTCCGTGTAGCACGGCGGAGTTTTTTTGTGAGTTTGCGGGGTTCCGCACAGCACTGCTACGCGAACTCTGCCCACTGAACACAATAGAGACTGCTCTTTCTGATCCAACCTCTCTTTTTGGTGATGAATGTGCATAGTAGGGTATACATACAGAGTACCATCTCTGTTGAGAACTGTGTCTTGGTTGATTGGTGTGGATAGTTGAATGTGCGGACACAGTCACCTCTCCCTCAGACCTTTCCTCATGGAGACAAGCATGCATAGTAGGGTGTGCACAGGGGCAGACCTCTCTGCTGAAAACTTATCTCCAGAGTAACAAGCATATATAGTAACATATTCAAAAGAACTGCCCTCTCTACTATTACATTTCCACCAGCTGATAGCAGTGCTTAGTAAAGTTTGAGGATGTACTGGCCTCTGTGCCAAAACCTCTTTCTTGTATAAGAGGTCTGTATACTACAGTGTGGACAAGGACTGATCTCTCTACTGAGACTCCACTGTTGCACTACAAGTCACCATAGTTGGGTATTCAAATAATTGGCTTTTCCATTAAGAAGTCTGTGTAGCATAAAACATGTGCATAGTACTGTATAGCTATATATAAACACAGGAGCTCTTATGCACTCCCTGAAGATGGAACTGCCAGTTTTAGTCAACATTACAATATTGTAATAAAATTAAAATCTATAACAACTATTAAGCAAACGAAACAGTAGTTACTTTAAACTTTTTATTACAAAAACAATTCAACAACATTACAAACATACAACAACAACAAAGGCATTAATAAACTATTGCAACTATGAAAGAAACAAAACAACAAACTTTACTAGTTTATGATATCTTCATCACACTATGATGAGCAGCCTGGGGTAGTTGCACCACCGCAGCCTGGCAAAGAGTCTTTGGTATGCCTTTTTTTGTTTTAAGGCCAGCTAGCAAAAAAGTCTCAGCAAAGTTTCTCATGCGTACAGTTTTTTAAAAGGAGTTCTCAAAGGCTAGCTTGGGCAGAATTAGCTTGTGCTGCTGAATTGCAGAACGCTTCCTGTGCTTCCTCATCTTTTCAACCTGGATACACTGTGACTGCTCAAGCACTCACTGCTGAGCAAGACAATAATCCTGCTTGTCTTAACAAGGCTCTTTTTTGCTGCTTATGTAAGCAGATAATTATTTCCTCAGACACAAGTAGACCTACAGAGCACAAGCTTGTGCAAGATCACAAATGTCCCCCTAGGCATTACATTATCATTTCTCCAATTAATAGTTTTTTTCCTCACTTTCCACAGAATTATTTCATGCTTTTTCAAAAGTGAACAAGACTTTGTTTTCTCCTGGCCTGTCACCTGCTGCTGGGGTGGAGAGGAGGTGGCACTGGACATATGTTCTCAAGTGGTAGTTTTCTTGTTCACAGTTCTCTTTTCCATTTTCCTACTACAAAAAGAGAAAATAACCAAATATTTTAAATTTACATAGTAGTCAATAAATGATAACAGTTAGTGTTCACTATATTCTTTAAACTTTTCTACATCTTTCACCCACAATCACATATTTACATCTAGTGTCCCGCTAACTTGTTATTCTTTTCATCCTCACCCAGTGCATTTTTTCACAAATAAATTAAAACATGACATCAAACTTGATTTCATATAGGTTTATAAAGTAACACATTCCTCTTGAGACACCTTTGCTAACACTGACCACGATGTTTCAATCTATTTAAAAATAGCAATATCAGCACTCAAACACCTCAGAGGGCTAAAGTATATGCACAGTGAGGTTCATAAAACACTAGGGCTTGTATTGACACATTCCATATTCTTTGTTTTATAGTTTAAGAAATGCTGCTTCCTATACTTACAACTAAATACAGTTTGAACACTTCATTTTTTAACACAATCTGCAAAACTTGCTGATATCTCTCTACATTCTAATGTCAACCTCTCAAAAAATACATTGAGAAATCTACACCTCTACAAACAGCTTTTCACTGAGGAAATCCTTGTGTAGAACACGTTTATCAACATTAGTGCACTTACTGACACTTCTCAACAAACTTCATAAAGTATGCTATTAATACCTGAACTTGGAGCACAACTCAAAGAGACTTTTTTCTCCTCTAAAGGACCAAGGGCAATCTGAGCTATCTCTGGTTCTGCACCCAATCACATCACAGCATTTCTTCGATCATGTAAGTAGAAACGTTGACCATTTCTACTTCTCCCTGTAAGATCTCGCAAGACTCTCGTGGGATCGTAAAACTCATCGTGGCAGGCCCAGTGGTTACCAGAGTGGTTACCAGAGTGGTGGAGAAAGGGGGCGTGGACACTGAAAACCTCTGAGCAATCCTGCTATGTGGGACTTACTGGAGGTAACAGGAGGGGTAGTTGGCCCCCAAGGACCCTCTGGAGCTAAGGGGACTTCATCCCTCTACTAGTAGTGCGCCAGGAGGCGCATTTGCTTAGTGGTGAAGAAAGGGAGCATGGACTCTGACAACCTCTCAGCAATCCTTCTATGTGGAATTTACTGGAGGTAACAGGAGGGGTAGTTGGTCCCCAAGGACGTCCTTGGCCAAAGCCACATCGCGGAGGCCTACAGGGGATGGAGGCCATGCTAGCGGCCCCCAGAGTCACTTACAGACAGCCTTTTCATGGGAGTCGGACCGCCATGAAAAGGCTGTTGGAAACTGACATCCTAATCCTTATGGCGGTGCCTCCATAGGCACCACCTTCATTGTAGGGATTAGGCTCAGACCGCCGCCCCAATGGGGTCATTGAGCCTGTTGGAGGTGGTGTTCTTTCCTCCTATCCGCTACGCTCTAACCGCCGGCATCATAATCCGGCGGTCAGACCACTGCCCTAGGTGCCCGACATCATAATTAGGCCCTTTGTAAGGACCTGCGTAACTTTTGTTATTTTCTTGTTTCAGCCTTTGATTTGATTATTTTTTTTTGTTGATAAATATAAGGGTATTGTATATTTTCAGTGTTTACATTTATATATGATGTACTTCTACAGAAAAGCACCATAATGACAACTGATTTATTTTGCTCTTTAGAAAACCCCCTGAAATAAACATATATTAGAACAAATGAAATAATTGTTTTGAATAGTTACAGCATGCTCTAAGTTGGCCTACATTATCTGCCATCTGAATTTATAATGTTTCAGGATAATGTTTGGCTTTTTAAAACACTGGTTTTGCAGTGGCATCAGTGTACTGAAATTGTTTACCATAATTTAATAAAGGGTAATCAAATGTAGTTCATAATTTCACTTTTTAAATTATTTTGAGAACTATTTAGAGTGTAAACAATATAATCAAACATATTGCATCAAAATATATGGCTAAAAATAATGTGAAATATGCTATGTAGAAGAAAATTAAATGCATTTAAAATTAAAACAATTTTTGACAAATCAAATAGAGGGAATTTAGGAAAATGTGGAGCAAAAATGAATTCACAATAACCTCAGCAATATGAATTTCCTACAACATCAATTATTATAAAGAAATGGGAATAAATGTAGAGAAATTAACTATATCAATGAAAATAAAAGAACGTTAGTACTTAGCCGACAAACAGTGCATTTTTAGAAATAAATTTAAGAAATCAATCACTTTAATACGTATGAAAAGATCAGGAAACAGATAAACATAAATGAATTATGCTGCATATTTGCAGGTCACATTGTTGACCATAGACCAATTTGGAACAAAAAGTAACACAAAATACATTACAATCAAAACAATAATCATTGTCCTTAACATTGCTGCCGAGCAAAATGAACTGTGGCCAACTATTACTCCTTTCCTCATAATCCTGATTGAATCACCCTTTGAACCCAATGAGCAATAAAACTACCATGAGCATTTAGTGGGAAGCTGGATTATAAACAAAACTCCACCTACACTAACCCCATGTGTTGCATTCAGCTACCAAAATTGTATCCAGCACCATTATGACCTTATTTAAGGATGGTTTTACAAAATGGTTTGAAAGTGACTGATTGAAACAATTATGAATACAAGAAAGAGAAAAGCAAAATTTACAGGTTGACAAAAAGCTATGTAGCTTGTGAATGAAAAAGCACATTAATAAATACAAAATAAATATGAGAAATTGTACAATGCATAGTGCATTGTGGATGGACAGGCATGTGTCTATATAAAGATATAGACATGTACCTGTCAAATTGGACCTCTTTGCCTCAATGATGATCAAGTATGTATGTATGTATGTATGTATGTATGTATGTATGTGGTAGTTCAATAGCGCAAATCTAGCCAAAAGGCAGTGGAGAGCAGTCCAGGGTCAAACCCAAGCAAAAGTTCAGAGGTTGCTGGTCTGTGGATTGTTAATGCATTGTGATGTAGTATTTTTTAAAGAGGTGAGTCTCAGTGTTTAATATGTAAAAATGTAAGTGCCAGGGCTACTGCAGCCTGCACCACTCATTGCCCCTGCAAGCTCTGCCAATGACAAAACCAACACAACTACTAACCATCACACTTCTACGAGTGTGACAATTCACACTATTCAAGGCCACCCAATGCTATAATAATGGGTTGAGCGGTAGGTGTTCTTCATCATTTTTAATGTATATTGACTTATTAAACACTGTTGTGGAGCTCATCTCAAAATTGGATAGGGAGTGCCATCACGTGGTGGACTGTCACTAGAGCCGGTGCTAACAATTAAGTTCCGGTGCCGGGCAAATTAAGCACTGGTGTGTCTTCAATTCTTCCTAAACTGGAGCAATGTTTGGGCATTCCTGATGAATTCAGGAATGTTGTTATAGATTCTGGGTGCATGGTTTGAAAAAGCATGATACCTTGTTTTTGTTTTCCTTTTCTTAGGGAGTGATTTAGAATTTGGCTGACAGGAATTTCATCCCAAATGCAACAGACTACTTTATTGGCCAAACTCTCACTCCACCTGACTCCTTTAGAGACAGGCAAACCACAAGCTTTCTGTTGGCCCAGCTTCCGTTGGCTTAATCGGCAGAAACCTTACTCAAACTGTCCGATGTCATAATGACCATCAGAGTAAAACCATCACACCACCAGCTTTATTTAAAGCAGGTGAGGTAATTGTTCTTCTGTCTATCACCAGCAAAAAGCCAGCTGTGTTTTTATGTTTTTCATAAAAAGATTCACACTTTGTGAGTTTCGTCTGAAAAATAAAAAAAAGTTAAAAGTCAAAAACAATGACGGCTATTCACAAACTTTTATGTACCTTGAAGGGAAACTACTGATGGTGGTTCCTTTCCAGATACAAAGATAACCATTGGGCCAGCAGTCTTCTCTACAATTGACAGACGAAGTAGTATCAGAAAGGTGGACTTAATGTCTCTCACAATCCCAAAGGATGCTGCAATAACTTAGGACCGTAGTTTGCAGTTTGATGGTTCCGTTACTCTGGTGTGGCGAGACCCACCAGACATGGTGAGCTTCTCTACAAGCTAAGCAGGGGTGCTTGTCATTATGACTTTTTATATGAAACAGCTGTTTTGAAGACAGTGCAAGCCGGCACAAGAATCCAATGGAGTTCCATCAGGATGGGGTAATGTAATCGTATTTCTTCAGGCCCTGGAGGATTCATGTAGGATGCCCTTAAGGGGTGCCAGTGTGGAGTCCTATTCTAATCTATACCTCTACTACCTACCATTTCACTTCCACATTATGAAAAGTAAAATTTGAACTTGACATCTGTAAAAATGCAGAGAAGCTGATGGGTTTTTCTTCACCAATATTTAGTAGACCTTTGGAAAAAAAAAGATGAAGGAAAACATTTCACCTATTTGCAACAACAGCTTTGAGAACTTGTAACAGTATTAAGGTTGCAGGAATTCATTGATAACATTTGAGAGCAAACTCTGCAGAGAAACATGCAGAAGGACAGCCCCACAGCATTCCAAATGGAACCACTACAGTAAATACATTGACTATGTTGGATGCAAAATGGGGGATACAAGAGTTGATAAGAAGAAGTTGGTGGGGGAAAGGTGTGTGACACAGCTGCAATACTAGAACACAATTAATGCAAAAACATAAAGATGCACACATTTGCTAACCTAGTTAGCTTTAGTTACACTCTCCATTGGAGCTTATGCTATCTAACAAGTACCAGTAGGGAGGTAGTGCCATCAGCCACTAACTTTCTCTTTTGATCTATTTTGGGACATACAGACTCTAATGGAGATGGCAAAGACTAAATCTAATAATAATTGTGTTGGGATAGAAAAGTCCTCTTTATGGTAAAGGACGGGCACCCCTGACCCGAATGCCCCACTGTACTTATCTCTGGATCCCTAATGTTGATTTTTGTGTCATACTTTAAAAAACAAAATGCTGGGGGATAAATTATATTAGTACACTTTTGCCACAGTGAAATCATTATTTTTTGACAATGGGATCTTAGACTAAATCATTTTATACTATTTGCAGCCCAAGTATTGCAGGGTTATTTGGGCATACCCCTACTTAGTTTTTCAATGATTTTTTTGTCATAGGCAAACACAGATCAGTCGTGTGTGCATGACATATGGCTGTCTCACGGATTGCGGTCTTGTTGGACTGGTTGTGGCAAAGCACTACTCTCACAGTGGTGAAAGGCTACTGCTTTCATCAGGAGTTAAGCAGCATGAGTGCAGTGGTGGCAGCATACCATGTGATCAGTAGGAATAAACAGGCCTTTTTAGGTTGAGCATTCGAGACCTCTTGTATATACTTTAGTATATACTTATATGTGTATGTACTTTGTGGGCTCTGGAGATCAGCCCTAGGACTTGTATGCTTCTGCTTAGGGACTTTTTCTGAACAACTGCCTACATTTAACTGTCTTGATAGAAAACGACCAGTAGAGGTCAGTAAAATACCAGAATTGCTTTCTGCTTGTTTAACTGCCTCGATTTAACTGTCTTGATAAAAAACGACCAGTAGAGGTCAGTAAAATGCCAGAATTGCTTTCTGCTGAGGGACTTTATTTTTTTTATTTTTCTGGCAACTGCCTCTATTTAACTTTCTTGATAGAAAACGACCAGCAGAGGTAAGTAAAATTCCAGAATCACTTTAGCATGCTCTAGATTCCAGTCCATAGAAATTGTCTTCCACGAGCACCCGTAGACAATAATATTTTTTTCAAATCTTGTATTTTCAGTGATATGACCACCGAAGGCCCTGATTTTATATTAAAAACAGAGCTTTGGACTATACCATTTCCCGCTGAAAGGCAATATTTCTCTCCATGTGTTCCCATACCTGGCGTGTCAAGCAGTTTGTTGCTTACTTTCCCTCCATGTTAAAGAACAGTAGATGTTTCAGCACCCAGGCTAATGTGCTGCATAGCTAAATACACATAAGGTCCCAAAGGCGCGACCGATTGCATTGCAAATGCTTGTTTAACCTGTGTCACTGGAGTGAGGGCTACAGGTTAACTCATTTTTAAAGTTCTGATGCAGTGTGTTTGACTCACCCTTGGCCTACATTTGTTTGCTGTGAAGTGCTGCCCAGCATATGAGTGGTGTATCTGTGCTGGGTGTATTTGTGCCTGGGAAGCGTACAATACAGATATAAAGTGACTCTGAGCAGTGTGTGCTTGGTGAGGGCATGTGCTGGATGTTACCAATAGTGAATGGTGAATAACAACTATCGTTAACTCGAGGAGGGGATGGGACAGGAAATTGCAAAACAAACACTAGTGTCCCAACCTAAAGGGGTGACTGTGCAATAGTTTGGGAATGTCGTATTTCTCCTTTATTTTGGTAGTTGTAAAAAATAAAACACTTCCTTTTTCCATAAAAGTGAGTATTTGGCTTAAAAACGATTTATAGATGTTGCTATACGCATTTTGAGTTCTTAGCCTGTGTTTACTTCCCTGTATCCACCCCTTCCCGAAGCAGGCTGTGATTGCTTGACCCACGTATACTTTGAGTCAAGTGCAGAAGGGGTTCTTGGCCCAGTTACTCAGAATCCATGGTAAGACAGGAGTAAAAGGCCTCTTCCCCCCATGCTTGGGCCAATAACCCCTGCTTGCCCAGTGGCCCTCTGATAAGGGTTCTGACATATTGCATTTTAATCAGGGCTACAGTTCTGAAGGGTACAAAAACATCTATTTTCTTGTCTAACCACCTTTGGACATGTGCACATTATACATTTTAATACTTAATTCCGTACTAGTTTAATTTTATATAGCACTGGCTTGTCACTAATTCCGACTTCATAGAGCGTAGGATTCCAGGACACAGGGCTTCTTTCATTTCTCCTTAAGATTGAGATTAAAATGCTGATAGATCACTGGAGGTCTAGAGTCCTGAGAATTCATCACATGGCAGTGTTAGTCAAAAACTTTAGATACAAAGGATCCAACCACAAACAAAAGCACACATAAAATCCATTACAAAACATAGAAGAATAAATCCATTTTCTAAACATAATACAATGTAAATAAATGTCATAGTTGGTCAAAGTGTGTAGAATCATCCAATACAATGAAATAGCAACTTTATTAATTACTAACTAATAACCAGACCTGAAGTTAACATGATCAAAAAAAACAAATCAGGCTTATAGAATGATTGCACTACAAACATGCCCAGCACTATCATTTAAAAAACACCAGTTAATTATATCATCTCATCTAAAGATCTGTTGCAGAGATCAACAGATATCTTAAGATAGGAACAATATGTGCTGACGTCAGTTTTACAAATTCTACATGTATCTATGTATTTGCGAACACCAGTATTTCTCCAGGATAAGTAGCGGCCACTTACAATGCTGAAATTGACACTTATGTCAAAAAGAAAAAATACACATGGGATTCTACGGTCCCAGAACAATAATATAATTCATCAGAATTACCACCTTATAGACCTCATGATTGAGTAAAGTAATACAATGGTAGAAGGCCAAGTGGAAAATCTAAAACACGCAGACTTAGCCAACTGAGTCTTGACCATATCAATATAGTGTTAAAAAAGATGTAAATTTAGTAGGCAGAAAGTTGTCAGTTAATTTGCTCAACTGTAAATTTCTAAATGTTTTCGTATGTACTCAATTCCATTAAGTTGACTTTATAACTATAATTGTTCTAGAGGCAACATTTGAAGATGTAGACCAAAGATGTCACAGGCCTAAGGTCAGCTGAGATTTGTGTACATTCTGGAGTCACTGTTTGTTGCCAGATACTTAGAACATCATACAAGGCATGAGTATGAATGTGTTATTTCTAAAGTGCAAATCAAGCCAACAGGCATCTGAGCTCTGTACAGGGTATAAGAACTCTGCTTGTGGATAGACCATAATTGATCCAGATACAAAAGAGGTCCTAGACGACCGAAAGGCTCACTATTTTGAAGGTTTAATTCCAGATATTAAGGGATGGTAGGTAAACAACTGTTTTTACAGAATTCCGAAAATCTATTTAATACGTTTGAAGGCCCAAGGGTGTGTGTGATAAAATGAGAGAGAAAAGTGCAAACAACAATGTAAATATCTTGTTACTGTCTAATTTGGGTGTATCATTAATATAGTTTACGACCAGGTTCATTTACTATGTAGATAGGAATGAAGTCAGGACACAGTTGTGGCAAACGTCTTTGCTGATGGGAAAATATCTTATTGTCCCATCACCAAGGCCAATTCTAATTTCAATAAAATTACATTTCTGTCTGATGGAATTGACAAATTTAGGATATACCTAATAAGGTCATGAGGGACATTGTCGAAAGCAGATCTTAACGCTACAAACCCAACCTATAAGGACTATTGCCTGCTTGTTACTTATTTCTACACCATAGGTAGATTCTGAGAACCTGATTCACTGTGCTCATTTTCTTCCTAGATGATAATGGATGTTATAATCTGTGGCCCAGTCTTAAATTTTCGCCAGATTGAGTTAGTACACTATTAATAAGACTAATGGTACCATAAATCCCTGGCTGGTCCCTGCTGCATTTCTTGTGCATTTCCATTATCTCAGTCAAGTTTGAGGGACAAGTTCCCCTTTAAAAATTGCATTTGCTTAAAACAGCATAGATGGCCTCCAAATAGCTAAATCAGATCTGTACAGATTGATAGGTATTCTGTCAAGACCTGGTACCCTGCCACTCTTTTGGCTCTGAATAGCATTATGAACCTTCTCCAAGATAAAGAAGGCTTGGAAGAAATCATCAGTTGGGGGGTATGTATATACAGTACGGATTATTCATAGCATTTGACAATGTCTGACTTAGTTTATTAACATATAAATGTTGATACAATGTATCCTCTGTAATGTGAACATCTGGTTTGCAAACAATTTCCCTGTAACCACGAGTGACTAAATGGCAGAAGGTGCTGACATTTTTGCCAGCTTCCATCTTATCTGACAGCAGGTTCTGAAATCATTCTGATTTTTACTACAATCTCTTCAATAAGTGATCACAAAAGTCCAGGGTCGCTTTAATAGCCATCAATAACTCTGTAGTGTCATGAGATCCTGTAGTTAAACATGCCCCTCTCTTGAATGGGGGTGGCAGTAGTTACGTCTCAGCACAGGGCAAAGATTTTATTGAAATGGGAAATATTCAAAAATCTTAAATGACAGCGGATGTGGTTGGTTCCTCAAATGAAGGCTAAATAAAGGTAGTCCAGAGGTTGGATCTATGAACAACAATGCTTCTGGAAGCCAGTGGCTTCAAGGGGGTTGGACAGGCACATGTTCTCTGTGAAGTTAACTAGGGCCTAATGAGAAGTTTATGGGTTTGTCTGATGGTGTAAGGGTTGCATTTCAATATGTGGAATGATGGAGATAACTGGGTAGAACTGAAAACGAGGGCACAATCGGGTTAGGTGAATGGACTAGAGGGACATCTGGGCACAAAAGTGTGCCTATATTGTAATTAAAGAGTTTGAGACAATTTAAGGCGACCATCGTTGAGGACTGTAGGGAGGTGACCTAGAGATGGAATTCTCCCTGTATAAATGTTATTGTGTATAGTTAAAAAGGCTGAAGAGCTGAACGACCCGTTTTTGCATGTGCAAACGGGTTTGCGACCCGTTTGCGCATGCAAAAACCTACAGGGCCATGTACAAAGCCTATAAAGCGAGTCGCAATTTATTTGCAACTCGCTAAATAGGTTTTGTGACTCGCTATCAGGAAGGGGCGTTCCCTTCCTAATAGTGACTGCAAAGCCATGTATAAATGTTTTGCGAACGCAATTGCGGTCGCAAAACACTCGCAAATTACCGCCCTCTTCAAGAGGGTGGTAATGGAGTCGCAAATGGGAAGGGGTGCCCAGGGGACCCCTTCCCCTTTGTGACTGGCTCCAAAAATATTTTTTAAGGGCAGGCAGTGGTCCCAGGGACCACTACCTGCCTTTAAAAAATAAAACGAAAACGTTTCATTTTTAAAAAAAAAATGCATCCCGTTTTCCTTTAAGGCCATGGAAACAGAGCAAAAGACATTGGCTGTGGAGGAGAGTATTACCTTGGAGTGCTTGGCTCCTGATAGGAGCCTTAATGAGCTCGACATCAAGGCCAGACAGGCATAGTCCAGGAGTGATGGAGGCAGCATTTCCTTTGTGCACTCTTGAGACAAGAGGGTCCACGTTCCAAAAGGTCTGGTGCCTGATTTTGCTGTGGGAGACAATATTGATATGTGGTTTGAGGCTTATGAGATTGCCCTGCAGATGCACAAAATCCCTGAGGGTATTGGGGGCTAGTCTGTGAAAGCATACCCCTAGCGAAGGTAGGGACACTGAAGGAAGTGGCCCGATTTAGGTCACTCGGGTCACTAGTGACCACCTCTCAGCCTTCCATACAAATGAAGAGTCGTCAGACAGTAGAGAATACAAACCAAGAATTGTTTATTCAAAGTACACTCAGAGCGGAGCCCAGTCACTAGGAGTGCTGCAGAGGGACTGAAATTGACAAGCATAAAGATACATTATGTACTTTTTGCAACTGGGTTAGAACACGCCCATAGGGGAATTTTCCAGGCTGGTGCTGCAAGTAATAGAATACAAGGTAAAAAAAACTTTCCCAGTGCTCATATCTCATGCAAACTTTCAAAGTCCAAGGCCACTCCAGTCGGTCCCGTCACCAGACAAGGGGGAGAAGGCCTGTATCTAGTGAGAAAGGAATGCGCTATCAGAACAGTCTTATTCATTAGTGAAGCAAAACCCAACCTTGGGGAAGCGAAACTTAGCAGAAGCCTTTTCTCAGAAACAGCAAAGGATTAGTTTCGATCATGAGTCAAAATGGCGCCTAAATAGAAAATGGTGCAGCGAATGCTAACTTACATAGAATAATGTGCAAGCAGAAACTTTTTTAGTCTAACAGACCCTCCTTTCAGCATGAGCTAAAACATTTTCGAACAGGAACAAGGAGAGCAGAAAATCAGGAAAATAAGAGACCATAAACACTAATAACAGTAAATCCTTATGAGCATTCCATGTTCTCAGTATCAGGAAGGGAGACTGTAAGGAGGGAAGAAGTCTCGAAAATGCCCTCATCTATCTGCATGAGGTCATCTATCTCCTTCTGCACCATGATTGCAGCATTGGTATCATGAATCGATATTTTTCTTTTAGGAGTGAGAAGAGTAGTACAATAAGAGCAATAGAAGGGGAGACACTGAATAAGGGCACAACAAAACACCAATATCACAATCAAATAGATCACTTTTTCAAGAATCAAACCCCAACCACCAAAAAGAGACCAACTCCTATTTTAACTTTCCATTCCTTTGACGTTCTCAAGGATGTCTAATATGTGCTTAGTTATATTCTTTTCCATATTTTTGATCCCGACTACACACTGGTCGCCCACTACCGCGCATACATCACCACTCTTGGCTAGAATAAAATCCACTGCGTATCTAGTTTGCTCAGAATATATTCGCATATTTTCCAACTGAGTGGTGATGTCACGTAAAGAAGCCACTGTAGTGTTGGATAATATTTGCAACTTGCACCCAAAATATTCTCTGGCTTTCTCACCTCGGGCCATAGAGGTACCACCCAAAGTGAAAATAGAAGAAAGGATGTACCCAAAAGTGATCCCATTACTATAGTTATTGACCTCTATATCAGTCACTCCTTCACAGAATTCTTTGGTCAAAGTCCTCTTAACCCAACAAATATTAGGCTTTGCATATTTACAAGGCACACTTAAGGGCAACACCATCCCGAGAGCAACATCATCGGTACCATTATGAACATTAGAATAACTACCGTTAGACAGAAAATAAAACCCTGGATGTGCATAAAACGGTCCTTCATAATCTACTGCGGCATATCTGGTGTTCATTCCGAAGGTACTTGAATCTTTATCACTCAACAGAGGTATTGTATTTTTGTACAGCACTATCTCAGAACAATTCATATACAAAGAAGTGTCCGTACTGTTCACATTGGGGCAACAAGCAGGATAATAACCAGCATCCCTAGTAACTATCAGTTCCTTACAGTGCCAACCCACGAACGTGACATTCTGTTCTTCCATGTAAAAATTATCAAAATATGTGTTGTTATCACAGCCTGGATAACCCATTGCCCGTGGCTTTCTATAATATAAACAAGGACCTGGATAGCCAAAACCAAAAACTCCTTTCACTTCAGTAAATTTCTCTAGACGAGTGTAGGTATAATTCACAAGAGATAATGGGTGTGCAGTCCATAAACTAGTGACAGACTCAGTGGAGTAGCAAGTGGTCCCTTCTCCAAAGAATCTCTTGTGCGTGTCTAGAGACACATTGCTCGGGCTGTTCTTTTCTTTCTTGGCGGGGAAAGAATTTTAACCTTGGTATGTAAAGACACATCTTGATCATTTTCCAAAACCCATGACACCCCACACAATATTATCAGCAATAAAATCACAAGAGCAACACACATTATTTTCTTCTTGGGGGTCCACATCACATTATGCGGGGCAGCAAGAATCACTGGCTGCTCTTCTTCAGCAACCAGCCTACCAAAGGGATGCATAACAAATGATGAAATGGGGGTGAAATGCAACGGAAATATACAAGTTCCCAGTGTCCGTTAGAGCCTCACTGGTACAGGCTCCTATTGTCCATCAATGCGTTGGCGCTCTTGAGCACCGGCGGTGGAGCTTGCTCTGTCCTAAGCTCGTATCCCACATCGATCGCGATGGTATACCTCCACGGTATACTTTGGTCTGCCCTATCTAGTGGTCAAAGCAAATAACTAAAATAAGCAGAAATCCTTCACCAAGCTCAATAGATCTCTGTTGGTACTATAACTCAGTACAACCTATCTTACGCAGTCCATCCCTAATCTCTTTTCTCCGTGGATGCACTTTCCCTCAGCCGAGGGCACAAATTGTACCTGGTAGATCCAGGCACTGTAGGATCAGTGAACAACGGCTCTTGAATAGCTTGTGTTTCTGGAGGAACAGCTGCATTTAACACATCTTCATTCTCCTTATCTGTTTGAGTCCAAGTAAGTTGGGCATCGCTAAAGGGAACAAACCGAGGCACTTGTTCGAACTCAGAGTCCCCACTGCTGTCCCAGACCCACTGGTCGTAGGGTAAGGGCAGAGGCACCCTCTTGCAATGGGTAGCGTGCACCCAGTTCTTACGGCCAGCGACTTTTACAGCGGTGCGCATCACCAATAGGACTTGCTCCGGCCCCTTCCACCGCAGCTACAAACTTTTCTTTCGCTGAAAATTCTTCAATAATACATAATCGCCGGGCTGGATATCATGGCTGGACCCCTCTGGTGTGGACGGCAGAAATTCGTGGACCTGTTGGTGAATAAAACGTAAACTTTTGGGGTGAACTGGCCAAGATAATCAATCAACACAGGGTACTCAATGTCTGAGAACCTACGAGGACGTGGGATGCCCCAAACATTTGCTGGGCGTCCAAACACGACCTCATACGGTGACAATCCTGTTCTAGAATGAGCTGTCGTTCTTGTCGACAAGAGTGCTAATGGTAAAGCATCTGGCCACTGTAACCCTGTCGTCTCCTGAATTTTTGACAATTTCAGTTTGAGAGTAACATTGTACTTCTCAACCAAACCCGCTGACTGAGGATGATTAGCAGCATGGAATTTTTGCCTAACATGGAGACCCTCACAAATCAATTGAATCACTTTGCATTAAAATGACTTCTGTTGTCACTCCAGATCACTTGGGGCAAGCCGAAACGAGGAAAGAACTCCTTCAGAAGTACCTTTGCAGTCGTAATGGCTGTATTGTCTTTAATGGGGTAAGCCTCAACCCATTTACTGAATGCACATACAACCACCAAAACATATTTCAGATTATTGCATCTTTCTAATTCGATATAATCCATTTGATGGACCTCAAAAGGGAAAGTGGGTGGTGCAAAATTACCATGCGGTGTAGGGGTACCCTTCCCAGGATTATGCATCATGCATACTATGCAATACTTCACCAAGTGTGCAGCTGTCTTAGAGATATTGTCATTCTGCCATACACGGTCTAATAATTTACAAATGCTTTTAATGCTAATGTGAGCTGGACCGTGGGCCATAGTGACCATGGGAAGAACATATGCATCTGGTAACATCCATCTCTGCTTCCCTGATTTCTCAATCCAACATCCTTCGTCATTCAACTGTGCTGTACTCTCCTGCCACACCGCTAATTCTTCTATTGTGGCTTCACTCTGTATTTCTTTTACACTTTCAAGGGTGTCTTCAAACATGGCAACCTCAGGGACCCACCTAACTGGACCTGCTACAAACATTCTTTTCAGCTTTGTGTGGGCCGTTTCCTTAGCTGTCTGATCTGCAAAAGCATTTCCTCTACCTATATCATCAGTAACCTTCCGGTGGGTGCTACACTTCACAATTGCCAATTTCTTGGGGAGTGTCAAAGCAGACAAAAGCCTCAATATGAGGTGCCCATATTGGATCTTGGTGCCATGCGAGGTAAGGAACCCTCTCTCCGCCCAAGGTCGCCCCAAATTATGCACGACCTCAAAGGCATATTGACTGTCAGTATAGATATTGACAACTAGTCCCTCACTCAATTCACAAGCTCGAATAAGGGCAGCTAGCTCGGCAGCTTGAGCCGACTGATAAGGGACCTGTGATGTCTCCACTACCATGCACAGTGTGGTAATATCATAGGCTGCAGTCGTAGTGCCATTTGATAACTTAAAACAAGAGCCATCGACATATAGTTCCCCTTGTGGGTCAGATAAGGGAACATCAGTCAAGTCTACCCGTTCTTTCATCTCTTCCTCCGTTCGGAAGATGCAATCATGTTTGTCAACTTCATCACTCTCTGAAGGAAGGGGTAGTAACATGGCTGGATTCAAAGTAGCACATCTTTTAATTGTATTGTGTTTAGCAAACAATGTCAATTCATAGCCGGTAAGACGTGCACTGGTGAGGTGCTGTGTCTTTGTCTTGTTCAAAAGCGTGTCCACAGCAAGGGGTACCATGACTGTGAGACCAGTATCAAGTATGAGTCCAGCCGATTGTCTGATTGAAGTGGCCACAGCCGCGACCGCTCTTAGACAACTCGGGAGGGCTCTCGCGACAGGATCCAGCACAGCGCAGAAATAAGCACACAGCCGTTGCTTATCCCCACATTTTTGTGTTAGTACAGAAAGCGCACAACCAGCCATCTCATGGACGTATAACACAAATGGCTTACCATAGTTAGGTGTGCCAAGCACGGGAGCCGAACAAAGGGCAGCTTTCAATTGCTCAAAAGACGGCTGACATTCAGGTGTCCAAGGCAAAGGCTCATGCACTTCTTTAGTTGTTAGTGCAAACAAGGCTTTGATTAGTAAGGAGTAGTTAGGTATCCACTGGCGACAGTAAGCAGTGATACCTATAAAAGCGCATACATCTTTTTTAGTTTGTGGAATGGGCATTTTAACAATCGTAGTGATACGCTCGGGGGTCAACCTCCTACCCTCCTTCGACAGTAGGTGACCTAAATATGTGACCTCCTGTCGACATTACTGAAATTTAGAAAGGGGAACTTTATTGCCATGATGAGCTAAATGCAGCAACAATTGAACTGTACTGCCTTTACAACCTTGTTCGGTATCAGAAGCAATGAGGAGGTCATCGACATATTGTACCAATACATTACCTGAGGGAAGCAAAAGGGAATCCAACTGACTCTTTAAAGCTTGACTATAAATACTCGGACTCTCTGTATAGCCCTGAGGAGCTCGACAGAACCTAAAGCTTCTACCAGCTAGTATAAAACCAAACAGATATCTACAATCTGGATGAATAGTAATACTGAAATATGCATTTTTCAAATCAATAACAGAAAATAATTCAGCAGTAGAAGGAATCATTGTCAAAAGAGTGGTAATATCAGGAACCACCTGAAACTGAGGAACCACAATCTTGTTAACTTCACGCAGGTTGTAGTATTGTACTGTAATTTATTGTACCCTTCCACTTCATTATAAGCTTTACTTGTTGTGTATATGTTTGAGTAGCACCATGGTGATAGAACCTGATGTGAGGAGGCTGGAGGTTAAGAGAGTCAGTTGTACCTGACGCAGCCTACTGGATGGATGGGACCATTTGTTATTGCAATAAACTACTCTTTTATTCAACACTGGAACAACTTCTTTTCATTTTAAATTTGATTTTTACACTGGCGACGAGCTGTGGATTCAACCCCAGTGCATCCAATGGTAAAGAGGAATTTTGAACTCAACATCTTCTGGCGTTTTACAAAGTGAAGCCACCTTTTACGTTTCATAGGGCATCAAGCTTCATGTAAGTTGTTTTTTATAATCTGTTTGGGCATTAGTTTTGTTACTCTTTGAGCATTCAACAAACACCTCACCCTTTGGCATTAGGGTTGGGAGGTTTCGGTGTGAGCTCAATCTTAAGAGCAACCGCTGCACACCTCACCCTCGTGGGTTGGGAGGTTCCGGTGTGGGCTCTTTTGCGTTTTAAACTTCGTAACAGCTGTCATTTTACACCTCACCCATGTGCTCTGCGGGTTGGGAGTTTGACAGTGAATAATAACTGATTGCCTTACAGAAGGAAACTTGTGGATGCCCTACTGAAAGAAATTTGTGAACAGTTTGTGTTCAGAACTTCGCATTTGTTTGATCTCTGTATCGCTGCGGAGAAGCCTTTGGTCTTGTGTCTAACACTTGCGTCTGAACTCTTCAAGACTAGTGCTACATATGTATTTTCGGCTTGGAGAGGGTTTGGCTACTCTTTTAATTCAACACACAGAAAGTGTTTTTTTTTTAGACATTTGTTCTTCTCTGTGTTGCTGCGGTGAAGTCTTCGGATTTGGAGTTTTTGTCCTCGAGGAGCACGCACAACTTCAGAGCGCATAACTTTGTTGTGTTTTAAATCCGTCTCAAACTTACCGGTGGGTCGCGCTCCGTGGAATCCGCACAGCTTTGTTCTCTTTAGATGATTCATGCGGCTGTGATGCTCTCGTTTTCAGCATGCAGCAGTGACGACTCCGACATCCTCATCTGTAACTTCCTTGTGCGTTCATCACCACGCTACGCTACGCATTTCACGTTGCGTGCGTGGCGTAGCGGCCATTTTGTTTCAACCGGAAGTTTGATTCACATCGTAAACAAGTATATGAAGTTCTTCAAAGGTGATCTTGGTACATCTATGGTACAACCGGCGCAGTACTTTCGAGCACACAGCTCTTTCTGATTCAAGCAATCTTGGCTTATCTGGAGATTTATCTTTGAATGCGCTACTGATCTAAGTATCAATAACTTATGCTCCAGTTTTTTCTATTTACAATTTAGTAATCTAAGTTTATCTCTCCCCATTTGAATGTTTACTTGAAATGTATTTCTAAGTTTTGACAAAGCACTTATCAGTGAGGTATGGTATTTAGGTATTTACCATTTGAGTCTTTGGACTATATTTAACAATTCATCTACATATTTTTTTTATTTATTATTATTTATTTTGCTCCTTCCACACATTTTAAAATTGTTTGTGGAAATGTACATTTGAGATATCTTTTCCTTAGGTATTTCACAGTGTGTACAACCATGCAAAACGTTGCAACTCCTCCTTTTTTTCTAGCATCTTCTGGTGATCCACCCATTAGGTGGCAAAAGTGGAAAAAAGTTTTCGAAAGATATGCCAAAGTGTGTGGTACAAATCTCAGCGCAGAAAGGATAACTGCTCTTCTTCTGCATTGTCTCTGTTCAGAAGGGCAAGAAGTGTTCGATCATTTGCCTGAAATTGACGATCAAAGCTTGAATGAATACGAGATATGCATACTAAAACTAGACAAACATTACTTACCTAAAGTCAGCACAATCCTTGAACGGTATCATTTTGGTCGCAGGACACAAAATGATGGAGAGTCAGTGGAGAACTATGTCACCGCTCTGAGAAAATTGGCGTCCTCATGTAAGTTTGGAGCCTTACTAGATGAGAGGATAAGAGACCAATTTATGTTGGGATGTAATGTTGAGAAAGTCAGAAGTGACTTATGGCAGAAAGATGATCCCTCTTTAGATGAGGTTATTACCATTGCTAAACAGATTGAACATTCTTTAAAATGTGTAGATATAACAAAGTGTGAAAAGAAGGAAAACAGCGTTCATTTTGTAAAAGGGAATTTGAAAGAAAAAGGTATGAAGAAAGCTATCTATATGAAACCACGAATGAAAACTGTTCGTACGTTTCAACCCAAGTGTTACAGGTGTGGGAGTGAAGCACATCTGGCCAATGATAAGAAGTGCCCAGCACTTAAGACTACTTGTTCGAATTGTAAAAAAATTGGGCACCTTACCACTGCGTGTAATATACCTGGAACCAAGAATAGCATAGCTGATACCCTTTCAAAGCTTGTATCACATAATGAATGTGATTCTGGTCCTGAAGAAGACAAGCTAAATGAATGGGTTTATAGCATTGAGGATGATGGGATGAAGGAAAGCAGATGGCGTGAGGAGTGTGCTTCGGACAAAGAATGTCTTGAGCTGGCTTCGTTGCTCAAAGATGGATGGGATAACAAGGTCAAGGGAGATTGTGCAAAGTATTGGCATGTGAAGGATGAACTGTCGGAATGTGAAGGTCTAATATTTCGAGGAACCAGATTGGTTCCTCCTGTCACTCTTCGTTAAGAGCTTCTGGAATTAGCCCATCAAGGACATCAAGGGATGTCTAAAACTAAAGAAAGGCTCAGACTTAACTATTGGGGGCCTGGTATGGACTTACAGGTTGAACGCCTTGTAATTGATTGTGATTGTGTACCTTGGTGCTTGAGTGAAAAGTGTCTTAAACCTAGAGTGCAACCTATGGTCATCAGGGAGCGTCCTAAAGGGGCGTGGCAAGAGTTATCATTTATCAAAAAGGACTAGGCTAAAGGTATGTAGAGATGCAACATTGTATGATCTTTGTAAAAAGATTTTTTTCTTTTTGAAAGCCCTCACCCACCAACCTAGTTGGTGGCATGCTTCATCATCGGACCCACCTGGTGACACGAGTGTGTCCCTGGTGTGCTTCAACGCCTGGTTTAGTCAGCGGAGCAGGTATCTTGACTGAGTGTGAGTGCAGTGATGTGAAAGTGAATTTAAAAACTGTACAGTGGTCCCATTACCGCAGGGTTTGTTTTAATGTTTAGGCCTCTGGCAGTCATAAAACAAGGCAATGGATGTGCGTGGAGTAATAATTAGGAACTCCACGCACATCCATTGCCTTGTTTTTATGATCTGCCAGAGGCCCAAACATTAAAACAAACCCTGCGGGTAATGGGACCACTGTACAGTTTTTAAATTCACTTTCACATCACTGCACTGCACACTCAGTCAAGATACCTGCTCCGTGGTAAACCAGGCATTGAAGCACACCAGGGACACACTCGGTGTCACCAGGTGGGCCCAATGATGAAGCATGCCACCAACTAGGTTGGTGGGTGAGGGCTTTCAAAAAAAGAAGAAAAAAAAATCTTTTTACAAAGATCATACAATGTTGCATCTCTACATACCTTTAGCCTAGTCCTTTTGATGATATATTAACTTTGGGGATAAGGACTAGTTCTCTAATCCTCTCTCTCCCTTTGATATTTAAATAAAAGAGTTAGCATTTGACATTTTGGTCCCAGTACAAAGGAATGGATGCGAAAGTTATGTATTTGTGCTTATTGATATGTATTCCAGGTGGCCAGAAGTTAAAGTTACCAGAAGCATTGACACAAAACAAGTTATATTGTTTCTCAGGGAGGTGTTTGGACGGGAAGGCTTACCTGGAGTCATCCTGACAGACAATGGAACCCAATTGGTTTCCAAGGACATGGAAGAATTTTTACTGAAGTGTTCCATCAGACACAAGCGATGTTCCTTATATCATCCCGAGACGATTGGTATGGTGGAACGCTTCAACCGTGTTTTAAAGGAAACTATTGCCATGGCTAAACAAAATTGTATAGACTGGAAAGAGGAAATTATTAAAAAAGTGGAAATTTACAGGGTTACACCTCATGCTACTACTGGGCGCACCCCTTTTGAGTTGTTCAGGGGAAGGTGCGCCAACACATTAATTGCACCTTATTGGGTCAATTAAGCTGAATATAGAAAGGGTTTGACTATTTCTGATGGTAAGTGGAAGCTCAAGGAGTGTGAAAAGATTGATGCACAGAAGTTGTCTTTTGACTACAGAAAAGCTGTCAAGGTTACTCCAGTGAAAGTGCGCGATTATGTCATGATCAGAGCCCCTTTTGGCAGGAAAGCGTCCAGTTTGTTTAAAAACCACATAAAGTAATAAAAATATTGACGAATGCCATAAAAACTGAAGATTCTCGCATTTGAAATCTTAATAGAGTAGTTGTCATCAAGAACAGTAAGCTAGTAGCTAATGAGGGTGATAGTAAGTCCTTGAACTTATCCTCATCATGATCTATAAGGTCAGCTCCCGGAAAAGAAAGTAAGAATGTGGTATGTCAAAGAGAGAGAAGGTTTACTAGACAACCCTCAAAGTTTAAAGACTATGTTATGGTATAATTATTGTGTTATGTGCCTTATCTGTTGTTTTTTTATCCAATTGCTATTACCTCCTTTCCCTCATCTCTCATTTTATTTTTGTATAAAGAGGGAAGGTGTGCAGTATTGTACTGTAATTTATTGTACCCTTCCACTTCATTATAAGCTTTACTTGTTGTGTATATGTTTGAGTAGCACCATGGTGATAGAACCTGGTGCGAGGAGGCTGGAGGTTAAGAGAGTCAGTTGTACCTGACGCAGCCTACTGGATGGATGGGACCATTTGTTATTGCAATAAACTACTCTTTTATTCAACACTGGAACAACTTCTTTTCATTTTAAACTTGATTTTTACACAGGTCAATCACAAAATGATAAGCATCCTCATGATCATCAGGGGAAGGGGAACCTGAGGGTGTCCGTTTGAGATTCGGAAGAATGACAATAGTACAAATATTGGCAGATGTCTCTTCAACTGCACCCTTTTGTACCAAATCCTGAATAATCTGTAGAAGGGCCCGTTCTCCCGCCTGAGGTATCTTATGCTGAGGAATACGAGGCAAAATAGCATTGTCCTTCACCTGTATCGAAACTGGCTGTATGTGCAACAGTCCCACATCTGTATCACACGTCGCCCATAATGTAGATGGTACATTAGCAAATTCAATGGGAAGAGGGTGAGACAAACACTGTTTAGTGATCACATTTGGGCCCATCGTCATATAAACACCTTCCGGGGAACAATAAATAGTAGAAAGCAATTTCTTCAACAAATCCAAACCCATCAAATTTTCACCACAATTGGACATCAGCAAAAATGGAGAATCCACAGTAAAAGGACCAACAGTCAATGCAAGGGGACGTGAAATGGGGCTTACTACCGGTACACCTGAAAAACCTACCGAAACATTATTGTGGCCAGACAGAGCCGCCTCAGGGACCAAATGTCGAGAAACAGAACTCTTCGTCGCACCTATGTCTACCAAAAATTCCTTAGTCGAGCCTTGCAAATCTGCAGTGACATAAGGACCACGCGGATCTACAGGTATCGGAACTGGTCCATCACTCTGTCTCTTGCTGTCCTAGCTGTAAGACATCCCTGTTACCTCATCCGTATCATAATCATCATGATAATACTGTCCATTGCGAGGGTCATCAAAATAATTGGTATCAGAACAACCCTGTGAGACCGCAGCACTCTGTGCTCTATCGGTACCACGACCTCGTCCAGGAGGCCCTCGCCCTCCAAGAACTGCCACCTTTTGCAAAAGCACAGGACACTCGCTACGCCAATGGCCCTCCTCCTTACAATACGCACACTGATTCGGCCCCAAAGGTGTTGTGGTCTGCTTTCTACTAGTGGGTGGAAGCTGCCTGGCAGGACCACCTCGTCCTCTACCATTACCCCTAAATGCTTGCTGTAACAACACCTTCGTCTTCAATTCCTTATGCTTTTTATCTGTCTTCTCTTGGTCACGGTGTTCATAATATTGAGCCATATTCAGAATAACAGAGGGGGAAGAAGTGGACCAAGTACTCTCAGACGCCTGCAAACGAGTCGCAATTTCAGGAAGTAGATTAGAAATAAATCTGTCAACCAGCAACCGAACTCCTCCCTCAACAGACATATCCTGCCCACTATAATCTAAAAAGGTATCTTCAAACCGGGTAAGAAATCAGTCATGCTTTCATCCTTCTTCTGTCGACAACCTGTCAGCTTGTCCCAACTTACTTTCTTCGGCGGGATAAGAGAATGCATATATGTAATAATACGACCCGGTAAAGCAAGTATCTCAGCTCTGGGCTTATCACTTGGCTTCCGTTCCTGATCCCATCCCTTAATATGGTCCCAAGTACCACCCGACTCTGCAACATGATCCTGGGTATGAACCTGTCTCCAAATATCAACCAGAACAAGAAGGCCAAAAAACATTTCAATATCAGCAAGAGTCATTACAGTAGAAGAGGCAGCTTCTGTCAACTCCTTATAATAAGCAGTGGGATTCTTCCTCGGATCAGGCAAATGAGTCTTAAGGGATAAAACCTCACTTCTTTTTCACAGAGTATAAACCCATTGTTCCTGGAAACGGGCCGCCACACCCGTTCTGGTAACAGTACCGCGCTGATCCGTTAAATCTGGTGTTTCTGGGTGATATATAGGGTGAACCTCTCGCATCGGAAACTGAGACACCGGGGTAGGACTCTTCTCATGCAGCCTACCCCTATAAGCAATTAACGTTGTAACATTCCCAAAAACGTGGCCGGGCTCCAAATCACTAGCATACACATGATCTCTAATATCATATAGAATTTGCGGCGCATCATTTCCAAAGTGTTGCTGCCAAAGACCAATCAACGTAGCAGACATATGCTTAAGAGCATGCTGCTGTACACAGGGCTCAAAATCTTGCATAACCTCCCATACATCCTTCACACTATAAATGGGATTATGACCCCACTGCGCAGCCTGATTAGCTATTACTTGTTTTTCTTCTTCCCCCACCCCAGACCGCACTAATGGGCCCATTCGCTTCTTAAATTTCGTCCAATCTCTATCCTCAAATCCACGTGCTGGCGTCTCAGAACTCAAAGAAGTCGGAGGATGAAAAACCATAGTAGGAGAAGCAACAGAAGGGCCAGGTACAATCGTCGCTGGTGCTTGTACCGGAGAAGAGAGAACAGAGGATGCAGGAGTCGAGACAGTAGGTGTGCTAATAGTCATAGTTGCCAAAGATGGCGAGGGCAAAGAAGGAACAGGAGGTGCTGTGGCTAAAGCCGTTGAAACAACAACAGTAGACACAGGAGCGGTTGGAGCCAGCATAACAGGCTGCTGTGATAATGAAGGAACAACAGGATATATCCTCTGCCGGGCATATGGGGGCGGGTGTTGAGTGTCTAACAATTCCTCCACAAATTATCATTTTCCTCTTGGGCCAAATAAGATTTATCAATCTGTAAACGAAACCTCCCATCTTCACACTCAACTCCTGTTTCTTGCTTTTCTCTATCATATCCTACAGCTTTTTGAATCAGTGTTTGCATGTTCCCTTATCGTGCATCTTTTTCCATTTTCAGTCGTCTCTGCCTTGCTACTTTCTGCCATGTTCTGAGGGAATCAAACATAGACTGCCTACTTCATCTTTTAAATAACTGCTCCTGCAAGAACCCAATCTTTTGCTCATCAAAAGTTCCCGTCAACGGCCACTGTAACTCGGCATTGTCCCTCGTGTATTTGTGCCATAATGTACTAAACATAATAGGGCCAAGACCATGCTTCACATACATATCAAAATTAGGAGTGCCCTGTGGAGGTGCCGGCTGTGCTTCTTCTAATCGAGCATCTGCAGAACAACAACGATAACACAAAGAGAAAAACTTACTGAACCCAGGCCTTTTCAAAAAAGAAAACAAATTCGTTATTTTTGCCTGGCAAAGCAATTGCAAATGCTTTCATCAAAACGGTCCTCAGACCGCACCAAACTCAAACCACAATGGTACCATATCCACAAAGAACCAAAACAAACACACCTGAAATGAGTAGCACAAACAAACCAATTCTCCACTGCCGACTCTTCAGACCAACCGGTCAGATCCAAGGGTTTCGCCGTTCAGGACTCAGTCGGGATGACTACTGGGCGAGGCACCGTCCGGCAGGACGGAAGGGGCAGCTGCGAGCAATCAGTACTCCTCGTGCAGGGATCCCTGAACCATCAGTCCGACCCGACGATGGCCTCGACCTCCCTCCCATCCGCGGAAAGGGGATGGGTCACTCACCTGAAGGAGTCCCTGTTCGGGCGCCAACTGAAGAAAGTGGCCTGATATGGGTCACTCGGGTCACTAATGACCACCTCTCAGCCTTCCATACAAATGAAGAGTCGGTCAGACAGTAGAGAATACAAACCAAGAGTTGTTTATTCAAAGTACACTCAGAGCAGAGCCCAGTCTGCCCAGTCGCTAGGAGTGTTGCAGAGGGACTGAAATCGACCAGCATAAAGATACATTATGTACATTTCGCAACTGGGCTAGAACACGCCCATAGTGGAATTTTCCAGGCTGGTGCTGCAAGTAATGGAATACAAGGCAAAAAAAAAGACAATCTCAGTGCTCATATCTCATACAAACTTTCAAAGTCCAAGGCCACTCCAGTCGGTCCCGTCACCAGACAAGGGGGAGAAGGCCTGTATCTAGTGAGAAAGGAATGCTCTATAAGAACAGTCTATTCATTAGTGAAGCAAAACCCAACCTTGGGGAAGCGAAACTTAGCAGAAGCCTTTTCTCAGAAACAGCAAAGGATTAGTTTCGATCATGAGTCAAAATGGCGCCTAAATAGAAAATGGTGCCGCAAATGCTAACTTACATAGAATAATGTGCAAGCAGAAACATTTCTAGTCTAACAACACCCTGCTTTCCATAGAGAAGGAGGACAGAATGAGGTATCCCACCATGAAGGAAGCCCTTATCAGAAAGTATGGTCTGACCCAAGAAAAGTATAGGCTCAAGTTCAGGGCGAGCCAGAAACTACCCAACCAGTCCTGGGTGGAATTTGTGGGTTCTTTTTGCATGGCACTAGATAGTTGGGTGAAGGGCAGTAAGGTGAATGATTACAAAAGCCTCTATGATCTTTTTGGAAAAGAGTACATGTTCAGTAATTGTTTTCCAGATCTGTGCCATCACCTGATTGATAGTAAGCTCACTGACCCGAGGGAGCTTGCTTATGGAGGCGGACTGCTGGATCAGCATTAGGTGCCAAAAGAATGTACCTGGGAGTGACCCCAAGAAAGGTGGTCCAGGTTTCCCCCAGCAGACTAAGAGGGGGGGTCAAGGAAGACACAGACAGGTCCCAGAGTTATGGTGGAGGAAAGGGCTCCCATGCCCCTTCTGGGAAACAATGAGGCGGTTCTGGTGGGCGACGGCCCAGGGTGCTCCATTTCTAGCCCGGCTGCTTTGATTGTTCCTAGTTAGGACACAAGCAAGGGGACCCTGTCTGTCCTAAGCAACCACCCACTGGTGGTACCTTTACATGGGTGGCCAATGTGGCTTTACCAGTAAGTAGTCCCCAGGGGCAGGTCATGGACCATGCCATGATCTCCCTTAGCTGGGAGGTGGACTCAGAGTGTGAGTTGATGATCCCTAAGGGTGAAAGTTGTCACTTTCACCAGGTGAAAGTGAATGGGGTTCCAGTCACTGCTCTGAAGGACACTGGGGCTAGCCAGACCATGGTTGTGGAAAGGCTAGTTTCACCAGAGCAGTACACCTGTCAGGTGTGTAGGGTGATTCAGACAAGGGGCAGGATATTCTCTGCCCTACGGCCCTAGTATCCCTGGAGTTGGGTGGGGAGGTGAATAAGATGAGGGTCAAAGTAAGTCCCCAGATGCCCATAGATTGCAATCTGGGGAATGAGCTGCCCCGTGTCAGGGGAATTGGGAGGGATGGCCACACAGGGAGCCCTGACAATTCAATATTTTGGGGGTACCACTCCTAAGTGGAGGGTACAGGATCCCAGATAAAGGGGCAGGAGGTAGAAATAGTCCACAGTGGGAGGACCAGTGAGTCAGTGGTTGCCAGCTCTGACAACAGAGCACTCCAAGACTGATCCTGGTGAGACCTCTTCTGGCCAGAAGGGACTCCATGCACTGTCTCAAGGACAGAGGGCAGGGGGCCTACACCAGGCAGGCTCTAGCATGACACATACAGATTGTTTCTTGAGGGGGGTAGTAGTACTCACTTGGAAGTCCTGGCTTGCCAGGCACATTTTCAGCCTAAGGGTACAGACACTGGGTTGTAGGACCATTTTCAGGATACCACCCCATAACAGGTGGGAGGTAGAGTGGAAAAAGGGTGCAAGACACCAGGTGCTACTGCACCCCAATCTGAGAAACCACAGAGACCCCTGGCTGACCTTGGGCCTGGCTCTTGACAATGACAGCTGTCAGTGGCCTCTGTTGGGTGCTGTCATTATGGACAGAATTTTCCTTGGGTTTGGGACAGAAGTCAGGCCCAAGAGGTTGAATGGGCCACAGCATTGTGTTGGCCATGGTGGTACTGTCTGCTTACTCGGATGTATCTGTGAGCAAATTAAGGTTAGGTGCTGCACAGATGAGTAGAAGGGTTCGCCATGGGTCAGTTCAGTGGCACAGGATGGTATAGATAGAGGGATCCAACTGAGTTCAGAGAGGCGTAGAACTGACAAGCGCAGCTGCAGTAGAGGGCCACTGTCCATGTTCTATCGTCTAAGCAGGAAAGTCCATCAAGGTATTGGTTAGTCTACTCTGGCTTTAGGCTGTAGGTGGTTGTGTTGGAAATGGCCCTTTCCGCAAGGTCATCCCCAAACCTTTTGCCATCCTCCTCCTATTTTTGCTGAATTGGTTTTTGTTAACTTTAGGACTCTATGCACTTTTTCACTGCTAACCAGTGATAAAGTGCTTGTGCTTTCTTCTTAAAACATGCTAGAATTGGTTTATGCCCAATTGGCATATTTAATTTACTTATAAGACCACATTAACGTGCACTACATGTCTCCAGGGCCTGAAAATTGTATGCTACTAGTAGACCTGCAGCACTGATTGCGCCTCCCACTTAAGTAGCCCTTTAAACAAGTCTCAGACCTGCCATTGCAGAGCATGTGTGTGCAGTTTAACCTGCCAATTCGACCTGGCAAAATAAATCTTTTAGCAACACAAAAAGATGATGGACAGAATGCTGAACACTGTCAAACATTCACCCCAGTCACAGATCTGGGTTAAATCCATCATTTTTTTGCTCATCATGCCACCCCAGTGTGGCCCCAGCTACATGCAAATCAGCCTTGACCCTGCTCCCCATTGTGACTGTCCCGCCCGAACTGCTAGGCCAGGTCCTCCCTGAAACGGAAAACAAGCACCCTGGGACCAGTTTCAGGGTATCACCCCATATCAGCCAGGCTAGCTTGAATCCAGTGGCATAAGGAGCATGGGACCCATGTCTGGGCATACCCTTCCCACTTAGGGAGACTATAGAAACACAAAAAGTGATGGACGGAATTCTGAACATTGTAAAACATTCACCCCCAGTCACAGATCTGCCACTGGATTCAAGCTAGCCTGGCTGATGAGGGGTGATACCCCAAATTCGGTCCCGGGATTCTTGTTTTCCCTGATTGTATTTTTGTAATTTTGCTCTCATTTTATTTATTAAAATATACTCTAGTTTTCTAAACCTGGTGTGCTATCTTTTTTAGCAGTGTTTTCAATGTTTTTACTGTTTACAGTGTTGCACAAATATGTTACATATTGGCTTCAAGTTAAGCCTGACTGCTCTGTGCCAAGCTACCAGAAGGTGAGCACAGGATAATTTGGGGTTTACTGGTGCTTTATCCTGACTAGGATTGTGGTCACTACTTCACCAGGGCTCATATCCCAGTAAACGAGAAACCTAATTTCTAACACTGGGCAGTGAGGCAGTTGCAGGAAAAGGCTGCATGTAGCTTGTTGTATTTCTGTAACTTGAACAGGAGGTCAGTCTTATGTCCCTTAAAGTCCACTTCCTGGTTACAAGGGAGAGCAGCCCATTCCATCAGGACTCCTCTTAGAACTCAGACAGAAGGTCCAGTTCACTTTTGTTCTTCCTCAGGACAGAAGTGTTCTTAAGTGGGTGTCTTGAGATGTGACATGTATGCCTGTCATGAGCTAGTAGATGGAAATGACTCCTGGGCATGCTCTACCCAATGGGTTAAAGGTTCCTGGGGCAAACCTTACATACTTTGGGCATTTACAAGATGGTGAAATTTTTTGGCCACACTAAACGTGGGTTCTGAGCGTTGATGTTGTATGTGTGGGAAGTGGACTATGGTAATCCAAATATCCTGCCACATCTAACACTAAAATCCAGTTTGAAGCAGCCACTGCCTAGGTGTTTATATGTAAAACCCAGAGACAGAAGTTGGGTAGGGCAAAACAAGGGTCCTCCAGCAACCAGACAATGGAAACATAAGAAATGTCTTGGCATCCTGTTCTCTACCTTTCAAGTGTACCCTAATTATTATGTGTATACCCAGCAGACCTGCCAATCAGGATTTGACACTTCAGCAGGATTTAACACTGTAGTGTCCAAAAAGGATGCTGACAGACCCCACCCTGCATATTTTGTGAGGGTCATAGGAGTCATCTCAGCCCATGTAGGTCAGCCTATCGTTTGATCCTGAGAGGCATTTCACACCTTTTTTACACCTACTCAAATGCTAATCACTGGGTAGGGGAAGCTGGACAGCAAATGCAAATTAGCCTCCTGGAACACCAGGCATGAAAACAGTAACTTTCTAAAAGTTACTTTTCTTTGATATTTATAAAAAATCTAAGTTCACCATTAAATTGGATTTTTAATAAATTTTAAAAACAGTTGTTTAATAATTTTGCTAGCTAGTCCATTCCCGACATATAGTATTAGGACTGTAATCCATACACTGGTTTTCCACATAGGACAGCTAGGTCGGTTACAGTGAAAAATAGCTTTGGGTGCTAGTCACTGTAAGGACATGTTATTATTAAGGACCTGATTTTGAGTTTGCCAGAGCGGTACTCCATCACAAATGTGATGGATATCCCTTCCACTGTATTACAGTTCTGCAATTCGGTGGAGAGGATATCCTTCATGTTTGTGACGGAGTAACCCTGCTCGGCAAATTCTAAATCAGGGCCTACATTTTTACATGTCTTACTTTTAAATACCATGCACCCTACCTTGTGGGCTACAAGCCAACATAGTTGTGAATTGTTAATATTTAAAAGGGAGATTTAGACCTGTTAAAAGGGTTTATTTTGATAGATCGAATTGCAGTTTTTACAGTGGTACAGTCAGGCTACCACGGGTAGTCCTGAAGCCATGTTTCCACTGACACTGTAGTGTATGGCACAATAGATGCTGCAGTCCACTAGTAGCATTTAATTTCAAGGCCCTGGCTACAATTTGTACCATATAACGGGGACTTACAGGCAAGTTAAATATGCCAACTAGGAGCATGCCAATTCAACCATGTTTAAAGGAGAATCATAAGCACTTTACTACTGGTTAGAAGGGATAAAGTGCACAGAGTTCTAAAACCAGTGAAAATACAGGATCAGCAAAAGACGAGAAATCTGAGGTGGTAACACAGAAAATGCAGTTTTCTACAACTAATAACTTAGAGTTTGCAATTATCTTCTAAGAAAGGAGAAGCCTTGAATTGGGCTTTATGTATTGGTCAAGTGTAGTGCAATTTGGTGCTCCATCATGGAGGGCCAATGACATGCCTGCTTTTTTGACATCCTTTGAGGTTTAGTAATAATGGTAAGGTAAATATTTCATCTAAATTTGTCAAAATGTCCAGTTGTACATCAGCTTTTGTCATAGGCCTATATCCAGTATTCAGACTAATGGGGACAGTTTGCATAATGTGTGCAAATGATAGCACACAATAACAATTTGAATGGCACAATCTTGATGCGCTACATTACAATAGTGCACACATTTTACCTACACTAAGTACTTTCTTATGGGTGCCCCTGTGCTATTGGAAGTGGCATTGCACACAAGAACTACCAACAAATCATACTGGGAAATTTCCTGGGGCGGTATTATCCTCCCCCATTATGAGTTACCCACTTTATAATGGGGTACAATGAACTAATACAGCATTTTCACACTGTTCTGCAGAACTTGCAGAACTTACGCTGTGTGTTATTTTCTCCCCACAAATTACACCACGATTTACATTGTGAAATTTGTGCATGGAAAAAAGTGTTTAATGCAAACTTTTATTCATACTAGAGTCTCAAAATAAGTCTTTGAGAAGTTGCAGTTATCATTTCAAAATTGAAGTAAGACTCATTTGGTTTTCAAATCATAAAACAGTCACACTTTGGTAAGCAAATCATAGTTTGCATGTGGAACACAAATCTTTTTTATTGATTTAATTGTATATTTTGGTGCTACCAGTGTTTCTATGCCATGTGAATGTATAAACTGGCTTGTGGATTGGACTCTAAAAAGACAACTACAACTTTAAAATGCAACTCCAAAGATGCATAAATGGGCCTCGAATCCAATTTTTACTGTGCTCTAACATTTGCAATCATCATGTAATCGGCTCCTTGATATATACATTCTAACTTTTCTAATTTTCCACTTTTGTAATTTCAAAAAGAAAATAAAGTCAAATTTGCATTGTTTCCTTAGCTTGTATACTGTCTGAGAAAACACTACGGAAAAGCTGAAAATGCTGAAGATAAAACATGAGTTCTTCTCTTACATCAATGTGATTCTCGTCATTAAATTGGGTGATCATACTTTAAATTTAACATTACTCTTCACAGAGCAGATACACATTTGATACGTCGTCATGGCATATAAAAGGAATAGTGTAAATGAATCAGTATTCCTAGTTTTTTTGCCCCGGGCTGGGTCCTCAGGGCAGCTCTTTTTCATGTTCAAAATTACAACTTTTCAACCCTAAACTGGTCGGTCATTGTCGCTGGCTTCCGGCCGGCTCGTAATCCCAAAGGGCGGCCTTTCCGCCCTTGGAATTACAATACTTTGTTTCCGCAGGCTTTCCATGTCGGGCTTTCCGACATGGAAAGCCTGTCGGAGAGCGAGTAGCAGGGCCCCTTTGCCTCTCTGGCTTCCGGTTGGGGGCAGAGGGGGCACCTATGCCTGCAACTTGTGGTAGGCACCCTCAGCCTTTCATCCTTCCCTGAGTACTGGAACAATGGATATTAATAACACCTGTTATAGACTGTGCTTATAAACGACAGAAGTGCGATGTAACATGCATTGTGAAATATTATTATGAGAGGTGTATTTTATGAGGATATGGGTGAAAAAAAAAACAATAAGCTAATGCGCAGGAGGAAGTCTGAGACCCCCCTTAGCAGGGGGAATCCGAAGGAAAGAGAACGTTACATACTCTTGATGGGCGATGCTGTGCACATAAAGCAAACCTAGATGTGGTGCATTGTTGTTAATATCCATGTTTATATAGTCAGAGAACTGCTCCACAGCAGAGAGATATTTCTTCTTTGCTGCCCAAAATCTTGATTTCACGTGAATCAATATGGAACACTATTTGAAGCAAAACACTTCCAGGCTAATAGTTAGGAACACCCAAGAGAGATTTTGCGTAAGGGGGTGATTTGTATAAATTAACTTGCTTAGGGTTGAGGAATATGTAAATGCTTAGGGGCATATTCTCAAGGAGCTATCGCCGAGTTATCGGCACTTTAACGCATCTAAAGTCGTGCTAAATTTATCGCCCCATTCACAAGCTGGTGCTAACCGCCCATAACACCAGTTTTCCTGCGAAAGCAGTCGCAAAAAACATCGCCACAGATGACCCCGGCAACTAACGCTAATGAGATGCAGAGTAGGCGATTCCCGAGCAAAAAGCCGCAATAACACCACAACGCAACATTCTCAACGACCAGCCACATCGGCGATAGGAACACAAAACAGGCGATACGTCGCGTTACCAGCAGGAAATTAACACCTGCTCTCACCTGTTGCAAAGTCAGACGTCAACCTGCACAAGAAAAGGGAGCCCAGCCCACAGCCACACCTGAAGAACAACAGATGCCATGGAGCCACTCACCATGCACCCCGGAGCCCCGAGAGGGCAACAACACCGACCGCCACCACCCCCAGGACCGCCACCCCCCAACGGACTCCCCCGCCCCCCCCCAAACCACCACAGAGGCAGCGCAGACAAAGACAGCGGACCTTCAGGAAATGCACCAACCCCACAGACCTAACACCAGACAATGCCAATGCCCAC
This sequence comes from Calotriton arnoldi, assembly GCA_963921515.1. Lineage (NCBI taxonomy): Eukaryota > Metazoa > Chordata > Amphibia > Caudata > Salamandridae > Calotriton > Calotriton arnoldi. Next base: position 490,901 of record CAWUFW010000874.1, on the reverse strand, counting down.
TACAGGCCAAAAGGACAACCATCCTCCGCATCCTGAACATCATTGCCCACAGGCTGACGGTACCAACACAGCAGACAACCAACATCCCTTCCCAAACAACAACTGCCTGAGTCGGAGGAGTCTCACAGCCAGCCCCATCCAAGTTCCTCACACCTGTCCTGGATGCCCTCAACAGCTAGGGACCCCAGCACCCATACGTCCCCCACAATGTGCAGGAACAGCTGGAGACCAAGCAAGGACTATACGCCCTAGCTGGATCCCCGCACGGGTCGGGGGCAGTCGACTGCACACTTGTCCCACTTGTGCCCCCTGCCAACACCGCACACAATTACTGCAACAGAAAGCACACGCATCCCATCAACGTGCAGGCAATAGTGGATCACAGGGGACTCCTCACCAATGTCATAGCCAACTACCCAGGCAGTGTGCATGATCCCTTCATCTTCCGACAGTCCAACATCAACCAGCGCTTCCAGGATGGCACCCATGGGAATGCACTGCTCGTTGGCAAGTACCAAATGAACACACCACACACCTCACCCCCACAATCATGCAACTCACAACTCTGGCAGTGCACACAACACAAAATCACATACAACATGCCAAACAACATGCCCCCCCACCAGACACGACAGCACAACTTACTGTGGCAACCTTGGTCAGCCATGTACATGAGCCATCGACGGCATGGCACCTCAGCCACACAATACCGGAATGTGGGGAGAGGTGGGAACCAGGCATGTGCGAAGGAGGCAAGTGACCCATGAATGAGTATGTACACAATGCCAAGTGTGGCGGAGATGTGCTGGACAGACTGCAGTATGCAGACCACAGACATGGCCATGTCTACATGCACTGCTGGTGTTTGGAGTGTAGTGGACAGTGGAGGCAACCATGTCACCCCAGCCAGTGGGGAAGATCGTGGAAATGTAGCTTGTGACGGCCCCCCCTGTAAGCGTGTGCAGAGTGGGCTGGCCCGGCGAACGCCAGGCCAGCGCAGGGGTGTGAATAAAAAGCACGTAGCTCTGGGTGTGGTTCTCTTCCGGAATGCCCAACGTGTCTGCCAGGGTGGCGCCTCCCACCCCAAAGCCGATGCCGTCGCCGTGAGCGGTGTGGCCTGCGATCCTGTGCGCCTGCAGCACCCCGGGCCGCTGGTCCCCGGACCCGTCATGCCCGCCCCTGCGCAGCCAGGCCTCACTGCTCACCTGCCAACACCGGCGTGTGTTAAAGAGGGCCCACCATGTGCCGGCGCAAGCTCCAAGCCTGAGGCCCGCGACCTTTGCAGCCTCCTCAGACCATCACGGCCTCCGCGACACAGGCCCGCTTTACTCCTTTTTCGTTGACGTACTCCACCGCTGCCTCGGGCCTACACTACGCTCAAGTAGGTCACACATTTGGAACTGAGTCTTGATTATGCTATGGCAGAGTACACCCTTTATGGCTTCGTTTATATCACTGTACTCCCTTCGATGTGGTGCCACCAACTCTGTGCATAGCATCCCAACCACACGTGTCTGTGGGCCCTTGATGACTACGCCTTCGGCCTACACTGCGGACGAGTAGGTCACACATGTTGAACTGATCCGTGATTTCTGCATGGCGGAGTTCATATCATTGTATGCAGGGAGACGAGTAAGAGGAAGACACGGTTCAGTCCGGAGGAGAAAAGGACCATCGTTATGGAGGTGTTCGAACACTGCCGACAACTGCCCCGGTGTCACCAACCCTGTGCATCCCGGGCCAACGACATGTGGCTGTGGGCCCCTGCTGACCGCTGCCTCGGGCCTACACTGCGGTCAAGTAGGTCACACATTTGAACTGAGTCTTGATTACACAATGGCCGAGTACACACTCTATGGCGGTGTTTATATCACTATACTCCCTTCGATGTGGTGACACAAAGTCTGTGCATGGCATCCCAACCACACGTGTCTGTGGGCCCTTGATGACAACGCATTCAGCCTACACTGCGGTCGAGTAGGTCACACATTGGGAATTCAGTCATGAATCATTTATGGCAGACTTGACATCATTGTACTGGCCTCATCGCAGACTGCATCCCCTTTCAGCTCCGGTGCCACTAAGTCTGTTCCCCGACATCCATGGCCACTTTCCGGTTGAACTTCGGTGGCGACTGAGTCTATGGACTGGGGCTTGTCTTCATCATCATGTCGGTTATACTGACTTTGTGGCAAAAATGAGGCTGTGGCATTCCACTCCTCCATTTGCCGCTTCCGGCCGGCTTCTGTCCTCTGCATCATGCCCTGGAGGACACCTTCCACTGTCCCCCGCAAACCTCCGCTACATTCACCTTCGACATCGATGAGGACCCGATCACCTCGCATAGCCCTATCTCACTGCACCGCAAGTCACCGTCCCGTGGTGGTGTGCCTGTGCCAGCCGCAGTGCATCCGGGGCCACTAACTCTGTGCAGCTCGAGTCATGGCCCCTGTCTGATAGCATATTGGATGGCCTCTGGGTCGATGGACTGGGGGTCATCAAGGCCATGTGTCTGTGGCCCTGCGCTGTCCGCTACCTCCGGCCTCAACTGCGGCCCACCTGGGCTCACACATCAAATCGAGTCCTGGCCTGCCCGGACGTCGCATCACCGCAGGATGCACATGCCACCACCGCCAGGACCAACTCCAAACAACAGGTGCAAGAGTCGTAAGTGTCTTACTGCCAGACTATCAGAGTTGCTCACACCAGTCATGGGTGCCATCATCAGCCTGGTCCCTGCTCAGCTCTTCAGGTGCCACTAACTCAGTGCACCACGAATCATGGACCATTCTGCTTGCATGTTGGGTGAACACTGTACTTTCTCCGGCTACCACCATGATGTTTCACAGTTATTTCTGTTATACTGGTGTTTTCTGTTTCCGCTTTAATTGTGATCACTGTTCAAGTTGTTGCCAGCACCAACGACTCCATGAGGGCTGGCTTACACTCACCCCACACACATCCAGCACATGCATCACTGTCCATGTGACCATGCCAATAAAGGTGTCGAGCGCACGTGCCCGTGGCCAGTTCAACAAACTATCTGAGTGTGTCCGTGTGCTCATGATGTATGCATTTGTGCCCCGGGCACTACAACATTACATTGTGCCGTGTACAGAGGACGCAGCCATGTCACCGCAGGCAGCGGGTGGGACATTGCACATGTAGCTTTGTTGTCCCACACTCAATACGTAAGAGGAGTGAACTGGGCCGGCGTACGCCAGTCCAGCGTGGGGGTGTGGATGATCATCCCGTGGCTCTGGGTGTAGTTCAGTACTGGAAAAGTGCAGAGGCATGTGTCTCTGTCGCAGTGTGGGTCTCCGTTGGGGGGTGTAGGTGGGCCCTGATGGGACTTAGACACCCACGTATGTGATCTGGTTCGGCTTCCATGAGGTAGTACCCCACCCGCACATGTTCGGCCACCCCCTTCTGGCAGTCTGACACCTGGCCTTGGAATGCGATGTGTGCTTCGGTGGGCTGCTGGGAACCAGCCGGGGTGGTGGGTGCATCCAGCTGTGTTGTCTGTGCAGGGGGTGCGGTATCCTCGATGCAGCGGTGCTGCCCTGCTCCTGGAGGTCGATTGCCTAAGATGTCCATGGACTGTTGTGGGGCGTAGGTGTCGGAAGTGTGGTGGTCCTCTTCAGCGTCACTGTAGAGTTGTCTGGTCTGCTCTGCTGGAGGTGTTGTTTGTCCCTCTGCAATGTGAAGGGGAGATGCTTGTTGACATTGTGTTGGCATGTATGTTGCCGCATTGTTCAAGTTTACATTCAGACTTCATGACAATGTACATTGTGACTGTTTGGGAGGGGCGGACTATTTGATGAGGGTCAGTGGACATTTGGACTACATGACATAGGTGAGGTTGTACACGTACATTTGCATCTCACAGTTTCCTGCTATGTCAGATGTGATTGGCCATTTTCTACGCACAGGCGAACCCAGTTGTGTCCTCTGTTCTGCAATGTAGGTGTTGGACTGTGTACCACATTGTCGTCCATGTGGGTGTGCTGTAATTACTATGTGTGTGTGCTGCTTTGTGTGGGAGTCGCACCTGCAGCTGTAATTTTGCTGGCCCTTATCCCTTGGAGGCAGTGTGCCTTTGGCTTTTGTGCTTTTGAGGTGCTGTGATGTTGGCGACTTGGGTCATTTGTGCTCTTGGACGGTTTTTGTACACTTGTGCATTGTTTGTCTGCAGATGTGTTGTTGACGTCAGTGGTTGTTTGTGCAGGTGGATGTGTCAGAGTGTGACCTGCTCCTTTCTGGATGTGGTCCACACTCAGCCACCTCAGTCTTGTGGCGTGCACAGTGTCATGGTGATTGTACTCCAGCCATTCTGCTAGTCAAGTGGTGTCACTTGCATTGTCAGTGTGGCTCTCACATACGCATTTTTGCTGTGTTTCGCACGGGTGCATGTGTGTGTTGTGGAATTGGTGATGTGTGGGGTGGGACCCCTTGGGCACATGGTGAACGGGGGCCTACTTGATGTTTGTATGTGTGCTGCAGTGTGCCACGGGGATCAGGGACATGACCCAGGGTTATTGTGGTTGTGCGGTGTGCTACACGTCGTTGTGCATGTGTGCCATTGTGCCCGTCCCCCCCCGTCCCCGCAGTCCCTGTTCGTTACTCACCCTGTTGCTGTTGTGTCAGGTCATGTCGAGCAGTGTCCGGACTCCAGACTCCTTGCACAGTCTCCACACTGATGACTGTGGGCGCCATTTGCTCCAGCTCCTCCTGTGGCGTAGGACTCCCACCTCCCTTCGCCGTTGCTGCCTTCCTGTTGGCAGCGGGTTTCTTTTGGCTTGGCTTTTCACATCGTGCCAGCGCATCTTGGCCTCCTTGGCACTCCGACTGCATTCACGATGGGATGCCATTTTTCCATCTGTATTGCCAATGACACAGTGGTGGTGAAGGACAGTTGTTGTTGGTGCTCTGTCACCTCCGTGACAACGATCGGGTTTTCCTGCGGACTGTACCCCATCTTCCTCTTCTCCTTGGCCCTCCCCGACCCCGAGGTTCATTGCTGGTGATCTGTGGGGCTTGTGGGGTTCGCGTTGACCTGGGCACTCGTTCCGGGTGCATCCATGTTGCTGCGCAGTTTGATTTGTTTATGGTGTGTTTTTCTTGTTCAGCTTTTATGGTGTTTTTTAACGCCAGACGCGTGGGAATTGCAGGCCTATCGCTGGTTGTTGCTGTTTTTTTTCCCTGGTTGGCCTCATCGCAACTTTATTTGCGTTGGTGTTTCGCATTTTTTCGGCGTCACGTTATTTTTAACGCGGTCATTTGACGCGTAATCGTGGGACTATCGCATGGTGACGCCAGGTTGAGAATGCTACGTTAACACGGCGTTGTTTTCCCGCGATGGACTGCGATGTGAAAAGTTGCGTTAAGCTAAACTTGCGGTGGTTATCACACGTTCTTGTGAATATGCCCCTTAGTATTTTGTACACCCATGATTCCATATGCAGACCCCAGTGGTGAAGAGTTTCCGTTGTATTATTTCTGACTTAACCAATTAAACTTTTTCTTAAACAATTGTTATATTTTGTTACATCTATGAATATATTACTTTCATCGGCTTCATCCCAATTATTTTCAGGGAGAAAAATTTAAGTATTCCCGAGGCCGGGTACACATCCCCCCACCCGCCAAAAAAAAAGTAACATAATGGATAGCTGTGGCAAAAGGCCTATAGGTCAAGGGAGTCATGGGTAAAAAAAGTTTGGGAACCACTTCCAAAGAATGTAATACGATGTTACATTATGAAAGTAATCTTCCTAGGAGTGACATCATCCCCTTTAGACAATTCCTCCTTTTGAGGAGGAATTGAACCAACATGCAGGATTTTGAAAAACATGCGGAGGTCCTGAAAAGGAAATTGAGGGCACATGGCTATCCGAACAGACTGATTAGACATTCATATAAGCAGGCCAAATATCAAAATAGGGAGGTAATGCTGGAACTTGAAAATAGTGATACTACCTTTAAGCGTATTACATTTGTGACCAACTTCAATCCCATGAGTAATAGGATTAAAAAAAAACTTAATTAAGAGCAACAGGTTCATTTTGGAATGCCCAGATAGAGAGAAACTAGAGAGACCCGTTATTGTGTATAGGCAAAATAAAACTATATATGATTCCCTTGTCCACACCCATAAAGAACCGATAAGGAATAGACAGAGGAGTATACAGGGGAATAGTGTGCTCCAGGGGAATTTCCCTGTTGGCAGTATGCTAACTTAATAGTATAATAAAAGGCAAAAACTGCATGTTTGATAGTGTTGTACATTCTGTTAATCAGATCAGAACTGTAAAAGCAGCAGAGTGATATAACTTATAATATGTCCCTGTGGTGAAGGTTATTTTGGGGAAACAGGGAGAGAAATCAGAATAAGACTTAATAAACATAAATCTGCTATTAGGACATGTAAAAAGAATTAAAAACTTGTGGAGCATTTTAAGAAAACGAAACATAATGAATGTGACATGAAATGGTGCATCTTGGAAAGGGTAGAACTGGCAAGAAAAAGGAGAGGGGACCTTACCCTAAAGCGAAAACAGAGGTAACAGTTTTTCATGTCTAAATTTTATACCCTTAGGAAATGCTTAAACAATTGGGGAGAGTGGGATGGGATATTAAGAAAGTCTTCCTCTGGGGATATTGCATATAACAATGAGAGTTCTGTCTTATCTGAATAAAAACAATGACACTGTGTAACAATAAATCTCAAGAGGTGTAGTACAGAGTATCTTGCCTGAAAATGTGATGTTAAATTTCCACAACGTGATCTGCAGAACTAGAATAATGTATAGAATCTACACTTAATAAGTAAGGTGTATGAAGCTGCCTGCTTTTAACATGGTGGTATAAGGACAAGAACAAGCAGGCTAAAAACATATGGGTAAGGATTGGATAGATAAGGGACCAATGGGTAACCACAGGTACAAGAACAGTCAGGCTAAAAAGTTGACGGTACGGATTGGATAGATGAGGGACAAATGGGAAACCACAAACACAATAACAGGAAGGCTAAGCAGGTAAGGGCACAGATTGATTAGATAAGGGACCAAATGGAAAACCACCATACTGTATAAATCAAGGATAACAATAGGTCCAGATTTTTCAAATAAAAGGAACAATGGTTTGTGTTCCTGTTGGACCCTGATTTTAACAATGTGAGCTCTAATTAGGCAAAAATGATATTCAAATAACTAGCTCCACACATAATACCAATCAAAATATGCTTATATGGTTTTTTAGAAACACGGGGCACTGTATTGGAAGCCTGCAAGACCTGTGTCGGTTCATAAACTAGCAAATCCAACAAAATGTGTGAACTGCGCCGAACAGACAGGTGAGATTTCTAGTGATAAGCTAGACATAGGAAAATGTATGGTGCCTCTATGGTAGAGAGCACATTAACAACTGACTTTATGTAATGTAAGTTGATTTACAAAATTGATGTTTACATTGTGCAGGAAATTGAAAATGCACTTTAAGGAGCAATTTAAGGACTGCTAAGTAGGCCTGGGTGGAGTTTGCGGAGTTCTGCCACACGGAACTCCACGAAGTGACAAAAAAACTCCGCCAAGCTATGCAGAGTTCCGCGAGCGGCGGAGTGCGTTTCCTCGCGCCGTTCGCATTGATTTTTAGCACCAGGTGTTTACCCGCACTGTAAAATCAGTGCAAAAGGCATCACACGCAGCGCAAGAGGGCACTGCTTCTTTCTGCCGCTCGAGTAGAAGTTCTACTCGAGTGGCAGCTTCCTCAACGCGAATGGAAGGTTTGTCAACGCGAGTGGTAGCAACCATCTGTGACCGCTCGTCCGCGTTGAAAAATCTTGCTGCGAAGCTGTCTTGCGATGGATTTTCCTCTCTCGTGCTTGACCACTCACCCTTTTCGGAACTCTGCGGGTTCCGCGAAGCGCTGAGTGCGAAATACTCCGCAAACGGAGCGGAGTTCACCTCCCAAGCCTACTGCTGAGATCTGCATTATCATAGCAGTGGTCTTGCTCAGGGTAGGAAAGGAATAGCTTTTGCCATAGTTGGTTTACCCACATGAAATTTGAGCTGCGGGCTTTCAAATAATATATTCTTAAATAATAGGTAAGACCTTGACTGACATAAGTGAATTAATAATAACTTACTATTGTTATTATAAAAGAATGAAATAATGCCTTTTTATTTCTACAGTTTCTTATATCATCGGGAAAGAAACAGACCATTATGGATGGAGGATAATAAAAGCAAGGGGCCTTCAATATACTTTATATAAAATCCTATAGAAAATCAATGGGTAAGAACACTGTTATAACGAGTTAAAATATAAAGGAGGGAAATTAAGGATGTCCCTCTTTTTATTTGATACTCATGGTGACAATACACCCTAAGCATATTAATGAAATGTGTATGAAATTTGACATTGCAAAGAATAATATATAAAAAAAATCATGTCTATTGATGGTTGATATGTATAAATATATACCATGTTGATAGTTATGTGTTTTGGTTTTAGTATGTGGTATGTATAAAAGAATTATAGTAAGAACAACATTGACTGCCCAACCGGATGTGTTTAGATAAATTGTTTAACAACTTTTTTTTTATAGAGATATATATTTTATGTTTTCTCCTTGCTTTAATTCAGCTATTGGTCCTGAAGAATGTGGGATAAAGGTTAAGGAGCCACCAAAATGCTGTATCAACACAATAACTTTTTTAGTACTTTGATTGTATACAGTTGTTATCCATGTTAGATTTTGACCAAATGGTTTTGATGATGTATCTGGTCCAATGGATGATAAACTATATTAACAAATGTCACTAGCATTTTATGTATTTTATTAAATATTTATGTGATTCTAAATATTGTGGTTGAAGCATTGTTGGTTATTTTTCGACATCGAAGTCATATCTTAGGTCGATAATTAAGCATCCACATAGCGAAAGTTTAGATTTTAACAACAATTTCAGGGGAAAAGCGTTTGTATTGGTTTGGCTGAACCCTAAACCTTGTGCCTTTAATAAAGGGATTACTCCCTAAATTGTTGATGTACCATCATAAAAGCCAGTGGACGCAATTCAAAATTGTCCATCGCCATCCAATCATCTGCACAACCTTTAGTAAATAATGCCCTTTTTTTATGTATTGGATCCTCCTAAACCTCCTTCCATGCCACTGGTGTGCAGTGTCCGGCTGGTCATATCTAGTGTTTGTAAAGTAATGTGTTTCCACCAGCCACTTCTAGAGGGCTGGCTTCCTTACTCACCCCACACCCATCCATCACAGGTGTCACCGGTCAGGTGACCCTGCTAATAAAAGGGGCTGGGCGCACATGCCTTGGGCCAGTTCCAGAGTATACTACCATGTTGTCTGTGTAATTATTAGCCATGCATGAGGGTGAAGGGCCCTAACCCCTACAATGACAATGAACGGGTTGAACCCATGTGTGCAGCAGCCCTGAAGATTGGTGAGGGGGAATTGTAGCCTGTGACTAAGGCACCCCCACACCTGATGCCAGCACGATAGCCACCCTGTGAGGACAGAGAATGGCAGCCAGCTTCCATGCCGTGTGGTCACACGCCTGCTGCAACCCCTGTAATGCAGTAGTGAACCTGGAAAAGTGTCCAACGTCCCGCTGGGCATGAGGTGAGCCCTGTTGGAAAATCGGCATGCAACAGGCGAAGTGGTGTAGCTGCGTATGTGTTGCATCCTGCACCGTGGCTAGGGTGCCTGCATCTGGCTGACGAGCACAGCGAGAGAACACCCCATCCGCATGTGAGAGGGTAATGACGGTCTCTACCGCATCCAACATGAGGAACACCCCCTGTGGCATGGTGAGCAAGGCCGGTAGATGGCCAGCCCGCACCACAAAGTAGTCTGCCGTGACTCCTGTGAGCGACACCGGGAAGCCAGTATATGGTGGGCCCCAATGAATGCTGTGAGGGGAAGGGACAACCTGCCCCACTTGCTGTCAGCTGCCCCGGCAAAGAGGCACTGTGATCCTGCATGAGGAAAGCTGCTGTGGTTTTGTGGAGTCACCTGCAGTATCGAGGAAGACTGCAGAGGGCCCCGGCAGTTGAAGCAGCAGCACCGGCATGGATGAACCTGTAGGCAGCGGCACAACCTGGGTTGGGGTGGTGCACAGACCTAGCCCCTAGTCTGCATCGCGGGCCCCCGCACAGCCCGCAGCTACAACCGTGGCAGGGAATGAGTGGCTGCAGCACCACCCAGGCCGTGTGGTGGCATTGCACTCGGCAGAGTAAATGACTCAAGATACAGCGGCCCAGATGAGGCTACCAGCGTACATGGAAAAAGCCGCATGACATGCTTACCAAACCTCCACGGCCCCCATTTACCTCAGCTGGATGCACTTGGGAGCGATAGTAGCCTCCCCTTTTGCCAGGTGAGAGTTGCACACCTGCAGGAAGTTGGCTGCAGCACCGCCTAGCGTTTGGGTGTGACACCAAAATATATCTACCAGAGATTGAGAGAGATTGCTTGGAGAAATGTGCCGGCGGGAGATGTCACATTGAGCCTGATTCTGGCAGCGGAATGTGACCTCCCGACAGCATGGAGAAAAGCAGCTGGGGCCTATGGAGAGGACTGCAGTGACTTCTAGTGGCCATGGGTGGTTACTGCAGCAGTAAAGGACATCTTGTCCCACAGCAAGGAGAAGGCTGCCTGGACTCTAGATAAACAAGTGGCAGCACCAACTGACATGAACTGCCAAGAGAAGAGACTGAGAAAAGAGACTGTAGAGTGGCCAGAGCCTGCCATGACTGCAACACACACCCCTGCTGGGCTGCTAAGTGTTATGGAAGTGGAGAGAGCATGGACCCTTGCTGCGAAAGAACCATAAAGTAGCCAAAAATGCCCCATCAAGAAAGCTGCCAAGAGGACAGTAAGGCAAACTGAGCGAAACAAAGGCAGCGTCCAAGGAGAAGAAAGAGAGGACAGGGGAGCAATGGAAGTGGGCATTCACACAGGCAAGGCCCTGCCCATTAGTTTTTTAAAACTTCCCCAGTTGAGTGTCACCTGAGAAGGCTGAGCGCGAGGTGGCTTGAGAGTGGAGGGCTGCACCAGGAGCCCTGGAGAGATGGAGCCCTCTGAGACTGTAAAGCAGATGCCACACCAGCCAGCTAACCCAGTAGCGTATGGCCACCTTTGGCCCACCGAATTTGTCACACGGAGTGACTGTCATTGAGAAGCTTGCCCGCACTTGGGCAGGATCAAGTGCCACCACAACATTGACTTGAGGCACAAGGAGTGCATCATCAAGTGAAGACGAAGAGGCGAAGGAGGAAAGGTGACCCTCCAGCCAGGGAGTTGTGCACCAACAAGAGCCCTCAGTGAAGGGACAGGACTTGTGAGAATTCCATTAGAAGAAGGAAGACCTGTGAGAGGTCCACTAGAAGAGTCGGGTCCTACAGAGAGGACAGGACACGACCAGGGAGGTTCCTGTGAAAAGAAGATCACAGCAAGAGGCCTGGTCAGGAGAGATAGAGGAGAAGAGAGTCAGTCCCAGGGGGTAGGACATGACCAGGAAAGTCCAAGTGAAGTGCACATCACATGGAGAGGCCTGGTCAAAAGAAAGAAGAGAAGAAGGGAAGAAAAAGTAAAAGAAGAGTGTGGCACGAGGCCACAGCACTAGAGTGCGAAGAAGATGAAGCAAGAAGAGAAAGGTGTGTAGTAGACATCTGTCACATCACAAACCACTGACTGTTATCTGTGAGTGCTGCATTGCCAAGTGCATCCATAAGACCATCTAAAGAGCACCAGACATTTAGAGTGGGGCCCTGTGCCTGTGAAACACCAAGAGGTCAACAAGGCATCTTTGGCGCCATGGGAGGCTGGCGACCCAGAAACCATCTGTGTGCCCCGGTGAACCTGAGGGCTGTTGAAGAGAGCACCATCAACCATTGTAACATCTACTCTTGGGATTGCTTGGACGTAGCCCTGTTGGGAGTTCATCAGTGACCCCTTGGCATGGCTTATGAGAGGCCCCACACAGCCCACATAGTCCCGTGGGAATCCAGGGGCATGGGCATCAAGGGATTCCTGTGAGAGGGGAGTCCCGTCAAGAACGATGTGTCTGAAGTCGCTCCATGACACGTATCGGGAAGCATGTAAAGCACGTATGGAGACTGGGTCACCCCAAAGACTCTCCTGTAGATGCCTGTGCACCAGAGTCCGGATGGCAAGTGTCCACAGATCCTAGAACAACCACCCTTGCGGCGGAACGAGTATGTGGTCCTGTGGGTGTTCCCCATTGGCCACTTCACGCGGCCTGAGAAACTTCCAGAACAGTCCAGACAGTCCTGTGGAAGCCGGCAAAAAGGGCCTCAGGGGTGTCCCGTGAGAGGGGAATCTTGGTAAGAGAGGGGAACCTGAAGTTGCTTCACCAACGGGCGCTGGGAAGCACTGTGGCATCCGAAGAAGACTCTTGGACTATCGCAGTGACATTGTCTGTCTTTGCCGACTTACTATTCATGGAGCCAGGGCGCCTTTGAAGTCATATCAGCAGCAGACTGCACCACTGCTCCTGAGGCACTATCACAGTGAACTTTGTAAATAGACTTCCACACAGTGAGGCCAGGTGGGACAGGACCCCAGGGGCCAGGTGGACTGTAACGACATAGATGGACTTCATCCACACTGCCATTTGTGTCCAGAGTAGTCTGGTGAAACTATGGAGGCATGCCGTGTTGCCGGGTGCTCCCAGTTGCACTTGTCTCCTCATCCTGTCCTGCAAGGAACCTGAAGAGACTCAGTGGATTTTTGTTTTGTCATTTTGTTCTCTCCCATAGGTTGGTCTTGTTGTCTATTTTTCAATAAAGTTTGAAAGGGATGTAGTGAGCGGCTGGCCAGGGTGTAGTGTTTGTAAAGTAATGTGTTTCCACCAGCCACTCCTAGAAGGCTAGCTTCCACACTCACCCCACACCCATCCATCACAGGTGTCACCGGTCAGGTGACCCTGCTAATAAAAGGGTACATGCCCTGGGCCAGTTCCAGAGTATACTACCATGGTGTCTCTGCAATATTAGCCGTGCATGAGGTCCTAGGGCCCTAACCCTTGCATGGTGGAGGTTACTTGGTTTACTCTTCTTCCTTCTTCAGGACAGCCTTCATCATTTCATAGAAATCCAACAGTTCTTTATCGTTCTCTTCCACCTTGTCTTCAGACTTCCGGTGGACCTTGGCTATCTAGGATTCCATTCGCATCTCCCTGAGGTGGGTCTCCAGGATCTTTTGCACTTGATTTCCCACTCAAACACACTGCGCGTTTAGAAGAATGCACCACAATACTGTTAGAATTCTCCTCTGGACTCTGCACTCTGCGGTAGAATGAGAAAATAACATTCCTCTTAAAAGGTGCTGTCCTGCCTCATATCATAGCAATTCGCAATAACAGTAACAGCTTCTGCATTAAAGAAAAACAATGAAGTCTGTCAGATTTTTTAACCCAAATATTTTTTTATTGTGTATTAAGGTCCTGGACACATCCATTTTGCTGCAGATTACCGCACAGTTCAGGAAAGAAAATTATTGTTTTGTCGCTGGAATTCATATTTCCAAGTTACTAATAACTCGTAGATGTACATAACTAAATGACCCCAGTGACCATAATAATCAGTTTAGACGGATTACGCGTGGTGCACATGTATTAAATGCTGTAATAGTTTCTTTACTGACTTAATGAGCATATAAATCATTGACAGAACTAAAAAACCTATCCTTCAATCACTTTCTGACTGCTAATCCTCTGTAACACACTTTTGTTTGACTGATTTCAGAATATGACAGACTGATAATAGTGTTCAACACTGCAGATATTCTGTGAAGATGATTGTTGTGTGTTTTTCCACTGCGTGCCCTAAATACTTAAATAAAGTGCAACGAATATCAGTATGTCGAGTGTATTGCACTACCGGGCTGCAACCAAATCACAAACAAGGGTACCAAAAATGTTTTAAAGGTTGCGGGAAAGGGGATTTGTAGTGTAGTTTCTAAAGTACCCCTGCAGGACCTGCGCTTTTGGATAACATACACTGTGGGCCTGGTGGCAGACTGATTCTGAGCACCCCCACCGCGTATGTTTGCCTGCTTGCATTAGCTAGCTCACAGTGCCACTAGAATCTCCTTTTTATCAGAGAGATTAGTTTTTGGTAACCTCAGAACACGACAACCCTGATTCCTCAAACTCGTGGAAACAATGTACTACTTTTCGCTCAGTCACTCGTGCTTGCTCATTTGGTCTCAGAGAGTTACACAGAAGAAACAGTCGAGCGTGTTTACAATAAGAATTTATTGCACAGTTGTTCTTCTAGTATAAAATATATGTGCTGCGACAACTGTTAAACAGTAGCAGAGATATATGATCAGCAGTACAGTGAATAAAAAGGATAGTACAGTTCTACCATTTTGCAATAGTCATGAACATATACATGAATCTAAAATGCATTTATAAAATAAAGCGCATACTCCTACGATGCCTGTCTAGATGTACCTAAGTGTACCTAGCATGTGAGTAGGTGCGAAAGAAGCCAAGAATCCCGCTAGAATTTAGTCAAACCCCATTACCTGAATAATGAGAGTGTGGGACCTCATCCTGGTCTCGAGTTCGACACCCCGCAAGGGATGATTAGACCACTGTCAGCTGCAGCAACTGCATGCAGGAGCCTCAGCGTCTCTGGTCAGTGTGTCGGACTGGAAGTCTCGGCTCCCTCTAACTACTGATAGCAAGAGGTGCTGTATTTATATAGAAAAGTATAGAGTCCCTTTGTCTCTTGTATTAGCCATTGTTGGGTATGAAGATGACGTATGGGATGAACCGGTTACGTAGATGTTTATGCAGGTGGATCCTAGCCCCTGCCTGGTTTCCTAGAACTCTTATGAATATTTAATCATACTGGATGAGCACATCGAAGATGGTATAAGAGGCCATTGTTCGGGAAAAACCCTCCTTCTGTACCCAAACCACAGTCTAGATAAGGTTCAGCCCTCAGGTCCCATTATTGTGGAGAATAGGGAACTAATGTAGGTGAAAGATTATGCCTATATTAGGGCATCTCAAACCATGCCTATATTAGGGCATCTATATGAAACATAACACCCACTCCTCTTAATAGTCAACAATAATAAACAATGATAGCAAACTACTAAGTCATACTAGGTGGTAGCGCATACAATTGTCAGTGAGCCACATACATTTTTTTAAAACAAAATGTTAAATCACAATTTTAAAAGCATATTAAAAACATTTCTAAGAGGGGAAAAATGTGTAGAGTCAGTTTTTGAATTTGTACTCAAGCTAAAGGTCTAGCTGAGTTCATTTATAGAATTTAAAACTCTTAAAAGCGTTTTAGAAGGCCATGCTTTTTTAGCGATAATGTCAATTTAGTAGGAAATGTTCCAAATTTAATCAGAGTCGAAGTGAAAAAGGAAACTCCGAATTCTTTCCCAGCACATGATGAGCCAATTGAAGATTAAGTGTCCTGGCTGGGAGACGAAACATCACAGTCACTTGCTGTAGGGGACGGGAATTGTAATATTTCACACAGTACGTTGTTGGAGCACAGATGATATTCAGTACTGCCCATAGTTGGCATATCGGCAGCCTGTGCTGTAGTCGATACCTCAGTGCCCGTAGTGCTAGTTGTAGCGCTTGTGCTGGTGTCAGCGCTAGTGGTGGCTGAGCTGATGCTCACCCCAGTTGTAGCAAAAGGAACCTGTGGGTTTTCAAGGAATGCATTCGCCAGGATAGGAATACGCTGGGGACACAGCCGAGCGTGGGACCTCAGCTGTTCCAGCCTCATGTTTAAGTCCGCAGGCATCTCTGACTCGAGTGTCAGACAAATGTCCAACACGCATTCTTCACCGCAAAACAAGCATCGAAGAACAGGTAAGATGCAGTCCATCCAGACTGGTCTAAACGATAAGAACCAAGCACTCAGTTCTCGTAGGCGAGGCGCGCCCAGATGTTGTACCATGCGCTCGCGGTATCTACGTTCCAGAAGAGCTTTCACCATTTCGTTCATGATTGGGCCGTCCCTTGCGTATCAGGAAAATGACGATCAGGATTCCAGCTATTAAAAGCAGTATCAGAGGTAAACCTCCAAAGATGCTCCCAAATAGGAAGTGTATAAAATTTGGGATAACTCCGAGGACTGTTTGGAAGGTGCTTAGAAAACCTGACCCTATGGTCTTAAATAAGTGTACAATACCACTCGTATCAGACATGTTAAAGATACGACCCACCATTTCTACGAAATGAAAGGGGCAGTTTGTACGAATAAGTGCCTGTATCTCGGTCGAGGTCCTTGCAACTTGAAGATCAAAGGTCTCTCAAGCGGAGGTTAAGGGTACAGTTTGCTGTAAAAGCATGGCTTTCATTCTGCTCAAAGCGTCAAATTTTATAAAAGATATCTCTAACAAAGGCCACAAAGGCCACAAAGGCACCTCCCTGACTGTACTTGTTGGGGGAAACAATACTTGCATACAGCAAGTAACCCTGGCGTTCACGGTGACCAGATAGGCGAAGCCCGGAAGCATGCCACAGCAACCTTGATCATTCAGCATCAAGTAGCTCCCATTCGAGAGTAACTCGAAAACTGGTGTGACCACGGCAGCTGGAGTTCCTTTCATGTGGCAAGACAGATTCGCCACCAAACCATTACAAGCTCCGTGTAAAATAATGTCCTGACACATGAGAGAGCCGCTTAAAGCGTTCCTGCAGTTTGTACCACTCAGGAACACTTCACGATCCCCACTCCGGCATCGAAATCTATATGGTAATTCCCAGGATTCCTTAATGTATTCTTTACCCAATTTTTCATATCTGCCTGCCTGCCTTTGCTCAAGGTAATACTGAAACTGAAAGGTCGTGACCGGGAGAGTGATATGGCCGTGGATTAGCCTTTCTGTTGATGGTGATTCCGCCACTGTGAATGGTAGCCTGTCCAGTTTTTCAATACGCAGCATTGTAAATTTAGCTCCCCTTTGTGCCATTTCTATCTGTGTATCTGTTAGATTGTATTCAGAAAACAGAGACGTACTGTTTATAAAACGCCAAGGCACAAAGCCTGCACGCAAAGATTGCAGCGTCCAGCTTAATAACATAATAGAACGTAACTGAGATTGGCCGTGTTGTAATATGGCTAAATCCTGTTCCAGTATGTCGATAGCAGAAAATACAATGTTGCCCAATGAATATATCCTGGAGGTCAAAGTTGTTAATCCTTTATCTACCACAGCTAAAGCTTTTTCTAAGTTTATACTGTCTATTTCCCGTATTCTCTCTGCGGCCTCTTGTTGGGAAATCTTCCCGTTTTCATTATAGGCAGCATATATGCCTGCATATATGAAACGTTTATGACGTGTTTTCCTGGATCCTAGTAAAAAGTCCCTAAGATCCATGTCAAGTGAGAGTAAAGATAAGTGTTGTTTCACTTCTGCAAGTGTTGAGGTTTCTAGCCAACCGAGGCACAACTTCCCAACACTGTAGGATGTCACTACCCCTGGATGTTCTCTCTGTACATAACGTGGGTCTGGCCTATGGATACTGAGTCCCTCGGTGATGTTCAGGAATCGCTTATGACAGCTATTCGTGTCTAAGGGCCAAACCACCCACTGTTTCCAATTTGGGTCTGTTCTATTGTACTCTAAGATGTCATCCACTTTTGCCCCTTCTTTTGTAGTTGAATTCTGCCACCCCCCATATGTCAGTGTTGGAAACCTAGGGGTGTTCAGGTCCTTGTTCTTGGCTAGTCCAAGACAGGATGTCTGCTGCACAGTATCATTTAAAAAGATCATCTGCTGTGGAATGAGGCATGCTCTAAATAGTGCCTCTGTACCCTGGACGTGCCAGTCCCTTGAACCCCAAACTGATTTTAAGTCAATTTCGTCTTTCCATAGGTCGAAACCCTGTTCAGACAATTGGCCCAAAAAGGAAGCAGAGTAAATCTGTTTAGTGTTTGTCAACATAATTTTCAGTGCTGATGCTGGTGCAACCTTGTAGTAATATGAGGCTGGATCTGTGGTGTTAAACCCTGAAAAGTATAAAAATTTCTGTGCAAACGTTTGTGAACTACTTTTTGGTGGTGTTGGGCAATGTTCCCACTGATGGTACTCAAAAACATTCCTAAGGGAAATGGATTTGTGCAGGAAATGATGACCATAATGTTGGTAACAGTACAATGTGTCATAATCTGAAGAACCCTCTAACATTTCATTATTAGAAAATGCAGCAGTTTTCTCTAAATCAGACAACAAGTTATTAACTGTTTCAGAGTCCCAATCATCAGAAAATGTACTTGAGGTAATGATATCACTTAATTAAATTTTAAATATATGATTAATTTTTAAAAGTTCGGTCGGACCGAATATGTTAAAATCAACCTTGTCCCATACTATACCATCCGGTATAGGAACTGCTGTAATGTTCACTGATGACAAGTCTCTTTGCTCACAATGTGATGATGGATGTGGCTTCAGTAGTATGTTGACCTTTTGGGCTGTGCAGCTTTGTTGAAGATAGCGTTCATTAATAAGCGTACTAAAAGTTAGTACTAAGCCAAGCCAGAAAAGAAGAAGCAATATCCCAGAAATTAGCCAGAGTTCAATCCAAGGCGATACCAGGTATGTCTTTTTTAGAAAGTGAAGAAAGTTCTTTATTTGTTGCTTGAATGGTGTTTTGGCTGGCGTCGTTTCCGGCTCGCTTGGATCCAGAGAAAACGTATCAAAGTTCATGAAATAGCCAGAAGCAGTTCGATCAATTGTAGGAATTGCATTGGTATTAGTTGAAATGTATTTTTGCTCTTGACGAGGCATGTTGACGTAGACTTTTGTATTAGGTCTAATTGCAACTTGTGAATTAATCTGATGTTCATTTTGAATTTGAATGTTTGGTTCGAGTGGAACAAGAGCCATAGCATTGTTGCTTAGTCCTTCATTCCTTACAGGTGGCTCTTCAAACGTGATGTGTCTTTCTGTTTGAACTTCTTGGATTGTATCTAGAGGAGGGCATCTGCTACTGTGGAGACCACGAGGCCTACTGCTTATTATTGGCCACAAAGTGTGGTTTGATTAAGTCGATTGAGACAAATCTTTTCTCCTTTTTCCCGGCAAGAGGCGGCAAAAGTACAGTTCTTGTTCCTTGTACTGCAAGGACTGGTACAGGTGTTCTGTATGAAGGTCCAAATTCCTTTTTGTCCGCAATTTTCTCTTTGACCAGATCCCCGACTTTTGGGATCCAGACAGGTCTTGCCGTGCCTGCCTTGACTTCCCCAGTGGCGGTCGGCTTTAGTTGGACATTGCTTTGTTTTGCCCTGGATTTATTTAGATCCTCTAAAACAGCCAAACGATCATGGATATCAAATGGTTTTTCATCCGCCACAGCACCTTCACAATCAAGATCAGGTACCCACATTCATGTCCCAAAGAGGACTTCATATGGAGTGACACCCCCTAGAGAGTTTCTTGGCTGGTTGTTTAACGCCCGCTGTACCCCATAAAGGTGTTTGAACCAACTACCACCCTTGCCTAATACCCTAGCTGTTAAAGATTGCTTTAAGTCCCGGTTTTTCCTCTCTACAACCGAATTTCCCTCTGGATGGTATGGAGAGGAGTACCGCAATGCTACGCCCATTCCTTCCATGGCCTCTTTGTAAGCCCGAGAGCTAAACGCAGGGCCGCGGTCAGAATGTAACGTGCTAACTGCGTATGTGCCGATAAAGACTCGCAAATCTTTGATAACAGTTCGAGCGTCAGCCGAGCGCTGAGGCCAACCCATAGGAATCTCGAGCAGGAATCCACTGCAATCATGATATATTTGTAAGCCCCGTCCGTTTGTAAGTGGCCGCAGTGGTCCAAGTACACACATGCGAGAGGTTTGTCTGATTTTAATAATGGCGTCTGCGTAGGTTTTGCTACCGTGGAGCCTTTCATCTGCTGGCAGATGTCGCAATTCAAGACAAAGTCTTTAGTTTGCTTAGTTAACCCTGGCCACCAATAGCGCTGTTTCAATAAAGAAATAGTCGCTGTAACGCCTGTGTGCACAGAGCCCAAACCCTCGTGTGCTGCTAGTATTAAACCTTGCCTACGATCCATATTTGGTATTACCCTATCCCTCACTCCAGGAATCTGAGCATATGGAATGTTACTTGCATCTAACTTGTAGGAGTATTTGAGTGGAAATTTTTTAGGTACTGCTGTGCTGCCTTTGCGTGAAGCAATGACAGCTACCATAATCTCACCGTCTATTCTCGTTTTGGAACGAGTAAGTGCAGCTACGGAAGCAGTGCGAACAGCCCCCTTTGCGGCTTCATCAGCCAATGAATTCCCTTCAACATGAACGCCATCACGTTGATGACTCAGTGTATGGATCACGTGAGTCCTTGGTAGCTCGTTTTTCAACTCTGCTACCTGTTCCCATAGCATTTTATGCTTAATTGGGCCACCTTTTGCATCTTTAAACCCGTTTTGCTCCTAATGGTCTAGGAATTCATTATATGACTGAACACAGTAAAACGAATCACACACGATTAGTGTGGGGAATTCATGATCCGTATTTACCAGTGCCAGTATCAGTGCTTTTAACTCTGCCAACTGTGCCGTGCAGTCTCCTAGCGATTGCGTTTTTGTGCAACTCGGATAGAACTTTCCATCCTGCATGTGGCCTTTAACGATAGCACACGCTGCGCTGTATTGCTGCTTACTTCCTATGGCCGGTTGTGCAGATCCATCAGTATAAATAATATATTCATACTGATCGAGAGGCAAGATTTCATTTGGTAGAGGATATTCGTGTTCGTATTGCTGGACTGCCTGTGTTTTTAAACTTGGATCAAATCTGTATTCAACGTCCATTACAGTAAGAGAATTAGCCCATTGTATCCATCTTGGATGTAAGGCTTTCGCATTTGGAATGCTAGCCTTTGTAACAGCTTCTAAAACCGGTACCGGGGTTACGACAATAATGCGTTTCCCCTGTGCCAGTGCTCTTTCTCTTGCTACAGCGGTCTGAACAGCTGTCAGGATTTTCTCTGTTGAAGTGAAATGCATTTCTGCATTTGTGTACATGTGTGATTTGTATGCGATTGGTACTGTTTCTCCTTCATTGAAGGTTAAGTAAGTGTACCCTCATTGACCCGCAATTATACGGATCACCAAGTGGCTTACGTTTACGCGTGTTTGAAAGTGTTTGGAAGCTATCATGTCTTCCTGGAGTGAACGAAGAATATTAGTATGTTCTTGTGTCCAATTTCTGGCTGAAAAGTCAGGTTTTATTAGGTCGTAGAAAGGTTTTACCCTTTGTGCATAATCTAAAATGTATGTTCTGCCAAAATTTAGGAATCCCAGTATTGATTGTAAATTTTTTAATGATTTTGGAGGCTGGAGCAGTGCACATTTTTCTAAAATGTTTGCTGCTAGACTTTTCCCTTCACTTGACAGCTCATATCCCAAAAATAGGACATTGAGGTGGGCTATTTTTGATTTTTTAAAGTTAAATTTGTAGCCCTCAGTGGCAAATCCCATAATAATGGTGCTTACCCTGGTCAAGTGCCTCTCTAAGTCATCGTCCGTTAGATAAATATCATCCACATAGGACAATACTTCCTCATCAAATTTTTTAAGTAACTCTGTTACCCTTCCTGAAAATACCCCGGGGCTATTCTTATACCCTTGGGGGAGTCGACAAAATTGTCGCTGGGACCCAACGCTGAGAATGCGGTCAAATACCTGTTTTCAGGTGCTATATTTTGGCTGAAAAATCCATTTCAGATATCAAGTGTTGTTTTGTATTTTTTCCGCACAATGTTATTCATTAATGTGGCACTATGTGCATTTTGGACAGCAAATGTCTTTGTGCAAGAGTTTAAATGTCTGTAATCTAGAACTAGACGATATGTATTGTCGGGTTTAGAGACGGGAAACAAAGGATTGTTCATTGGAGAGGTACATTTTTCAATGACCCCCTGGTATTCAAGTTGATCTAAGATCTCCCTGACCTGTTTTTTAGCTTCTTGCTTTATTGGGTATTGCCTCTGAGCATTAGGTGAAACTTTTAATGGGATCACGTGGTAGGTTGAATCCTCATCCCACCCAGCATGATTTTTGTACAATGCTGGAGCTTGGGCTACTGCCCACTCGCGTGCATATGTATGTTTAAGGTGAACGGGAACATGGTCAGAAAATGCAGGAAAAATTATACTTTCTCCCCTGGGGCACTCCATTGCGAATGCTGGCGGCCAATCTTGTTCAGCTAACAGGATGTCATACCCAGATGATAAGTTCTTCCAAAAGAGACCTTTTACTTTCCTGGGCTTGTCCCCCTCCATCCGGAGTGTTATTTCATGTAACTTATGTGGGGCGCTCACCCTTTTGTCTGGTGTTTCCACCGTGATGTAATCATTCAAGTCCGCTGTCACCAGAAATTCATTCAGGTTCTGGCGAGCTATTGTTACTTCTGCCGCACTGTCTAGCATCGTCAGAGCCCATTCCCCGTTCAGAAGTTGCGTCCTCAGAATTCTGGGCATGTCTGATTTTCAGACCAGCAACTTTCTTTTTCTTAAATTGAGGTTTTGATTTTGGCTTATCTTCTTTCTTGGAAGTAAAGTCTGAAGCGCGCTGCTTGTCTCTGGACTGTGTGCGCTTCTCTCTGTGTTCTGACTGTCCTTCTCTCTCTGAGTTTTTCTTCGAGCCCTGAAAGGAACGAGAGGAACGTGTATCAGTATCCTGATACCTGTCAGGTTTCCTAATATTATCCCTATTCCTAAGGTTGTACCTCTTTTCAGAGGGCTCCTGTGGAGGAGACCTACCTCGGGACTGAGATCTGTTGTCTTTAAACTTTTGTTGTTTTCTATTATCCCACTTCTTTTTAGAAGAAGTCGGTGTCTGCTTAAAAGTGTCCTTTTCGGGACTGCCCATTAGTTGAGGTTTTACAGCTTTTCCCCCCAAACTATCCCTGCCTAACTCTGCATACGCAGTTTCAATTATTTTCGGTAGTTCATTCTCCTGTTCTAATGGAGTGAACTCCGTTAGGCGTTGGCGGATTGCCGCTGATGCTGCTTCCCCTTTAATGTTAGCTAGTATTATGGCTGATACCTGGTCGTAGTTATTTAATAACTTTATCCCTATGTTCTGAGCAGGCTCTGCTCCGTACTCATTTTGTATTTCTCTTAATACATCTGGTATCACTGCTAATGAAGGAAAACCATGAGTTCTGGTATATATGGCAGCAAAGACTGTACCCCAAGAGGTACAATCCTCTAACTGTGGTGTAATCCCCATGGGCAAGCAGATTGTTAACATTCTGTGTTTTTCAAATGGTGTGGTATTTGGGAATACTGCTTCTAACTGGGTTATTTTCTGAGCTACCCAGAAAGGAATTTGTTCATGTTTTGTGGGAAATTTACCCATTACCGCGTGTAATGTTTGTGGAGTAATTTTAGTAGCTGTGCTCTGTGTAGGAGCTGTATTTGGTGTAATTACTGTTTGTTGGACCGCAAGTGTCCTCATGACGAATTGTGTCATGTTTCTGTAAAGTTTTATCAACTCTTTGTGTTGAAAAAGCAATTCATCATTTGGCATTGTGTCAATGTCAGGATGTGGTGCATAGGTCGCTAATATCGGCCATGTTGCTCCTGGTCTTCTTAATGGACAGAGTCTTGCTCTTCTTCTTGAGTGGGGTATGGCGCCATTAAACCAGAAATTATGTTCCTGGTAGGTAAGCGGAATTTCAGTCTCCGCAAACGGAGTGTAGACCGCCGGGACTTCTTCATGTATATAATAATGAAAAGTTTTTGTTACAGCATTTGCTGCTGGGAATGTAACCCATGAATAGAACACCTCTGTTTGGAAATCTTCGTGTGCCTCTATCACGAATATTACTACACCTCCTCTGGCTGGTACACCATTTTTGAGGAGTTTAACTGTGAGTGTGTGTCTTACATTGGCTGCAATATGTATTGGATTGGCATCTTCCTCATCTGACTGACCTACTTGTGCCAGCGGGTCTAATTCTCTGTTTTCGGTAGTCATTGTGTTAAGAACACGGAATAACTGTCCAAGGAAATTAAGATAAGGTGTTTTGCACAATTTTGGGAACTAAATGTCCCTCAAGCTTGATTAACCAACAGCCAATAAATAGGATTTCTCGCCTACTCAGCTGTGGCGGAGTTTGTGCCCACCCACTCCAGACGTCTCTGGTTTTTGTGAGTAGGGGTCTCTGAGAATAAGCACGACTGAACTACTCAGATTCTACTGTTAAATAAGTACCAAACCAACGTTGAGCACCATGTAGTGTAGTTCCTATAGTACCCCTGCAGGACCTGCGCTTTTGGATAACATACACTGTGGGCCTGGTGGCAGACTGATTCTGAGCACCCCCACCGCGTATGTTAGCCTGTTTGCATTAGCTAGCTCACAGTGCCACTAGAATCTCCTTTTTATCAGAGAGATTAGTTTTTGGCAACCTCAGAACACGACAACCCTGATTCCTCAGACTCGTGGAAACAATGTACTACTTTTCGCTCAGTCACTCGTGCTTGCTCATTTGGTCTCAGAGAGTTACACAGAAGAAACAGTCGAGCATGTTTACAATAAGAATTTATTGCACAGTTGTTCTTCTAGTATAAAATATATGTGCTGTGACAACTGTTAAACAGTAGCAGAGATATATGATCAGCAGTACAGAGAATAAAAAGGGATAGTACAGTTCTACCATTTTGCAATAGTCATGAACATATACATGAATATAAAATGCATTTATAAAATAAAGCGCATACTCCTACGATGCCTGTCTAGATGTACCTAAGTGTACCTAGCATGTAAGTAGGTGCGAAAGAAGCCAAGAATCCCTCTAGGATTTAGTCAAACCCCATTACCTGAATAATGAGAGTGTGGGACCTCGTCCTGGTCTCGAGTTGGACACCCCGCAAGGGATGAGTAGACCCCTGTCAGCTGGAGCGACTGCATGCAGGAGCGTCAGTGTCTCTGGTCAGTGTGTCGGCCTGGAAGTCTCGGTTCCCTCTAACTACTGATAGCAAGAGGTGCTGTATTTATACAGAAAAGTATAGAGTCCCTTTGTCCCTTGTGTTAGCCATTGTTGGGTATGAAGATGACGTATGGGATGAACCGGTTACGTAGATGTTTATACAGGTGGATCCTAGCCCCTGCCTGGTTTCCTAGAACTCTTATGAATATTTAATCATACTGGATGAGCACATCGAAGATGGTATAGGAGGCCATTGTTCGGGAAAAACCCTCCTTCTGTACCCAAACCATAGTCTAGATAAGGTTCAGCCCTCAGGTCCCATTATTGTGGAGAATAGGGAACTAATGTAGGTGAAAGATTATGCCTATATTAGGGTATCTCAAACCATGCCTATATTAGGGCATCTATATGAAACATAACAGATTCACATGTCACAGAAACAACAAAACTGCCCCACAGACTCAACAATATCATTCAAAGCAAGCTATGGTCTGTAACAACCTCATTATAAACAAAATATTTTAGTTACTCCTCTAAAATGATTAAAGATAAAATAATCATATCATGTTAAATGCAGTTATTTTCAACACTTTCATAAATTTTAAGGGCCAGATTTGCTAGCCTTTCACGCAATGCAGTGCAGCAAGGCAACTTGCAGCGCTGCATTACGTGAAAGGGAGAGAGCAGAAATGTGCCATATCTAATAAGATATGGTGCACTTCTGCTCTCTCATAGCGCTGGTGCACTTTAGGCAGCCCAGCGCCAAAGCAGGCATCCTTGCACCATGGTGCAAGGGTGCCTGCGTTCAGCGGCGGCCGGCACAGGTAAGCGCGGTGGGGAGGTGAGGCGGGGCAGGCCGTGGCGGGGTGAAGCCAACAGACGGAATAGGTGTTATTTATTTATTTAACTATACCTATTCCATCATCTGTTGACTTCCCCCAAAATCCCACCCACCCCGCCCCACCACCCCACCACGTTTACCTGTACCGGCCGCTGCTGCCTGCGTTACAAGGAGAATTGTTTTTTGATCAGAAAGGAATACCTTCCTGCACAAAAACAATCCCTTGAGGCATTTTCCTCTTTCTGTGTGTACTGCAGAATGCAGCACGCACGGAAAGAGGAAATAACGAGGAGAAAAAAATACTTTTTGCCTTGTTACAGCATCCTCTGGAAGGCGCTGTGATTTCATGCAATCCCAGGTTTACAAACCTTAGTAAATCTGGGATTGTGTGAAATCCATGGGTGGATGGGCGGGAACGCCCATGCACCACCCACGGAACGCCTCCCAGAATAAAATGTAATGAAATGCAGTGCAGACCGCTGCATTGCGTTACATGTCTTTATGAAGCCACACAAGGCAGGGCAAATCACCCCTTGCGTGGCTTTGTAAATATCTACTAGCATTTTGTGTCGTGGCTGCTCCACAAAAGCGGCACAACAACGATGCAAAATGTAAGTAAATATAGTTCTAAGTATTTATGTCACATGTTAAAAACACATCCCACTATATTTTATTTTATTCTACACAATATAGGACCTACGAAACTTCTCCTTCACCACACACGTCCTCATATCCATACTACACCTGAAAATAGCCTCTGGTACATGATGATCCAAATCCAGTATACACCTCAATTAATTTAATAACTTATGTGTATTGGTGACCGTAACCAATGGACCTAAAATAAAATTGTTGATGCTTTTTTCGGTGGTATCACCTCATTTTTACCACTTTCTTCAGGAAAACATAGAAATCCAAACCTAAAATCAGCAGATGGGTTTTCCAATTCCTACAAAAAAGAATACATTACTTACATAATCTCAGAGTGCAAACTTAACAGCCAATATATAAAACACAAAGCAAATGAATCAAAACAATTAATTTATAAACTAGCATACTTGGATAACTTGAATCATACGTCACTGAATCACATCACCCTTTCAATCTTTCATATCAAGAGCTTCTACATAAAAATATGGATATTGCACCTGTGAGCACCCATTTGCACAGACAAAAATGAGGAGATTTACAAGGTCATGCAGAGAGCACAGTGTGTTAGAACATGCACATAAAACTAGTTGTGATAACCTTACAACCACAGCAATGAAGACCCTAGATGAATTCGAGTTTGGTGGATGAGTTACTCCATCTCAAACATGACTGATATCCCGTCCTCCTTATTGCAAGTTTCATAGTTTATAATGCACTTGTAATAAGGCAGAGGGTATATCCATCACATTTGTGACAGAGTACTCATCCACCAAACTATCACTCAGGCCCTAACTCAGGAAGACTTGGTCTATCCACCACGTTTGTGACAGAGTACTCATCCACCAAACTATCACTCAGGCCCTAACTCAGGAAGCCTTATGGATGAATTTCACTCCCTTAATCCAAATTTATTTGCAAATGCATCTTTGAATTCCTCTTGGCACCGAATTGAGATTATTGTGAAACACAATTTTTATATTTTTTTATTTCAACAGTGCATAATCATATCACTCTTAGCTCAGGCGAAGCATGCCTCTATAAATCCGCTTCTCTAATTTTGATTTTATGTATCTTCTTCGCCTCACTTTAGATGCTGCACCTGCCCTCCAAAAGGATTTTTAAAGCAAACATCAATAGTCCTCTTTAAATCATCGATTGTGATGAAATTTATACAGAAGTTCTTTTGAAGAGAGTAACATAAAATTCAAAAGCATTTGTAACAAAAAAGTACATCCTATAACTTCTTCCTAAACTACTTCTAACTCATTATTTCTAGCATACATGACCAGGAGAATACCGTGCTTTGATTGAACCCTTCGACAATCTTAGGAAAGCAATGAAGGGCCTATAAATGACACAAAACGAACTCCAAATAGGACCACAGGATCTCTTTAACTAGAATACATATGAGCAACCCTTCCATCTGTTCCCTGCTCCACCCTGACCAAACGAATACATATTCAGTAGATCAATTTGGACTATCATTGATTCTGCGCAAAGCACACAACCTAGTTTTTATTTTTATACATACATCAATAAATAGTCCTGTTTGCTGCAAAAGGGGATCCTTTAACATTAATTCACTAATAATATGAGATTCATTTTGAGACTCCTTGTTCTTCATATAAATACAAGAACTAACTCTCGTTGACAGGAATTTCAAAATTCCTCATAGTCATACAGAACACTTCAGGGCCGTAGTTGTTCTAAAGGAGCATAAAGTGCCACATGGTGTGCTACCCAGTGTGTTGACCGTGAGGGAATATGTAAGGTAATTCACATCGAGAATAATACCATTCTTGCCCCATTCTCCTGCTTTACCATTACTTGTTACATAAACTGTTCATTCTTTTCAAACAAAATTTTATATCAACTTCAATGCATGGTCAGTTAACTCAATTTACATCTGATGCGGTTCCTGGGAGCTTAAGCATTGACTAAAATATCATGCAGTGTAAAAGAATGTAACTCTCCAAGGGTATTTCTTTTATACTTATCACGGGATTATGTGGTGCGCATATACAAAGAAAATAGAAAACATACTTTCTTGTGGCCACTACCTAATGGTATGAGTAAACAAAGAAAATAGAAAACAAACATCCTAGTTGCCAACAATTCTTGAGTGAACCAGATCCTGAGTATAGAAATTTAAAGCAATTCGACAAATAAAGCCTATTTCAACAAATTCAACATATTATTCTAACATTCTCTTTAGAGTTACAGATTTACAGTAGTACAAGTATAGCCAATTGGATGAGAACGATCACCCATAACTTCATTTGTTTTTAAAATCTATGTGATATGCAGTCAGGTCCATTTGACCAGAAGAATATAATTTGCCCTTCCCTGGTTTTAGACTAATGGGAGAACCCAGTATCCTGATTAAATATGCTTCTATTATTATAATATCTCACCACAACTGCAAATCTATCCATGACCCATCAAGTGGATTTCCCTATCACCAACCTGGGTGTGAAGAGTCCAGAGCTTGCATATTCCACTTAATGGGCAACCCATTAAGTGGAATATGTGTTCTTGGACCCATGGAAATGTATAGCACCAAAGCTGCGACAATGATTCTATGTTTTCATTGCTTGACCGGTGCATGGGTCAGAATGCGTGCTTGCAAATTGAAAATGAAGAAAATAGAATCAAATTGAGTGCGTTTATGATTTAATTGTGCACGGAACGGGTCAGTGAGCTGTTTCTTCTGAAGTGACATAAAGGTGGTAAGTTTAGAATGCTGCAGCATTTCCAAAGCGAGTACTATTTCACTGGGTAATAGTAACACCTGCTTTTTGCGGTGAAAGGAAGTGCACAAAACTGTATTATTAAGCGTTATGAAACAAACAACTATAATTATTACACATGACAATACATTTTCATTTGAAATCTTCTCCTGATTTAAAAGAAACACTTCACTTGCTTCATTTATAGGTTGAAATGTCACGATTTAAATATCAAAATTCCATTGAAATACATAACCAACACAACACAAGAACAAAACATAATACAACAACACAAACAACTGGCATATATTGTTGTGTTGGTGTGTTGGTGCATTACTTTGAATGTTGTTGTTCTCTAGTGTCCTTTTATAACACTGACATTGCATTATGTTATTGGCCTTATGTGATGATATGGTGGCATGTTTGTTACTTGGCAACATTGCTTTGTTTTTTTTGTTGTTATTTTGTTACATTACTTTGTTTTCCTGTGTTTCATTTTATAGTTCTGTTGGAGTGTTTTATTGCTGTTGTGTTAATATTGTGATGTTGATTCTGCTTTTTGTGTTTTTATGTTGTTGCTGTGTTGACTGGTGTATTCTCTTGTGATTATTTGTTGTTAGTGTGATGCAATGTTGTGTTGTTCACTAATTTGTTGTGCTATGATTTCTGGGGATTTCATTATTGTGTTTTTGTGTTATGTTGGTGTATTATACTGCTGTATTATTAAAGTGGTGTGTGTTGTGTTGCACTGCTGTTGTGTTATTGTAGAATTGGTTGGTGTTGATGCAGTAATATGTTGTGCTCTGTTGTACCTCAACTGCAGTCTGTCTGCTTAAATATGCGCAAACACTCTTGTCACACAATACTGGTGCCACAATGACACTTTCATGAAACTGTGGAAAAATGTGTTGGCACTAAACAATGCCCTACTTACCACTTAGACTATTTAAGAGCATTAAAAAAGGTATGTTTTGGGATCAGGCCCCATTTCTTTAAACATTTCAGGCTCAGAGCGTCTGCATTCCACATCTATAGATAACTCAATTGTAATTGTATTTGCTTTGCTAATGATTTATCAACATTGGTTTTAAAAACAACCGCTGATCACTGCAATTTGTAACTAAAGAAGGCACGACATTTCTCAAAGTATTTTAGGCACGATAAAATTAAGTAGTAAACATCTTATTTTTGTAATGAAGAAAAAGGAGCCACTCAGAATGCTTTATGATTTCTAAAATATTTATGGGCACAGTTCACAAACATGTCTTTCCAAGCTGTGTGTGAATGTGAGCATCAAGTGCTCAGTGCGCACACATTTATTTGCACATATGCAATTTAGCATGTGCAAATTTTGCTTATAAAAGTGGACATAGGAGTCTGAAGGAAACTGAGTCAGTACATTCACAGATGACAGAGGTGAGAGTCCACTTTGCACTCTTTCCTGGCTCCACTTCTCCTAATCAAGCCTTGACCTGGGCTAAAACTAATTTATGAAAGAGAACAATGTACACATATATACATGGGTGCATATATAATCTATGTTTTTATGTATATATACATATGCATGTTTATATATGTATATTCACTAACAAAACAAAGGTTACAGGGACATTATAGTTAGGATATATAGAGTTTAAAAAACCTTAGAAATTCACTGAAAAAACAAAGGTTACAGGTACTTTATAGACATCCTCAGATTTTACACACACAAAACCATAGAAATTCAGCAGTTATAGTTACCTGAGCTAACCATAACTTACAACCCCAGAATGAACTGCTATGACCTCACATATTACATCACTCATGACACTGTCAGTGACATCACTGATGACATCACTCAGGACATCTCAAATGAAATCACTGATTACATCACTAATGGCATCATCCAGTGAGTGTAAGTGTTTAGTAAACATGTCTGAGACTCAAAGGTATATACTAACCTACTGCAAAAGTTAAATTACAATTTTTTCACTACTGCTAATGAGTGATACTGTTTCTAACATATGTTATCTGATCTATAATCCAATTTCTTAAGTGAATGTACTGTTTATTAGTGACCTAACCTCTACACTGACACATGTCCCCTACTGTATGTGTTTGGTAGTGCATTGTGACAGTCTAAGCTGTTCAATGAGACTTCACTCAGCAGTGATGGCTGAGTACAGTTCAGTTTTATGACATACTGACCTGTGTCCTTAGACCCCTCTCCTATGTCATGAATGACTGTAGTACTACATTGTAATCAATTCATCTGTTCGCCCAGACCTTTTTCTAGGGTGATGGTTCATTGTAGTATACATTTACAACAAACTCATCTCACTGCCTACACCTTTGTCAAGGATGAAGATTCATTTGACTAGTGGCTTGTGACACAGTGGCCTGTCCGCTAAGACTTCTCTACTGGTTATATGTTGTAGTGGTCTGTGTAAATCTGACATTGCCACTAAAACCTCCTTCTCGGTTCACAAATAGAGTTGTTGTGGTTTGGAATAGACTAGCTTATCCAGTTAGACATTTTACTTTGGGCATTAGTGTTAGAGTAGTGGTTCAGACAGACAGGACTATCCACCTGGAACTCTCTTATATGATAACTGATTGTAGTAGTTGATAAGGTTACAGTGAGCTCTGTGCTGTATGTCTCTCACCTGTGTCTTCTTTTTATTTTTAAAACATGTAAATGGTTTTTTATGAAGCATATCGAAGTTTACTTTGCTGGATGATGTCATTTGAGATGTCATCAGAGATGTCACTGACAATGTCATGAGTGGTGTAATATATGAGGTCATAAGCAGTGCATTGCGGGGCGTAAGTTATAGTTAGATCAGGTAACTATAACTGCTGAATTTCTATGGTTTTGTATGTGTAAAATATGAGTCTAACTATAATGTCCCTGTAACCCTTGTTTTTTTCAGTGAACTTTGAAGGTTTTTTTAACTCTATTTCCTAACTATAACGTCCCTGTGACCTTTGTCTTTTTTAGGAATTTCTATGTTTTTTTAATATTTTATTTACTAACTATAATATCCCGGTAACCTAAGTTTTTTTCAGAGAAATTCTTGGTTTTTAATGGTATCTGCTAACTGTAATGTGCTTTTAACCTTTGGGTGTTGATAGAATCTGTAAATTTTTTTCTCAAAAAAATGGATCCCCAACAAAAAGCATACATTCAATGCAGAACAGGAACACATTTTGGCTCTGTGACGGATCCTCAGATCCAATCCAAACCAAAACCACTCATTCAAAACTGCAACACATTTAATACAGTGGGTGTGTGAGTGGCTGAATGGGTGTGTGAGGGATTGTGTGAGTATCTGTGTGGTGTGTGAGCGGCTGTGCAAGTGGCTGTGTGGGTCTGTGAGTGAGTGTCTATGTGGTTTTGTGGGTGTGTGACTGGGTATGTGAGTGGTTGTGTGGGTCAGTAAGTATGTGTGAGTGGCTGTATGGGTGTGTGAGTAGGTGTGTGAGTGGGTGTATGAGTGGTTGCATGGGAGTGTAAGTGGGTATGTGAGTTGCTGTATGGGTGTGTGAGTGGGTGTGTGAGTGGTTGGGTGGGTCTGTAAGTGGGTGCCTGAGTGGATGTGTGGGTCTGTGAGTGGGTATGTGAGTGGTTTTGTGGCTCTGTGAGTGAGCTCATGAGTGGGTCTATGGTTGTGAGTGAGTGTGTGAGTAGGTGTGTGAGTGGGTGTGTGTGGTTGTGTGGGTCTGCAACTGGGTGTGTGAGTGGTTGTAGGGGTATGTAAATGGGTGTGTGAGTGGTTGTGTAGGGCTTTGTGAGTTGGTATGTAAGAGATTGTGTGGGTCTTTGAGTGGATATGTGAGTTGGTAAATTATTGTGTGAGTAGTTGTATGGGTATGTGAGTTGGTGTGTGAGTGGTTGTGTGGGTCTGTGACTAGGTACATGAGTGGTCGTGTGGGTCAGTGAGTGAGTGTGTATGTGGCTGTATGGGGTTGTGAGTGGGTCTATGGGTTTGTGAGTGGATCTGTGAGTAAGTGTATGGGTGTGTGAGTGGGTCTGTGAGTGGCTGTATGGGTGTGTCAGTCAGTGTGTGACTGGTTGTGTGGCTCTGTGACTGGGAGTGTGGTTCTGTGAGTGGGTGTGCAAGTAGATGTGTTGGTTTGAGAGTGGGTGGGAGAGAGGTAGTGTGGGTCTGTGAGCAGCTGAATGGGTCTGTGAGTGGGTGTGTGAGTGGCTGTGTAGGTCTGTGAGTGGCTGTATGGGTCTGTGAGTATGTATGTGAGTGGCTGTATAGGGCTGTGAGTGGGTGTGTAAGTGGTTGTGTTGGTCTGTGAGTGGGTGGGTAAGTGGTTGTGTGGGTTTTGTGGATCTGTGAGTGTGTGTGTGAGTGGTTGTGTGGGTCTCTGAGTGGATATGTGAGTGAGTAAATGATTGTGTGAGTGGGTGTATGGGTGGCTGTATGGGGTTGTGAGAGGGTGTGTAGGTTTGTGAGTGGGTCTGTGAGTAGGTATATGGTTGTGTGAGGTGGTGGTGGTGTGAGTGGCTGTATGGGTGTGTCAGTGGGTGTGTGAGTGGTTGTGTGGCTATGTGACTGGGTGTGTGGGTCTGTGAGTGGGTGTCCGAGTGGGTGTATGATTCTGGGAGTGGGTCTATAATTGTGTGAGTAGGTGTGTGAGTGGCTGTATGGGTATATGCATGGGTGTGTGAGTGGCTGTATTGTTGTGTGAGTAGTTCTGCGACTGTTTGTATGAGTCTGTGTGTGTAGTTGTTTGGGTCTATGAGTGGGTGTGTGAGTGGCTGCATGGGTTGTGAGTGGGTATGTGATAGGGTTATGTGTTTGTGAGTTGGTGTATAATTGATTGTGTGGGTCTGTGAGTGGATGTGTGAGTGGTTGTATGTATCTGTGAGTAGGTATGCGAGTGGATATATGATTGTGTGTTGGGTGTATGCATGTCTGTATGGGTGTGTGAGTGGTTGTGTGGGTCTGTGACTGGTTGTGTGGGTGTATGAGTGGGTGTGCGGGTGGTTGAGTGGGTCTTTCAGTTGATGTTTAAGTGGGCAAATCATTCTGTGGGTGGGTGTGTTAGTGGCTGTATGGGTGTGTGAGTAGTTTTGTGGGTCTGTGACTGGGTATGTGAGTGATTGTGAGGGTCTGTGAGTGGCTGCATGGTGTTGTGAGTGGGTATGTGAATTGGTGTGTGTGTGTTTGAATGGGTCTATGAGTGGGTGTGCAATTGGGTGTATGATTGTATGAGTGGGTGTATGAGTGGCTGTATGGGTGTGTGAATGGTTGTATGGGTCTGTGACTGGGAGTATGAGTGTTTGTGTGGGTCTGTGAGTGGGTGTGGGAGTAGCTGTAAAGGTATGTGAGTGGTTATATAAGTAGTTGTGTTGGTCTGTGGGTGGATGTATGAGTGTTTGTGTGGATCTGTGAGTGGCTGTATAGGTCTGTGAGTGGCTATGTAAGTGGTTTTGTTGGTCTGTGAGTGGGTGTGTGAGTGGTTGTAAGGCCATGTGAGTGGGTGTGTCAGTGGTGTGTGGGCCTGTGAGTGGGTATGTGAGTGGGTATATGGTTGTGTAAGTGGGTATGTGAGTGACTATATAGGTGTGTCAGTGGGTGTGCAAGTAGTTGTGTGGGTCTGTGACTGGGTGTGTCAGTGGTTTTGTGGGTTTGTGAGTAGATGTATGTTTGTGCGAGTAGGTGTGTGAGTGGCTGTATGGCAGTGTCAGTGGGTGTGCGAGTGGTTGTGTGACTCTAAGACTAGCTGTGTGGGTCTATGAATGGGTATGTGAGTGGGTGTGCATGTGGTTGTGTTGGTTTGAGAGTAGGTGGGTAAGTGGTTGTAAGAGTCTATGAGTGGCTGGGTATATCTGTGAGTGGGCGCATGAATGGCTGTATGGGGCTGTGAGTGGGTGTGTAAGTGGTTGTATTGGCCTGTGAGTGGGTATCTGAGTGGGTATATGATTGTGTGAGTGGGTGTGTGAGTGGCTGTATGAGTGTATGAGTGGGTGTGTGAGTCTGACTGGATGTGTGTAGTTGTGTGGGTCTGTGGGGATATGTGAGTGGCTGCAAGGTTTGTGAGTGGGTGTATGGATTTGTGAGTTGGTGTGGAAGTGGAAGTGTGGGTCTGTAAGTGGGTGTGTGAGTGGTTGTGTGGGACAGTGAGTAGGTATGTGAGCTGGTGTATGATTGTGTGAGTGACTGGGTATGCGAATGGTTGAGTGGGTCTGTGAGTCGGTGTGTGAGTAGCTATATTGGTGTGGGAGTGGGTGTATGAGTAGTTGTGTTGGTCTATGAGTGGATGTGTGAGTGTTTGTGTGGGTCTATGAATAGGTGAATGAGTGGCTGTATGGGTGTGTGAGTGGGTGTGTAAGTGGTTTTGTTGGTCTGTGACTGGGCTTGTGAGTGGTTGTGTTGGTCTGTGAGTGGATATGTTAGTGGTTGTGTGGGTCTGTGAGTGGGTGTGTAAATGGGTATATGGTGGTATGAGTGGCTGTGTGAGTGGCTGTATGGGTGTATCAGTGTGTGTGCAAGTGGTTGTGTGGGTCAATGAGTGGGTGTGTGGTTGTTTGGATCTATGAGTGAGTGTGTGAGTGGGTGTATGATTGTGTGAGTGTATATGTGAGTAGCTGCATGGGTGTGTGAGTGGTTGTGTGGGTCTGTGACTGGGAGTGTGAGTGTTTGTGTGGGTCTGTTAGTGGGTATGTGAATAGCTGTAAAGGTGTGTGAGTAGGTGTGTAAGTGATTGTGTGGATCAATGAGTGGGTGTGTGGTTGTTTGGATCTATGAGTGGGTCTGTGAGTGGGTGTATGAATGTGTGAGTGGCTGTATGAGTGGCTGTATGGGTATGTGAGTGGTTGTGTGGGTCTGTGACTGGGAGTGTGAGTGTTTGTGTGGGTCTGTTAGTGGGTATGTGAGTAGCTGTAAAGGTGTGTGAGTAGGTTTGTAAGTGGTTTTGTTGGACTGTGAGTGGGTGTGTCAGTGGTATGATGGGCCTGTGAGTGGGTGTATCAGTGGTGTGTGGGTCTGTGAGTGGGTATGTGAGTGGGTATATGGTTGTGTAAGTGGGTGTGTAAGTGCCAGTATGGGTGTGTCAGTGGGTATGCAAATGGGTGTGTCGGTCTGTGATTGGGTATGTGAGTGGTTGTGTGGGTTTGTGAATGGGTGTATGCTTGTGTAAGTAGATGTGTGAGTGACTGTATGGCTGTGTCAGTGGGTGTGCGAGTAGTTGTGTGGCTCTGTGACTGGTTGTGTGGGTCTGTGAGTGGGTGTGCATGTGGTTGTGTTGGTTTGCAAGTGGGTGGGTAAGTGCTTGGGTGGGTCTGTGAATGGCTGGGTACTTCTGTGAGTGGGCGCATGAATGGCTGTATGGGGATGTGAGTGGGTATGTAAGTAGTTATATTGGCCTTTGAGTTGGTATCTGAGTGGGTGTATGATTGTGTGAGTGGGTATCTGAGTGGCTGTATGGGTGTGTGAGTGGTTATGTGAGTCTGAGACTGGATGTGTGTAGTTGTATGGGTCTTTGGGGGTGTGTGAGTGGCTGCATGGTTTGTGAGTGGGTGTGAGAGGGTGTATGGCTATGTGAGTTGGTGTGTAAGTGGCAGTATGGGCCTGTAAGTGGGTGTGTGACTGGTTGTGTAGGTTTGTAAATTGGTACATGAGTGGGTGTATGATTGTGTGAGTGGATATGTAAGTGGCTGTATGAGTATGTGAGTAGTTGTGTGGGTCTGTAACTGGGTGTGTGAATGGTTGTGTGGGTCTGTGAGTGGGTGTGTGAGTAGCTATATTGGTGTGTGAGTGTGTGTATAAGTAGTTGTGTTAGTCTACGAGTAGATGTGTGAGTGCTTGTGTGGGTCTGTGAGTGGGAGTGTCTGTATGGGGGTGTGAGTGGGTGTACAAGTGATTTTGTTGGTCTGTGAGTTTGCATGTGAGTGGTTGTGTTGGTCTGTGAATGGGTGAGTTAGTGGTTGTGTGGGTCTATGAGTGGGTGTGTGAATGGGTATATGGTGGTATGACTGGGTGGGTGAGTGGCTGTACGGGTATATGAGTGGGTGTGTGAGTGGTTGTTTAGATCTGTGAGTGGGTGTGTGAGTAGTTGTTTAGATCTGTGAGTGGGTGTGTGAGTGGGTATATGATTGTGTGAGTGTGTATGTGGGTAGAGGCATAGGTGTGTGAGAATGGTTTTGTGGGTCTGTGACTGGGGTGCAAGTGGTTGTATGGGTCTATGAGTATGTGTGTGAGTGGTTGTTTGGCTCTGTGAGTGGGTGTGTGAGTGGGTGTATGATTGAGTGGGTGTGTGAGTAGCTGTATGGGTGTGTGAGTAGATGTTTGGCTCTGTGTATGGGTGTGTAACTGGGTGTGTGAGTGTTTGTGTGGGTCTGTGACTGGATTTGTGAATGTTTGTCTGGGTCTGTGAGTGGGTGTGTGAGTGGCTCTATGGGTGTGTGGGTGGGTGTGTAAGTGGATTTGCTGGTCTGTGAGTGGGCATGTGAGTGGTTGTATGGGTCTGTAAGTGGGTGTGTCAGTGGTTGTATGGGTCTGTGAATGGGTGTATGGTTGTATGAGTGTGTGTGTGAGTGGCTGTATGGGTGTATCAGTGGGTGTGCGAGTGGTTGTGCGGGTCTGTGACTGGGTATGTGAGTGGTTGTATGGGTCTGTGAGTGGGTGTTGAGTGGCTGTATGGGCTGTGATAGGGTATACAGGTCTGTGAGTGGGTTTTTGAGGGGTTATGTGGGTCTACAAGTAGATGAATGAATTGGTTTATGGTTGTGTGAGTTGGTAGGGGAATGGCTGTATGGATGAGTGAGTGAGAGAGTTGTTGTGTAGGCATGTGAGTAGGTGTGTGAGTGGGTGCATCAGTGGTTGTGTGGGTCTGTGAGTGGGTATGTTAGTTGTTGTATGGGTCTGTGAGTGGGTATGTGAGTGGTTGTATGGTTGTGTGAGGGTGTGTCTGAGTTGCTTTTATGGGTGTGTGAGTGGTTCTTTGGTTTGTCAGTGGGTGTGTTATTAGTTGTGTGGGTATGTGAGCTGGCGTATGGGTATGTGAGTAGGTGTATGAGTGGTTGTGTGGAGGGTGAGTATAAGAGTAGCTCTGTAAGTGGGTGTGCTTTTTTAACTGTGCACTGATTCGCAAATTCACACAGTGGATTCTCAGATCCTCACGTGTGTAATAAAATGCTCTGCTACAATTTCTGCCAAATTATTTGTTCAGCGGTTCGGGCTGTAGTCGTGTCTAAAATCTCTATGGAAATTTGCTGGGGGAAAAGTGTTTAGAGACCCCCTTTTCTTTGCCCCCGCTTGACGAATCACCCCGAAACTTTCCAGACAGCAGCTGAAGTGACTGTCATACTAGTTTTGAACATTTTGTGAAGATTCGTCAAATGGCGCCAAAGATATTAGCAAAACAAAAACCACTTCTATGGAAACTAGGTCCTAATTATAACTACTTACTGGTTTTTTGACTGATTTTATTAATAGTTTGATATTGTGCCAATAAGGCAACGCAAACATTTCATATACATACAGATCAAAAATGCACAATACTACTTAAAATATATCTCAATTATTCTAAAAACATGGCATTGATCTTCTACAAAATACCATTACCTTTATACAGAATAAAACCATTAAAGAGCATACAAATCTATTTATACAAAAATAAAATTATTTAAAAAGAGCAACCATTTCTTTTATACAAGATAAACCCCTAACAATACAGCATGTACATTTATTTGTGCAAGAGGCTATAATTATGTAAAAAATACCATTGCTTTAATGCCAACTAAACCATGGTCATACAACATATAAGTATATTTGTGCAAAAAGTGCTATTATAACAAAAGAGATCCAAAAGATCACTGCATATTACGGCATTGGTCCAATTCGAATACATGGATGGTTCTCGAAGATCCTGTACTATCCTTCTAATGAAATAGGCCTCTGCTCAATTGACCATTCCTCAACTATAGACAGAAAGTTACATACCACATAGCACAATGTTATATTATCGCATCTTAAAATTTCTTAAAATTTCTAACAATAAATTACATGTACCGGGAACCAGCATCATTCTAATAAACCGGCAACAGCAATATTATTCTGCCACTATAAAAACATGTGCAAATTATAAGTAAATTTAAAAAGGATAGTGATGCGTTTTAACAAAAGGGGCACTTTCTTATTTCCTGCCCTGCCTGTCTAGGCCACGTGCATATTATAAAGGCCAGGACCTGCCCCAATCTAACCATCAGGACCCACCTTCTGATACTACCACTCTTTATGTCCCGCAGGTAAGGCTGAATATGCCCCCCATAGTTTGACTCCTGTAGATGAAACAAGTTATATTTATTGCATGCATCCTCTATATCACTCCTCTTACAACATTGTTTCACTAGGGTTTTTAATGTTTGTCTCTGCTGTGCTTTCGACATTTTTGAAGCTCTACCCCTGCTGGATCCAGGGAAACCTTAACTGCCCATTGCCCAGCCTGCTGCTCCTGCAAAGTAGATTTTATTGTTTGCCTTAAGGTACCCTCTACAGCCTTAAGGACACTAAACCAATAATTGAGAAGACATTGTTTATATTTAAATATTACACTAGAAAGGCCCAGCTCTAGCCTCAGGGCATTATTACAGAACCTCTGAGCAGGCCAAGCCATTTTTCCAACTATTCATTTCAATGAACTGAATTCTCCTCAGATAATTTACTGGCAAAACCTCACATCCATATAGTAACAGACTAACAATATTAACATTATAGGTCTCTCTGAGGACTTCAATGGACTTATGACCCATACTAAGTCCGTCCTATACAAAACACCTGCAATAGCCTTAGCACGAGCCTCCTGATGGTTAATATGAGGCGTAAAATTAAGGTTATATCTAAAAAGGAGACCAAGATATCGATATTACTTTACCACTTCTACTGGAGTGCCACTTAACCACCACTTCAACCTCTTATTCTGAACCCTTCCTTTCAAAAAGACCATCAAATTAATTTTTGCCATATTTATTTTCAAATCATTGGCCTTACAATATTCTGCAAAAGCATCTAATTGGCTCTGAAAGCCAAACCGGTGTAAGCAGTAACACTGTATCATCAGCATAAAACAATACTCAGATGGCCTCATTACCTAATTTGAGTGGAAAAGAACAAACCTGGTTTAATCCTGCCAATGCGTCAACAATACATATAGAGAACAGGAGCCTCAATCCATTGGGGGTATCGATTTTCCTTAACATAACCTCCGTTACATGAAGGCTCATGGCCCTCGTCCATGAGCCTTCATGTAACTGAATAATCAGCTTTAGTAGTCCAGGGGACCCCTCCCCCGCAACCCAGGGAGCTGCCACCTCCCCGGGACTTTAATTTTAAGTAATACGGAGGGCCGCACAGACCTTTCCACAGCCCTGGGGACTGCCACTTCACCGGGGCTTAAATTGAATGCTGGGGGGGCGCGGCTTTACCGCTCCCGCCAAGCCATAGCACAAACTGTGCTCGCCTTTAAGCAAGCAAGAGCTTTGAAAATGCTCTTGCTTGCTGAAAGTGGAGAACAATTTCTTTTACAGAGAGGGAGCTGCATGTTAGCAGCTCCCTCTCTTTAAAAGCAATGCTTGCTCCCGCAGGAGGCGGGGAGCCTTAAGGCTTCCCCCAAGGTCCTAAACCGAGTTAATACCCTGGGTGGGACCAGGGCACCCACAATTGAGGCTGTGTCCCGGGTGATGAGGTCTCCGGGCCAAAAGCAGCCTGGAAAGGGTGGTGAGGGGGCGCTCGGCCCTCCTGCCTTTATCTTTATAGAAAATATTTTTTTTAAAGGCGCGGCTGCCTTCACCCTTTCAAAATAGGCCTGGCCCGGGGGAATGGAGTCTCCAGAGATGAAATTGGCCCAGGGAAGAGGGGGGGGGGGTCACATGGCCCCCTCTACGAATAAATAAAAACTATTTAAAAAAAGACCAGCAAGTCGCCTGAGGCCACGCCCCTTTTATCACTACTCTGCAAACATGCCTCCTGGCGCACAACTGGTTGAAGGATGAAGTCCCCTTGGCTGCAGTGGGTCCTTGGGGGTCAACAAGCCCTCTTGTTACCTCCAGGAAGTCCCAAACAGCGGAATTACTGAGAGGACTACGGAGGCGCCGTCCCCTTTATCCACTACTCTGCAAATGCACCTCCTGGCACACAACTTGTTGGGGGATGAATTCCCCTTGGATGTTGAGGGTCCTTGGGGGCTAACAAGCCCTCCTGTTCCCTCCAGTAAGTCCCAAACAGTGGGAATACAGAGAGGTCATTGGAGGCCATGACCCCTTTCTCCACCATTCAGTAAACATGCCTCCTGGTGAACTATTGGTTGGGGGATAAAGTCCCCTTGGCTGCCGAGGGTCCTTCGGGGCCAACAAACCCTCCTGTTACCTCCAGTAAGTCCCACACAGTGGAACTGCTGTGAGCTGGTCAGAGGCCCCGTCCCGTTTCTCCAGCACTCTGAAAACATGCCTCCTGGTGCACTAGTGGTTGG
The DNA here is from genome assembly GCA_963921515.1 of Calotriton arnoldi. Classification (NCBI taxonomy): domain Eukaryota; kingdom Metazoa; phylum Chordata; class Amphibia; order Caudata; family Salamandridae; genus Calotriton; species Calotriton arnoldi. The sequence goes on along the minus strand of CAWUFW010000874.1, from coordinate 449,218 downwards.
GGGATGAAGTCCCCTTGGATGCTGAGGATCCTTGGGGGCCAAGAACCCCTTCTGTTACCTTCAGTAAGTCCCAAACAGTGGGATTGCTGAGAGCTTGTCAGAGGCCCCGTCCACTTTATCCACCACTCTGCAGGTGCATCTCCTGGTGCACTACTGGTTGGGGGATGAAGTCCCCTTGAATGCTGAGGGTTCTTAGGGGCCAAGAACACCTCCTGTTACCACCAGTAAGTCCCACGCAGCGGGATTGCTGAGAGGTTATCAGAGGCCCACCCCATTTGTTCAGCACTCTGCAAACATGCCTCCTGGTGCAGTAATGGTTGGGGGATGAAGTCCACTTGGATGCTGAGGATCATTGGGAGCCAAGAACCCAGGGGCGACGCTTCTCCACTAGGGCGGAGGAGCGTCGCCCCACTGCTTCTCGCAGTGCGAGAAGCAGAAACATAAAATGGTAATAACTTTCACTTATTACCATTTTATGTTTGGTTGCAGGCAGGCGGGTGGGTGGGGCTGCTCTGGGAGCAGGGGAGGGGAGGAGTGGAGTGCCTGCCCACTCCAGAGTGCGCAAAGACTGTTTGGTCGGCCCCCTGGGGCCGCCCAAACCAGTCATGCACAGTTTGACTTTTCGCCATGTAGGCTGCATGCAGCCTACATGGAGAAAATGGCCTCCCCATTAGTGCCTGGCTGGTCGGTGTCCCGACCAATCACAACGCTGCTTGAGCAGCGTTGTGATTGGCTTAGGGAAGGGAGGGAGCCTGGCTGCCTGTTTCTGCTTCCTGTTCTTGGAGAGCAGGAGAGCAGAGAAGACGGGGACCTGGGACCCGGCCGTCAGAAAGGTAAGTTAAATTATCTTTATTTATTTATTTATTTAAATTAAACTGACCCCACTCCCTGCTGGACCCCCCTTCCCCGAGCCCTCCCACCCGTGAGTCGTGCCAGCCATAACTGCAAGAACCCCTCCTGTTACAAGTAGTAAGTCTCACACAGTGGGATTGCGGAGAGCTGGCCGGAGGCCATGCCCCCTTTCTTCACCAATCTGCAAATGCACCTCCTGGGGCACTACTGGTTGGGAGATGAAGTCCCTGTGGATATTGAGGGTCCTTGGAGGCTAAAAACCCCTTCAGTTACCACCAGTAATTTCCACACAGCGGGATTGCTTACAGGTCGTTGGAGGCACTACCCCCTTTATTCACCCACTGTACAGACATATACAGTCACTCACACACACATTCACAGACCCATAAAGCCACTTACAAACCCACTCACACACCCACACTGCTACTCACACACCCACACAGAGACCCATACAGCCACTCACACACCTACTCACAAACACATACAGCCATTTTCAAACCCACTCACACACCAACACAGCACCTCATACACCCACATAACCACTCACATACCTAATCACAGACCCATATAGCCACTCACACATCCACTCACAGACCCTCACAGGCACTCACAAACCCACACACTGACCTATACAGCCACTCACACACCGAAATATTTTATGTAAATTATGTGAAAATTTTTCATTGAAAAATTTACATTTTTAATAAATTAAAAAAATGTGTATTTGTAAATAATTTTTTCAATAAAATTTAGTGAATAATTTAAAACATATTTTTAAATATTTATATATTTTACATTTTTGTTGAGAATTTGTAATTATTCAAAATCTTGATTTTTTTTCAAATAAAAAATTGTATTGTATTTTTTACAACTAATACAAATTTAATAACAATTTTTTTGTTAAGAATATATTTTTGGTAGTTTGAAAGATCAAAATTGGGCGGGTTCATTCAGTCATTTCCTTGATTTTATTTGTATTTGGAGTTGAAATAGTGAATTATTTTAATTTATTATCCAGCAGTTTCTGTGAGTTTACTTGGATTTGGAGTTGGGATAGTAATTGAGTATGGTTTACTGTCCAGCACTTTCCCTGAGTTTATGTGGATTAGGAGTTGGAATAGTAAATTATTATGGTTTACTATCCAGCACTTTCTGTGAGTTTACTTGGATTTGGAGTTGGAATAGTAAATTATTATGGTTTACTATCCAGCACTTTATCTGAGTTTTACTTGGATTTGGAGTTGGAATAGTGAATTATTTTAATTTATTATCCAGCACTTTCCCTGAGTTTAGTTGGATTTGGAGTTGGAATAGTAAATTATTATGGTTTACTATCTAGCACTTTCCCTGAGTTTATGTGGATTTGGAGTTGGAATATTAAATTATTATGGTTTACTATCCAGCACTTTCTGTGAGTTTACTTGGATTTTGAGTTGGAATAGTAAATTATTAAGGTTTACTATCCAGCACTTTATCTGAGTTTACTTGGATTTGGAGTTGGAATAGGGAATTATTTTAATTTATTATCCAACACTTTCCCTGAGTTTAGTTGGATTTGGAGTTGGAATAGTAAATTATTATGGTTTACTATCCAGCACTTTCCTTGAGATTAGTTGAATTTGGAGTTGGAATAGTAAATTATTATGGTTTATTATCCAGCACTTTCCCTGAGTTTAATTGGAGTTGGAGTTGGAATAGTAAATTATTATGGTTTACTATCCAGCACTTTCCCTGAGTTTAGTTGGATTTGGAGTTGGGATAGTAAATTATTATGGTTTGTTATCCAGCACTTTTCCTGAGTTTAATTGGAGTTGGAGTTGAAATAGTAAATTATTAGGGTTTACTATCCAGCACTTTCCCTGAGTTTATGTGCATTAGGAGTTGGAATAGTAAGTTATTATGGTTTACTATCCAGCACTTTCCTTGAGTTTACGTGGGTTTGGAGTTGGGATAGTAAATTATTATGGTTAACTATCCAGCACTTTCCCTGAGGCGTATTTTGAGTTGGAATAGTATATTATTATGGTTTATTATACAGCACTTTCCCTGAGTTTAATTGGAGTTGGAATAGTAAATTATTATAGTTTACTATCCAGCACTTTCTCTGAGTTTATGTGCATTAGGAGTTGGAATAGTAAGTTATTATGGTTTAATATCCAGCACTTTCCTTGAGTTTATGTGGATTTGGATTTGGAATAGTAAATTATTATGGTTAACTATCCAGCACTTTCCCTGAGTTTATTTGTATTTGGAGTTGGAATTGTAAATTATTATGGTTTATTGTACAGCAGTTTTGTTGAGTATAGTTATTTTTGTTGTTGGGATAGTAATTTTTTGGGGGGGTATTATTCTGCTTTTTGTCAGAGTTTAGTTAATTTGGAAGTTAGTAATAGGAATTATTTATTATGTATAATTTTTTGTAGTTTATCTGTATATTGTAATAAGTACATAGATGTATGTTACTTTTTATTTTCGAACATTTCTTTATGGAAAAACATTTATATTTTCATTCACAGTTACATTCTTTTCATTTTCTTTGGTTAGAAAATGTATTATAATATTTAAAACATAAATCATAAATTTTGATGGTATTCACATTTTATTATAAAGTATAATATATCTGTAACATTTATTTTTTATGTATAAATGTTAAACAAATAATATATTTTTATATGTACATTTTTTGACTACAACACGAAGGCAAATTTAAAGCGTGCTGTAGTCAGTGAAAGCAGTTCAGTGCAGGCAAGAATCTTTGACTTTAACTGTCACCGTGGTAGCTTCTTAGTGCCTGAAAGGACCTTGGATTTTAAGGTCAGCTGCCACCGCACTTTATTACTGAAGGCAGATATAAAGCACGGTGGCAGCCGACGTTAAAATAAAATGGCCTTGCATTCACTGAGCAGCTTTCACTGACTACCACGCAAAGGCAAATTTAAAGCATGCTGTAGTAGTAAGTGAAAGCAGTTCGTGCAGGCAAGAATCTTTGATTTTAATATTGCCTGCCACCACAGTAGCTGCCCAGTGCCTGCAAGGACCTTGGATTTTAACATTGGCTGCCACCGCTCTTTGTTACTGAAGTCAGATATAAAGCATGGTGGCAGCCGATGTTAAACTCAAAGGGCCTTGCATGCACTAAGCTGCTTTCACTGACTTCCACACGAAGGCAAATTTAAAGCGTGTTGAAGTCAGGGAAAGCAGTTCAGGGCAGGCAAGGACTTTTGATTTTAACATTGGCCTCCACCATGGTAGCAGCTCAGTGCCTGCAAGGACCTTGGATTTTAAGTCGGCTGCCACCGCACTTTATTATCGAAGGCAGATGTAAAGCGCGAAGGCAGCTGACATTAAAATCAAAGGGCCGTGCATTCACTGAACAGCTTTCACTGACTACCATGCAAAGGCAAATTTAAAGCGTGCTGTAGTTAGTGAAAGCAGTTTGTGCAGGCAAGGACTTTGGATTTTTACACTGGCTGCGACGGCAGTAGCAGCTCAGTGCCTGCAAGGACCTTGGATTTTAATATCGGCTGCCACCGCTCTTTGTTACTGAAGGCTGATGTAAAGCGCGGTGGCAGCCGATGTTAAAATCAAAGGCCTTACATGCACTTAGCTGGTTTTACCAACTATGCTGCTATTAATCCAGGGGCACACTTACCAGCACTGCACAGCTTCCCAAGAGGATGAGACGGCAATTATGAAGTGGGGTGGCAGCCTGAAAAAGGCAGGTGGCGCGTGACTTCAGGAAGAGCGTCACGTTCTTTGGCCCACCCCGCCCCAGCTAAGCTCACTTCAGCTAATCAGAGCAGCTAGTTTGTGTGAGGGCGGGAAAGGGCTGATAGCTGACAAAGGCAATGAAGGGATAAAAAATAAAATGCTTAAATGACGTCTCAATAATTAGAAAGCAGCGTGACTACTCCCAGAGGGTTGGCGAGCTACTGGTAGCTCGCGATCGACCGGTTGGAGTCCCCTGATTTACAGTGTATGAAATAAACATATATTTTAATATACATTAAATACTATATTTTAGCTTTTTTGGATAATATAACAGTTAATGTATATTTTATATTTTTTTTATTTATTTTAAACATTTGGAAAAAACATTGCAATACATAAAGTTATACATATTATTTTAAATACATTTTTCTATATTTTCCATTGTTGTCTATGGGGAGTTAGTCTTTTTTCATTTTAATTATGCAGCCATTTTGTTTTCCTTTTTTCTCACTTTTCTGTCTATCGGTTTCGTTTTTAGGTCATTTTGGAAGACAGAACCTCACGGTTGGGAGCTGTGTTTCGTCCGTTCAGGTAAGTTTAATTTTATATACTTTTAAGTTAGTTGTAGGGTAGGGCTATGGTAGTAGTAGTTTAAATAGATTTGTTAGGGCATTATTTTTGGTGTAGTTAGGTGTTGTTTTGGTAGTTTAGTGTTTTATATGTTTGACGTAGTATTGGATATAATTAGAATGTTATGTAGTGTTAGTTATGTGTTTATTAAATGTATCATTGTATATTTAATGTTGATGTTAGTGCTTGTGGGTTTGTATTTGTGTTATGGGCGGGAGTTGTTTTCTTTTTTATTTACAGGTTTTGTCTTTGGTGAACGGATGGAGTTGCTGACGCGTTTTTTTTTTTTCAGTAAAGGAAAATGTTATTTCTTGTTTGACAACAAGTTACTTTACATTTCCTTTTTTTCCCGGTCTGTTGGAGCGTTTTTTTCTAAACAGTTTTTGGGTTTTTGAGGGTTTCGTCATTAAGAGGTTTGCGACGTTGGATTTTTTTTTACAGTTGGATTTTTGCATTTTTTGGGGGGTTTGTTATCCAATGGATTCATATTTAATTGGTTTGCTGTGGATTTTATAGCTTTCAAGAATATTCTATTGCTACATACCTGTAAGTATTTTTTTTTTTTTACTATGGGTGGGAAATGTATCTCTTTTTTCATTGTTTCTTTTAAAAAAAATATTTATATTATGTCATATAATTTGTGCTATATTTTAAATTTTATGACATTTATATTTATTAATTTAAAAAAAAAATCTGTTTATATGTTTTATAGTTGTAAGATTTAAACGATGTTTACTATTTTGTTTAATTTAAAGAATTGATTTAGCAATTATGTCTAGGTATTCCAGACCTTGGGTATTTGGATACAACTGAGGGGTCGATTCCGATTCGGGCCGGAAAAAGCACCGACTGACTCGGATCCGGAAATTATACCGACCGACACGTACCTGTGGCGCCCGACACGCCAAGTACGATGCAAGGCGGGCAAAATCCGACCGACACGTACCGAACCCAAGTCGAACGACTGAGCCGCACGGAAAACAGCAATTCGGTCGGGAAAATACGCGAATCCAACCGACCGACACGCACCCGGAACAAATCCGACCGAAACGTACACGCGAACTCCAAACCGCAAAGTACGATGCAAGGCGCGAAAACCACGAGCGAGTCGGACGGAGGACAAGCCGTACGACCGACACGCATACAAAACCGAGCCGAAGTAACACAAAACACCGCGACCGACGTGTACGCAGCATAGAAAACTGCACAAACACAGCGTGAACGAAACGGAGAAGACCGTACGAGACAAATGCAGGGTCCGACTCGGTCACAAGAACGTTTCCAACATGCACAGACAGTACAAAGGAAAAATCACACAAAAAAAGGCCAAACAAGCAATTACTAAGCCAATAAATACTGGGGGGTGGGGACAGAGAACAAAGACACACCCACAACCCCACCCATATAAAGGACACAAATCACAACCATGATCCTTTGCAAATGCCATTCCACTGCCAGCACCCAAGAGAAAGCAACCACACACCCACAGCTCATCCCTCACACAAGCCACACACCATCAGCACACCAACAAATACCTACCTCACATACACCCAGCAAAACACACACTCACACACCCTCACCTGCACACCAACACACACATCACTCACCATCACCACCCATCACCATGCCCCCCAAGAAGAATCCCAAGTTCCTAGATTGTGAATTGGAAGTCATGGTAGACGAGATCCTCAGGGTAAAGCCACAGCTGTTTGGCACACTGGTCCAACAGACCCCCATCTCCCAGAAAACCAAGATGTGGGAGAGGATCATCAACAGGGTGAACGCACAATCACCATGTCGGCGCACAAAGAGCGACATCCAGAACAGGTGGTATGACGTGCGCAGGAGGGTACGGGACCTGCTCAAGAAAGACTACATCAACAGCCAATACACCGGCAGTGGGCCTCCTGCCAAGCCAATATACCTCAGGCCCTGGGAGGAGAAGGTGCAGGCCATCCTTCCGCCAGTGAGCATATATGGACTAGAGGACATCCCAGAGCCTGGTGAGTACACAACAAATGTACACAATATACTGCCACAAAACACACACACATGACTGTCAAGGGGAGAGTCAAACCATGCACTCATAGCAATTACACAGCAACCAGAACAGAATCATCCCAAAATGAATATGTCAGTCAGATAAACACAACACATGCCATCAAAAAAGTCACATCCAACTGTGCCATCACATGTACAAACACAACTACAACTACAGCTAGGCAGTGGCACAAATAGAACTAACAAACACATCCAGACATGTAGCCACCACAACAACACCAACACACAGTGAAGACCACTCAAAGGAAGGAATTCTGTGTATGCTGGCCAAGTCAGTGTAGCCAATAGCATCATGGGAGTCGCAGTCACACATATTGCCCCCCCCACAACTGTCCCATCAACACCACCATGAACCATGCGCACATCACAGGGAGTGGAGAAGGACTCACAAGATGGCTGACACTGGCTACTGCTGTGGGGAGCACAATGCCCTGCTGGCAACTGTGCACCAACAAACAGCAGGACACCACTGACTGACATCCTGAGAGACAACTTCCACTCCCTGCAATGCAAGCACGTACCATGGTGGGATATCTGGCTGGCTGGGTGGGAAGGAGGACTTGCAGCACTGACCATAGTCACAAGCACCTCCCCTCACACCCCCTCAACACAAACTCCACAGAACCCACCTGGTAGAATGCAATGCCCCCATCCTAACACAAGATCCCACAAAGAACCACCACCCTGGGTTATGTTGTGTGAAGCACAGGGACACTCTTGGGACTCTTAGCCAAACAACTGCCAGGACAACACTCCCAGCCATCCTGTCAGCACAGCCAGCCCACCCCACAGGGAAGCAGAATCGAAAGGAAGGAAGCATGGGCATGCTGGGAAGGGGGTGGAGGCAATAGCATGATGGGAGTCGTAGTCACTGATATTGGTCACCCCCACAACTGTCCCATCAACACCACCCTGAACCATGCTCACATCACAGGGAGTGGAGAAGGACTCACAAGATGGCTGACACTGGCTACTGCTGTGGGGAGCACAAGGCCCTGCTGGCAACTGTGCACCAACAAACAGCAGGACACCACTGACTGACATCCTGAGAGACAACTTCCACTCCCTGCAATGCAAGCATGTTCCATGGTGGGATAACTGGCTGGCTGGGTGGGTGGGAAGGAGGACTTGCAGCACTGACCATAGTCACAAGCACCTCCCCTCACACACTCCCCAACACAAACTCCACAGAACCCACCTGGTAGAATGCAATGCCCCCATCCTAACACAAGATCCCACAAAGAACCACCACCCTGGGTTATGTTGTGTGAAGCACAGGGACACTCTTGGGACTTTTAGCCAAACAACTGCCAGGACAACACTCCCAGCCATCCTGTCAGCACAGCCAGCCCACCCCACAGGGAAGCAGAGTCAAAAGGAAGGAAGCATGGGCATGCTGGGAAGGGGGTGGAGGCAATAGCATGATGGGAGTCGTAGTCACTGATATTGGTCACCCCCACAACTGTCCCATCAACACACCCTGAACCATGCTCACATCACAGGGAGTGGAGAAGGACTCACAAGATGGCTGACACTGGCTACTGCTGTGGGGAGCACAAGGCCCTGCTGGCAACTGTGCACCAACAAACAGCAGGACACCACTGACTGACATCCTGAGAGACAACTTCCACTCCCTGCAATGCAAGCACAGTCCATGGTGGGATAACTGACTGGCTGGGTGGGTGGGAAGGAGGGCCGGCTGTCAACCAGACACAACCAATGCAGACCATGTTCACACCCCAAAAAATACATAGAAATGCCCAAATAATGCAGGACAATGTGCCACACAAATATCAACCCCTGACTGTGATGACTTAGGACAATGCAATGTACAGGCCCGCACCCAGAGGCACAGTCACAACTGTCATGTGTGTCAACCATTGATGCCTGCAGAAACATAACATACATTGTGTTTGTCTCCCAAAAACAGGTGGTGATGGGGACACAGCAGCAGACGCTGAGGAGTCCCAGTCCTAGGCTCAAGAGGATGCGGAGCTCACTGGCGTCGTACAGCCTCTGCCCTCCTCGGACGAAGAAGACCAACCTGGCACATCCGGTGCAAGTCTACATGCAGCACCAGCAGGACCACCAGCTGCAGCACCAGCAGGACCACCAGCTGCACCCCCTGCACCCACCCCTCCAACGACTGTCACCACAAATACCATCCCTGCCGACATGGACAGAACAAGGAGCAACACCAGCACAGGGACCCTGGACCAACCTGGGGCCATGGACACCACCACCACCACCAACCCCCAAGGTGGACCAGGGTCATCTGTGTGTGCCACTGCACGCACTGCACATGTCAGCAGGGGTGGTGGGAGGGGTGGGAGACAGAGGTCGCTGCTTGCAGAGGTTGCTGGTGTGCATGATGACCCACAACTGGTACGCATAGCTGATGCGTACCAGTCCAGCACCGGAGACCTCAGCCAGGTAGTGGGGCTCCTCAGAGACATGAAACAGCAGCAGGCTGCCCATCATGCCCGCTTGGACTCTCACATGTCCCACGTGGAGTCACACATGCCCGCGTGGACTCACACATGTCCCGCGTGGAGTCCAAGTGGGATGCACTGCATGAGATGACGGCGGTGCACAGGGACATTTTACAATGCCTCCGCCAGATGAACAGCAACCAGTCCACACCTCCCTGTGTGCCAACAACATCTGGTGCCGAACAAACTGCAACTGCCACAGGGAGGGAGGATGACTCTGGCGGAGAGTCCCCTGCACCGCAGCAGCCTGTACTTGAGGGGCCCCCCCCAAGAAGAGGGGTCGTCCGAGGAGGGGCAAGTGAGAGGCCGATGGCCAAGCGCAACTCCCAGGAAGCCTGAACCTGTTCTGGATGTTCACCTTTGTGCACAGACTGTTCACCCTGTTGACGGCAACACTACTCCCACACATTGCATGGGGAGTACAAGTTGGACCAATGTGTCAGACAACTGTGGCCCCGATACTGGGGATTCTGTCTACCAGGACTTTCAATTCACCTAGGAACTTCGGATTGCAAGATTTATGTACAGCACTACCCATCCTATGCACTATTCACACAAATGTATCACAATAAAAACACTAATACACCATACTTGCCTCTGTTGTGATTCCAACGTGGGTGCTGTTATGGGGATGATGAACTGCAAAATTACACTGTGTATGCGAACTGCAACAGCAAGGACAACACAGGCATGTGAGTAAAGGCAACGTGACACATATGAGGGAGACACACCACCAGGGCTACACAACACATACACACCTAGGCCATCTGACTCATTGCCTACACTGATGTTGCCAGGGAAGACGGTGCAATGCACAGACACCACACCCATTCCCAGTTGTAGTCAAGTAGCCCACAGGTGCAGTAAGCAAATGGCAGTCAAATGTGTGACCACAGACAACGCACATCACAAAGTGAAGCACAGGTTTATTACACAGTTGCAACATGTCGTAACCACTACAGATGCAAGGTAATCCCACCTGGCAGCGGGCAAACAGTCAACAACTGTAGACGGAAGGAAGTCCATGGGTGTGGCGCACATCACCTGTAGGGACACAACAGCTACCAGCCTGGAAGTGCAATCACGTCGTCGGTGGACACAGTTGACCAAACGAATCTGAAAGTACCCTGTGAAGGACAGAAATGACACACAGTCAAAAGCAATGGAGTACAGGACAGAACAGCAAAACTCATGCACAATACATGTTACAAGATACCCACCCAGAACCAAGTTAGCATGTCAACACTGTTGGGGAGTACAGCCCACCTGTAAGCACACATCGCAACACACATCCAGTCAAGTAGCCCATGGACACACTCCAACAGCACCAGAGCACCACCTACACATCATGCCAACTCACATCATTGACATGACACCTCAGGATACTCACATTCAGCTAAAGAAGTTGGTGATGAGCTGTGTGCGGACATCACCCTCATCATCATCATCATCATCGTCACTGGCATCGTGGTCCAGGCCAGGATCCTCCACAGGTGGCGGATGTTGGTCATTGTCATCCTGGATGAGAGGCAACTCCTTCCGCACTGCCAGGTTGTGGAGCATGCAGCAGACGATGATAATCTTGCACACTTTCGCAGGGGCATATGGGAGGGACCCTCCGGTCTTGTCCAGGCAGCGGAAGCGGCTCTTCAGGAGACCAAATGTCCGCTCAATCACTCTCCTGGTCCGACCATGTGCCTCATTGTAGCGCATCTGGGCTGGTGTCACAGGGTTCCTGAGGGGTGTCAGCAACCACGGCATGCTGGGGTATCCCGAGTCACCTACGGACAGACAAGTGCACATTAGCTGACTTGGAAAAGTGGGCGGAATACTACAGATCAGATCACACACAATGGCACAAAGTCAGTACACACCGACAAACCAGGCACGCTGGTTCTGCATCTGTGCCTTCATCCTGGGGATGCGACTACTCCTCATCACAAAGGCATCGTGTGCTGAACCAGGGAAACGGGCACACACGTGTGTGATGGTCATGTCTGCAAGACACACCACCAGTGCATTGACCGAGTGGTAGTGCTTGCGGTTCCTGTAGGCCTGCTCCTGGGCCTGTGGTGGTACCAAAGCCACATGTGTCCCATCAATGGAGCCAATGACATGCGGCATCCTCCCCAGGGCATAAAAGTCACTCTTCACGTCAGTGAGTCGTCGCAGTCTAGGGAAATAGATGTACCGGTTCAGGAATAGCAACATTGCCGCCAAAACATCGCGGAGCACACGGCTCAACATGGTCTGTGACATCCCACCAGCAGTCGCCACAGTATGTTGGAAGGTACCGGTGGCAAAGAAGTGTAGGGCTGCCATCACCTTCACCTTGGGGGTCAGCGCTGTAGGATACGGCCGGCCAGGCTGCAAATGTGGGGACAACTGCACTGCCAAATCCTCAATCAGCTGCCTGGTGAAGCGGTACCGTCGGATGCTGTCCCGTTCCACCATCGTTGCCAGGTCTGGGAATGGTCGATGGACAGCAGGAGCCCTGCAGTGCAGAGGAGAAGTAAGCAAGATTGTCAGTCACCCCACATATGCGGCATTGAACACACTCAATATCCCAACACACATCATTATGAGGCACAACTACATGAAGTGTGCAGTTCCGTAAGGACATGTATGGTACATACATGGCCAACATCTGTCAACACGGTCCAACAGGTGGCATCAATTAGTCCCAGGTTGGCCCATTGGATATCATGAGGCCGTGTCACAGTTCCCATCTCCTGCTGCCGTGTCACAATCACCCCCCACAGTGACATGTGAGGACAGATGTGCCCCAGGCACCACAGCTCAACGACAGGTACATTCCCAGGGACCCTGTATTGCCACATGGACACTGGCATTACATGGAGTATCATGTATACACCACAGCAAAACAACCATGACCCCCACAGGTAGTGGTCCCACTTGCCACGGCAGGACAGACATGGACGTCTGTGACACACACACGCACAACATCAAAGTCCAGGCACACACAACGTGGATGTGGAGACTGTCTCCCATTGTGCACATGAAATCAGAGACATTGTAAACACTACATGCACAAAGACTGTGGAGGACCATCACTATTGTGCCACTGGGACACCCTGGCTCAAACATACCGTCCCACATGGGACTCACGGGGTATGTGACATGACATACACATACACCACCGTGAAATGTGACCATGGCACATGCACAGATATGAACAGTTGCACATCACAGTGGTCATGTACACGTAACACCCAGGATCCTGTCCCCATGAACACGTGCAAAGCCTGGGGGTGGCTTCCCACAGGTGACACCCACAGGACAACATGTACACCAACATACACACAATAGGAAATGCAGCCTTACATGCCTTATGATAAAGTTTGGACAGGCTGTCGTGATGTAGGTGTGCCCCTCACTCCCTGGGAGCTATCTGTGGCTGGCATATGTCCATCTGAGACAGGCATGCTGACATATGCCAGTCACATGTACAGTGATGCGTTGAACAGCAATGGACCGATCGGTGCCCCGGCCGGCCCATTGCATTCAATGTGTACGGGTACGCGTTGTACCCCTGTACGCGTTGAACTGCAATGGACCGATCGGTGCCCCCGGCCGGCCCATTGCATTCAATGTGTGCGGGTACGCGTTGTACCCCTGTACGCGTTGAACTGCAACGGACCGATCGGTGCCCCCGGCCAGCCCATTGCATTCAATGTGTGCGGGTACGCGTTGTACCCCTGTACGCATTGTACCGCAATGGACAGATCGGTGCCCCCGGCCGGCCCATTGCATTCAATGTGTGCGGGTACGCGTTGTACCCCTGTACGCGTTGTACCGCAATGGACCGATCGGTGCGCACCCATTGACAATGGCCTTGCCTGGCAACGGACGCGTTTTCAAATTTTGAACGAGTCAGTTGCTGGAAATTCAGTTGGTCACCCACAACAATGTTGCAAAATCATGTATGTCATGAAGTTGAAGATTTGAAGGATGCTGTGGGCGTGTTTTGGTGCTGCTATTCCATGGATTGGCCAGATTCAGAAGATGCAAACGACTTGGACCTATCACTTTGGACACAAGGGACAGTATCTGCCTCTCCAGCACATATATATTGCTGGCTGTTCCCCTGAGAGCTCACTTGCCTGCACTACATGCTCCAGGACGACATCTGCCACTGCACTGCTGCTGTCTCTGCCCCTCTGGACCCTGCAATGGCACGTACTGTGGAGAGAGCCCCAGCCTTCAGCCTTGAGGAGAACCAGGCCCTGCTGGACAGCCTACTTCCACAGTACAGCAAGCTGTATGGGACACCAGGGGAGCAGGTGAGTGTTCTGTGCACTGCCTTTCTGAATGTGCATATTGTCTGACTAGCAAGGCTGAAAGTCTGCACGCCACTGGCTAGCAGGCTCACTGAGTAGTTGTCACCCCCCATAGTGTGTAGTGACATGCACTGGACAGGTATGGTGCAGTGACAGTGCATTTGAACAAGGTTTTACTTCCCATGCAATGATACCATGTAGTGACGTCTGGCAAACTGTCCATGGGCAGCTTTGCACTGCCTGTGTACATCATGTGCCCCTGTGATTGAGACATGTATATACAACTGTGTCATGCACGGATATGTTGCATGTGTAGTAATGGCCTTTTCACTTTGTCATCCTGACAGGTTAATGCCCATCGGAAGCAGGAGATCTGGAAGGACATCGTCCGGGCTGTCCGGTCCGTGGGGGTCTACAAGCACCGGATCCGCAACTGCCAGAAGAGGTGGCAGGACCTTCGGGGCTGGACCCGGAGGATTGCACGGGTCCAGCTGAAGCTGTCGCCTCCTCGCAGGAGGGGCGGAACACGGACCCTGACCCCCCACATGCTCCAGATCCTGGCGGTGGTGTTTCCAGACCTGGATGGGCAGCTGAAGGCCAGACAGCAGCAAGGAGGGGTGAGTCAAAGACTGCACTGTGAACTCTGTATTACATGCTGTGTGCCCTCCTCTGGCCTGGTTCAACTGCCACAGTGCAGCAGTCATGTTGTCCAGGAGCCATGTCCCTCTATTGTGCACTGCCCACTGCTCATCTGATACCCAGGTGTGGCCCTTACATTCAGGGAATTGTGTCACTTGGGACTGTGTCCTTGCAGTTTGCTTCACTAAAGGTGGGGGACAGCATCTGTTTCCATAACTCTGTTGTGGGCATCATGGGTGGGTCCATTGTTCACACTACGCCTGTGTTCGGACATGTAATCTGCGTGTTGCTTTGATATGCGGTCCACTTGCTGTGCTGAGCCACCACATGTGCCTGGGGTATGTGGCACACGCCCATGCAGCGGGTGGGAACAATGTTTGGGCCCCAGGAGTGTGCAGATTACGTGTGTCACACATACATAGCCAGCTATCCACTGTCCAGGGCTCATCCCTCATTCATGTGGAGCAGGACAGTCATGCCTACTCCAGGCCATGCAATGCACTCTGTACTCCCACTCCCGTGTATCAGCTGACACATTGTGCGCAGTGATTTGACCCCTCAGGTGTCTGCCTCTGTGTCAGTGTGCTGTGGATTAGTTGCCAGGACTGCTGGGGTGTTTCTTGGTAGGGGCTCAGCATGCCCCTGGAGATGTGACCATAGGAGACGATACTTGTGTGTCACATAGGTGTTTGATCAGCTGCCCGTGCAGACTGGGGTATGCGAATGTGAAGTTCAGGCAGCTGTTCCCCATTCACAGCAGATTGTGAGGGGCTCAGGTTCAGAGGGTAGTGTCACAGGTCTCCCATATGTCCAATAGGTATGACCTGGACAGATGAGGGTTAAGATGATGTGTTGTGTGGGGGATGTACATGTGCACTTGTGCAGCTCCAGGACTTGCATTCCCCATGACCTACTATTGTGACACAGTGCATAGTGTTGTTGTCTGCTGCCAAGTCATACATCACTGAGACAGTGATGTATGACTTAGCAGTCATGCCTCTGCCATGGCATGTGTCTACTTATTGGTGGTCTTGCAGGGGAGTGACATGTGCTACATGCACACCATTGTGGCGATGGCTATCAGGACATGGGTGCATCATGGTGTCTGTCGCTGGTATGCATCACATGCATTTCCTATTTGACTCTGGGCATCCCTTTCATCCGGAAACCTGTACTGACTCAGTGGCAAGAGCTGTGATGTGTGCATGTCCACATGCCACACCGTGTCCTCTGCACTGTCCAACTACTGTGTACTTGGTGCATGTGTCCACACTGGGGTGTTGCAATCCAACAGACACCAGACAGATGGGTGCAAGGCCATGTGGGATGTGAGTGCCATGCTTGGCATCAGACTGACAATTGGCTTCTCCTGTTCAGTTAGGGCACTTTTAGCAATGTACAACTAATGATGCCAGGGCTTGCTCTGTAATGTGCTGTGCTCACAGTGGTGTGTGCGTTTGGTGCAGGTGACTGATGTCTGTCTGTTTCCCCATTGTTTGCAGATACATCCACGGCCACGGAAGGGGACAGCTCCACGGACCAGGAGGAGCCAGAGAGCCAGACTGGGTCAGCAGCCAAGGAGTGGTCGGAGGGACCCAGTGGCACGGAGGGCGAGGGGAGCCACACCGAGGAGTCCTCAGCACCATCCACCTCAGCTGAGGACCAGAGCAACTCGGAGGATGACTCCCTTATGGAGGCGGGTGTCAGCAGCCACCACACCCCAGCTAGTGTTGCTGTCCCCGCCACCACCAGCACCACCACCGCCCTCCCATCGGCTCCCATTCCCCAGGTCCGTGGAGGCTCCCATGTTCGGGAGCGTGTCTCCTTTGGGCCAGGCACCGCACCCCTGCCCCTGTGTCCCCTGCTGCCCTGAGTGAGGAGTCTGTGTACCTCCTTCGCCAGCTCCATGTAGGGCAGACAGCCATGCTGAGTGTCCTCCATGCGCACACCGCTCTGTTGACTCAGCTGGTGTCGTTCATGGAGGGCATCTCATCGGGCATGTCTGACCTACAGAGAGGCAATAGGTCCATGGACTCCTCCCTGACGGCAGCAGTGTCCCTCCTCAGACAGTCCCTCACCCCTCCTGCCTCTGCTCCATCCACACTCCCCAGCACCTTACCCGTCCCAAGCACACACACACCGGCACAGGCACACACCAGCACACACACGTCCAGCACACAGACACACACGCCACAAACAAAATGCACACGCACGCACAGTCAGGGGACTGAAACCAGACTCACAGGGGATGGGGCCCTGGTACACACACACGCATCTACGGGCACTGCGCAGTCCTCAGTTGCCTCTCCCTCCAAAACACCCTCCCTTGCCTCACCTGCAACCCCAAAGACCCAGCGCCTCTTCCTCAGTGACCTCGGCCTCTTCCCCTCCGATCCAGCTGCTCCAGCATCCAGGGGGAAGAGGAAGCACCCCCACACGGAGCAGAGTGCCCCTCGCCCCTGGACACCCTCCCCCAGGCGCAGACAGACTGAGGCCCCCACCCGCAAGTCCCCCCGGAGTGGTAAGAGCAAGACCCCGCCGCCGCCCTGCAGCTCAAGCACCAGGTCTCCTTCCTCCATCCCTCAGGCCCCCACTCCACAGGTGCCCCCACCACACCCTGCCCCAGGTTCCCCCACCCACAGATATACCATCCCCAAGAGGATCCGGCCTTCTCCCCCTGCCACTTGCTCTCCCGGCACCACACCCCCGCTGCGCTTGTCTGTGCCACTGATGTGGTGAGGGTGTCCTCCCCCTCTGTCTAGCCCACCTTGCCTGTTCCCCATTCTCCTCCCCTGGTGGTAGGCACTGCAGTGGAGTCCACTACCACCCTGTCTGACTTGGGCACTGCAGTGGCGGACCTGTCCACTCCATCTGCAGGGTCCACTGCAGTCGTGCCGGCACCCACAACATCTGAGTCATGCCCCCCAGTTGTGCCGGCACACACCATGTCAGACACCTCCACTGCAGTTGTCAGTGGCTCTCCAGCACCCACCACCCCTTCCCTGCTTCCTCCTGGTGAGCCCTGATCCTGTCCCTGCGGTGCCTGGCCTACCCCCGGTTGCCCCTCCTAGTGGATTGTCCCTGGTTTTGTGCAGGCATGTGTAGGGTGGCATCTGCCACTGTCACCCACTTGTGACTTTGTTGATGGACTGGCCATTGGCCTTTGTTTATTTTCTACCGGACTTCTACTTTTAATGCCACATATGCTGAATAAAGCAACTTTCTGTTCTCTAGTGCTTTTGCTTCTGATGTACATGATGTTGATGATGCTAACCATGCCCTTGCTGCAGTGATGGTGATATTTGGTCTCATGATAATGAAGTGTTACTGTGCAGGAACCCATGTGGTCCAGGGGGAATGTGTCCTATCCTGTGGTGTATCCATGTCATCCATAGCAGCATCTGAGGGTGTCATGTGTTCAGTATTTGGCAATGGGATTTCCTACTTAGATTGCCTATTTCACATCTGTGGCTTCCACCCCTGCACATCTGTTGTGCCTGCCATTGTTCAATTCGTCTACTTCCCTGACCGTGTGGCCATCTCCAGTGGACATGCAGGTTTGGGCATCAATGGGGAAGGACTCATCTGTGTTGTCAGTGCAACATTGCTATACAAGTGTGTTGGATCTGTGCTGATGATTCCGTTGGCACTTCCATGACCAGGCTGATGTTACGGGAGCCCTCATTTGGTGCTAATTGTTGATTGTGTGACCAAGTGCTCAGCTGACATGATGGGGCCCTACTGAGGCAACATATGGCACAGCTTTCCTCACACAGGAGTGGAGTCCCCTCATGGCAGTGTGTACTCCTGTGACATTGCCTGCGCCCAAGGTGTGTGTTGTATGTGCATGTCTGTGTGTTCACTTCCGTTTAGCTGTGCATGCTGTGATCCCTAGTGTTGTACCTGTTTGTGATGCTAGCTGAGTTGAGCTATGTTCCCCCAAAGTCTTCTCCCTGGGTTCTCTGTGATGTGGGTGCATGGCACATTACTGGTCATCAGGGTGTCACCCGTAGGTGTGTTTGCTGTCAGGGCTGAGTTTGTGTGCAGACGCAGATGGGTCACAGTCAGGTTTCCCCTTGGCACTTGTTGTTTGCCCCTGTCATGTGATTTCCAGTTTGTGTTATCTTTCAGTGATTGTGACACGTTGTGTGTGTGACTGCTGGCACTCCTCAGGGTCCGGGCTGCAATGTTGGTTGTTGTCTATGTGTGTTCTTTGTGGGTGACCTTGGCTTCTTCATTGGTGTGTGACTGTGGCTGGGATCCCATTGGTTGGTGTGGTATTGCCGTCATGTCCATGTACAGCGTAGTGTGCAGTGTGTCAGACATTCAGGAGTCTTGTTGAGTGGCCATGTGTGATGTGTTTCTGCACCTTGGTTCCCACCCACCACCCTGGAATAGTCATGGGTGCATGTGCAATGTCACCAGTGCATGTGTACTTCACTGCTGCACATTGTTGGAGGTCGAGGGGTGTGGTGTTGAGTGTGTGCAGATGAGAGTTGTTGCCCGGCTAGGCCCCTGCCTCCATGTTGGCCTTGGCTTACTGGCCATGCTGTTTGATTTGTGCTTGTGTAGGTGTGATGGTAGTTAGTTGCTCAGGACACATGACTGTGGTTCACAGTGTGAACCACATTTAGCTTTGTCATCACAGTGGGATTGTAATGCAGCCCAGGGTCACCACATTGTGGGGGCCCTGGGGGTGGTGCTGTGGTATGTCTGTGTCTTGCTGTGTCAGTTGCTGTCCCTACGTGCCTGTGTGACATGTGTGATTTGTGCTCCCTCTCATCTGACAATGCCTGCTTGCCCACATAGGCGATTTGGATCCATGAGTTACCTTTGTGTGGCACTGTATGCACATCTGTATGATTGGTATTCAGGTCTCCTCATGTGTTGTGTGGTTGCCTGGGGACACTGGCACCCCCCTCACCTGTTGTGTATGATGTGCAGTGTGGGTCTGCCTGTTTGTGTTTGTTCATCTGCACCACTGCATTGGCATATCTTGGGTGTGCCATTGGCTGTATGTAGTTTGGTGGGTTTCCCCTGCTGTCCCTGGGACTCCTAGGTCATCGGTCAGCACAATGATCATGGTTTGTGTGTCCCATTGCTGCCATGGTATGGTATCTGTTCACCTCACATCTGCAGTCTCCACAGGGTATCTGCATTTGTGTGCCCATTGGTGCAAATATGTGGGTCTGCATTCTGATGGTCACTTCTGTCATTGTGTCATTGATGATTGTTGACGGTGTCAGCCCCCATGGGTGTTGTTTGTCTGCACATGGCCAAAGGTATGTCTTATTTGCACTGCAGTATTTGGCTCCCCCAATTTATGTTGCAATGGGACACATACACTACTTTGCCACTGATGTGTTTGTTGTTCTGTGACCAGGAATCATCCATGCAGTTTGGCAGTTGCACCTCTTTCTTTGTCAACACTTACCTTTTGGTCACTGTGGTGATGGGGGTTTAGACCCCATTGCCACAATGTTCAAGATGTGCTTCAGCTATGGACCCCACACTTACATTTTGGTCACTGTGGTGATGGGGGTTTAGACCCCATTGCCACAATGATCAAGATGTGCTTCAGCTATGGACCCCACACTTACATTTTGGTCACTGTGATGATGGGGGTTTGGACCCCATTGCCACAATGTTCAAAATGTGCTTCAGCTATGGACCCCACACTTACCTTTTGTTCACTGTGGTGATGGGGGTTTAGACCCCATTGCCACAATGTTCAAAATGTGCTTCAGCTATGGACCCCACACTTACCTTTTGGTCACTGTGATGATGGGGGTTTGGACCCCATTGCCACAATGGTCATGGCCTGCTTGCATTGTGGGTGCCACACACATATATGTGTGGCACATGTGCTAGGGGGTCACATTGTATGTTCAAAGTCATGTTCGGTGTTGTAGGCATTTGACACAGTCTACACATGCTTGTCATGGTGTTAGGGGGATGTCTTCTTCTTGCATTCCATAGGTTGTGGTGTGCTGGTTGTGTCATGCATTGTCCATCCTATGAGTGGGGGTGGTAGTAGTGGTTGGCATCCAGCCCCCCCTGGCTGAGGGTGGTAGTAGTGGTAGGCATCCAGCCCCCCCTGGGTGTGGGTGGTAGTAGTGGTAGGCATCCAGCCCCCCCTGGCTGAGGGTGGTAGTAGTGGTAGGCATCCAGCCCCCCTGGCTAAGGGTGGTGGTAGGCATCCAGCCCCCCTGGCTGAGGGTGGTAGTAGTGGTAGGCATCCAGCCCCCCCTGGCTAAGGGTGGTAGTAGTGGTAGGCATCCAGCCCCCCCTGGGTGAGGGTGGTAGTAGTGGTAGGCATGCAGTCCCCACTGGGTGAGGGTGGTAGTAGTGGTAGGCATCCAGCCCCCCCTGGGTGTGGGTGGTAGTAGTGGTAGGCATCCAGCCCCCCCTGGCTGAGGGTGGTAGTAGTGGTAGGCATCCAGCCCCCTGGCTGAGGGTGGTGGTAGGCATCCAGCCCCCCTGGGTGAGGGTGGTAGTAGTGGTAGGCATCCAGCCCCCTGGGTGAGGGTGGTAGTAGTGTTAGGCATCCAGCCCCCTGGCTAAGGGTGGTAGTAGTGGTAGGCATCCAGCCCCCCTGGGTGTGGGTGGTAGTAGTGGTAGGCATCCAGCCCCCCTGGCTGAGGGTGGTAGTAGTGGTAGGCATCCAGCCCCCCTGGCTGAGGGTGGTAGTAGTGGTAGGCATCCAGCCCCCCTGGCTAAGGGTGGTAGTAGTGGTAGGCATCCAGCCCCCCTGGGTGAGGGTGGTAGTAGTGGTAGGCATCCAGCCCCCCTGGCTAAGGGTGGTGGTAGGCATCCAGCCCCCCTGGGTGAGGGTGGTAGTAGTGGTAGGCATCCAGCCCCCCTGGGTGAGGGTGGTAGTAGTGGTAGGCATCCAGCCCCCCTGGCTAAGGGTGGTAGTAGTGGTAGGCATCCAGCCCCCTGGCTCAGGGTGGTAGTAGTGGTAGGCATCCAGCCCCCCTGGGTGAGGGTGGTAGTAGTGGTAGGCATCCAGCCCCCCTGGCTAAGGGTGGTGGTACGCATCCAGCCCCCCTGGGTGAGGGTGGTAGTAGTGGTAGGCATCCAGCCCCCCTGGGTGAGGGTGGTAGTAGTGGTAGGCATCCAGCCCCCCTGGCTAAGGGTGGTAGTAGTGGTAGGCATCCAGCCCCCCTGGCTCAGGGTGGTAGTAGTGGTAGGCATCCAGCCCCCTGGCTAAGGGTGGTGGTAGGCATCCAGCCCCCCTGGCTGAGGGTGGTAGTAGTGGTAGGCATCCAGCTCCCCCTGGGTGAGGGTGGTAGTAGTGGTAGGCATCCAGCCCCCTGGCTAAGGGTGGTAGTAGTGGTAGGCATCCAGCCCCCCTGGCTGAGGGTGGTAGTAGTGGTAGGCATCCAGCCCCCTGGCTGAGGGTGGTAGTAGTGGTAGGCATCCAGCCCCCCTGGCTAAGGGTGGTAGTAGTGGTAGGCATCCAGCCCCCCTGGGTGAGGGTGGTAGTAGTGGTAGGCATCCAGCCCCCTGGCTAAGGGTGGTGGTAGGCATCCAGCCCCCCTGGGTGAGGGTGGTAGTAGTGGTAGGCATCCAGCTCCCCCTGGGTGAGGGTGGTAGTAGTGGTAGGCATCCAGCCCCCCTGGCTAAGGGTGGTAGTAGTGGTAGGCATCCAGCCCCCTGGCTCAGGGTGGTAGTAGTGGTAGGCATCCAGCCCCCCTGGGTGAGGGTGGTAGTAGTGGTAGGCATCCAGCCCCCCTGGCTAAGGGTGGTGGTAGGCATCCAGCCCCCCTGGGTGAGGGTGGTAGTAGTGGTAGGCATCCAGCCCCCTGGGTGAGGGTGGTAGTAGTGGTAGGCATCCATCCCCCTGGCTAAGGGTGGTGGTAGGCATCCAGCCCCCCTGGGTGAGGGTGGTAGTAGTGGTAGGCATCCAGCCCCCTGGGTGAGGGTGGTAGTAGTGGTAGGCATCCAGCCCCCCCTGGCTAAGGGTGGTAGTAGTGGTAGGCATCCAGCCCCCCCTGGCTCAGGGTGGTAGTAGTGGTAAGCATCCAGCCCCCCCTCGCTAAGGGTGGTGGTAGGCATCCAGCCCCCCCTGGCTGAGGGTGGTAGTAGTGGTAGGCATCCAGCCCCCCCTGGGTGAGGGTGGTAGTAGTGGTAGGCATCCAGCCCCCCCTGGCTAAGGGTGGTAGTAGTGGTAGGCATCCAGCCCACCCTAGCTCAGGGTGGTAGTAGTGGTAGGCATCCAGCCCCCCCTGGCTCAGGGTGGTAGTAGTGGTAGGCATCCAGCCCACCCTGGCTCAGGGTGGTAGTAGTGGTAGGCATCCAGCCCCCCCTGGCTCAGGGTGGTAGTAGTGGTAGGCATCCAGCCCCCCCCTGGCTAAGGGTGGTGGTAGGCATCCAGCCCCCTGGCTAAGGGTGGTAGTAGTGGTAGGCATCCAGCCCCCTGGCTAAGGGTGGTAGTAGTGGTAGGCATCCAGCCCCCCCTGGCTAAGGGTGGTAGTAGTGGTAGGCATCCAGCCCCCCCTGGCTAAGGGTGGTAGTAGTGGTAGGCATCCAGCCCCCCCTGGCTAAGGGTGGTGGTAGGCATCCAGCCCCCCCTGGCTAAGGGTGGTGGTAGGCATCCAGCCCCCCCTGGGTAGGGGTGGTGGTGCGCATTCAGGCCCCTGTGTGCATATGTGGCATTGGTGATGGGCATCCCGCCCCTATGGTGCTTCTGTTGCTGGTGTAAGTATATTCTGCATCCCTCTGTGTGTGTGTGATGTGTCGTGTACGTGTTGTATGTGTTTTGTGGTTGGTGTCTGACTTACCTTCTGCGCCGTACGCGTCCGTGCCTGTTCCGGTAGTAAATGTAGAATATTGGTATGATCGGGACGAAGGGATTCATGGTTGGTTCGTGTCGTTCGTCCTTCTCGTTGCTTCGCGTCGTCCTCGTCGCTTCGCCTCGTCCTCGTCGCTTCGCCTCGTCCTCGTCGCTGGCGTGTTCGTCTCGTAGCCGTGGATCGTGTTGTGGCGCGAATCGGAGCTTATGTGCGCCTCTCCCGGATGCTTTGATGTGCCGTGCGTAGCGACGGGTTCGGCGCGTACGGAAAGCGCATCGTACTCGTTCGGCCGGACGGAGCTGCATTTTTCCTTCCGTGCGACTCGATTCAGCGTTTCAGGATTCGCCTCGGTCGGGGAACAGGACCTGGTTTGGGTGAGTACGGCTCGGCCGGATTCTGTGCTGTTGTGCGCATCGTACTTACTCGTTCGGTGTGCTGTACGGATCGGTCGGGAAACAGGCTTTCGCATGGCTTTTTTCCCGACCGAATGGTATTGGGTGCGCCTCCGACCGAGATCGGAATCGGCCCCTGAGTTTTATGTTGCAGGTATTCGTACATAGGGGCTGATTACAATGGCGGAAGGACCGCCACCGCCAGCCGTGTGGTGGCGATCCGTCCGCCATTGAACGTGGATTTACGTGGATTTACCGCCCGCCAGATTAGGATGGCGGGCGGATCCACACTGCGACTGTGGCGGATGCAAAGACCGTCCGCCACGGAACCGCCACAGGCAATTGTACCGATTGCCTGGCAGAGCGGTCTGCATGCGCAAAATGGTGGCGGTGCCTAGCAGGCACCGTCCACCAAATTACGATGCAGGCAAAATCCAGCCTTTCCATGACGGCGAAACCGTCATGGAAAGGCTGGCGGGGATTGGTTTCGGGGGCCCGTTGCGGGTCCCCAATGTGTTGGGGGGAGGTGTTTGTGCACTGGGGTGGTACATTTCAGTGCACTAAGTGGCAGGCACCGTGTGGTGCCTGCCACGTAGTGCAGTGAAATGCACAACATGCATTTTCAACATTGCGGCGGGTGCTGCTGTCAGCATATAACCTCTGTATCTGTTTCAGTAGTCTTCAAAAAATGTTTCCGGGCCCCTTGAATAAATGTGGCTGCAGCCCCTTCCCCCATGTGACATAATCGAATACATTGTGTAATGGTCAACACTGAATAGCCAGATTATCATGTTAGAATTCAAAAGGTATTTGGTGAATTTTAACTCAAAAATCTGAACAAAGATGATGTTTCATGTCCAACTAGGTCAGGCTGAAATTTGTGTTATGCCAGTGTAATTAGTGTAAATTCGATAATTTTGCATTAATCCACGTCATAAAATTACATGCTGTTAGAGGCAGCCATTTGTGAATGCAAACAACAGAGTGAGAGCAGATGGTGATCACAATGCTTTTGGTTTTTTGCACAATTTTTTTATCTTGAAATGTATTCTTGCATCCAAAGTAGACACGAGGATGCATTTCAAGTTAAAATACAGCACAAAATACCAGTTTTGCATTTCACGTAAGTATACGTAATTTTGCCAACATTTCACATAGTTACGCGAATGCAAATTATGCAAATTTCACACACCCCTAGTCCCAACCTCACCCTTGAAACATTCAATGTAAAGTCACAGTGCATAGACTGTGATTGGCTTACTGTACCCCAACTATGCCTGTTTTAAAATCTAAGCAGTGGTTAGAGGCCCATTTTCATTCCATTTTGGTCATAACCCGCTTGCTACTTCACTCAGTGAAAACTTTCCTGCAAATCCAAAACAGGTACAACAGAGTTAACAGACATGCACCCTCCCCTCATACACAAACCAGGTGAATCATGGGCAGCAGGAACTCAAGCTTTACTCATAGACAGAACAGGTATATCAGAGGCAGTGGAAACTTAAGCATGACAGCAGAGGCTAGACAGAACAGATATATCATGGACAGTAGAATCTCAAGCATGAGAGAAGGGGCTTCTTTAGGGGCCTTATGACCCCTATAGTGTATCTTGGAAGATGTGACGGGGACATAATCCTCATATTTGGCCCTTCTGTCAGAGAGTAAGAGGGACAGGTTCTATTCTGGGGTCCTCCTTCCACTAAGAATATATGTAGAAGGGATAGTGGGATTAAGGGACTACTTGGAATGTTGGAGTCAGGTCTTGATGCTGAGACCTCTGTCATCCTCCAGAACTGTGCCATCATTCTCCAGAACACCTTGAAGGTCTTCAGGTACCTACAGAATGCGAAGATAACCTACGCTATGTTATATCCTGCAAGGCTCTGGATTGAATATCAGGGAAAGTC
This sequence comes from Calotriton arnoldi, assembly GCA_963921515.1. NCBI lineage: Eukaryota > Metazoa > Chordata > Amphibia > Caudata > Salamandridae > Calotriton > Calotriton arnoldi. The sequence continues at coordinate 423,435 of CAWUFW010000874.1, read as the reverse complement.
GATAGTTTTTCAGACCCCCCAGGCGGCGATGGACTGTGTCAATAAGATGTCCTCCCTGCGGAAACGGCAGCCATGGATCTACTGCTGCCAGCTCAGGGAGTAGAGAGGTTTCCTATAAAAGTTGAAATCTGACCCCTATGCTCTGTGCCTGAAGAACAAACTGACATGGGCTGGAGGACGTTGGGACTCACGACACTTGATGGAGATGGCAGAAACTGATGAGAGGCCTTGTAGGCCAACAACTTTACTGAGAACGCACTAGCCTATTCACATTGGATTGTAATACCTTGTAGCTATATGTACATTGATGGTGAGATGTGTAATGAGGTCATTAAAGGGGAGGTTCCTCCAGTCCAATGGGTAGATACACTATAAGAGCAGTCGGACAATGCAGAATCTCTCAGCCACCCCTACCCATCAGGGAGGAACTGGGTAACTAGCAGCCTTACATGGGTGCACCTCATAAGTTTTCTGCAAAATATATATATCGCAACTGGTTCTGCGCTACTTCTTAGTTGTACAACAGTTTGCAGCTGTTATGGTTTACAGGGATGAATTTAGCATGGTTGGGATGCTGAAGTGGGAAGGGGGCGGGAAGTTGATCCTGTTAAGTATGTTTTTACACCTCTACACTATGCAACATGGTAGACGGCCTCAGGGACATGTCACTGGTGGTATTGGTATACCTACATAAATAGAAAGGGAATGAATAGGTTCCTACGGGTAGGCATCATCACAATGCTAACATGAAATGTGCGGGCTTGAACAACCCCTGTAAGACGTGCCAGATGCTAGCATATTTGGAGAGGCACAATGTGTAAATAGCGCTCCTTCAGGAGACACAGTTAACAAAGCACACAGAAAGCTCAGTGGGTGTACTCCTCATATTCACGGGGAATGATGATATTTATCATGAAGGGAGTTCCAGTCACAGTCACTCATGAACATGCAGATGAGCAAGGTAGATATGTTATCATGCAGGGCACACTGGGGGGCTCCCTTGTCACCTTGATTAATGTATATGGCCCCAATGCTGACGACCCCTCTTTTCACACTAACATCAGGAATACGCTCCGTAATCTCCCCCGATCAGAAGTACCATGGGTTGGGGATCTAAATACGACACTCGACATGACATTTGATAAATCAACACATGCCACCAGAACTGATAGACTAGAGTGCTACGAGAGGAGATGGAGGATTTCAACATGGTGGATGCATGGAGGATATGTAACCCTGAAGGCAGGGAAGGCACGTTTATATCATCTGTACATGCCATGTGGCCCCGACTTGATTATTGACTGATAACTGGGGGGATCAGTACTTGGGTGACGGACATACAACATCTCCCGAGGACATTGTCGGATCACAAGCTAGTAAAATTAGTGATTGAGGTTTCTACAAATAATCCCCACAGTCACATGAAGGTTCAAGGCTGCTGCAGTACTTGATCTGGTATACAGGGAAACAGTATGACAAGCTATTTTCGAGTACTTTGCTATAAATTAGAACTCAGTATCAGGAGCAGACCCCCTATGGGAGGCCTTCAAGGTCACGAGAAGGGTGGGTCTGTATTAGTACTAATGCTGGGATACTAAAAGATATTCGAAAACAGATTGACAGATTTGAAAATAATACTCGCCAATTGGAGAGGGAATTTGAACGTGAACCTGCGATAGCACTTTAGCTACCATTTGAGATCTCATCACCAGCTATCATGACTTAGCTAAGAGGGAGCTGAAGTATCTCTCAAGCAGATATGTGGCACGGTCATATGGGGAAGGGGGTAGACCGGGATGGACACTGGCAGACAAATTGAAACAGGGCGGAGGTCAGACACAGGTGATAAAAATAATGGACGATACTGGGGCGGACCATTATGACACATCGGGAATTTTGCGGGAATTTGTGGACTTCCATGAGACTCTATATGCCTCGTGCGCAGCATCTATTTCTGATGAAATCAATAAATTCTTAGAGGACATCGCCCTTGCATGGCTTTCGGCAGGGCAGTGAGCTTATCTATCGCAACCTATAGAGGTTGAAGATGTGCAGGAGGCAATTTGGACATTACCCTATGGAAAAGCCCCTGGCCGGGATGGGCTAGCCTGTGAATTCTATAAACAATATGTGGACTTGGTTGCTCCCCATCTCCACGCAATGTATACAGATGCATAAAACAGGCAAATTCTCCCACCAACACTGCGTGAGGCCCTGATTGCAACACTTCTTCAGCCAGATAAAAATCCAGAGTGTTGTGAATCCTATAGACCCCTCTAGCTACTCCATGTAGATGCAAAAATCCTGGCGAAGATCCTTGCCAATAGGCTCCAGCCTCTGTTGCCAAATGAGGTGCTGCCGGATCAGTCCAGATTTGTCCCAATGCGGTCCACTGCTTACAACCTCCTTATAATATTTGCACTCCAAGACCAGCTGAACCCGGAGCTGGAGGCCGCTGCAGTATTACTTGATGCTGCCAAAGCCTTCAACTCGATAGAGTGGGAACACATATTTACAATAATTGAACACATGAACATACCTGAACTGTTTGTGAGATAGGTTAAACTACTGTACAACGATCCTATAGCGAGGGTACACGTTAATGGACACACGTCATCGGTAGTATATATACATCAAGGCACCAGCCAGGGATGCCTTCTCGTGCCACTCCTCTTCACAATTGCACTAGAGCCACTGGCATGGATTGTGCATCAAAGGAAGGTGGACGCAGCACTCAAATTTTGACAGCGTCCATTAGGTGTGTCATTATACACAGATGACATGGTTCTCTATGTAAAACATCTATCGGTACACCTGCCACCACTGCCCAGAGAATATATCCGGTTTGAAATACATTCTGGCCTAAGTCTAAACTGGGATAAATCGTACATTATTCCCCTGGCACCATGCACTAAACCCCACCACTTGGAATACCCACTAAAGTGGAGCACTTACCCTGTGAAGTACCTGGGAGTGCGGATACATAGCGCACCAGAGTGGGTGATCAGGGAGAACTTCGGTCCTGACATAGGAAAATTGGAGGAACCGGTGGATAGATGGATCAGGGTGCCACTGTCTTTAGCAGACAGAGTGGCTATAATGAAAATAGTAATAATACCAAAGTTCCTCTATCTATTCAGTAATATCCCTATAAAATACCACAGAGGGCCATATTATCAAGAACGGGCGATAACATTATCGCCGCTTTAGCGGCAGGAAACTGCCGCTAAATCGGCGATAAGGGGCTTGATAATATGCCCTATAGAATTCCAATAGAAGCCCAGGTTTGATGTCCTTCACATCAGAACCTGGGCTTCTATTGGAATTCTATGGGGCATAATATCAAGCCCCTTATCGCCGCTTTAGCGGCAGTTTCCTGCCGCTAAATCGGCGATAATGTTATCGCCCGTTCTTGATAATATGGCCCAGAGTCTCTTTTATAATTTAGGGACACAGTTAATAAGGCTGGCGTGGGCAGGAAAGCAGCCTCGAATTGCATATCAGGTAATTACATTGTTGTATGAATGGGGTGGCTTCAGTGCACCAGATCTTTATATGTATTATTTATGTGCGCAGGCACAATATGCACAATATTGGTTTCAAACCCCTGGCAGTCGAGGCAGAAGATGTACACCCCATACTGCTCTGACACGTCCTTCCCCACACTCGTAAGGAGGCTTCACACTCTTACATAAACACTATTCATTGCACTACAGTGACATGGCACGCTCTGGGTGCGAAAATGCACAAGTTTTCTTTATACGCCCATGCAGTCCCCCTGGGTCATCATCTGATTCTCTCGGTGACACAAGAAGAAGGAAGCATATCTCTTCTCACACAAGCAGGAATTGTGACAATGGGAGACATGTACATTGATTGGAAATTCTTAGAACCTGCGTATCTGGCTTTTATCAGTATTAAGACTCCACTATTTCTTTTCACATACTACCGCCTCCGCTCGGTAGTAAGAGCCCTTTATGCCTCGTTCTCTGCGGACCCCCTGTGCTAAGTGCACGGCAGATATTACTCACTAGTCCCACACGTAAAAATCTGGTGACTAAATTGTATAATGCCACCCAGGCAGACAACCCACAGGGCTCAGACACAGCCCTAGTGTGGTGGTATATGGCGCTAGATGCACCCCTGATACAGGAGGACAGGGTATTTTGCTGCACACTCACGGAAATGCTCACCCCTAACTGCAATCTGAATATTATACATTTAAAATACCTGCAGCAAATTTACTATACACCTGCCAGACTGTGTAGCTATGGCCTGCGTGAAGACGGCCAATGTCAGAGATGCGGGGAACAAGGCACAGATTTCGTGCATCTTGCATGGCGCTGTGCATAGGTTCAGGGATTTCGGTAAAAGGTTGTGCTGGAATTGTGCTTAATGATGGGAGACTCACTAGATTGCACTATCCAGGTGTGTTTGTTGGGTTTGGTTAAATGGCTAGAGCCTCAGGTGTGCCGATTCGTGGCAGTTGAGCTTCTGTTGGCTACGAGACAGGTGGCTAAACACTGGGGTCTACGTGTCGCGCCAACGCACGAGAAATGATTGAAAGATATGGTATACTGCAAGGACACCTTGGCACTGTACTCAGAGGAACTCCCAATGATGTCACAACCAAAAGACAAATAGACTCCCCTTACAACATATTTATTTGGGAACACAGATGCTCTTCAGGATACCCACTGAACCGTTGTTTGTCCAGGTGATGCATTGTAATGGACTGTTTGGAACCTCCCATGTTACCGAAAGTCATGTACATGATGCTGTAGGAATGACGATATTGATTTACTGAGCTGTATTGTTTTATTTTTTGTATTGTTGGATGAAATAAAAAACAGTCACAGAAGGTGACTGTATGCATTGTCGCTGATGAACCTGAAGAATAAATAAATAACTGAATATTACAACTGAAAAGAAAATAGTTGATAAAGATGATCTGTGGTAGAGGCCATTGGCGTAATCAAGTTTAGCCAGTGCAAGAGCGATAGTAGCCTGGACCTTGTGTTGAAATCCCAGGTGGGGGAAGATGCGTTGCAGAGTATTCATAGTAATGAAGCTTGAGCTTGCTAATTTGTCCACATGGGCATTCATTGATAGATTGGAGTCCATGGTAATTCCAAGGTTTCTTACTTCCTTAGATACTTTAGGCTGTTTTCCCAGATCGTTAGGCCAGGCGGCGGGTGGGTCATAATTTTTCCAATCGCCACATGTGAGTATTTCCGTTTTGGAAGCATTCAATTTGAGGTGGCTCCATGTCATCCACTGATCAGTGGCTCTGAGGCAACTGAAAATTTGTGAGTTTCCAATGTCTTTGGGGCTTTTCAGTTTAAGGAGTATTTGTATGTAATGTGCCTAGTTATAGCATGTGAGCTGAAGTTCATTGATCATTGCCGCTAATGACTTCATGTAGATGTCGAAAAGCATGGGTGAGATGATAGAGCCTTGAGGGACCCCTGCTTTTGTGAAGTACGGTTTGGATGAGAAAGGGGGAGAATGGATGACATTTGCTCTGTTTTGAAGGTAGGATGTGATCTAGTCGAGAGCAGTCTTCTCTATGCCAGCTTCGTAGAGTCTTTGTGTTAGAGTGTCATGGTCAATTGTGTCAAAGGAAGCTGAGCGGTCCAAGAGAAGTAGTGCAGCAAGAATGGGCTGATTCTCAATTAGGGCTCTGGAGATGCGCCCCCCCTGTGATATTCCTTCACATTTGTATACAAATATTAAATAGATCAATTAATTTAGAGATAGGATCGTATCTCTAAACAAATCGATGTATTTAAGTCTGGGCTGTGTGTCCCAGGCTGCCTGCCCCGCCTCGCTCTGAAGCAGGAGACAGAAGCCAGGAAGTTAATCAACTTTCTGAACTGTGACGCATGACACAGGGCTTACTGTTCTAAAGTCCTTCATAATGAATCATTGCCATTGTATTCTATGGCAGTATCCACTGTAGGCCAGTGCCACTTTCAGCATCATAGTATCAGCGTTGAAGTCTCCATCCCTGCATGAGAGCAGCCGTCCGTCATTCACAGGCATAGATCCCACCCTTTCCCATTCGTCACATGTAGGAGTGGATGCAAGAATGTGTCGTCTCGTGCCTTACTCTCTGTAATGGTAAGTGTTTGAATGCTAATCTTCTGTTATACATGTTGTGCTGAGACCCCTCGCCATACTGACCTCCCCCACTGTGACACCCCAGGCCCTGGCTGCATGTCACTGGCCCCGTTAGAAGTGAAGCTGCTGCATTTGTTCCCCTGCAAAATGGATCCAAAAGACGAGCAGGCCAGGGTTCTTGTTCCCTTGTGAAGTTGATTCAACTATCCGAGTCAAGCGCAAAGTGAGAGAAATGTGCTTACAGTAGACAGTTAGCTGCTGTATTGAATTAAAACTGGACCTGAGTACAGAGTCCTGCTGAGAAGTACATGCTGTGCGCCTTACAGTCTCTCCAGTCCAGCAGAGCAATGTTGGATCATTTGATATAAATGTATTGCAGTTCTAATTTGGGCTCCCGGCAGAATGTCTTTAAATCAGCTGCATGCCTCACTGCAAGTACTACATCCTTGCTGGTACATGGCCATGCTGCTTAGTCTCCAGACCGAGAGCATGCAATGCAGATTTTAACAATAACATTTTTATGTTCCCAAGTTTGATGAAATAATACTCTGAAAAGAAAAGCATTGTGTGTAGTTTTTAAAATTTGATTTAAAAGATAAAGGTGGACATTAGCAATCATAGTAGTCCGATCCATGGCCCTCCAGCCCACATTACCGCAGTCTCGCACACCAGTGACATGCCATTAACAACATTAATGCCAAAAACATGGATTGATTTACAAACAATGAGTGTTAAAAACGTTAAGGCAATGCATGTCATCTCTTCAGTTCCTCTCTTATTTCAAGTTTACTTAATCTTGCTTCCCTCAGAGTTAGCTATTTAATCGTTTTGTGTTTCTTTCTGTATCTTTTTCCATGCATACTTTGAGCTGTGCAGGTGTTTATGAGGGGCTTTGATTGTGAGCGCTGACGCTGAAGACAAAGCAAAGTGCCTGTCAGTGGGTTGGCCTCTTTGCAGAGCACACAGAACAATGGTCATATATTCCAGTTGTAATTGCAATTTGGTGAAAATGTGTGTGAAAGGGGTGCACAGATGGCAAAATATTTACAGGGCAAAAGCAAAAGTAAATAAATTGCTTAAATGTGAGTGAGTGCAGTGTATGTTTGGAAGTGGTGAAGTGAGGGAGATGCAAGGAAGTGCATTCGGGGAAGAGTGAAAAGAAGGTGCTGAAGAGGAAAGAGAGGTGGTTGAGGATGTAGAGATGGACAAGATGTGCAGAGAAAAAGAACATATATATCTAACATAAAGCACACATAACTGAAAGCCAAAACTCCTTACACAGGCCTCAATTCTATTGAAATTTCTGAATTGAAACATTTTGAAGATTAATTATTTATAACAAATCCTTGTTGTTACTCATTTATGTTAAACAGCTAACAACCATTGACAAAGCAAATCGTACTGACAGGTTTTTGGTGTAGGTCAGTTGTTGTGTTATATATCTGGATGCAATTACATCTGAGAGAGAAACCAAAATACTGGTAGGGTAGCACACTATGGGAATCACAGAAATGTATTTTACGTGTTCCCTTTTAGAGAGTCAACAGAATTTTAATCCCACTTAAAAACCTGTCTTCACATATTTCTATATGACTGATTGAAATCAGAAGCTGTGGGTCCTTCCCGAAACCTGGTTAGAGCATTTTCTTCCAAAGTTGATGCTGCATGCAGTGCAAGACACTGGGCAAGCACACACTTTAAAAGGCTGAAGTTGTTGTGTTGTACAATTTGCACATTACAGTAACTGTTGAACATATTAATGCAGTAAGATTTAGGGCAGTTTTTTTGTGTTTAATATTTCAAAACTATAAGTCCCCACTGCTTCATAAGCCTTGCTTTATCACTAAAATAATTTGATTTAAAATGCACTATTTGGCAATCTTTTTTTAATTTTTTTTTCTGGAGGAGGATCCAGCCTGGACCCCACGTTTGTCCATTAAGTTTGCCCGCATCGCTCACTACATAAAAGTCATACCAAACTTTTAAGCCCACCACTTTCAAATGTCACCAGCCACCACTGGCAGCAACCACGTTCCAGTCTACTGTGTTTTTAACGTCATGGCAGATGATGATGATGAGGGCAGATTCTGTGCCTCTTCCTGGACGGGAATCCTCTTTGGAAGTCAGAAAGTATGGAGTTACCTTCAATTAATTGTGACATCTGGGCAAATGCTGCTCTTTCTGTCAGTTTGCCCAGGAATGGTCCATTTGTAATCGGTCTGTAGTTGTCAGAGTCAAGCAGGTCCAAGTTAGTTTTCTTTAAACATGGGTGTATGTATGCTGTTTTTAGGTCTTCTTGAAAGATTCCCGCAGTTAAGGAACTATTGATGATTCTTCTTAATGGTGTGGCAGCAGAGGTAGTTGGAAGAATGTTCTTGAAGATTTGTGGTGGACAAGGGTAAGAAGGGCTGCCGGCAGGCCTGCTTGCTTTGACCAGAACCATAAATTCACTTTGTGAAATTTGTTTGAAGGAATGCAGAGGCTGGGTTAGCCTACTCTTGGAGGGGATTTTTGGAAATTTTAAAAAAATTCTTTATTTGTAAATTTAGTATTTTGATTTCTGTCTGAATAGTAACTTTTTTTTTTTAGCTTTTTGGATTGTTGACCTGTATAATCTATTTCTGTAGGTGAAGTTTGTCTTGATTGTTGTTTCTTTTGAGCCAGGTACGTTGCAGCTTTCTAATTTGCTATTTCTCCAAGGTGCATGTTTTCTTTTACCCGTTTTGTTGTTCTGAGTGATATTAGGATTTCAAACGCTTCCTGTAGCCACTCATATAGTTTTTTAAAAGAATTTATTGTGTCTGAATCTGTGTTGGATATTAGCTGTGATTCTAAGTATTCAAAATTGAATTTATTCCACAGTAGATAGGTGGATGCATGTAAGGTGGTTTTAGGTGTGTTGCTTTGCGGTGTTTTATGTTGGAAAGCTAGCAAATAGTGGTCTGATCATTTGACTGGACTAATCGTTTGAAAGCTAACTCATTCTGGATTTGCAAAAATGACATCTAGGATGTGTCCAACAATGTGTGTGGGTTTGTGAACGATCTGATGTAGGTTCAGTGTGTCTAGGCCAGTGATGATGGTTTTTGGATGGGGCATATTGGGCTTGTCAAACCAAATGCTTTGGTCACAAGAATGCATAGGTTGGACTGTAGTGTTGTTAGGTTTGAAATTGTGTCCAGAAATGTGCCTGGGAATGTTGCATTTCTAGGTGGAGGTCTGTAAAGGTGAAGGAGGTTACAGGAGGAAGTTGGTGTAAGGTTGCATCTGGTGAAGAGGGCCTCACAACCTTGTATGGAAACGTCATTAGCTTTAGTGAGATTTATTGTTTGCTTTAATATAACAGCTAGTCTACCTCCTCTTTTGCCTATATAATTTTGTGTAATAGTTTGATAGCCTAGAGCAACGGCTTCATGCAACACAAGAACCATGTCATCTCCCAAACATGATTCAGTTATGATGAGTAAGTCAGGTTGTGTGTCATTGAGTAGATCGTAGATGTGATGCTTGTGACTGATCGAGCATTTATTAGCAGGCAGGTTAGAGATAGTGTTTGATTGGTGGTGTGACTTTGTTTTGTAGAAGAGTGAGCAGTATTGTTTGAACTTGTAGCAGGTGTGCCATTAGTGCTGGTATTAGCTGTACGAGGATAGCAATAATGTTTCTTTTCTATATCGTATTCATCGTCCAGTAGGCTTAGAAGGCATTTTGATGGGTCTGTAAGTGTAGGTGGTAGAGATGGTGGTTGAGAGTGAGTTGTTGAGCTGTGTTGTTTCTGAGGAGAAGGCTTGTTGTGTAATAGACATGGAGATGCAAAGTTGTGAAGAGTGGAATGTTGTTTATTTTGTTTGCGTCTGTTTAGGGTGGAAGGTGTATGAGCTAGGGGTGGTGGTGCAGCATGTGGGTCATGTTGTAAGGCTTTGAATTGTGCAATGGATGGGAGGCGGTTGAATGAGCGTTGTTGTGTTGGTTTATTTGTGCTAGGTGCGGGGGAAGAGACAAAACTTGGCAGTAATGATGGTTTAGGATGTGTATTATTTATATAGTCAGGAGGGTGGGAGTGGGTGTCTGTTTATAGTTTGTGATGGAATGTTTTATGAAATAGTGTGTGAGATTTTGTTGTGCTGGTGTGTATGTTATGTTTTGTTTTTGTGGATTAGTGAGAGGAAATGATGAGGTAGCGGTTTTCTGAGAAGGATTTGTATGTAAAGTATTGTTGGTGAGTGGAAGTTGAATAGTAAAGGGGGTAGTAATGTGTTTTGGAAAAGTGTGTTTGTGGTGTGTGAGAGGAGATGGACAAGAGGAATATATGACATTACAAAGCAAACATTTGCAACGCATGCTTTTACAACACGGTTTTTACATCGCAGCTACCATTACAATGCAGGATTTTACAACGCATGCCATTACAACGCATTTTTAGAAACTACATTTACAACGCATTCCATTGCCACGCATACCATTACAACGCATACCATTACAACGCATAATACTTTTAGGGCAACAGTAGGGTAAGTGTTGGATAGAGTAGGGGTAAAAATTACTATTCACACTCCAGTGAGTGCAACAGTAGGGTAAGTGTTGGATAGTGTAGGAGTAAAAATTACTAATCCCACTCCAATGAGTGCAACAGTAGGGAAAGTGTTGGATAGTGTAGGGGTAAAAATTACTATTCCCATGTACCCCAAAACCCATACCCACCCTAAAACTTAAAAAATCTCCATTACTTACCTTATAATGCGTTGTAATGGCATGCGTTGTAATGGTATGCGTTGTAATGGCATGCGTTGTAGTGACATGTGTTGTAATGGCTGCATTGTAATGGCATGCGATGTAAAGGCAGTTGCGTTGTAACAGCTGCGTTGTAAAGGAAGTGTGTTGTAATGACTGCGTTGTAATGGATGTTTCCCGGATAAGAGTTATGAGTGTGTGTGCTAGATTTGATAGCTGGAAGAGGCAATATGTGTGGTATAGTGGAGTGTAAGGATTGTCTAGTTGTGTGTAGGCTTGTTGGTGACAGAAAGGGGCCTGTTAGGAGTAGGTAGATGGTAGAGCTGGGGCTTTGTATGAACAGGGAGTGTGTGTCTGGATGGATTAAAGTTATGTAGATTGTAGCATTTTGCTGTGTTGGTGATGTGCGACTTTGTTAGTGGCATAGGACAGAGTGGCGTTTTGTGTGAGTGATGTTGCCATTGTGTAATAGTTGGGGTAGAAAGCTGAATAGGTGCGGTTTGTGGGCTTTTGTAGTTGTTGAGACAATGAAATGTGGTTAGGGTTTGATTGTAGTAAATATATAGAGTGTGAGTGTGTTAATATGTTTGTGGGGGGGTTAAGGTGGGTGCTGGTGAATGGGAAAAAGGGACCGATAGGAGACCAGGTTCTTGCAAACGATCACAGCCCTAGTCCTAGCAACCAAACCCTAAGTCCAATAGGAACTCTAGCTCCAGGAATCAATCATAACAACACACCTATCATCCAATCAGAAACCTAGCCCTAAGTCCAATAGAAAACCTAGCCCTAGGAACAAATCAGAACTATAGACGTATCAGACAATCAGAATCCTAACCCTAAGGCCAATAGAAACCCTAGATTTAGGAACCAGTCAGAGCACAGATGTAACAACCAGTAGGAAACTTATATAAGGGGCAAGTGACCATAAGCACAGGCTGATGGCCGGGGGCTGGGAGCTGCTCCTGAAGATCAGAATCTCCTTGTTTAGACACAGGATCAATCCACACTTTGCAGTTGCAGTTCCTGTTTTACCCAGCAGTCAAGGCCCAAATCTAAGCCACATAAAATACTGCTTTTCGCGCACTTAAACAAATGACTTTTTGCTAGCCAAAAACGAGTGCTACATACACTTTCCAAACACAGTTTAAACAACAAAGCAAATTTAGCAGTCTCTTAAACAGACTCTGCTTAGCCTCTGGGGGTGTAGTTTGCCTTTTTTAACTTTTAAAGACACAAGGAGGGGCGGGAGTATTGATCCTGCAGGCCTAAGCACAGTACAGGGAAAATTAGGAGAGAAATTCAAAAAGACACGGGTAGATACACCGCAGTTTTAACACTGCAAATTGCACAGAAACCAAGAGTTCAATTTAAACAGTCATGGGTAGATAAAAACAGCAGTTTTAAAGTTTCAAAAATATACAGCACAAGTCTGTGTTCTTACCATTGTCTTTGTCATTTACCCACTGGACTGTTTAGGGCACAGAGAGGCTGGACTTCCACCCAGGATGTCGGTTCTTAAGCAATACAACTCACTGCTCGAGAAGGACTTGTAACTAAAGGTAACCCATGGACACATTTTCTATGTATATTACCTTCTAGGACGTGGGCCAACCGGTCCCCTCCTGCTTCAAAAAGTTTTTTTCAAATACAAATGTAGGAAAACCATTCTTCACCTACAAAAATGAGAGCGGTAAAAGCTGAAAAATGAATAATGAATTACCCAATCTGGGAATCCCAAAAGGGTGTAAATACTGCCCTTACCCACTCAATGAATGGCATGCTTCATCATATGGCCGCTGCAACTCCCTGGTGCAGGCCAACATCCAGGGAGGAGCGCTGAGAAAACAGAATATAGAAAAGAAAGAAATCATACAGTAGGGATTCCTCACGCAGAGAAAAAATATTAAAACTGTCTAAGTGGGTATCCGCTGTCTTTATTATGGATCCCACTTGGCAGGATTAAAAATTCAAAAACAGGGTATATGGGCAAGCAACAACACCATTACCCTATCTGCTGTATCAACATGTTTCTGCCATAGATTGCTGCCCTTGTGGGTCGATGGCATTCGTCAGGATACGTATCCCTAAGAAAAGTTTTATATACGTACCCTCCTGGCTTTTTCACTATATGCTAGGGAACGCCTAGCGGGCTTTAATTGCCCGTATTGTAGACACACAGTCTGTGTACCTATAAGAGAATAGTAGACATCAAAGTTAGCAAGTGTTAACATGTCAGCTCCTACACTCCCTCCTGTAGTGGCTAAACCATCCCACCTCTAAAGGTTGGTATGATATGCCTCCTCACGTGGCTCCCATTATATTTAAGAAATAATTACAAAATATACATACAAACCTCTGTTCATATATATGTCTCACTCCTCGAGACTCAAGCTAACAAAAAATGGTTGTGAGACCCCTTTGTTCATGGACTCATCTTTTCACATGTGTCTCTTGACACCCGGTAAAAACTACTTACCCGAGTTTCATCAATGATGATCCAAACTCGGGGACAGAGTGGGAACCCCGTCCTGTAGTCACACTCTGAAATAAAATATTATTATCTTTATCATAGTTGTAGTTTATTAGAATTTCATCCTGTAATTCAATCTGGGAGATCCACTCTTGGTGTCTACCTTATTTTTATAATGCATTGTATAAGTACTGACTCATGAAATTCAACGCAAAAAGTTCAACTTGAGGACTAAGGCAAAGTACAAATATACCAACACAATGGAGACAAACAAGCAAAAAACTCTCAATTGGCAGACCCCTCAGGTCAAAATATAAAACTCATTGTGTTTTTAAAAAAATCCTTGCTAGGCATCCCCCTCCTTGTGAATGATTACCCAGCCTAGGAGGTTATGTGCCCGGGTTGTCGGGGACTATGTAAAATGCTTCATTCACTCTGTGTTATCTATCGTTGGTCCTGTGGGACACAAATCGATCATAATATGTTTAGTGCAAGTTTGTGGTTTCGTCGTAGTTATACCACCGCTAGTCCACAATTTATTTTAAATGATGTGTTCTTTGTTGCCTTATTACAATTACGTGCATTATCTCTCCCATTCAATCACCAGCCATCATACGCCTCATAAATCCCAACTTAAGGATTCACTACCAGCACGGGGCATCATGCGCTATTTTCAATCCACACGGTCATACATCCCTACTTACTACTTCAAGGTACGGGAGTCTCCTATTAGGCCACTCTGATCCCTGCGATGGTCCCGGCAGTCTGAACAGCAGTTGCCTAAATACTGCTGGCTTCTCCTGACATGCGTCCCTATAGGCCCCGCCCTCTCTTTAGAAACATGGTGGCCATCTTTGAATGAGTTTACTCTAACTAGGAAAGATCGGATTTTTATTCAATCATCAGCTTTATTTCTCTCTCACACATTAACCGTAAATGGAGTGGTTCTACTATACAAATACCTTATTGGCCATTCATACCATGCCCATGCTGCTGAGATCTCGTTATGTATGGTCTCGGGGTGGTGAAAAGGTGGCAGCCATTTTTTAATAGGCCAATACTATGTGGGGATATTCATTTGGTAATATATTAGCAAACCATCTATTCTAATTACCAATATGCGGTGGTGTAATAAAACATTTAACTATATATATCCCACATATTACTTATATACCATCAGTATATTGGCACAGTGGCGCCTACGATTAATTAGGTGTACTCATGTGTGATCATATGAGACACAGGGATTATTTGTATATAAATAAGAGGAATTTTTGGGTCAATCAATGCCCTCGATGGTGCTGGTCTCCAGTGGAAGATAAGGAATGTGTCTCTATCCTACATTCAGAAAGTCTCAGGCTGTATTGCTGTCAGTAGTTGTGTCTGCTAGTAGCTAATGTAATAGCTACTAAAGCATCATCTCATACTGAGTAGAAGATACCAAGGAATAGCATAATTCAATCCCTTCTAAGCCCTCCCCAGTCTATGTACCCATCTTTGTTCCCGTAAAAAGAGCAATTTGGTTTTATCCCTTGTAGTTTCGGGCTTGAACGGTTTGTCTATGACAACCAGTGGCGGCTCGCCGAGGGAGTGGGGCAGGGCGGTGGGGCGGGGCAGGGTAGGGGGGTACTGGACTCGGACTTACGACAGACAGAACTCCCTCTGAGTTCTGTCCGTCGTATGTCCGAGTTCACTACCCCCCCACCCTGGCCCTCCCCGCCCCACCGCCCCGCACCACTCCCTCAGCGAGCCACCACAGATGACAACCCATTTTAGGTCTTTCTCAGTGTGCTTCATCTCCGCATTATGTGTGGTAAGTTTAGTTATTCCACATCTAATATTGCTCATATGTTCAAGTATTCTGATTTTAATCAGCCTTGTAGTCATCCCTACACATTGTAAGTTTCACGGGCACATGATCAAGTAAATTACATTGTCTGTATTGCACGTTGTGTGATTCCTCAGTTCCCATGGATACCTCAATCCCAAGTCAACTGATTTTGTGTTCATGGACAATGGACATGCTTTGCAGGAGCCACAGTTGTAATGTCCAGTAACCCGGGTCAAGGTACCATCTCTCGAGATCCTAAGTTCTCTTACTTTTTCCTGTTGTGGTCTCGTGTGGCCTAGCGCATTCCTTATGCTAGCACTTTTTCAATAAGAGAACAATGGGCTATTCAAATCCAAGCCATTTTTGTTCAAAATACGCCAATGTTTCATTATGATCTTTTTTTTATAATTTGATGCTGTGTTGAAGGTAGTCACACACACATTTCTATCCTCTTTTGGTTTCTCAAACGTCTCCAGAAGTAACTCCCTGTTATTGTTTCTTGCTTTTATTTTGTTCTTCTCACAACATGATCAGGGTAACTTCATTCTTGTAATTTCACACTCAAGCTTTTTGCCTCCTTTTCAAAGTCTCTAATGTCTGAGCAATTTCTCCTCAGATGTAAAAATTGTCTGTATGGGAGGTTTTCCCTAAGTGATTTTGGGTGAAGACTCTGAAAGGATAACAAATTGTTCTTGTCCGTTGGTTTGTGGAATACTTTGCTGCTTAGTTTGCCATTCAACGGTTTTATAACAAGGTCCAAAAATGGTAAAGCCGTCGTGGTGATAGTGGACGCAAAAAACAGGAATGGGGTTTGACTATTCAGCCAACCTAAAAACTCATTTGCTCCCTGTCCATCTCCATGCCAGATGACAATCACATCGTCAATGTAACGACTCCATACCCTTATGGAACTATTGTAAGGGTTTTGATCTGAGAAAATAGGTTCTTTCTCAAATTGTGACACATACAAACACGCTACACTAGGAGCAAAGGGACTCCCCATGGAAGTCCCATGGGTTTGTAAGTATAGAGTGTCCTGATATTGGAAAAAAAATCCTTGTTAGAGCCAATTCAGCCAGGCCTAAAATGAGGGACCTCGGAGTTTGGAACTCCCACTTCTCGGTATATAGAATGTACTCAATCACCCTCGGGGTTTCCCTCTGGGGGATATTCATGTATAAGGATTCTATATCCAGCCCTATTAACAGATCTTCCTTTGGATCAAATGCAAGGTCTTTGATTAAATTCAGTACCACCCTCGTGTCCTTTAGATATGCTGTCATCCCTTGAACCAATGGTCTAAAATAAAACTCACAAAATTGTGAAAGTGGTTCCAGTATCGAGTCTATCCTGGACACTATCGGTCTGCCTGGAGGGGGTCTGGTCACTTTGTGTACTTTTGGGAGGGTATAAAAAATAATGTGTCTAAGGACTCTATTTGACTAGAAAGGCCGCCTCCTTTCGACTAATGCACCCATTTGCCAGTGCTTCCTCCAGAATTATGTTAATTTCCTTCTGTAGTAGTTCTGTGGGATCTCTTCCTAAGACTTCATAATTCCTTCTATCTCCTAGCAGGTGGAGGCCCTCCTGATTATATGCTTCCAAGGTTTGAATACCAATAGCACCACCCTTGTCTGCTGGTTTTACCACAATTCGTTTGTCTTCTTTTAGTTCCATTAACGCCTTTTGATCAAGTTGCGTGAGGTTGCCGTATGCCTTCTTTTTGTTTATTTCGATGGAGTTCTCAATCTCATAAATTACTGCTTGTTCAAAGACCCCTATTTCTGAGGGCACTTGAGCTAACGTGGGGACAAAGGTGGATCTCCTATGGAGGCCTGTATCTCCATCTGACGTGCTTTGTTCTTGTGTGTTGTGGGCACAAAAAACCGCTAAGTCTGATATTCCTAAAGAAACCAGCTAGCTCACATTGCAGCTTAAACATATCCAATTGGTTGGTCAGAACAAAACCAAGGCCTTTATTCAAGACCCTTTCTTGGGCTTCACTCAATGCAATGTTGTCAGATTCATAATCAAACCGTGTCCCTGCTGGGGCCCGGTTGTGCTTCTCTCGTCATGCTCCGAGTGACCCGTTGGTTTAGGTCTTCCCAGTGCACTCGCTGACCCTTCTGCCTGCCGTGTCCTCTCCCTCTTCCTAAAAAAGTGTTCTGGTTGGGAAAGTACTGAAAGGGTTGCATGAGGGGGTACATTGGAGGCCAGCCAAAACCTGGTCCTGGTGGTGGTTGTTGGAAATGCTGATGGGGCCCTCTGATAGTATCCCCTCCCTCTTGGCCGTGATCTGTAGTCCATGTCCATGTCCCTGCTCTCACTTCCTGAACTGGAAGACTGAACTGCTCTTCTTACCCCATATTTTTCTTAGGGTTGAGGGTATCCTTTTGCTTAATATATTCATCATTGATATATGGGTAAACTTTTTCTCTTGAGAATTGTTTTTAATCTTTTTGCAATTTATTGATTTTAGACCGAGTTAGGTAGTCTTTATACTCGTTGACTTGGGTGTTAGTTTCCTCTAGCTTTTTCTTAAAAACTGTAAGTTGAGCTTGAGTTTTTAAATTATTCTCTATTGTCTGAATTTCTATGAGCAATGTGTCAGAATTTGTTTTGGCTGTGTTAATGATTAGGACAATCCAATCTCTAGTGCAGCGCCACACGATAAGTGACCAATCCTTACGAAAGGAGGAATCTTCTAGGAAGATCAGTGGTTCGTTCACCACTAGTAGTCCTAGGGGCGCTGCATTAACTCTTAGGTATGCAGTTAAAATTGCACCATGCAGGATTGTCTTAACTTGGGATCTTTTTAATTCAGTAAGAGTGTCCCAACCCTCTACCATTGTCAAAGCTTGAGTCATGTCGGCTTCTCCTAGTAAAGAAGGCCCTGCTAGAAATTAAGCTACTGCTTCTTCGCCATATGAGAGACCTAGATCCTTCATATTTGCTCTGTGGCAGAGTTATCCAAAGATGATCCCTTCGGCTAGGCTGCCGTACATACACTTAACCCACAGAAAAAAGGGAAGAGAGATTGAGTCTTCCCTCGTTCTCCCAATCACTATACAACTCACTGCACAAGAAGGACTTGTAACTAAAGGTAACCCATGGACACATTTTCTATGTATATTACCTTCTAGGACAGTGGCCAACCGGTCCCCTCCTGCGTCAAAAAGTTTTTTTCAAATAAAAATGTAGGAAAACCATTCTTCACCTATACAAATGAGAGAGGTAAAGGCTGAAAAATGAATAATGAAATACCCAATCTGGGAATCCCAAAAGGGTGTAAATACTGCCCTCACCCACTCAATGAGTGGCATTCTTCATCATAGGGCTGCTGCGACTCCCTGGTGCAGGCCAACATCCAGGGAGGAGCGCTGAGAAAACAGAATATAGAAAAGAAAGAAATCATACAGTAGGGATTCCTCACACAGAGAAAAAATATTAAAACTGTCTAAGTGGGTATCCGCTGTCTTTATTATGGATTCCACTTGGCAGGATTAAAAATTCAAAAACAGGGTTTATGGACAAGCAACGACACCATTACCCTATCTGCCGTATCAACATGTTTCTGCCATAGATTACTGCCCTTATGGGTCGATGGCATTTGTCAGGATACGGATCCCTAAGAAAAGTTTTATATACGTACCCTCCTAGCTTTTTCACTATATGGTAGGGAACTCCTAGGGGGCTTTAATTGCCCTTATTGTAGACACACCGTCTGTGTACCTATAAGAGAATAGTACACATTGAAGTTAGCAAGTGTTAACATGCCAGCTCCTACCCGCCCTCCTGTAGTGACTAAACCATGCCACCTCTAAAGGTTGGTATGATATGCCTCCTTACGTGGCTCCCATTATATTTAAAAAATATAAAAAAATATACATACAAACCTCTGTTCATATATATCATCTTCCATTTGCAACTGCTTATTTCCTTTATGGTATTTTGTAAGCCCTCATCCTCTGCAGTTAGTCTGGGGTGATCACCCTGGGACAGACATTTTCATCAAGGCTCTAAATGTAGGTGTCTCACCATTCTTGTTGTGTTGTTTCCTCTTTTTGTATGACTTAACAGGTAATCAGCTGGATTGTCAGTGCCAGTTTTGTATACTACTTGAAAGTGGTATTTCTGCAATTGAAAAATCCACCACTTTGTTCAGGGCAGGGGTGGTGGGGGGGTCCAAATGTTCCTTAAAACTAGTCGGAAAGAGGCTTGTGATCAGTTATCACCTTGAATTATTTGCCATACAGGTATAAGTGGAAACTAACATAGCCCCACCAGCTGGCCAGCACCCCCCATTCAATCTGAGAATATCGGGTCTTGGTAACTGTTAGATCTTTGCTTGAGAATGTGAAAGGCACCCAATTCCCTGGTATCACTTCTTGTACCAAGACAGCTCCTAATCCGTCTGAAATTGCATCTACAATTAGTTATGCAGGGTTGTGAGTGTGAAAATATGTCTTTGCTCAGTAAAGCTTCCTTCAATTCCTGAAATGACTGTACATGTGCAGTCATCCACTTCCATGACCTTGCCAGGTAGGTCGCTCCCCCACCACACAGCTCCGCCTGTGTTGTCTGCCCGCTGCTTCTGCAGGTAAGATCGCCCTCCGCTTGTGGCCCCGGTGCCCGTATTTTCTGCTTGTCTCCCCATTTTCCTTTCTGTGCCCCTCGCTGCCCCATTGTCGTTGTGCCCGTGATTTTGTCTGCCTTTCTCCCCTTTTTCCTTCTGTGCCCCTCGCTGCCCCATTGTCGTTGTGCCCGTGAGTTTGTCTGCCTTTCTCCCTTTTTCCTTCTGTGCCCCTCGCTGCCCCATTGTCGTTGTGCCCGTGATTTTGTCTGCCTTTCTCCCCTTTTTCCTTCTGTGCCCCTCGCTGCCCCATTGTCGTTGTGCCCGTGATTTTGTCTGCCTTTCTCCCCTTTTTCCTTCTGTGCCCCTCGCTGCCCCATTGTCGTTGTGCCCGTGATTTTGTCTGCCTTTCTCCCCTTTTTCCTTCTGTGCCCCTCGCTGCCCCACTGTCTTTGTGCCCGTGATTTTGTCTGCCTTTCTCCCCTTTTTCCTTCTGTGCCCCTCGCTGCCCCATTGTCATTGTGCCCGTGATTTTGTCTGCTTGTCTCCCCATTTTCCTTTCTGTGCCCCTCGCTGCCCCATTGTCGTTGTGCCCGTGATTTTGTCTGCCTTTCTCCCCTTTTTCCTTCTGTGCCCCTCGCTGCCCCATTGTCGTTGTGCCCGTAATTTTGTCTGCCTTTCTCCCCTTTTTCCTTCTGTGCCCCTCGCTGCCCCATTGTCGTTGTGCCCGTGATTTTGTCTGCCTTTCTCCCCTTTTTCCTTCTGTGCCCCTCGCTGCCCCATTGTCGTTGTGCCCGTGATTTTGTCTGCCTTTCTCCCCTTTTTCCTTCTGTGCCCCTCGCTGCCCCACTGTCGTTGTGCCCGTGATTTTGTCTGCCTTTCTCCCTTTTTCCTTCTGTGCCCCTCGCTGCCCCATTGTCGTTGTGCCCGTGATTTTGTCTGCCTTTCTCCCCTTTTTCCTTCTGTGCCCCTCGCTGCCCCACTGTCGTTGTGCCCGTGATTTTGTCTGCCTTTCTCCCCTTTTCCTTCTGTGCCCCTCGCTGCCCCATTGTCGTTGTGGCCGTGATTTTGTCTGCCTTTCTCCCCATTTTCCTTCTGTGCCCCTCGCTGCCCCATTGTCGTTGTGCCCGTGATTTTGTCTGCTTGTCTCCCCATTTTCCTTTCTGTGCCCCTCGCTGCCCCATTGTCGTTGTGCCCGTGATTTTGTCTGCCTTTCTCCCCTTTTTCCTTCTGTGCCCCTCGCTGCCCCACTGTCGTTGTGCCCGTGATTTTGTCTGCCTTTCTCCCCTTTTTCCTTCTGTGCCCCTCGCTGCCCCACTGTCGTTGTGCCCGTGATTTTGTCTGCCTTTCTCCCCTTTTTCCTTCTGTGCCCCTCGCTGCCCCATTGTCGTTGTGCCCGTGATTTTGTCTGCCTTTCTCCCCTTTTTCCTTCTGTGCCCCTCGCTGCCCCACTGTCGTTGTGCCCGTGATTTTGTCTGCCTTTCTCCCCTTTTTCCTTCTGTGCCCCTCGCTGCCCCATTGTCGTTGTGCCCGTGATTTTGTCTGCCTTTCTCCCCTTTTTCCTTCTGTGCCCCTCGCTGCCCCATTGTCGTTGTGCCCGTGATTTTGTCTGCTTGTCTCCCCATTTTCCTTTCTGTGCCCCTCGCTGCCCCATTGTCGTTGTGCCCGTGATTTTGTCTGCCTTTCTCCCCTTTTTCCTTCTGTGCCCCTCGCTGCCCCATTGTCGTTGTGCCCGTGATTTTGTCTGCCTTTCTCCCCTTTTTCCTTCTGTGCCCCTCGCTGCCCCACTGTCGTTGTGCCCGTGATTTTGTCTGCCTTTCTCCCCTTTTTCCTTCTGTGCCCCTCGCTGCCCCATTGTCGTTGTGCCCGTGATTTTTTCTGCCTTTCTCCCCTTTTTCCTTCTGTGCCCCTCGCTGCCCCACTGTCGTTGTGCCCGTGATTTTGTCTGCCTTTCTCCCCTTTTTCCTTCTGTGCCCCTCGCTGCCCCATTGTCGTTGTGCCCGTGATTTTGTCTGCCTTTCTCCCCTTTTTCCTTCTGTGCCCCTCGCTGCCCCATTGTCGTTGTGCCCGTGATTTTGTCTGCCTTTCTCCCCTTTTTCCTTCTGTGCCCCTCGCTGCCCCATTGTCATTGTGCCCGTGATTTTGTCTGCTTTTCCCCCCCATTTCCTTTCTGTGCCCCCGCTGCCTCTCGCCATTCCTGCCGCTGCGTCCCCTGCGGCCCCGCCCCCCTGACTGCCCATTCGCGGCCCCTGCCTCCCGCCACCCCGCTGCCCCGCCCTCCCACCTCCCCAAACCTGGCGGCCGCTGCGCGGCCGCGCCGCTGGCGCGCCAAAGGCGCGCCTAAGGCAAGCCCGTCTGCGCCCGTCCGCGACTGGACCGCGCCCAGCGCCAGAACCCCTGGATCCCACCGATGCAACACCACTCGACGGACCTACGACGCCGCCACCCTCACCGCACTCAATGCCAGCCGGAACCCTGCCTGCTACCGAGCCTCACCGAGACGCACCCACGGACCCTTCACCTGCCAAACCTGCCGATTCACCTGCCCCCAGACGTGCACCACCTCCGCCAAGTCGAGCACCAGCAGCAACCACCTGAAATGCATCCTGCTGAACACCCGCTCCGTCCACAGGCACGCCGTGGAAATCTGGGACCTGCTCGACGCAACAGCACCGGACATCGCCTTCCTCACCGAAACCTGGATGAACGCCTCCTCAGCGCCCGACATTGCCATAGCCATCCCGGACGGATACAAGATCACCCGGAGGGACCGCGTCAACCAGACGGGAGGAGGCATCGCCATCGTACACAAGAGCACCATCCGCATCTCGACTAACTCCGACGAGACCTTCACCGCCGCCGAACACCTACACTTCCAGATACACACTGACCCCAAGACCACCCTCCGAGGCACCCTCATCTACAGACCCCGGGACCACGCACACTATTCAGCGAAGACATCGCAGACTTCATCAGCCCGCACGCCATGCCCTCCGCCGACTACATCCTCCTAGGGGACCTCAACTTCCACCTGGAGAACAACAACGACAGAAACACCACCGCCCTGCTGGACAACCTCGCCAACCTCGGACTCAAGCAACTGGTGAACACGCCCACCCACTACGCCGGCCACACGCTTGACCCCGTCTTCTCGTCCAGCAAGCACATCTCCTTCAGCCACGCCACCGGACTCCACTGGACCGACCACAGCTGCGTCCACTTCAGCTTCAGAAAGACTGCGACCCACCACCACCCGCAACAGGCTCCCCGCCGGAGCTGGAGCAAGATCACCGCCGAGCAGCTCACCGCCTCCCTCAGCCAGAACACACCCACCAACACAACGGACCCAAACGAAGCAGCCAGCAACCTCGCCAAGTGGCTGACCGCCTGCGCCGACGACCTCGCACCACTAAAAAACCCTCCCAGCAGACCCGGAAGCAAGAAAACCCCTTGGTTCACCAACGAACTCAAGGAATCCAAGAAGAACTGCCGCACTCTCGAGAAAACCTGGCGACTCGACCAGACCACAGACAACAGGACCGCCCTCAAGCACGCCACCCGCAAACACCACCAGCTGATCCGTGCCACCAAGAAGTCGGCACTCAAAGAACGACTGGACAACAACGCCCATGACAGCAAGGAACTTTTCAGCATCGTCAAAGAGTTCTCCAACCCCAGCGCCGGAAACAACGACATCACCCCCTCGCAAGACCTCTGCAACTCACTCTCCGCGTTCTTCCACCGCAAGATCACCGACATACATAACAGCTTCGACGCACAAACCACGCACCCTACCGCCGAACCAACGCCCGCCACCACCACCCTCTGCAA
The DNA here is from genome assembly GCA_963921515.1 of Calotriton arnoldi. NCBI lineage: Eukaryota > Metazoa > Chordata > Amphibia > Caudata > Salamandridae > Calotriton > Calotriton arnoldi. The sequence continues at coordinate 399,876 of CAWUFW010000874.1, read as the reverse complement.
CTGGACCCCGATCAGCACCGAAGACACCACCCGCACAATGAACTCCATCCACTCCGGATCACCAACCGACCCCTGCCCACACCACGTCTTCAACAAAGCCGACGCCACCATCGCACCCCATCTCCGGGACATCATCAACTCCTCCTTCCACACCGCCACCTTCCCGGAGAGCTGGAAGCACGCCGAGCTTACCGCCCTCCTGAAGAAACCAACGGCGGACCCCACCGACCTCAAGAACTACCGTCCCATCTCGCTCCTTCCGTTTCCGGCCAAAGTCATCGAGAAGACCGTCAACAGACAGCTTGCCGCCTTCCTCGAGACGAATGGATCCCTCGACCCCTCGCAGTCCGGGTTTCGGGCCAACCACAGTACCGAGACCGCCCTTATCGCAGCCACCGACGACATCAGAACCCTAACCGACAACGGGGAAACAGCTGCCCTCATCCTCTTGGACCTCTCCGCGGCGTTCGACACCGTCTGCCACCGCACCCTAGTGAAGCGCCTCAGCAACATCGGAATCCGAGAGAAAGCACTGGAATGGATCATCTCGTTCCTCGCCGGAAGAACCCAGAGAGTCCGCCTCCCCCGTTCAGATCCGAAGCCACCGAAGTCATCTGCGGCGTTCCACAAGGATCTTCACTCAGCCCAACCCTCTTCAACGTCTACATGAGCCCCCTCGCAGCCATCGCACGCCAACACAACCTCAACATCATCTCCTACGCCGACGACACCCAGCTGATCCTCTCCCTCACCAACGACCCCACCACCGCCAGAGCCAACCTACACGACGGGATGAGAGACGTCGCCGACTGGATGAGGAACAGCCGCCTTAAACTGAACTCAGACAAGACGGAAGTCCTCATCCTGGGCTCATCACCCTCCGCCTGGGACGACTCCTGGTGGCCCCCGGCCCTGGGCACCGCGCCCAAGCCAACGGACCACGCACGCAACCTGGGCTTCATCCTGGACTCCTCCCTGTCGATGACCAGACAAGTCAACGCCGTCTCATCTTCATGCTTCAACACCCTGCGCATGCTCCGCAAGATCTTCAGATGGATCCCCACTGAAACCAGGAAGACCGTCACCCAGGCACTCGTCACCAGCCGACTGGACTATGGGAACACCCTCTACGCCGGAACCACAGCCAAACTTCAAAAAAGACTCCAGCGCATCCAGAACGCCTCCGCACGACTCATCCTGGACATCCCCCGACACAGCCACATCACCGGACACCTGAAAGACCTGCACTGGCTCCCCGTCAGCAAGAGAATCACGTTCAGACTCCTCACCCACGCACACAAGGCCCTCCACGACCTGGGCCCAAAGTACCTCAACGACCGCGTGACCTTCTACACGCCCACACGCCAGCTACGATCAACCAGCCACGCCCTCGCCACCGTACCACGCATCCGCAGAACCACCGCCGGAGGAAGATCCTTCTCCTACCTGGCAGCCAAGACCTGGAACTCCCTCCCCACTCACCTTCGGCGAACCCAGGACCATCTCTCCTTCAGGAAGCAGCTCAAGACCTGGCTGTTCGAGCAGTAACTTACCCCCTCCCCCAGCGCCTTGAGACCCTCCCGGGTGAGTAGCGTGCTCTATAAATGCCGTGATTGATTGATTGATGTGCTTTTGTGAACAAGCCGCTGGATAAACCACCCACAGTCATTAGTCATTCCCAGGAAACTTCTCACTTCGCTGGCTGAGGTCAGTGCTTTTGGATTTTTGAGCTGCTCAGACTTTTTGGGATCAATGCTTATGTTGTCTCTTGAGAACACATACCCAATAAAAATTGTTTATTTTCTTGAAAAATTCACATTTCTCTTTTCAAGGTCAGGCCTTACACAGATAGTCTTTGTAGATTACCTCTTATCCTATGATAGTGTTATGCCTTTGTCTTGGAGTATATAAAAAAATCATCACTATCATTAGTTACCCCTTCAAGCCCCAATATTGCTTCCCTAATCGCACCTTGAAAATATCTGCTGCTGAGGAGATTCCGAAACTCAGATGCTTATATCATCTGAGTGCTGCATGTCTTGAAAATGTTGTTCTATAGCAACTTTAAGGGCTAAGAAGTAGCTGATTATACCGTGCGTTGAGATATAACTTGGTGAACCACTGCACACCTTTAAGATCTGCAATGATATGATGAGCCTCGACTAATGGTTGGAGGGGGAGCCTCATGCCAATATATATTTGCACAGCCCCTGATTACTGGGTTTCATAGCCAGCTCCATCAGAGAAACACATGATGTGGGCCCGAAACTTTCTCGAAGACCCACATGTCCTCCAATGTTTTGAGTTCTTTCTCCACTAATGGCTACATGGGAAAAGCCACCCTATGGTACATTAGTGCTACAGGTGTCACTGACATATTTATTTGCAGGTTAGTTGTTTTGACTGTGAGGCAACCCAGACCCTAAAATAAGTGTTCGGACTCAGTTAGTATACCCTACAGCCAGCAATCGCCTGCTTGTCAGGCAAACACAATCAGTACAAGGTCTTCAGCAATGTTGCGTGTGGCAGCTGATCATGTGAGGATGAGCCTGCTTCAAGTGTCATCCCCCACTCTCTCAGAATAAGTCATCTCAGCATTGAGAACCAATAGCTCTATAAAATGTGTCCCCTCCTCCTTCCTTTACAGGTTTGCCTGTAGTGCACGTGCTCGACAGTTTGTGCAGTCATGCATTGAAACAGTCCACCAATTGACTTTTCCATCTCCTGTTGGGCCTGACGCAGGTTAAAATGTTCATAATCAGGATTGATCTGGGGTAAAAAGGCCAATATAGGGCGGTGACTATGGCTGCATAGCTATCATCATTCCTGTGTTTATTTTGAAAGAGTTTATAGATTCTCTCACCCCCAAAGTGAAGCAGCAATGATCTCTTAACAGTGTTACCTGTTTCTCTTTTCTCTTTGAAGTAGTTTTCTAAACTTTCCAGCCATGCCTTCCATTTAGGAGCACCCTTAGCTGGGTCTGTCAACTTGCTGAATTGCTGCAACTCTGTGAGTGATATGCTCAAATATTGATTTATGTGAGGCTGCACTCTAGCCCTCTGCTCCCCCACTGGTTGTGCCAGGTCATCAGCCATATCTCTCAATCTGCACTGACCTGGCCATTTACTTCTGTGATTTTACTCTTTTCTTTTTTGTTCTTAATTTCTCTACCTGAACTACAGTATGTCACTACTGCTTATTGTACTGCATCTTCAATTGTCTTTGTTCCTCACCTTTACAGTGAAAACCTTGTCAATCAATCAGCAGTTTCATCAGTAGTGGCGAACATGGTGCCTGTATGCCATCACTGGGTGGTACTGTGTCTCTGCACTTGTTCTCAAGACACAGTGCTGCCAGGGGTCCAATGAGGGGTGCACTCATTCCTTTTCTTCGAGCTTCGGCAACTCACAGACTTACTCTGGGGTCTCAGTCAGGTAGCACCTCGCCTGACACTCTTATCGAAACTAGGGGTAAGCTTGAACTCGCGGAGTTTCACTCCACAGAATTCCGCTGACTTACATGAAAAACTCTGCGAGATACCGCAGAGTTTTGTGAATGGGTGTAAATCGGCATGTGAGGCTGATTTTTAGTGCCAGGAGCTTGTTCCGTACTGAAAAATTAATGCAAACAGCACCATGCGGCATGCCAGAGGGCACTGCTTTTTTGCTACCGCTCGAGTAGATTTTCTACTCTAGCATAAGCTTTCTCACCGCGAACAGTCTAGACTGCCCACTACCACCCGCATCAAGAGAATCTTACCTGATGCCCACCTAGCGCCTGAAAATTATGTTAGGGGACGCAAATTCGCGCTCGCCAACTTACCGTTCATGAGAAAAAACTCCACCATGTGGCTGTTGGCGGAGTTTGGCCGGAACTCCATGTTACAAGCGTAATGCGGAGTGACCAAAACTCTGCAAACTCCACCGGTGGAGCGGAATTTACCACCCACCCCTTATCGAAACTGATATTGCTTCTCTGAGGATAATGATACAACTTCATCCCCATTTGTACTATTTACCAGTAGTTTGCCAATTACTAGCCCCATTCGTGGTGCGGACCGGCAATGAATGTACACCACATGCATGTCACTCAGTATAACACATCTGAGATCATGAGCAGTCCTACTCAGTAGTACCTATTTAGAGAAGTGCAGGTTCATGCTACATCACCGGGCTGACCCGCTCATACAAGGTGGCTCACTAGAGGCCCCTAGTTCATGAGTTTAATAACCCAACTTGACTGTGACGACTTTACATTTTTCACATTATCTTGTTAAATCATCAGGCAGTGAAGCCATGACTGGTGTGAACGCTTCAACATTACCTTCTTACCTTCCTTAAGAACTGTCACTTGTAATTTTTTCAAAGCGAGTTATATGACAGCTTTGTTTTTTTCACACGTTACCTGTAGTCACTGTAATGAGCTCCTGGAGCTGTTACAGTCTGATATTCAGATTCATCAGATTTCATGGTTTTGTGCATATAACTTCAAAGACTAGATTACCTTGACAGTAATGGGTAGGTTATATATATATATTGTTCTTTTGGAGCCACATAAAAGCCTTCTCACCCTATCAACAGCTGGCATCCGACACCAGCATAGACTAGTAGACATAAAGCTGACCCTCAAAGAATTGCTAAAGGAACAAAAGTAAAAATATGTTGACAGCAACAATCTGCAGATTCCATTTACAAAAGTGGGCTACAAGCACTGATTTGCAGGACTGCATAATGCTAATTCTTTTGTGTGATTCAACTCTTGATGATGTGTTGTTAGCATGTTCCCTACTTAATTGATAATTGGAACACACTTGGGGGACACAGTGAAGGTTTTATGAACTGTACTGAAAACTCAACATCTTAGGTATTTGTAAAGCATGTGTGGCACTAGAGTTGGGAATAGAATGCAGGTGTAGTAGTTTACCATTGTGGTTCACTCAGAAGTCTAGTCTAAGTAATGGTAGTAGCAGACACATTCTAAATAACACTAGATAGCTCTATCATTTCAAAACAAAGTAGCTTGTTTCATCTCAGCATATCTATATAGGGATCAGGAAGTGGATTAATTTAGTGCAATAAAGTGTAATTTGGAGGTGTTCATTATAGAGTTTTGTATCAGGAAGTAATGCACATCACATACTGGCAGACATTCCTAATATCATTGATAACTACTGTGGACCTCACCCCTCCTATGGTCTCTCTTTGCTCCTTCCTTTCCACCTTTTTAGGTTTTGCCTGCACAGCGCTTGCGCTGTGTTAGTGAAATCTCTTGTATTTAATATATCTTAAAAGGGGGTTCTTATCAGTTCCCATCGCCGAATAACTGTGTTTATTTGCTTTTGTGTGGAACCTTTTTTGTTAATTTCCCTTGGCTGCATGAACTTATGATACTTCTGCTAAAGTTGTTCCCACTGCTTAAGCCCCCTTCACTATCAAGATAAGATTTCTTCCCATGGAAAAGGCAGACAGCTTCTAACAGTATGCTGGAATGCTTGTTTTTTTATTACTTAGTTGTGTAAAGCAGAGGCCTTAGCCTTAGAACATTTGTGGCATTTCCTATTCATGTCTCAGTACCTTTCTTTGCACTTTGTAGGTATTATCAGATTGATTTTTTCAACTTAATCTATTTGGTCATTTTTGATCAAATTCTAAATGTTGTAATAAATATTGCACATTAAAAATAAAGTTAACATACAAGAACTATGCTATATTTTACTACTAAACAGGCAGCCACAAGTGCAGTTACCTTGCAGGCAACAGGGTCATGATTTGAATAGTGCAGCAGGTGCAGTAGCACCGGGCCCAGAAGTATCAGAACTCCTCTAAACACCAAATATTGCTATATTCAACTACTAACAGGCAGTCACAAGTGCAGTTATCTTACAGGCAATAGGGTCATGATGTGAATGGTGCAGCAAGTGCAGTGGCACCAGGGCCAAAAATTGTCATAACTCCTCTAAACACATAATATTGCTATTACATCAATTAATTCTATTATTTCCCTCTTACATTTCATTTTCAAAATTGTGCTATTGCATACCAGCATTATACCACTAGTAACAGCACAATATATTGCCTTTTTGTGCATTAAAAAGTCATAACACTTTAACAGACTTTCTGCAACTTAAATTGTACAACTACTCAGCAAGCTACAACTTACAATAAAAAACGGCTTATTATTAATCGCATAGGCGAATCCTAATGCATTTACCAATGCTTGTTTATGCCTGTACTTGCTTCATGGCCCCACTGTGCCTGACCTTTTCTCTTTTTATTTTGTGTCCATTCTTGCATCTCTAACTATGTTCCTCCTGCTACTTCTCCAGTCTATGTAAGGACAATTTCCTTTAGTAATATATTTCAATTTACAGTTTAAAAAGTGAGTTTATTGAAAATATAGTAAAACACAAGAATATGATGCAATATAATAAGAAATAGCCAATCTGTGATTGTAACAAACTGCATACCACCAAGCCTGGAAAGATGATTTAGAAAAGTCTTTCCAATTTGTGGTGATCTGCTGAAAAGCGACTGCTAACAATAAGTCCAGAATGAGTGTGCTAAGTGAGGATGTACCCCAATCATCAGATAAACTCCCTAAAAAAGGTAAGGAATGAAAAGGGAACTTTAGACTGAAAAATTAAATTAATCTGTGACCAAATTTGTTTCCAAAAACGATATACAGAAGGGCAGGCAAAAATTAAGTGTTTTTAATCAGCTTGTGCTAAAGAGCATGTCCAGCATGTATCAGGAGTAGCAGGATTAATTTTGTGCAAGACCACAGGAGCTAGTAAGAGTCTATTTTATATAAAGAAAAGAGTCTGCGTGGTAGTTGCTAGAGGATTTCCTGATCTTGATCCAAATTTTTGTCCAAAGGGAAATTGACCAGTCTACCCTGAAATCAGACTCCCTAGATAGTTCTACAATAGTAGATGCCATGGGATAAGTATGCAGAAGGGTCTGCCAGCGACTGGTGGAGGATGAGACAGTAGAAAGAGAAAATTGAAATTGATCTAATGCTTTGCAACGTGCCTTATGTAATATTCTAAATTTACTTTTAAAAGAAGAAGGAAAATAAAAGAGGTGAGGAGCTTGAGAAAAGGATAAAAATGTATCATGATCAAAAAGTTGACGTACCCAGAGCAGGCCTTTGTTTCTCCAGGACTTCCAATAAATGAGTTTATTATTAACTAATATGGACTTATTGTGCCAAATAGTAGAATTAAGAAAAGTATTAAAATCTGTGGGTGTGTAATAAAGAATAGAGTCCAGTAGTTTGCATGAATATTTGAAGATAGGCATAGAGAGAAATTGTGGTTTGCGAGTGAAAGATAGGTATTCTTGAAAAGAGAAGGGGGAAAGGAAGCATTTTTCAACTTCTACCCATAATGGGCATTCTGTTGAAGTAGTGGAGAACCACCTAGAAGTTTTACGCAATAAAATGCCCTGTGGTATTAGGAAAATCTGGGAAATTTACTCCACCTTCTGACTTTGGACAAGTCAATTTGAGCAATACATGTAAGATTTTTTATAATTTCATAGAAACGAGGTAAGGATAGAATTATTCATTTGAAAGGATTTAAGGGGTATAGACAACGGGATATTAGAGACAATATACAGTATAATAGGAGTCAACATCATTTTAATAGTGTCAAGTCGGCCCCACCAGGAAAGATGTAAAGGATGCCATCTACTAGTCAGAGCATACTTATGTCTGCATTTTTCCAAATTTAAAGAAATTGAAGTTGTAATAGATGGAGTAAACCATAAGCCTAGATATTTAATATGCCGAGGAGTCCACATAAAGTTGGACATAGCAAAGTCATCCTTCAAAGTAAATTTAGTCAATGGTAATATTTCACATTTCTCATTATTCAATTTATACCCAGAGACCCTGCTATATGAGGCAACTTCTTGTAAAAAAGCCAAAAGTGAAGAATGAGGTTGGGAGAGAAACAATAAATATCATCAGCATATGCTGCCAATTTAATCTGTAAGTTATTGAAGGGAAAACCATGGATTTCTTGATTCTGTCGCAACTTAGATAAGAAAGGTTCTAATGCTAAATTAAAAAGAAAGGGGCAGAGAGGACAACCTTGATGAACACCTCTACCTAAAGTGGAGTAAGAAGAGGTAAGGCCATTAGCACAAATAACTGCTTTTCAAGCTGTATAAAGGAGAGAAATAAGGAAGATAATTTTTGGGCCAAAGTCAAACCATTTAAGTGTATGAAAAATAAAAGGCCAATAAACCTGATCAAATGACTTTTCTGCATCTAAGGCTATTGCTGTAATAGATTCAGACTTATGGGAAGATTTGGATAGAATATCAAAAAATAAATAAATATTGTCAGAAATATAACGTCCTTTGACAAAACCTGACTGTTCTTTGGGAAGCAAATCAGGAAGATAAGAGTCAAGTCGCAAGGCTAAATCTTTTGAAAATATTTTATAATCAATATTGACTAGTGAAATAGGCCGGTATTTTTTGCAGTAATGATGGTTTTTTTTTTCCTTACTTAGCGATAAGGCAAATTAAAGCATCCAAAAAGGAACCATAAGATTTACATGAATGTGAAAAGGAAGTTATGAGAGCTTGCAATTTGGAGAGAATTAACTTAGCAAAATATGAATAAAATTCAGCTGTAAACCCATCAGGGCCTGGGGCATTATCCTTTTTAAGTGCATTCAATGCAGTATGCAACTCAGTTTGTGACATATCAAATTCCAACAATGAAAGGTCAATGTGAGTATCAGCAGGCATATGAATAGTAGAGAGATTGTAAGAAATGACTGAGTCAGAAGATATGTCACCCGGTGTTCATAAAGACTTATAAACTGTGCGAATTCCTCAACAATTTTGGAGTCTTTGGGGCAGATTTACAAGAAACTGACGCATCTGTATAGATGCGTCAGTTTTCCTGCGCCTGCGTGAAAAACCCTTGCGCCACTATAGATGTGCCGTATTTACAATACGGCGCACTAGGGCGCAAGGATTGACAGATGCGTCAGAAATTCTGAAGCATCTGTTGGCGGAAAAGTCACGCATTGTTGGAGTCGTGTCGCAAGCACGACGCAACTCCAGCAATGCGTGTTGTGGCCTATTCCCAATACACTGCGCCACTCCTTACGCCTGCTTCAAGGTTTTGACGCAGTGGCGTCCTAAAAGTCACGCAGTGAAATCTTGTAGATTTCACTGCGTCACTTTACGAGGCTTTCCTGCGTGGGTACGCCTACCCTGCATACATTATACCTGACGCAGGTATAATGTCACGCAGGAGCTTTACAACGTGACGCATCTCCCTAGATGTGTCACGTTGTAAATTTGCCGCAATTTTTACGCTGCCATTGCGTCACAAAAGTGACGCAACAGCAGCGTAAAAGTGATGCAAGGGGGCTTGTAAATCTGCCCCTTTATATTTTGGTGTTTGATGTGCATCAATGATTGATTCAATGCTAAATGTATTATTCTTGAGTATAAAAGGAATGTTCCAGTCTCTTTATCTTTGCTAAAAGTTCAGTGGCATAGATACGCAATTTTTTAAAAACATATGTGATAATAAAGTCACGGGCTGCCGCCTTGAAAGCATCCCAATTAACGTGAAAAGACATATTTTCTGTTTGATTAAAGTGAAAATATTCATGAAAAAACAAATCAAAGGAAGAGGCAAAAGTGGGATCTAGAAGGAGTGAATTGTTAAAACGTCATCTTCGAGGAATTTTGGGTTGAACAGGAAAATCTAACTGAAGGGAAATAGGGTCATGATCAGATATTAGAATTGAACCAATATCAGCAGAGCATAAAGATTGGGAAACATTATGCAATACAAAAAACTAATCAATTTGTGACTGGGTCTGATGTACAGGGGAGAAATAAGTGTACTCCCTCAAGGTAGGATTGCAAAGCATCCAGGCATCTATTAATTTTCGTTGCTTAATAGTCTGTAAAAAAGGTTTGTGAGCTTTATTTGGAGCAAAAGAGACTGTGGAGTTACGGTCAATAAAAGGGTCTACAATCTGGTTAAAATCACCAGCAAGGATAATATTTTCCTCAGGATACTTTGCGAGTAGTTGATTCAGGCAAGACCAAAAATGGGCATCATTAGCGGTGGGAGCGTAAACATTTAACAAAGAGACTGGAACCTTCCCAATCAACAACTTAGTAAAGAGCAATCTACCCACATGATCAAATTCCTGGGAGACCAACTGAGTACAAAGAGAATTATGACATAAAGTAATAACCCCATTCCTTTTACCATCCCCTGGGGAAAAAAACTTTACCCACCCAACCTCTTTTCAGTATTAAAGACTCAAGATGCGACTCTTGAATTAAGGCTATACTGGCACCAGGCTGAGATAAATGAGACAAGACACGTTAAACCTCTGACATTTCAAGAAATGACTTTCAAAGACATAAACAGTTTTCAAGGAAAAGAAAACCAAACATCTCAAACCAAACAGAAGAAACAAAATGCAGACCATGAAATGACTAGTATATACCAAATAACTGTAAAAAATAAGAAAGGGAAGATAGAAAATGGAAAAGAGTAAAGGAGTAAGAAAAAGAAACGATGAGATACGTACAAGAGATAATATAGGAGGAAAAAAGATCCATAAAAGGAAGAACAATAGTAAAAGAGTAAAGAAAGAGCAAAACATACCTATAGAAAGAAGAATTCCAAAAAGGGGGCGGGGGATGAGACCACATGGAATCAATCAATCAATCAATCAATCACAGAATTTGTAAAGCGCACTACTTACCCGCGAGGGTCTCAAGGCGCTGGGGAATAAAAAGGGGGGGGTGCTGCTACTGGTCAAACAACCAGGTCTTGAGTAGCCTCCTGAAGGTCAGCAGGTCTTGGGTCTGTCGTAGGCTTAGTGGAAGGGTGTTCCAGGTCTTGGCGGCGAGGTGGGAGAAGGATCTGCCGCCGGTGGTGGTTCTTCGAAAGCGAGGGACGGTGGCGAGGGAGAGGTCGGCGGAGCGGAGTTGGCGGTTGGGGACGTAGAAGACATGGAACAGATGGCATGCCAACAATCCACGGGAAAGTCAAGAGAGGAGCACAGCAGACAATACATAAGAGGAAGATTGCAAGCGAGGATAAAATACCTGCAAGAAAAGTTAAGAAATGTTAGCATTTAATATTATTGATAACAACTCTGAAAAAAGAAAGCGTCTGAAATATCAACATGAAGAAGAAAAAAATAAAAAATAAGATACAATATATAAATATCCTGTTGAGGAACCAAAGACCATAGAGAGAGTTCATAAATAAAAAAACAGTTAAGAAGCAGACGTTACTGATGTGTCAAATTTTCTATCCTGCAAGCATTGATGAAACTGTTTAATTTACCAGGATTCTCATACGTAGTGGTTTTGTTTTTATAAGTAACCTTGAACTGGCAGGGGTGAAACAAGCCAAAACGAGCTCCAAGAGAGCGAAGATCTGGCTTCATGTTAAGAAAGTCTTTACGCCTATCAGCAGCGGCCTTTGCATAGTCCTCTGCAAAATATAGAGGATTACCTAACCATGAAACACGTTTCAATGACTTGACCGCTGCCATGACTTTAAGAAGGTCAGTATATTCTAGAAAGTAAATAATAACACCTCTCGGCTTTCACAAAGCGGAAACAGCCACTGACTGATGAACTAATCTATGGGCACGTTGGATATTGAGTAGAGTACCCTCTGGCATAGTCAGAAGTTTAGGAAGAAAGGATTTAAAAAAGGTGATAGGCTCAGGACCTTCAGAGCCTTCGGGCAGACCATAAAGGTGAAGATGTTTCCTCCTGTTTCTGTTTTTGAGGTTTTCGATCTGCTGTTGAAGAGATGACACTTGGACTTGAAGGGTATTCACTTTGATATTAGTGGATCCGAAGAATGCAATATTCTGTTCTTCAGTATTACGTTTTTCCTCCATCTGAGACCATCTATCAGTAAGTTGCTGTAATTTAGCATTGGCTTCCTCCATAAAGGAAACACAAGGAGATGATGGACAAAGCGCTGTAACTTTTCAGATACTCACCCCCAGTCACAGATCTGGGTTGAATCCATCATCATTCTTTAGCTCACTTCGCCACCCCAGTTCAGACCCAGCTATATGCAAATCAGTCTTGACCCTATGCCTCATGCGAACAGTCCAGCCCGAACTGCCAAGCCAGGTCTTCCCTGGACCGGAAACAAGCATCCTGGGACCAGTTTCGGGGTAACACCCCTCATCAGCCAGGCTAGTTTGAATCCAGTGGCAAAGTGAGTAAGGGACCCACGTCTGGGCATACCCTGCCAACTTAGGGCAAACAAAGCAAACACAAGGAGATGATGGACGCAGCGCTGAAACTTTTCAGACACTCTCCCCCAGTCACAGATCTAGGTTGAATCCATCATCGTTCTTTAGCTCACTTCGCCACCCCAGTTCAGACCCAGATATATGCAAATCAGTCTTGACCCTGTGCCTCATGGGAAATGTCCAGCCCGAACTGCCAAGCCATGTCTTTCCTGGACCGGAAACAAGCATCCTGGGACCGGTTTCGGGGTAACACCCCTCATCAGCCAGGCTAGCTTGAATCCAGTGGCAAAGTGAGCAAACTTTTTTTGTTGAAATAGATTTATAAGGTTCAGTCTTTTTTTAACTACAGAATTGATGAGTAAGTCACTCACTGTACTTGTTCTGTACTGAGACGAACTCAATGGGTTATTTACTGCTGGGGTGGCAGAGGCTTCATGAAAATAACTGCACTCCTCTGGAATGAACTGCCTCTAGATATAAAAATGGCCCCTACCCTTTTGAATTTCAGGAAAAAAATTAATATTTGCCTTTACAGCAAATAATATTAACTAATTGTCAGGAAATTATTAGCTTATTACTAGATGCACACCATTCTTGTTTCAGGCTAGCTCCAAGATGCCTCAGGGCATAAGAGTGCTCTATAAAACCCAAAATCAAATTTAGAAATCAGGGAAAAACAGTGTACCTATTAACTGAAGGAAGAAATCAAAAATTGAAACGTGAGCAGATAACAATTCACAGTGTAGATCTGCACTCCATGTGCAGTTTTTAGTTACTAGTGGTCCATTTAAGCTGAAAACAATGCTTGTACTAAAAACTGGAGATTGTAGAGTAGATTGTAGAAATTGCTGTAAAATCCATAAATTTACTGATGAGCTGTGCCAGCCACCTCATGCAATTCAGTGGCTTTTTCCTTAATGCAATACACAGACTGATGAACTTTAACTTGTATCTGATTTTATTTATGAACTAAAAATAGAAGTGTTTATATGCAGTGTTAGGATATATAAACAGCCTTAGCAATAATCATAGCCTGCAAATATGCTACTAGCTAATAACAACCTCAGTAAAAAGCTGGAGGACATTTCAGTTGCTGAGACATAACATGTGAGATTTCTATCTCTAGGTAAAAGAGCAAAGGAACGGCTTAAGTGGGTGATTTTACCGACGCCCACTCCATGAAAACTACATTGAGACAAACTAGTTTCGCAAGAGCAAACAGATGATAATGACCCTCAATTACTATTGTCTGTTCTGACTTTGAACTCTCACACAACTGGTAAAAGCATTTTTGACCGAATGGCAAGTGGCTGTGTCATCCGCCCCCTGCCGTACAGTTTCTATCCTTGAATCAATAAGTGGATTATATTTCAAGGCAGCAGGTAAGACTGTGTACCAAATGCAATATATAACAATAGTTCTTTCAAGCGCCGTTAGCCTTCTGGAGGGAGCCAGAGGCTCATTCTTTTGAGCTGACACAATAGATAGAAATAAAGGAATGCTAAGAGCAACTGACTGAAAATTAGGCGCTCTACTTCCAAGTTACGGCCTTGCACAATATGTTGTGCAAGCATACCTTTCAGAGGGGTTGTAGAAAATGCTGTTTACTTAGGTAAAGAGTATTGATTCAGTTTCCATGTGGAAGTGAAATGTACATTTATTGTTTTCATAATGGAAATCGTGTGCAAATTTGCAGCTGGCTCCTTTTTGGAATGTTGCTAAGGATTTTGGAACCTCTGAACATCCTTTTCAATTACAATATGCATTGCCAAATTCAGAAGTCCTTGCCTCTGACAATGCTTTATGTTTTCCCAGATGGCTGCCTTACGTATGCATGCACGATGGCCATCATGGAATGTTTGTTCTTAAGACAAAAGAAAAAGTATTGCAAAATGGCTACCGTGCATGAAAAAATTGCAAGAGTTTTTTTCAATATCAAGGTGCGAAGTGTCAAATACTGTTCTTTTCCAGCGCTTTTTTACACTTACCCTGACATTTCTCGCCCCCCACCCCATCCCCAACCCTCCTGTGTGTTCTGTGAGAAATTTTTCAGGAGTCTTGAGAAAGACAGATATTACTCGCCACAGTTTGGGCATGGTCTGACATCCTACATAGTTTGATTTTCATGGGTATACTGTCCCAGGTGTTTGTAAATCAGTCAGTCAGAAAACGTTATGCTCATCGTTTTTGGTGCACAAAAGTGCATAAAAGCTTACATCATAATTAATTAGCGCAACCATTTTTCGTAAGATGATCAAATAAAAATTATTATCTAAAAAGATCATAAAACAAGAATTAAGCCCAATTCCCTTTGTCTGATTGATTTCGTGATTCATATATAATTATTAGAACGTCTTAAAACCGTTAATAAATTTGATAAGAACGACTAGAACTAGTAATTTATACTTGTGTTCACAGCTTCTTTAATTAACTCAATCTTACCTAGCCGTGGTACATAATAGGGGGTAATAGACAGTCCATGCAGCTAACACAACTTCACAGGGGACCTTGCCTAACCATTTTCATGGATCACACATCCCCTGTTCCATAGATCTCTAATTCTTTCCTACGCTTCACGGCGGACCAGAGGAAAGTGGCCAGTGCATGGCACACCAGAGGGGTCTCCAGCTGTTGAAAATGTGTCAGTGCCGGCCTATATTGAGTAACGTTACCACTACGCAGATATGGTACAATTAATCTTTTCCTTTGTTGGGAGTAAAATGAGCAAAAAAAGAAGTATGTGCTGAACTGACTGAGCAGATGCTTCGTCAAAAGGGCATGCAGGCAGGTTTTTGTGGGACTAGATATTAGTCAGGAATCCCAGCATGAGTGGTATAAGATTTCTGTCATAGACATTGCCTAGGGTTAAGCTTGGGGTGTGTAAGAAGAGGTAGACATTTTGTTCTAAAACCTTTATGCACTCTACCTGTTGTTCAGTAGTCAGGTCAAAGATGTGCTCCACCACATCTACTGAGCCATGCTTCTCATCACTGTGCAACAGGTCTGGGAGGGGCTCATTCTCCCCCTTGACCTCTTCTGTCATTGCCTGGATATTAACAACTGTAGACTCTCCCACAATATGATTTCAACCAATTCACATAAAACACCCTCTATGACTCTCGGGTGGTACTTGTTTCAACCAGGTAGTTATACTCAGAGATCTTCAGGATCACCTTGTAGGGTCCTCTCCATTTGTCATCCAAAGCACAAAGGCAAACATTGGCTTCAGTACTGTAAGAAATTAATTATTAGTTTTGCAGGATGTGAGGCCTTTACAAGTAATATGTCCACAATTGTCTTTCTACTGGGAACCAAGTACCCCATTGTAACACTTGACTCTCTCAGGGTTGTGAAGCAGAACAGTCCAAGTCCTACTCAGGGGACAGGGAGTGGGCTAGTAATCTCTGTCCGCTGACACACAACAAGAACACTCAATAAATGATTGTCCAGTCAGTGATTAGGTTTCGCCTGTGAAATCTCTTGTATTTAACCTATCTTAAAAGGGGTCTCTTATCAGTTCCCATCGCTTTTGTGTGGAACGTTTTTTATAACTTCCCTTGGCTGCAATCATTTACAATACTTCAAAAAGCTGTTCACACTGTTTAAGCCCCATTCACTGTCAAGGTAAGATCTCTTCCCACGGAAAAGGCAGACAGCTTCTAACAGTATGCTGGAATGCTTGCTTTTTATTACTTAGTTGTGTAAAGCAGATGCTTTAGCCTTTAAATGTTTGTGGCATTTCCTATTCATGCCTCAGTACCTTTCTTTGCACTTTGTAGGCCTTATCAGAATGATTTTTTTCAACTTAATTTATTTGGTAATTATGATCAAATTCTAAATGTTGTAATAGAGATTTCGCGTTAAAAAGAAAGTTAATATAGAAGAGCTATGCTATATTTTACAATTAAACAGGCAGCCACAAGTGCAGTTACCTTGCAGACAACAGGGTCATGATTTGAATGGTGCAGCAGGTGCAGTACCAGCAGGCCCAAAAGTTGTCAGAACTCCTCTAAAGACCTGATATTGCTTTGTTTGACTACTAAATATGCAATCACAATTGTAGTTACCTTGCAGTTAAAAAGGATTTGATTTGAATGGTGCAGCTGGGGCAGTGGCACCAGTGCCAAAAGTTGTCATAAGTCCACTAAACACCAAATATTTCTATATTTTAACACTAAATAGACAGTCACAAGTGCAGTTATCTTGCAGGCAACGGGGTCATTATTTGAATGGTGCAGCAGGTGCAGTGGCACTGGGCCCAAAAGTTATCAGACCCTCTCCAAAACCTAATTTTGCTATATTTTATAAATAAACAGGCAGTCACGAGTGCAGTTATCTAGCAAGCACTAGGGTCATGATTTCAATAGTACAGCAGGTGCAGTGGCACCAGGACCAAAATCTCCAGGTATCCCACTAAACACTGATTATTGCTATAATTTACAACTAAACAGGCAATCACAAGTGCAGTTATTTTTCAGGCACTAGGGTCATGATTTGAATGGTGCAGCAGGTGCAGTGGCACAGGGCCAAAAAGTTTTCAGAACTCCTCTAAACACCTAATATTGCTATATTTTACTACTAAACAGACAGTCACAATTGCAGTTACCTTGCAGTTGAAAGAGGCATTATTTAAGTGGTGCAGCAGGTGCAGTTACAAAGGGGCCAAAGGTTGTCAGAACTTCACTTAATATCAAATATTGCTATATTTTACTACTAAACAGGCAGTCACAACTGCAGTTATCTTTCAAGCAATCAATCACTCAATCAAAGGTTTGTTAAAGTGCAAGCTACTCACCCGAACCGGCGTCAAGGTGCTGAGGGATGGGGAGAAAAGGGGGGGCGAGGCGAGCAGATCCCAGAAGTTCAAGGAGCTCCATCGAAGCACTAGGTTCATGATTTGAATGGTGCAGCAGGTGCAGTGGCACTGGGCCCAAACGTAATGAGAACTCCTCTAAACACGAAATATTGCTATATTTTACAACTAAACAGGCAGTCACAAGTGCAATTATCTAGCAAGCACTATGGTCATGATTTCAATAATGCAGCACGTCTAGTGGCACTGGGACCAAAAGCTCCAGGCACCCCATTAAACACCGATTATTGCTATATTTTACAAGTCACGAGTGTAGTTATCTTTCAGGCACCAGGGTCATGATTTGAATGGTGCAGCAGGTACAGTAGCACCGGGCCCAAAATTTGACAGAATTCCTCTAAACACATAATATTGCTATATTTGACTACTAAACAGGCAGTCACAATTGCAGTTACCTTGCAGTTAAATGTGACTTAATTTGAATGGTGCAGCAGGTGCAGTGGCTCTGGGGCCAAAAGCTCTAGGGACCCCACTAAACCCAGCTTTTTGCTAAATTTTACTACTAAACAAGACAGTCACAAGTGCATTTATCTAGCAGGCAATAGGGTCATGATTTGAATGGTACAGCAGGTACAGTAGTACCAGGACCAAAATCTCTAGGCACCCCACTAAACACCTAACATTGCTTTATTTTACTACTAAAGTGGCTCGTTCCCCCCTAGACTTGCCACCTATTAAAAAATGGACTCGAACAGCGCTACAGCTTCATGTACTAACTCCTGAGTATGGACTTAGGCGTGTCAATGGCCAGACCAAGTCTGATAAGTTGGGGGCAAATACCTTTAATAGAACCACTAATAGCCGCATCGATTACATTTTTCTAGATGTCAGACTGTGGCATGGAGTGATGGACATGGTAGTTGGGTCGACCACTGACAGTGACCACAACCCTCTCGAGCTTGACATGTCACCGCTGTGGGACAAACATCTTGGCCACCCACATATAAGACTTTCTACCAAGGAGGTATGCCCTACTAACGACAACAGGCGACTCAAGTGGGCACGAGTAGCCACTGACACCTCAAAATTAGAAACTATGAAGGGTAATCTCCTAGAGGAGGGATCTTCAAACTGTGGGGCGCGACCCCCAGGGGGGCCGTGGAGCGATGCAAAGGGGGTCGCACCTTCCCAGTAACACTTCTGCCGAGGCCCAAGGGCTTCAGCCCCCCCTCTTCCCCCGTCCTGCGTCTCAACCTGGGCTGCTGCAGTGCAACTCGAGCTGCTGGGGGCTCAGCTGGGCAGTGTCTGGAGTCTTATCTCCGGCACGCCCGAGTTTTTCACAGGTCTTTAAAGACCATTTGCATGTTTACATGCCTTTGTAAACTGGTTACAGAGGCTTAGTTTTTTTCCTGGTTCCAGTACCCCTGGGCCCCCACTCTGCCTATTCCTTACATTTGTTTTTCACCTTTACTGCTGCAGTGTGAGAATGCATTTCATGAAAAGGAATATAAAGTAGGGTTGCCAAAAGAAAAATGCCTGCCGTGTTTTGTTTAAAGAGCCTGCAAAGACCTCCTCTTGACACTAAATAGACTTATAAATAAAAAAGTATGTATGCATTCGTTATGTGACTTTTCTGTCTTTGTTCTCTTTAATTATCAGTCATGTATCATTGAGGCAGCCCTAGAACACAATTAAAAGTGCTTTCTATTTATATTTGCTGTTCGAAGTATGCACAGATAAGTGCTTAAAATACAGCTTTAGGTGACTGCTTATTTTTGTACCGACTGGGCCATCAAAATAATCTGCTGGCAACCCTAACCATAGGACTGGAAGTTTGTTGCAGGATCAGCACATTATTTATTTCCTCGATCCCCGATTAATGCCATAATAGCAATAGTTTAACTTAGATCTTAAACCCTACGCCGCCGTCCATAACATGCTGAGTTACTTCAAGTGTCTGGGAATGCACTCTGCATTCAGACAACTCACTCGTCATTCTCGCCCTTCACTTTCACGCTCACCCTGCATTCACAGCGATCACAATGCACTCACACTGATCACCATGCACTCACACCATTCACCCGCTCACCCTGCACTCACAGCGATCACTCTGCACTCACAATGCACTTGCGCTGTTCATCCTATACCTCACCCTGCAGCCACACGAGTACACTACTCATCCTGCACTCATGTGACACTTCACTCACCTGTCCCCCTCACTGCTCAATATGCAACTCACTCAAACAAGCCCATCAGTAATCATACACTCATTCGTCCCATTCTGAACTTGCATCCGCACCTAAATTCATAAGCCACCTCACTCACCCTGCAGTCACTCCTCTTACCCTACTCTCACACTGTTGCATCGCTCACCGTGCACTCACATGGGCACTCTTGTCACCCACACAGTGCAGAGGGTTAACGTTCCTGCTACAAAGAATATGTACCATGCAGATCACAGAAATGAGTGTGAGTAAACTATGAGTAGCGCTATAAAAAAATGAAATGTTTGTCAGAAAGGTGCTATAGAGAGATGAGGTGAATTGTTGGTGAGTGGCAGTGAAGGAATTCATGGAGAAGGAGGAAACGGGGTGGGGCACCAAAAGACTGTTGCACCGTGTGCGACCAGTGTTAGGACCAGCCCTGGCTGGGAGTGTTAAAGGTGAAGTGAGAGGTTGAATGGGGAGAGTTCAGAAGTTGTAAAAGGGGTGAAATAAAATGGCCTGCAAAGTGAGAGAGGGATCCGGGGTTAGGAGAGGACAGAGGGATGGAAGGGAGGGGGTGAGAGGAAAGCTGCATGGGTAAACTGTTTAACTCTGCACAAAACCGCCAGGGTTTTAAGGGACCCCTGCTTCTCCCGGCCAGGGCCAAGTGAGCTTCTAATGTGGCAGCACGTATTCCTGCGGAGTGGAAGGCCCTTCACAAAGGTTGACTAGAAATCTTTCTGATGTTAATTGCTGTATTTTGGTTATACACTGGTACTGATGGGGTGAAATCTTTCCTCAGTGTTACTGTGTACGCGGAATCACATAACATCATTTACCTTTTCTTCCCACACAATTTGGTCAAGCCTGTCACGTAATTTGGTCCTCACCTGCCTCATAATTCCAGTAGCCCTGCCTACAGGTTTAGAAATTTTTGTCAGGAGGGGGTCCTTACGCCTCAAAATGTTGACAGGGGGGTCTCGGCATCCAAAAGTTTGAAGACCTCTGTCCTAGAGAGTACTAGTGAGCTACTCAGCTTACTTGAGCAGTACGATGGGCTTTCAAAGATTACGTCTTGCCATTCACACTTTTTTAATCAGCTAGCATCATATTTTAGTATCCCCTTAGGCCTCAGAGCAAGTTGAAAGCAGCTAGATCACATTTCTCCTGGTTTAACCTGGAGTGTAGAAAATCAAGATTACAACTGGCCATGGCAATTAGAGCAAATAATGTGGTGGATCTAAAAGAAGCAAGGAGATCCTACAAGATAGTTCAGGCCAAAGCCAAAAAGGAGTGGGAGGAGAACCGATGGATCCAGATTAGAGATGCTTATCAGAGTAAGGATTCACAACAGTTCTGGCTTCTAGTGACCAGGGGAAACACCGATAGACCAAGGCCACCTACTGTTAACATTGCCATTTCCACCTGGCATGAACACTTCTCTGCAGTTTACACTGGAACGGGAGCTATGGCTAGTGAAGTTTCGATCGTCAATTACATTAGCCCCCAGACCTCTGAGTTATTTTCCTTAGCTGAAATCTCACAAAGTATAAACTCAGTGGTTAGGAATAAAGCTTCGGGCCTGATGGTGTTCCCGGCGATGTTTTTTCCTAATGACACTGACAACTGGTCTAAGTATATCTGGGCACTTGCTAATGGAATTGCTGCTGGGGCTCCAATACCACCTTCGTGGAAGGAAGCTGAGGTAATCCCGGTATTTAAAAAGGGCGATCACTCTCTACCATCAAACTACAGGCCCATTAGCCTGATCAATGGTGCTCAAAAGGTCTTCTCCCGTGTACTTCTCATGAAGATCATCTCTTGGATGGAGGAGAACAACATCCTATCCCCTTTCCAAGCAGGGTTTAGAAAGAAAGTTAGCACCATCGATCAGGTTTTCCGATTTTCATTACTGGCCTGGAAAACAGTGACTATAGAAAGGGGTAGTCTCTACATAGCATTCATCGATTTGAAGTCAGCTTTCGATCTCATCCCCAGGCACAAATTATGGCATGTCCTTCAGGAGCTGGGTCTCCCTCCCCTGATCCTTGCGCTGGTCATTCACCTTCATGAGGACAATTTCGCGAGGGTCCGCTGGGGGGAACAAGGGCAACTGACAGACCCGATTAGCGTCGACAGGGGGGTCAGACAGGGCTGTGTGTTGGCTCCTACCATGTTTTCGCTTTTCATCAATGGAGTGGTCAACCACCTAGCGGAAGTTCCCGCTGATGCCCCCACTTTGGGGAGTGCCAAAGTAACAACCCTACTGTTTGCAGACGATACGCTGTTTGTCTCCAAGACCCCTAACGGTCTTCAACTGCTATTAGATCGCTTCGCCGCTTTTTTGTGGGTTGAGAGGCCTGGAGGTTAACACTTCGAAAACTAAACTTTTACTGATGAACCCCCACAAATCGTTTAAAGAAAAACTGTCCCTAGGGGGGATTCCCCTTGAGAGAGTAGTAACATTTGACTATTTGGGCGTGACCCTCTCCAAGGAAATGGCCTGGAAGCACCACATTATGAAGTGGACTCTTCAGCAGAAGCAGAACACCGGGGCTCTGATGAAGGAGCACAGAAGCTCCCAGTCAAGACCATTAGCAGTGCCACTTCAGATTTACGATCACAAAGTAGTGGGCTCTGCTCTGTACGGGGCTGAACTCTGCAAGCTACAACTTACAACAAAAAACAGCTTATTAATCACAAAGGCAAAACCTAATGCATTTACTAATAGTAGCTTGTTTTTCTCGAAAAAAAACCCCAGTGATTGTGCTCTAACCCCCAAAACAAGTCCATATTGACCAACTCATGATTAGCATTTTAACTTACCTGTAAGTCCCTAGTATATGATGAAAAAGTGTACCCAGGGCATGTAAGGTAAATGTCACTTGTGGACTGCAGCACATATTGTGCCACCACTAAAGTGACAATGTAAAGCATGTCTCCAGGCCAGCCCCTGCAGACTTGGTGTACAGTTTTAAAACTGCCAATCCGACATTGGCAAAGAAAACCATTTGTCAGGCCTAAACCTTCCTTTTTAATAACTGTACGTAACACCTAAAATAAGCCTTAATTTCTCATAGGGAAGGGTGCATGGCATTTTAAAACCAGGACATGTATATTTTATGTTTTAAATGGCTTAACAGTGAGCCTTTAAAGTTGTTTTTCTCTATGGGTATGCTTCCACTTGTACCCAGTACAAAGAAGTAGACTCCAAGGCTAGGTTGGCTGACCTCCTGTTAAGCTATTAGGAACCTTAGGATAAACCACCTAAGTTGGCATGAACACTTAGTCATATACAGTGACGCATACAGGCCATTATACCTAGGTATGCCTCCTGTATTTACCCCTTGGAAATCTTTTAAACTAACCTAGGATACCACCAAATTAAGGGATACTTTAGTGGTTTATCCTAAGGCTTTTTAACACACGAACTGGAGCCAATCACTGTCCTGAATTTATAGAAATATCTAAGAACTCCCTCAGAAAAGTCCCATTCTGAGGTTGAGTCCACCCTGAAAGTAATATCTTATCAGGGTGGGACGAGGTGGCAAATAATGAAGCATGTCACATTACGTGAGTGAGCCATGCTCGTCCAATTCTTGGAATTGCCTTGAAATTAGGTTAATCACAGTTAGCAGCACACACAAAACTCTTTTGGTCCCTGACCATGATCTGCTGATCGGCTGAGTAGGCAGATAGCAGACCGTTGAGGGCACCACGCCAATCTTTGTGTTTATTTAGGTTATTAAGGGCAGGAGTGAGCCCTGTAACGCCCTACAGTTTCTCCCTTTGTGTGATATAATTCTTTGGGATCTCCCTGGGCCTGATTACAGAGCAGTGCTTCATCGCGGTCAGCCTCAAACTCTACCCTTGTCCCAGTAAAGTGCAACCAGCTATCTGCTGTTAGTGAAAAATTTAATTCAATCTTTAAAAAGTAATTTCTTTGTTCCCCTTATTGTTTTTTTGTTGTTTAGGTGTAATTTTGTTCGTTAAAATATTCTCTATTTTTATACATTGAAACTGGGAATTTTTATTCTGTTGTGTTTTCAACTTTTTAACTGTTTTGGTACTTCTAAATGCTTTCCCAGAATCGCTTGGTTGAATTCCCTCCCCAACACCTGGGACTTTGGTATTGATGTAACCGACTCTGCTGGGGATATATCCAGGATTCTGTGGATACATCGGTGCTGATCTCTCCTATTTTTAAAGCAATGGCCTTGAGTTGTCTTGCTCCTTCGTAGTCTCTCGCCTTCTCAGCAGCATCTTTTTCATGTGAGGGCATCTCTAGCACCCTTCCTAAGCAGTTGGTCAACTCTCTCCTTAAGCAGTGTCCAGGCAGCCTCTCCTTGCAAACTCATTAGGTTTCCCCAGGTTACTGGTCTCGAACCTAGCAAGAGGAGTTGGCATAGCTACCCCAACCCTGACCCTCAAAGGATTCTCCTAGTCTCCACTGGTGTGGGACCCCATGCTTTCTGTCAGAAAATCTTGGCACACTGACTGGAATTTTCTGTCCCATCTTTATGCTCAAGTTGCTGGAAAACTCTGTGTGTTCCAGTAATTCAATCCTATAACCAGTTCTGGGCATTTCTGTAATTTGATGATTTTGGTACAGACTGGTCCAGGTATGACTTTTGTCAAAAGTAGGAACAGGCAGGTGGGGTGACTAAAGATATGAAGAGTTTCCCACAGAGCTACCTGTCAACCATTGGGGGGGGTCACCCTCCCAGAGCACAAAAAAGGTAAGGGAAGGAAAGGGGGAAACACCCGGATGTCCAGGTCACCTCTCCTAAACACTTTGGGCCCGATTCACAAAGGTAAAATGAGACGAAAGTCTAACTTCACGACTTTCGGTATTCACAAAGGGCATTTACTACTCTTAAATGCCCTTTCTGAATACCGAAAGTCATAAAGTTCAACTTTTGGTATTCACAAAGGGCATTTACAAGTAGTAAATGCCCTTTGTGAATACCAAAAGTTGTAGAGTTAGACTTTCGTCTCAGTTTACCTATGTGAATAGGGCCCTTGATCTATGGCACATCAAAAAGGTCTTTGGTATGTCTGAAAAGGCTGCTTTAATTCACGTCAGCTGTTTGATCTATCTTCCCCACCTGTCAACTTAAATGCCACAGGATTTGGCTACATCTAAATTGTAAGCCAGTGTGGCTATGACTCCATGCTCCACACATACTCCAGGCACTCCTATTATTCACATAGGCATGCACACACAGGTCGCAGTCAAATCACACACGGATGGGCAGATGTCTAGCATACAAACTGAGAAAAAGCATGAGAGATGCCAGTAGACCATCTCCCTTGCAGGTGTCAATTAAAAAGGCCATCACTGTCAGTCCTCTACAGCTGAGGGAACAGTTGTCATGCTCCTGAATGTGTGTGCACATGGTGTGCCCCTTCATCCTGAGATCCCTGCGCTGGGTCACACTCTGAGGTGCAGAAAGGCCTCATCATGCGTTAAGGATCATAATGTCCGCTGAGGTGGGCTAAAAAGTCTACTAGTACCTCAGCTACAGATATGGACCTTTTATCCAGACCAAAATGATCCTTCTAAACAGTTTGAAGCAACCAACCTAAGGTAACACGTTTACACCATCAGAAGTTGTGGCCAGCAGATTTAAATGCAGAGATGGATTGGAGTATTTCTGTCATCCAGTGGCTTCCCAGAACTCTACACCAGAGCAGCAGTATCTAACTGGCTTTCACAAAAGGAAGAGTGAGATGGCTTCTGATAGAGCACACACATGAAAATGCACATTATGGTTTGGGCATGAGCAACAACTAGTAACAACTCTTACACTACCTTCTCATCAAAAACAGATAGGTAGTACACAATTTCTGTAGCTGCTATCCATAAAATGAATCCGCTAGTTTTGTACTCCATAAAATGGATGACTACGGTTCAACAATTAGCTAGAGACCTTGATTTTTTTCATAAAGGAACATTCTTAAAATCAAAAAAGATGGATAAATACATAGTATTTTCGCAATGCCATATTGTCATCTCACTACTATGTGCTCTAAACACACTGAATAGCATTATTGGTCTGAAAACAAATGAAACGCAAAGCAGAATATTCTGTTTATTCATCATAAAGTAACCATGGAGAGAAGTGTGTGATATCTAACCAATGAAGAGATGGTGTCTGTAAAAATTAACATTTATGAACAACATGCTAATGCCAGAACCCCATTTAGAGAGCAATAGGGAAAGCAGGGGTTACTGGGCCCATCCATGGGGGTTGAGGCCTTTCACTCTTGATGCCCCAGGACCCCCGACCTACTATGGTTCCTTAACAACTGGGCCAAGTACCCCTTCAGCACTTGACTTTCAGTGGTAGCGCAGGTCGAGCAATCCAAGGCTTCTTGGGAGGGAGGTAGACACAGGGGGGGGGGGTGAACACAGGCTCACAATACAAAATATGTGCAGTAGCAGCAATAAATGATTGTCCAGTCAAATACTTGCTTTTATGAAAATAGAGTATTTTTATATGATTAGAAAGTAAAACATGACATTCCCAAACAATACACACAGTCCCTTGAGGTAAGGACTCTAGTGTTTCATAGGCGGGTCCCTGAGTACCACTCCCCTAAAGCTGGCAGTAGGGGTTATTCCTCATTCATTATAGGCCACATTCAGGTTAAGCCCCTCTAGTAGTCTGACTCTGACTCTTAATTAAAGACAAAAGTGTTCCAGTGCTGTAGCGCTATCTGGCACGCAAAGTGTCGGCCCAAAATCAGTCTTACCCGCACCAGCAGGAACGATGCAACTGGAGTCTCTGAGGGTGCCCCCCATCTCGGGCGCTGAAGCTGAAGTGGCTGTCTCCGTAAAGCCTTTCACATGTGGCCCAGACGGGCTGCAGTTGGATGCCCTCGAGTTCCTCAGATGCTGTTCTGCGATGGCAGCAGCTGGGGTTTTCTTTATGCTTCTCTGATGCTGGTTAAGTCCTTCATTTCCTTACAGGTGAGGGTGAGGATCCTGGTACTGGTCTTCAGTCACACTTCAGGCACCATCTAGTCAGAGCTGCACGCCCTACGGAAGAAAAAAAGAAAACAGACCTACGCGGAA
This sequence comes from Calotriton arnoldi, assembly GCA_963921515.1. Lineage (NCBI taxonomy): Eukaryota > Metazoa > Chordata > Amphibia > Caudata > Salamandridae > Calotriton > Calotriton arnoldi. Next base: position 373,495 of record CAWUFW010000874.1, on the reverse strand, counting down.
CACTTGGCTTGTCACCTATCAGTGGTCATTACAAATGCAGTAATTGCATTGCATGCCAATTCACTAATGATACAAAATCCATCACTCTTAATGACAAAATACACCCCCAAGTGAAATTCTCCAACTGCAACACGAAAAATGTAGTATACTGTATACAATGCCCTTGTGGGTTAGCATACATTAGGCAGACCACTCAGTCAGTTAAAATCAGAGTACTACAATATAGATCTAGGATTAAATGTGCAGTGCCTGTCGCCTCCTTACTGAACATTACAAAAACCTGAATCATACTGAAAATGACATTCAATGGTCAGTCCTCTATGTAGTACAGAGAGACCAAAGAGGCAGTTCCATTGAATCTATACTCAATAGAACAGAAGCCAGACAAATTGAGAAATATGGCACAGCAACACAGGGCCTCAATGACACAGACGAAATAACTATCCAATATTAATAGCAACTGCCAGATACTACACACTTCTGCACATGTACCCCTAGACTTACCTTTTATAGCCCATCTATGGGGACACCTAGCACTCTGAGCACTAGTCTTGGCCGCCCAAAGAGTGTCCACTTAGGCATTGTTTTGCATCACTGCACTACTATTCCAACAGTCATGTGAGGATTCCCCTGTCCAGACTTACATGGTTCAGCATTACACGAGGGTACTGTACATATCCTAGCCTTATGACATTTGTTTAACATAGTGTGACCGCATTGAGTTACTAAACTATGATACTATACTTCTATGATACCCAGAAAAAATGCACATGTGAGTTTACCTTTTTACTATGATATAATATACACAGATTTTGAAAAGTAATATTGAACATGTTGCAGCCTTCTTTCACTGTATAATATGTAGTTGTTGTTTTTCATTTTACAACTGTATATGAATCTGTGACATTGTATCATTCTTTCCCCTCAAAATACATATTCCCTTTGCTGTCCACCTAAGGAATAATGGACCTGCGGCAGCCTCTTTTCACTGCGCAATATGTAGTTGGTGTTTATTACTTTACAACTGTATATGATTGTTTGACATTTTATTATCCTGGTCCCTCCAAATACTATTTACCTTCGCTGTCTGCCTATCTGCACCTACTTTAACTTTATCTATGCGTTTAACATTTGTCACAAAGCGGTCACTGTTCTTTATTTGGCATGTGTTCACACTCTAAAATGGCCGCCATCATTACTGGGCCGATCACGTGACCTTTGCAAATGCATGCCTTCTTTAGTCACCACCACACCAGTCTCTATGCTCTGGGAGAACGGGTGCAGAATGACGATTCGTCGACTGAGCCTGCTACTTTTCCTGATCTTCCAAGCCAGAATATTGAGTAAATTCCGTTGATCAGAGTCTGCATCATTTTTAGTTTCCCCGGTCTCCAGTTATATACATTTATTCTCTTCCCACAGAAACAAGACCTCCTCGAGGGCCCCATCTCATCGCTGGTGAGGGACATGTAAAGATCGTGTAAGTTGTGTGCGGACTAATTTTCCTTGGATCCGCGGTCCTTCTCAGCCCACTGAAATTTCTGCTCACTTTCTTGTCCGGTGCCTATATGGCAACCCGTAAACTCTTGGGCATCGCTACATTTACCTGATTGCTTTCTTTTTTCTTTAAACACACAGTAACTTTGTTTTTCAACAGGCCTAGGGAACAGTTAATGCCACAGGAGCCGTTTCAAGACCACCAGCGATCTGCTCTCATGCTATGGCAACACACCTTTATTCATCCTGCGCCCATGCACGTACCTTTAGCTTCCCTGTGGTAGGTGCTTCCACCAGCTCAGGTTTTATAGCTCTCCTTTCTCTCTCCCCCTACAGGACTTCCTGTGCTTGACTTGGGATTGATTAGGTAAACAGGCAGACGAACAGCTGATCCCATTCTACATCCGCCATTTGGCCACGGAGGGTGCCCTCAATTTAGCTTCGGCTCCACACAGATTTTGTCTGGTAATGCACTTTCATTAGTGACATCTCCCCATCTGCATGTGGACTTCCCTTGTGCATGCTCGGCACGCGCGGCCAACAAGAGGCCTCTCTCCTCCTTTTGCCCAAAACAACCTTGTCTTTACTTGTATTCTGCATGGCATGCACTAGTTACCCTCGAGCATGCTGCAAGAGATGGATGTAATTGTCGACACAGACATGGGCAACATGTTGCTAAACTTTAGTATGCATGACACAACGATACGCATGGTGCAACACACAGGCGGACAATGATTAACTCTTTATACATCTACTTTTTTGTACATATGGTTTTAATAGCTCCACATGCTCTTTATCGATACCTTTTATCAAGAGGACCTTTCCACTTTCGGTGGTGCACCTTTAATGTATTTTGCACCTGATTATATGTTGAAATTTGCTTTATTCTTTATAGGTTGTTCTTTTTTCCACTGTCCTGAAGAGGCTCTGAATCTTTAAAGGGCAGAAACGCGTCGACACCACCATCTGGAGGAGTCTCCTTTTTTCAATTTGCAAATCTCTGAAAAGATAATTCTGTGGGCACATACTAGGAAATAGAGGGAAATGTGTCCTCCGTGGGTGTTTCCATTATAGACTACCTCTTATATTGACTGTGCAATAATTAAGAAGCACAGCCATAGTATGTACAAAGAGCTGGAAGACTTCTGAAAGGTTGTAGTTGCTACGCAAATTATTAAGTCAAAATTTGTACAGCACAGTATAATTTTTTCGTGGTGTTGTTTGTTTGTTCATTTTGATTAATTTTCGTATAATTGTATGTAAGATTTGTTTTAATATGTACATCTTAGGCACCTGTACCCGGACTGAAGATTACTATCCATGTTAAGAAATCAAAATAAATAATGACTTGTATAATCAAATACATCCCCAGTGACTAATTACAATTTTCACTGTTGAAAGTACTTCTGTAATAATTCATTCCCATATAATGCCATTTTCTCAAGTTTAGGGATTAGCACGGCAGCAGTCTTCGCAGCGGCCTCAGCTGCCAAACAGGGTCACCAACAAATTATGACACAAAGGCTACAGTGCAATCCACATGGCAGCAGTCTTCATGGTGGCCCTACCCGATATATGGGGTCACCAACTTGTTGCCACAGACAGGCCACAGCCTGATCAGCCCAGCAGCAATCTTCATGGTGGCCCCACCTGGCATACGGGGTCGCTGAGTTAACACTGCACATGGACGATGACCCATTCAGTGCAGCAACGGTCACAGCTCACTTCACGCTGGCCCTACTCTGGCATAAGGGGGTCACCAACTTTTCCCTGCAGAAGGCAATGACCCAATCAGTGCGGCAGCCATCTCCTCACAACTCGCTTTGGGGATCCGCTCGCCAAGATTACCCCACTGGACCTTGTTCCCTCCAACACTCTTCTCTTCCTCACAGGGCACACTGGTCTTGGCAAGCAGGTAGGCGCTGGCACTCCAGGCTCCAGGGCAGGTGGATTTGGATTTCCTGGAAGATGTCCGCTCACCTAGCTGGGAGACTAGCAGGCCTTGGCTCTAAGTCCTGGTCACAGGCAGAAGTTTTGCGGAGCTTCTTCTCTTCACAGCTAGCTGCTTGACAATTGACACATTTTGGGTTCTCAAGCTCCCCTTTTTATAGATCATTTCCAAACAACAAATGTGATTTACAGTATGAAGTTTATGCTGGGGGTCTGCGTCCTTCTGAAGTGCCATCTCCTCAATTCTCGCTTCCTCCAGAAAGCAGTCTGTCACTGCCCGAGTGACTCCAAATTTGATAGCCCCACAACACCGGCCATGGGAGTGACTAGAGTTTCACATCTAGATGTCAGCCACAGTGATATGAGTATCAAAAGGTTACCCCAGGGTCTCTGCCCTACTCTTCATGACTCTCTCATCAGTCCCATATCTTTTCTGAGATGTGCCCAAGCCCCTTCTCAGTGACCTCTTTCTGAATCATATAGTACCCTATAAAGAGTACTGAACAGCCTGGCTCCCTCTTCCTCCAGTGTTTCCCATCCAGTTTGCAGGAATGCAACATTACACAAATCTCTCTGGGGGGATTTCTCTACCTCCTCTCTCATGTTTCTCCATTCAGCCTGTGTCTCCCAAAATGGAACCCATATTCTTCCATGCATTGCAACCTTCACAGGCACACATATACCCAGCATATAATATAAAGCTTACATGCACTTCACAGCACCACATCCTTTATGTATTGTACCATTCTGAGGCACACATAAAGTCAGCACATGCATGTGTTATACACTCACTGCACAGTCCTGCACTATCCCTGTATTATACCATTCACAGGCACACATACACCCAGCACATTTATACCACACATGCACTGCACAGCACTACACACAAAACTGATGTAGGCCAAGGGTTTTAAGCACACAGCATTGGAACTGCCAAGCCAGGTCTTCCCTGGATTCAACCCAGATCTGTGACTGGGGGTGAGTGTCTGTAAAGTTTCAGCGCTCTGTCCATCATCTCCTTGTGTTTGCTTTGTTTGCCCTAAGTTGGCAGGGTATGCCCAGACGTGGGTCCCTTGCTCACTATGCCACTGGTTTCAAGCTAGCCTGGCTGATGAGGGATGTTACCCCGAACCCGGTCCCAGGATGCTTGTTTCCTGTCCAGGGAAGACCTGGCTTGGCAGTTCGGGCTGGACTGTTCCCATGAGGCACAGGGTCAAGACTGATTTGCATATGGCTGGGTCTGAACTGGGGTGGCGATGTGAGCTAAAGAACGATGATGGATTCAACCCAGATCTGTGACTGAGGGTGAGTGTCTGAAAAGTTTCAGTGCTCCGCCCATCATCTCCTTGTGTTTGCGTAAAAGGACCTGTCCCCTCCTAGTGATCATTACATGGTATGCTGCCACCACCGCGTTTGTGCTGCTTAACTCCTGGCAAAGGCAATAGTCTTTCCCCACTATGAGCGTAGCGCTTTGGGTGCCCCTCCCGGCATTAGGGATCCAAACATCGTTACAGCATTTCCATGGACCGGGGAATGCAGGGGTGCGTTTCCATCACCGTTGAAAAGACTTTTCCATTCCATCAATTAATAGCCCTACTTTTTGCTAAACCATACATGCAGTGCTTGAAATGGAAAAATAAAAGTGCTGGTGCCCTATACCAGAGAACCTGAAGAAGCAAAGGTGCTCTCCCTCTTCAAATAAAGTGCAGGTACTCACTACAATTCCGTTTAAAGCACTGCATACATATATGTGTAGCTGATTGGACTGTCGCTCCATTTTTCTATTTTCTAAATTTAATTAAATTCTTTTACCGAGTGCATTACTGTAAACTTAATCTTATCTAGGCGTGTAACATAGATATATGGCTTATAGAGCGTTCAACGCTCTTAAATTTGTAAGGGTGCATTATATTCATGTACGAACTGCACACGCATATATATTCTATTGTTGGTTGAAATCCGTGTTATTAGAATGAAATTTATTTCTCTATATTAAAATCAGTAGAGTGAAATTGTGACGCTATTTACCGGACTGATCAGGATTTCGCACGTGTTTAGAGAAATCATGTAACCATGCATGTACATTATGATTATTAGGTAAAACAAATGTATTCACTGTTATAATTGATTCATATAGAGGCTTGGGTAACAGGTGCACATTAAAGAATGTTCTTAGGTTAGCCAATTGTAGGCCTAGCTTTCATTTTTCTTAAGTTTTGTTTCTCCTCGTTTGCTCTCAAGTTGGGAGTTAATTAAAATTTATGTGTGTAGAAAGTTTTTCTTTCGCCCCTACTGCAGGTGCAGGAATTCGACCTCGTTATTTTAGATTTAAGAAGATACATGGGAGGAGAGGAATGTCTTTGAAGAACTTGAACAGAGAGAAGGGAGGACACCTTCCGTGCCTGGTGAAACCTGGGAACCAAGGTCGTCGAACAAGACTTCAAATTAATTGGAGTTTGTGGAAAATTACTCAAAGGAGGTGTTCACAGAATAACTTACCATGTGACCTGTTAGGGGCGTAACTTTGTCTTTTTGTATTAGGCACAGGGACAGATTTACAGGACTTCTGCTTTTGACTGAAGAATGGGAGCATCTTAGAACGAGCTCTGTAGCTTTACGCTACTTTACCCATTTAACGTGAGTGCACTTCTTAAGAAGTCAACACATGCTGACACCTTTGGGGAAATTCTTCTGGGAAATTAGGAAGGGATGCCACTTTAGAAGTAGAGCAGGGACAGATTATCCTTTATTTCGGAAATACAAATGAAAAGGGATTTGGACGCAGTGTCTATACTCAGTTGTTTTCTGATTTTGGAATTCATCGTTCTGTGCCTATTGTGCCGAATGAACTATAGTCGTAGATTGGGCTCTGAACTGAAATAAAATGAAATGAAATGAAAATTGGTATTTGTAAAGCGCTAACTGCCACTCCAAAGGGAGCATCCTGGCGCTGGTATGGAGGTGAGCGGCTGCTCAAAATTCTTAGATGAGAGAGAGGCAAAGTTCATCTGGGGCTCCAAAAATCCAAGTCTTTAGTTCTTTCCTATATTGTGTTTCAGATTTATACGTTCTCAGATGCGATGGCAATAGGTTCCAGGCTCTGGTGCCTAATGCTGTTATTGTTTTTCCTCCCCTAGTTTTGCATCTAAAACTGGGAGGTTTGAGTAGGTTGGCTGATGATGACCTGAGGGTTCTAGTTGTACTGTAGGGGGTGAATCTTGATGCGAGGTATTGAGGACCCAGTTTGAGTGAGGCTCTGAAAGTGATAAGGAGAATCTTGAAGAGTATTCTCTTGTGTAGTGGGAGCCAATGAAGGGTTTTCAGAGCTGTAGAAGCGGAGGACCTTCGTGAGAGTTTTAAAACCAGCCGTGCTGCTGCATGTTGGACCACTTGGAGTCTTTTTAGTGTTTGTTTGTTGGCTCCTGCCAAAAGACTGTTGCAGTAGTCCAGTCGCGCCAGTATCAAGGCGACCGCTACTGATTTCCTTGCCGCGAGTGGGAGTAGGTCGAAGAATTTTTTCAAAGATTTTATAAGGCTGAAACAGGTCCCTGCAACCTTCAGTGCATGTGGTTTGAAACTGAGGGCGGAGTCAAACTGCACTCCTAGGTTTCTTGCCACGGTTACCATATCAGGAGGGGGTGCCGTACCCTCTGGCCACCACTCAGCTGGCGAGAAAGAGACTTCTTTACCTATTGGTAATATCTCAGTTTTTTCGGTGTTGCACTTGAGGTGGTTGTCCTTCATCCACTGGAGGACCTTGGAGAAGCATCTTTTAAAGTTAAGCTCGGCCTCCTTAGAGTTTTGATCTAGAGATAGAATCATTTGGGTATCGTCTGCGTAGGATGTAACTTCGATCCCAAATGATGTTATTAATGAGATGAGTGGCGTCATATAAACATTAAATAACAGAGGGCTCAATGAAGAGCCCTGTGGTACTCCTGTTGTGATTGTGCGTTCCGCCGATAAGAAGGTTCCGAGGGACACAGCTTGCCTGCGCCTGGAAAGAAAGGATTTTAGCCATTCCAAGGCAGTGTGTGAGATACTGCATGATTTGAGCCTGGAAAGGAGGATGCTATGTGATATGGTATCAAATGCGGCCGATAGGTCGAGTAGGATCAGCACTGCCTTCCTACCTCTGTCAGCAATCATTTTAAGAGAGTCCGTGATTTCCAGCAGTGCAGACTCGGTGGAATGCTTAGGGCGAAAACCGGATTGTTGGGGGTGGAGGATGTTTGCGGCCTCTATGAATTTAGTTAGCTCTTTATGCACAAGTTTTTCAGTAATTTTTCCAAGTAGAGGAAGGAGTGATATGGGACGTAGATTGGAGAGGACCGATGGATCAATATTTGGCTTCTTTTTCAAGGGTTTCACTATTGCTAACTTCCAATCTTCTGGCACTGCCCCTGAACTTAAAGAGGAGTTGACAATCTGGTTTACAATTGGGTTGACTGTGTCAATAATCTGGTGAAGAACTAAGGGGGGACAGGCGTCTAAGGGAGAACCAGATTTGCATGCTATGATAGCTTCGCGGGTTTGGTCCAATGAAACTGGTTCAAATGAGCAGATAGAATATTGGATGGTGCCATGTTTGTGCTCTAAATTAGCATGTGTCGAAGAGCTAGTGTCCGTGTTAAAGTCTTTTTGGATGTTCATGATCTTTTCTTCAAAGAAGCATGAGATTTGGTCGCATAGCCTTTGTGACGGGGGAAGTTCTTTTTGTAAAGCTTTAGGATTTGTGAAAGACTTTACAACGGAAAAAATGATTTTTTGATCTAGTTTGGCCTCCTGTATTTTGCACGAGTAGTAATCTTTTTTAGCTAACTTAATCTGTTTGTGGTAAAGCATTCTGCTTATTTTAAATGCTTGCTTCTCTTTGGCATCATAACCTTTTCTCCATTTACGCTCTTGTAGTTTACATTGGTTATGTGCTGCTTTGAGTGTGGGTGTGAACCAAGGGGCTCTCTTAGGATCTATCTTTCTATTTATGTTGGGTTTATCTAGTGGGATAAGTTCGTTGCTTATTGCAGTCATCCAATTGTGGAAGAGGCGTGAGTCTGCAGCAGTGTTCCCCGTGAGGGTAGGTATCTGTGCCTGAGCGGTAATAGCCAGCTTAGGATGGCGGGCTAATTGTGTCCAATTTCGTCTGGTCTGATGCACCTTTGCTTGTTTGTCGAGGTGATTTTTCATAGGAATACTGAGTGTGAGGGGAACTAGGTTGTGGTCAGACCATATTTGTGGGGTGGGTGGGTCTACTGAAAGGAGGGTGAAGTTAGAGCAGACCCCATCCAGTGTGTGCCCAGCTCGGTGCATAGGTGTATCCACCATCTGGGTCAGTCCTAGTATTTCTATTATTTGGAGGAAGTTGTCTACTCCTGGCTCTTTCTTGTCCTCAAGGTGCAGATTAAAATCTCCTAATAGGGTGAAGTTGGCATATCTCAGAAGGAAATTACTTAGGGTGTCTCCTAGTGATTCATTAAAAATTGCACTGTGACCCGGTGGGCGGTAAATTAGGGCTCCTGAGAATGACACAGAGGCATTTAGGGAGATACAGAAACCAAGACTTTCTGCTCCCTTAAGTGTATCTAATTCATAGGTAGTGCAATGTAGAGTGTCCCGAAGAATAATGGCCAGACCCCCTCCTCTGGAGTCCCCTCTGTCTTTCCTATAGATCGTATAGAGAGGTGGCAAAGCTACCGCAATATCTGGGTTGCACCACTCTTTCAACCAGGTCTCAGTAATAAATAGGAAGTCTAACTGTTGCTCCGTAATTAGATCTCTGATGTCTTGGCAGTGTTTGCACAATGAGCGGGCGTTAATTAGTCCCCCTTTTAATTGGGCCTTGTTGAATGATACATTTGGCTTGGGCAAAATGCCTATAATGGGGATTTCTAATTTGCAGTGGAGACATGAACATGTCCCTTGTAGCTTTTCTGGTGCCATCAAGCTCTTACACAGTCCCCCATTATTAAGAATTTGTAATGCAGCTGAAGAGTACTTAATTTTTGGGCAATTTTGAGCAGCATTTCCTGCCCTTGTCGAGGACTTGGCGCGGACGGGCGCAGACAGGCTTACCTTTGGCGCACCTTTGGTGCGCCAGCGGCGCGCCCGCTGCGCGCCCGCTGCGCGTCCGGCCCAGCATCTGACTAAGTAGCTGGCCTGGCGCGGGAAAATACTTTGTTCCGGTTTCTCCACCGGAAGTCAGGCAGATCAGGCCTGAGGGTGTGTCCGCTTCCCTCCAATCAAACGGCGTTAGCCGCGTCGGACCGGGGAAGCGGAGACTGAGTTTAAAGCCCGCCAGGAATAGCAGCAAGGTAATGTGCAAATACGCTAAAAAGTATTTAAAACCAAAAATGTGCAGGATGCTAGCATAGAATCATTAAAATACAATATGCAGTGTGCCGAATAAAAGAAAGCGAGGCTGAAGAAAATAGATTATTATAACAAAGATCAGTGTTAGTATTCATGTATCTTTACACTCTGATTTTGAGGTGTGTCTATATTCTGTTGTTTTTGGCTTTGTAATAAATCAACAAAACTTGAATACAGAGTCTGTAGTCCTTTAGTCAGACGGGAGGGGAGGGGAAATGTATAATTGGTCATTTGCTTTCTTCCCTCTACACTTCTTAGCAGGCAATAAAGACCATCGGCCAGGTGTTCCTAAGTAAATTTATTATATGGAATCCGGCCCCATCAATTGGTAGCAGAAACGAATGGTTGCCTCTAGAGGTGAGGGGAGAACCCGGGGAAATTCAGAGTAGAATTAGACCCATAGAGCCCAAAAGAGAGCCCCATGATTGAGAGCAGAGGACGGTGTGCGTTGACGGAGGTCGGCGGAAATTGATGGTGCAGCGGAGGCAGCGGTAGCGTGAGTATGAACAGAGATATGTGTGTTAGATTGCAGCGCATTGGTTGTGTGATGTCTTGGAATGATAGTCGAGTGAACGTGAGTTTATTATTTTGCTGGTACGAACACGTGTGGATCAGGAGGTTTTTGGAAAGCGGACTCAAGAGAAGTCCAATATCCCGAGATAGTTTTGTACTGTAATTGTCTGATCATTGATGGGGGTGTTGAGGAGCGCTATGGACGCCTCACTTGGGGTAGGGAACTTTGTGTGAGTGGATCTAATAGAGTCAAGTGTGGAAAACTTCAGGCCAGGGGTGGACTGCAGCGATTCGAGTGACTGACGCAGGTCGTGGGTCACGGAGTGTGAATGTTCTTGAGAGAAAGCACTATTGATCTTGTAGACGGAAGACAATTACTTGGTTTTATGTAACTGTAAGTTACTGAGGCTGCCTGATAGGTAGTTACTTGGTTTAGTAGCTTTTGGATAAACAGTTACTTGGTTGTGTGAATGTGGGAGCGAATGTACATGGTGAGATTGTGAAGGAGGTTGAACCGCTGCAAAGTTGGAACGGTGACATCAGAGTGCGCCGCGTGGTGATAGGCCGGTCGATGTAACGCCGCGCTGGGATTGGAGGGTTATCAGCGAAATTTGAAAAAAGAAAATTGTATTTTGTAACAATTAAATTCAAAATGAGATGTTTTAAGGTATTGCAAGATTTAGGTAGGGGAGATTCAGGTGTGGTGACTCCCCCCGCCAGAGGATACCCTGGCACATTACATGGCAACAAATGTAGGACTTCATACAATAGTGCGGCTCCAAAATTGGCATAAGATTACAGAAAAGGAAGGAGGATTGGCTTTTCCACGTTATGGGTCATTTCGATTGGATGTGTTGCATTAATTAAGAGGAGTGATGTCTTCATTAAAACCTCCACCTAGACCCACACAATTTGAGGCATTAGATGCATGGAAGCAGCAGCACAAGCTAGGCGGAGAGAAAACTCCCAGGGAAGGATCAGAAAAGCAATGAAGTCGTATCAGTATGCCAGGTGAGTTGCTCAGTTAAAGAGATGGAGGGTTAATACCATAGAGGGAGAGAGATTGTATCCATTGTTGGTACAAAGAGCTGGTGCACGAACAGGAAATACAGAAGATGACAGTGACACAGATGATAGCTTGTTACACAGACTGTTGGGGGAACGTCCTCCACCTTACAACCCTCAGTCTGAGGAGGGAAAGCGAGAACTGGTAGAAGGAAACCCAGAAGGAGTGGGATCGGCTCCGGCAGGCATAAGTTCAAGAGTAGTGGGAAAGATTTTGTTAGGATCGTAAGGGGCAGGAAGGTCAGAAGTTGGGAATACTGAGATGAGAGGAGCCAACTGTGACATACGGTTACCAGAAGCCCTCACGGTGCCGGTTACCATTGGACCCGTGGTCTCGATATACAATCCGAGTGGGGGAGAAAGTGGGAGTCAACAGCCGACAGGGATGGGGGAAGAAACTATCTCTGGAGGAAGTCTTACGGTGGCAGGGACGGGTGTACCTTTGGAGCCTGTGGAAGCTAGCACTCCATTGCCAGCGACGGCAGACCCTTCAAGGGTGTGCACAGGATCGGAAATGGGGCGAACAGGTACACTGGCAAATTCAAGCTCAGAAATAAGAATGTGGGTTCCACCAGTGAGGGAGACTATGAGGAGTTCAGCCGAGATAGGAATGAGACAAGAGGCGTCTAGAACATGGCTTGGGTTCCCGAATGTAGGGTCGGAAAGTCGATGGAAGAGTCGGAGTTGTGAGAGGGAAGGCCAGCCCACTGTCCAAGATGAGGAGTCAGAGGATCGCTGGAGAAGTCAGAGTTGTGACAGGGAGGGACCGTGTAATGTGACAAATCGAGGAAGGCTTGAGGTTGCAGTGAAGGCCAAATTGCTGGATGTACTGAAGTTGAAGGCAGAAGTAGATGAGGTGATCGATGGGAACCTGCCGTTGGAAAGGGTGGATCTATATGATCAAGATAAGCTGTTATTTGTGGCCAAGTATGTCACTAGGAAGGCAAAACGAGTTCATGAGGCATTAGTTCAGCTGGCGCTGAAGTACGATGTGGATTTGAAGTAAATGAAAATGTTGCAGGGAAATCACAGGCTAAATTACACTGGCCAGGAATTGGAAGAGAAGAGAATAGTAGGGTTGTAAGCCCATATACGAGAACTAGTCATAGGAATGAGGGCATAGAAAGAGTTGGACCGGTGGGAAGAGAAGTTGTCCAAGAAGAAAGGTGCCAAGAAAGGGATAGGAGACACTCCGGCTCCCGGAGGGGTACAGAGAAAGTAGGAAATTTCCCATTGCGTGAGGTACAGAATGGAGGGTATGTACATGTGCCTTGGAGCAGGGGTGATTTGGCATCTTTTACAAATGATTTCCCTCGGCTGAGGGAAAAGCCTGCAGAATGGTATAAACAAATTGATTGGTTTGTGAAGATCTCAATGGTATTGTGGATAGATTTAAATACTCTATTTGACATTGTGGTCCCAGGTGATTTGTGGGCAGCGTGCGAAATTGCGATTGAGTGGCCCACCACAGAGCCAGTGAGAGATCCCGTAACTCATGGCCCTTCATCAGAGGTAATGAGAAAATACGAGCAGGCGATTGCATGGCTCCAGTCTAAGGTTGCCCCTCAAACTATTGATTGGCTCAAGATTGATCGTACCACCCAAGAATCTAAGGAATCAGTACATGATTATTATGAGAGACTCCTATTGGCTTTTAAACAGCATAGTGGGCTGGATGCCCTTGAACAGAAAGATATGGGACAGTTTGTCTCGAAATTTGTGTTGGGATTGAGGGCCGAGATTTCGATTGATGATTCAGCAACATTTGATATGTTGGCAGAACAAGTCAGTGGACGAGATTCTACGTTATGCCAAGTATTGTAGCGATCAAGTAGGAATATAGCACTTTACTATGCGATGTATTACATCGCGTGCTATTACAACGGGGTCGTTACAACGATCGCGTTGTTAGTACGCAATGCATTTACATCGCAAGTCTTTACAACGACTTCCACTAGGGGGCCCGCTGGACTTAGGAATAGTATTATTTACTATTCCTACTCCAGTTTGCGCAACAGTAGGGAAGGTGTTGGAATTCATTTCCAATACCTCAGCGCCCCTTAGTGGAATTCGTTGTAAAGACTTGCGATGTAAATGCATCGCGTACTAACAACGCGATCATTGTAACAACCGTGTTGTAAAGGTATTGCAGTGTAATGACCGCGTTGTAAAGGTTGTTTCCCTCAAGTAGAGTCCACTCATAGGAAAATGAAGGATAAGCTGATGATGTACGGCAGCTAATCAGGGCAGGGAAGGGGAAGAGGGATGGACACAGGGACAGGAGCTGAGTGGGTTAACCCGAGGAGGAACACTGCTTGTCATTATTGTCACAAGATCGAGCACAGGAAGTGCGAGTGTTGCTTAAATCCAGCTAATCAAATGCAAAACAAAGAAACTGCAGGTATCTGATGGTCTGAACACAGTGACTAGACCTAGGTCCATGTATGGGGAAGGTCCAGAACAGCGGATACAGGTGCCTCAACCCCCGAGAATATCCTCAGCCAATTATGTATATCAACAGATGCCTTTTATTGAAATAACTGATGTTTCTAATCTGGGCCTCTTGCAAAGACAGTGTAAGAGGGGGGAGGAGGACTGTACTCTTGGAGCAGCCTTAGAGGTAGACCAGAGTGGACCATTTGTGGAGGCAGATGTTAACGGTCATCCCATTACGTTTTTAATTGACACTGGTGCAGCCCGTTCCACTGTAAGGTCAGCAGTGGTTCCCAACCTGTCCCTTTCTGGACAATCAATCCAAGTGATAGGAGTTACCAATCAGAAAATGACCAATCCACTAACAAATGAGTTACCTGTGAGAATAGGGACTTTTCAGGATCAACACCAATTTGTGGTGTGTGATTCGAGTCCGGTTTGCCTACTAGGAGGTGACCTTCTGTGTAAGCTAAATTGTACCATCTATTGTACTCCGAAGGGGGTGGAATTGCAGACTTGTGATGACGACGCTGCCTTCAAGGTGGCAAGTCAGAACTTGTGTGCAGAGATGTTCATTGTTTTGATTAAGGGCGAGTTACCATTTGATTTGAGGGACTCAGTCTCTCCTGTGGTATGAGATTTTATAGGCGAAGAGATAGGTCTGATTCAAGGAGTTGAACCAGTTAAGATACAGGTCATGCCAAATGCCGAATTCCCAAGGATGCCACAGTATAAGTAAACACCAGAGACAGTGGCGGGACTAACCCGAATCCAGCAGTAATTCTGTTCCAAATACCTTGTGAAGCTGAATGGTTTACGGTCATTGACCTATGTCAGGCATTTTTCTCGATACCCCTCCATGAGGAGAGCCAATTTGTATTTGCTTTCCGGCTGGAGAACCATGTGTTAACATGGTGTCATATCCCACAAGGGTATACAGAAAGCCTGTCTATTTTCAATCAAATCTTGAAGAAAATCTCGAGAGCCCGACAATGCCATAGAATTCAGTTCTCCTTCAGTATATAGATGATCTTTTGGTTGCCTCGGAGATGGAAGATGCTTGCAGGATAGATACAGTGGCTCTGTTGAATCACCTGGCAGAGAATAGACACAAGGTGTCCCCAGGCAAGCTTCAGTACTGTTTGCCTGAGGTTCAGTATTTAGGACATCGAATCGAAAAGGGAAAAAGAAAGGTGTCGCCAGATCTCATAGAGGCGATCTTACAAATGGGTACTCCTAAGGCGCAAAAGGAAGTCTGAATGTTTTTGGGAATGGTCGGCTACTGTCGACAGTAGATCCCAAACTTTTCCCTTAGGGCAAAACCTTTGTTGAAGTTGACACGTAAGGATGTAAGTGATCCCGTACCATGGGATGACGACTGTTTGGTGGCCTTTCGGGAGCTGAGAGAGAGCCTATGTCGTGCTCCAGCCCTTGGAGTGCCCGATTATAATAAAGCGTTTTCGCTCTTCTGCCATGAAAGAGAGGGGTGCGCACTAGCGGTACTGACTCAGGCACATGGGGGTGCCCGTAGACCAGTGGCCTATTTTTCAGCCACCCTAGATCGGGTAGCTTCTGCGTTGCCCGGATGTATCAGATCCGTTGCTGAAACAGGTGTCAGCATTGAAAGATGTGAATGCATTGTGATGGGTCACCCACTTACTGTCTATGTCCTGCACTCTGTGGAACTCATGATGACAAGAACCAAAATGCAGCACTTAACCAATAATAGGCTCACTAGGTATGAGCAAGTCATATTGGCATCCAAAAATGTTTCCTTGAGAAGATGTTCTTTGTTGAGTCCTGCTACACTGATGCCATTTCCACCTGTTGAAGGAGAAGATTGTGAGGAGCATGACTGCCTAGAAGTGACTGAGCTTTCTACCAAACCCAGACCCGACATTGTTGATGAACCTTAACCCGAATCTGATCTGGGCCTCTTTGTTGATGGTTCATGTTTAAGAGACAATGAGGGTTGTTTGAGAGCAGCTTTTGCTGTTTGTACTATTTCTGGAGTTGTGGAAGCTGCTTGTTTACAAGGGGTATACTCTGCGCAAGTGGCTGAAATTATTGCCCTAATACGTGCATGTCTCATCTCTGATCGAGTCTTCACTGATAGTCAGTATGGGTTTGGAGTTGTTCATGATTTCGGGCAGTTGTGGTCACAGAGGGGGTTCTTAACATCATCAGGATCTCCTATTAGGAATGGAGAATATGTGCGACAACTGTTAGAAGCGTTGCAGGAACCCAAGGAAATAGCAGTGGTGAAATGTGCGGCACACGGGAAAGTGGAGGACTTTGTCACCAAGGGAAACCGCTACGCCGACGTAGTGGCTCGCTTTTGTGCCATACATGCTTGTATCTTTAATGGAGAATATGTAGGAGAGAGCAGAGAAAAGACCAAGCTCAGCATGATGTTGGCTGTGGCTGATACCTGGGATGAGGTTAAAAGGCTTCAGGAGGAGGTCTCTGAAGAGGAAGAAGCAGCATGGATTAGAGCAGGTTGTGAGAAAAGAGGGGATGGCATTTGGATGTCAACGGATGAAAGGGCAGTGTGACCCAACTGTTTGTTGAGTCCTATGGCAAGGTATATTCATGGAGCAGTACATCTTGGAACAGATGCCATGGTGAGGGTGTTTCGACAGACATGGTTCAATCCACGGTTCCGTGTGTATGCTGAGGCAGTGTGTCACAGGTGTTTTACGTGTCAGCAAATGAATGCGGGAAAGAAAACTGTAGTTGCAGTGAGTCACATTGGGAGGTCAGGAGGTCCTTTTAATAGGATACAGTTGGATTTCATTGAAATGCCCAGATGCAATGGGTTGAGGTACGTTTTGGTGGTGGTGTGTGTCTTTTCACGTTGGGTTGAGGCATATCCAACTAGGCGGTGTGACAGTCTCACAGTGGCGAAGTTGTTGGTTAGAGAGGTCATCCCACAATTCGGATTTCCGACCTTGTTGGAATCGGACAGAGGAATTCACTTTCATAGTGAGATCATGAAGCTGTTGTGTGCCGCCTTACAAGTTGATCAGAGACTGCATTGTAGCCACAGGCCGGAGGCGTCTGGCCTCGTGGAGCAGATAAATGGGACCATCAAGATGAGAGTGGCGAAGGTTTGCTCGTCGACGACTTTGAAATGGCCGGATGCGCTGCCCTTGGTGCTGATGAGCTTGCATAGTACTCCAGATAGGAGAACAGGACTTTCCCCCACGAGATATTGATGGGGAGGGCGATGTATTTGCCTGCAGTTCCAGCTACAGCATTGATAAACATCACCGATGATTTGGTTCTTGATTATTGCAAGGGACTGGCTGACATGGTTAATTTTGTGTCTCACCAGGTCGAGGCTGCGACGGCACCCACCTCGAAAGATCTCCTGCACGACCTAAGCCTGGGGGACTGGGTTTTGGTCAGAAAGGACGTGAGGAAGAATTGCCTTGATGCATGGTGGCGAGATCCGTACCAAGTGATCCTGGTTACTAGCACAGCTGTGAAGTGTGGGGGCTTACCAAACTGGATCCACGCCTCCCACACCTGCAGAGTTCCAGAACCCTTGGAAGAAGCATCTCCTCTCAATCAAAGAACTCTAACTGAGAGCGCAAACTCAAAGGAGGGGACAAGCCAAGCTGAGAGGGTTCCTACTGAAAGCGACTGTTCACTAGATAGAGCTGAAGGGGATCACGCTGTACAAGATCCCTGTACAGACACTGAGGGAGACGGAAACGTTGGAGTTGAAGTGGAATCGGATGCAGCAGACTAGACGGGTGGAGAGCAGGCAAGGGTGGAGAGGAGAACAGAGGCTGGAAGTGAAACGTGGCCAGTAAGAAAAGAAAGACTGAATCTGACGCCTACATCAGAAAAGGATCTCGCTCCCATCTCTGAAGCTTCTGAATCTGAGCAAAGTGACACAGAACCAAGTCAAGAAGGTTTAAGGAGATCAAAGAGAGAAAGAGTGCTGTGCCGAAAGTACGCTGCTCCAGAGTGGGCATACCTGGTCACAGATGGAGGGACCAGGGAGGTCCGGGAGGCTGAGGTCTGGAAGAGTGAGACGCGGAGAGACCACACTGATCATTGACATTGAACTGCTAGTCCCAGGAGTCGAGGCCCTCGGGCTCTTGACTCTAACGGTACCTGATCCTCCAAGGCTGAGTGGATTGTGACTTCTGATCCTAAATCAACTCTCATTTCCAACGTTTGGTCGCCAGCCTTCAGCTCAAGAATTGGCAGTGTTTCGTATGGAAATCTTGCAACTCGTTGTTGATGCTTGTCACGCACCAAGAACGACACGGGGCTCGGGGTATCACTGAGTTAACAGCTTTATTGAACACAGTCACTGTGAAAGGGTGCCTCGTTGGTTTAGTGGTCTGATCCGGCTTCTTCTCTTGGGGTCCCATCCGGGTCTTCGGTCTGTCACCTCTACAGGTCTTCCCCTCGGGAAACAGAACGGAGAGGCTATTAATAACAATCCTGTTATTAGCCTTTCATTTGTGAAAGGTTTACTACTCCCGCCCTTTATTGTGCAGTAGGGTTTGCTGCTGTGACTCCGTCGTGTTGCTCCACACGATACAAAGGGGGGTGTGAGGGGAACCCACCCGTGAGGGAAGGGAGATGAACCGAGAGATGACTCCTCTCTCTTGGTTCCTAGGTGCCCGTTTACTTCTGTTCCCTATATGCCCCATATGCCCCTCAGCTGTGCTTCCTACTGTCGGGGTTTTACGTCTGCGTGCCCTGTTGCGGCCTCACAGGACATCACCTGGGGGGGAACCTCTTGTATAGCAGACCCTTAACAGCCCAAAACCACCACTTGACTAAACACCCAACCCCTTAATAACCCTCTAGCAACCGCAGTCACTTGCCTGAAACCGTGACCCTGCCATGGGGTCACGGCTGCCTCGTCCTCCGTGCCTTCCCAAAGGGTGACCTCTCTCTCCTTTGGCTGGTCTCCCTTGCATCCGTCTCCTGGCGCTGGTGTTCTCTCCTCCCAACCGGTGGCTTCTGTTCTTCCTCCAGTCTCTTCGTCGTCTGCCGTTCCTCCCGTTTCCGCGACGGCCGCTGCTCCTCTTCTCTCTGCGGGGTCCGCTGCCTCTCCTGTCTCTCCAACGCCGCGCTGCTGTGCCCCGCCTCCTTTTCTCTCTCGAGCCCTTCCGGGTTGCCGCCCTGTCTCCTGACAGCCGGCAGTGCGTCCTCCACGGTGCCCCCGGGGCCTCCCGGGACCACCCCTGCCGCCGCTCCGTCACACTGCCTTCCCACCAAGCATGGCCGATCGGGCCACGAGACAGCCACAGATCTGGAGAGGTAGTCCACATTGGTCTGTAGAGCACCCGGCCGATGAGACACCTGGAACGAGAAAGGATGTAGAACCAAAAACCAACGCAGAACCCGAACATTGGTGTCCTTGTTCCTGGCTAACCATACCAAAGGGGCGTGATTGGTGATCAGATGGAAGGGGTGACCCAGCAGGTAATACTGGAGAGACTGGACAGCCCACTTGATGGCCAGGCACTCCTTTTCCACTGTGGAATAGCGGGTCTCCCGGGGCAACAGTTTCCGGCTCAGGTAGACGACGGGGTGCATACCGCCAGTGGTATCGGGCTGTGAGAGGACCGCCCCCAAACCCCGGTCTGAGGCGTCGGTTTGGAGGGTGAACTCCTTGGAATAGTCGGGGCATTGCAACACGGGTTTGTGGCATAACACGTCTTTCAGTAAGGTGAGGCTCTGTTGCTGCTCAGCAGACCACTCCCTAAGGGTGTTGGGATGGGCTTTTGATAACATGTCAGTAAGCGGGGCTGTGACCTCTGAGAAGCGCGGAATAAACCTACGGTAATAGCCTACAAGGCCCAGGAAGGCTCTTATCCCTTTATTGGTGGTGGGTGTGGATAGGTTTCTGATGGCATCCACCTTATCCACCTGTGGCCTAATGAGCCCCTCCCGTATGTGGTAGCCCAGAGACCGTATGGAGTCAGTCGCAAGCATACAATTGGCAGGATTCGCGGTGAGGCCCGCCTGCCTTAGGCCGTCCAGTACTGCTCGCAAGTGAATGATATGTTGTTCCCAGGTGCGGCTATGGATAACGATGTCATCCAGGTATGCGGCCGCATACTTATGGTGAGCCCGCAGCACTATGTCCATTAGTCTTTGAAACGTGGCTGGAGCCCCATGGAGGCCGAAAGGCAGGACCCTGAATTGATACAGCCCTGAAGGAGTGGAAAAGGCCGTCTTCTCCCTGGCTTCCAGAGCCAGGGCTATCTGCCAATACCCTTTCGTCAGGTCCAGGGTAGTGAGGTACCGGGCGGTGCCTAACTGCTCGATTATTTCGTCCACTCAAGGCATGGGGTATGAATCAAAGCGGGATATGGAATTCAATTGTCTAAAGTCCACACAGAACCGTACCGAACCATCTGGTTTCGGTACCAGGACTATTGGAGAGCACCAGGGACTGTTGGAGTTTTCTATTATGCCTTTGCGTAGCATGTCCTCTATCTCCTTCTCTACCACCCTTCGACGGGCTTCTGGGATGCGATAGGGGCGTAACCGAACGGGTTTAGCCCCGTCGGTCCTGATGTGGTGTTGGATTAGGGGTGTCCTGCCTGGTTGTTTCGAGAACACGTCCTTGTACCCGTCGACCAGTGCGAGAAGGGATTCTCTTTGATTTGCGCCCAGTTGGGATCCCATAGGGATCTCTCAAGGACCGGGGTTTTGTTCCCTGGGTGGAAAAGAGATTGCTAGGGGTTGGCTATCGGTTATCAACAGAGCAGTGGACGGAGCTGTCTTGGGGGTCGTGTCTTCCTCCCTTTTCTTCAGGAGGTTAACGTGATAAATCTGTCCCGCCCTCCCCATGTGTGGTACCCCTACCCGGTAGGTGACGGGTGTTACCTGGTGTGTGATGCTATAGGGGCCTCTCCATTTGTCCAGTAGCTTGTTATCGGATGACGGTAGGAGAAGAAGGACCTTATCTCCCACCTGAAAGGTTCTTAGCTTTTCCTGTCGGTCGTACGCCTTTTTTTGTTTTTCTTGTGCTGCCTCCAGGTTCTCTCTCACCTCCCCCCACAGAGTAGCCAGCCTGTCCTTGAGATGGGCGGCGTAGTCCAAGAGCCCCTGTCCCTTGTCCTCTTCGTCCTCCCACTTCTCTGCGGCCATGTCCAACAGGGTGCGCGGTTTCTGTCCAAAAACCAACTCAAAAGGGGCTATACCCGGTTGAGGACTGAGTGTGGGTACGGATGGCAAATAGGGTGAGGGGGAGTTGTCTGTCCCAGTCCCTACGAGAGGCGGACACGGTTTACTTTAGGATGTTCTTAATGGTGTGGTTGTAGCGCTCCACCAGTCTGTCTGTCTGTGGGTGATATACAGACGTCCGTATCTGTTGTACACCCAACAGCTTACAAATTTGGGCCATGAGTCTAGACATAAAGGGAGTTCCCTGGTCCGTCAGGAGTTCTTTTGGGAAGCCCACCCTGCTGAAAAACCCCAACATCGCTTGGGCTACATTGCTGGTCATCATGCTGGAGAGCGGTATGGCCTCAGGATATCTGGTCGCGTAGTCCACCAATACCAGTATGTACTGATACCCCCGTGCGGAGGTGACCAAAGGCCCCACGAGGTCCATACCACCCCTGGAGAATGGGGTGTCAATAATAGGGAGGGGGTGTAGGGGTGCCCGAGGTACATGAGAGGGATTAACCCACTGGCATAAGGGACATGCAGCGCAGTAGCGTCTGATGTCGGAGAACACCCCCGGCCAATAAAACCGACATAAGAGGTATTCTTCGGTCTTTTCCCTTCCGTAGTGCCCCCCCCCTGCTTTGTTGTGTGCTAGGTGGAGGATCTGTTGCCGGAAGGAGACGGGCACTAACAACTGTCTTATTGTCTCAGTGTCCTTTCTCACACGCCTGTACAGTAACCCCTTCGACTGATAAAAACAGGGGCCTACCTGATCATCGTCCTCGACTACTGTCCGGGCCCAGGTGTTCCCCAAAGTGGGATCTTTGGCTTGAGCTGCTCTGAAGCTACGTGGAGTCCCCTTCGCACCGTCTGTAACAGAGGAGGAGGTAGAAGGGATGTTAGACAGCCCATTTAGTACTATCTCCCGATTGTGTTTTCTCTTAGCGCTGCGTGTCTTTCATTCCCTGTACCTACCCCCTGTAATGTCCTCTGAACAGAAGGCAGTTTCCCTCAGCCAGTCGCGTTCTTCCTCTTCCTTGATGGCCCTGGATAGGTATGCGGGAAAATCGACAAAGTCTATTCCTATAATGAGATCTTCGACCATCTCGGGTATTACACCTACCCTCATTCCCTTCTCCTCTCCTTTCTCCCCTAGTACTACTTCAGCCACCGGGTATATTTTCTGGTCTCCGTGGACACACGTAATGGCCACCTTTTCCCCTTCTTTCCATTGCTGTGCCAAGACGCGTTCCTGTGTGAGCACTGAATGGTGGCATCCGGAATCAATAAGGGCATTGATGGGAGCGCCATTTATGACCAGGCTCAAGTGGTAGGCCCTGTTCCTGTCACCCGCTAGCAGTACCCTCCCTTTTGTAAACCCTATCTCCATGGGCTCAGTTGAATTGTGCCTCTGGGGACATAAACGCGCTATATGACCCCACTCTGCACAGCGAAAGCATTGGGGTCCTGGCCCAACCTCCTTTGGGGCTGGACGAGGAAGGAAAGAGGGATCGATAAGGGGCCGGAGCTGGGGGTCTCCCCTTGGCGTAATGGGCATGGGTGGTCTGGGCATAAGCGGCCGCACTTCTGGGGCTCTTTGATGGGCGCAGGCCAGTTCCATGGTGCCAGTGATGGTTACATTGGGGTGTTGTTTTACCCATGCGCGAGTAGCGCTGGGTAGGCCACCCAGGTACTGTTCCAACAGGATCTTATCCATCACTTCCTCCTTACTGGAGGTGTGGGTTTGTAGCCATCGGGTACCCAGGTCCTGTACCCTCTAGAACAGAGCCCTGGGGTTGTCTTGGGGAAGCCACTTTTCCTTTCTGAATTTTATTCTGTAGTGCTCCTGTTCACATCCGAGCCTTTCCAGGATAGCCTTCTTGATGACCCCGTATGGGGTAGTACCCGCAGGGTTAGCGGCCTGGTATGCCGTTTGTAGCTCCCCTGACAAAAGGGGCACGATGTACTGGCCCCAATGTTCGGCCGGCCACTGTGCGGTGCCTGCAACGCGCTCGAAGTTCGTAAAGAAAAAGTCAGGGTCCTCACCAGGCTGATATTTCTGCAGGACCGAACTGGGCACATTGGGGTGGACTTTACTGCTGGCTATGGTGTCTGTCAAATGCTGTATGGCAGAGTCCTGCACCACCTGGTTCTGTGCAATCAGGCCTGCCTGGGCTTGGAGGGACTCCTGTAGGTGTTCCCGATCAGTCTTGGCCTCAGTGGCTTGCCCCTCCACCACTAGCTGGAGATGGCGTTGGCCCTCGGCTAGCTGCTTCAGCATATCGTCGAGGTTGATCGGCTGGGTCATGTTCTTGCTGCGTGACGGGACTGAGAGGGGGAGATCCCACTTCTGACACCACTTGTCACGCACCAAGAACGACACGGGGCTCGGGGTATCACTGAGTTAACAGCGTTATTGAACACAGTCACTGTGAAAGGGTGCCTCGTTGGTTTAGTGGTCTGATCCGGCTTCTTCTCTTGGGGTCCCATCCGGGTCTTCGGTCTGTCACCTCTACAGGTCTTCCCCTCGGGAAACAGAACGGAGAGGCTATTAATAACAATCCTGTTATTAGCCTTTCATTTGTGAAAGGTTTACTACTCCCGCCCTTTATTGTGCAGTAGGGTTTGCTGCTGTGACTCCGTCGTGTTGCTCCACACGATACAAAGGGGGGTGTGAGGGGAACCCACCCGTGAGGGAAGGGAGACGAACCAAGAGATGACTCCTCTCTCTTGGTTCCTACGTGCCCGTTTACTTCTGTTCCCTTTATGCCCCATATGCCCCTCAGCTGTGCTTCCTACTGTCGGGGTTTTACATCTGCGTGCCCTGTTGCGGCCTCACAGGACATCACCTGGGGGGGAACCTCTTGTATAGCAGACCCTTAACAGCCCAAAACCACCACTTGACTAAACACCCAACCCCTTAATAACCCTCTAGCAACCGCAGTCACTTGCCTGAAACCGTGACCCTGCCATGGGGTCACGGCTGCCTCGTCCTCCGCGCCTTCCCAAAGGGTGACCTCTCTCTCCTTTGGCTGGTCTCCCTTGCATCCGTCTCCTGGCGCTGGTGTTCTCTCCTCCCAACCGGTGGCTTCTGTTCTTCCTCCAGTCTCTTCGTCGTCCGCCGTACCTCCCGTTTCCGCGATGGCCGCTGCTCCTCTTCTCTCTGCGGGGTCCGCTGCCTCTCCTGTCTCTCCCACGCCGAACGCCGCGCTGCTGTGCCCCGCCTCCTTTTCTCTCTCGAGCCCTTCCGGGTTGCCGCCCTGTCTCCTGACAGCCGGCAGTGCGTCCTCCACGGTGCCCCCGGGGCCTCCCGGGACCGCCCCCGCCGCCGCTCCGTCACAATGCTCTTGGCACTGACTTGATCTATGATTAAAATTGAACTGTATAAGGAGAAAGAAAGTACATAATCATTGCTCTAAAGAAGATAACCTAGGCCCCAGTGGAAGAAGAATACATTTAGGGACTCTCCAGTAGAAGAAGAAAGAGGGATAGGGATGGCTGTTGATGAACTGTAGATCATTATTGCTGAACTGATTACAGAACAATTCTACAATTCCAAAAGGAAACTAGTAAGAACTTTGTGTGCAGAATTATTAAGGGAAAAGAAAAGACTTTGTTACTTCCGTTTCTGCACCATGTTGGAGAACTGAATCAATATAGAGTCTGGAAATTCCAACCGTAGGCAAAAATGCATGATAGGTACACATAGTGGGGGTGATTTTAGTCATTACCGTAGTAGTGATTACATCCATGGTTGAGTCCAATGTTGCAGAAGAAGGGGAACGGGGAA
The DNA here is from genome assembly GCA_963921515.1 of Calotriton arnoldi. Taxonomy (NCBI): domain Eukaryota; kingdom Metazoa; phylum Chordata; class Amphibia; order Caudata; family Salamandridae; genus Calotriton; species Calotriton arnoldi. The sequence continues at coordinate 348,723 of CAWUFW010000874.1, read as the reverse complement.
CACCTACACCTTCTACATCAGACATAAGAGGGGGTGCATCAGAATCAGATAAGGACATGATAGAAGAAACTAGTCGATTATTGCATGTAGACCTCTCCAAGGGTGACTTTACGTTAAATGCGTACGCAAGGTTGTTGTATGAGTATGTGGACACCATGGACGCAAAGGATTGCTATGTGTGCATGCAGTTGCCAGCATCAGTAGAGGAGGGTATTAGATATCATCACCTACCCTTGACATATGGCATCACTTGTAGTGTGTTGCTTAGTATGTTTTATGGTAAAGCACATTTTGAGTATTATTTTTCCAACTATGATATAGTACTCCCTGAGGTTCCAGTACTTAAATATTCGAACAAATATGATTATTATAAGAAGGAAGAAAGAATGTCAAAGAATTTTGTGCCCACAGTGGGCCCGATTCACAGAACTAACTTACGACAAAATCCTAAACTTACTACCATTTTGGTATTCACAGAATGAACTTACTCATTTTGGTATTCACAAAATGAACTTACTCATTTTGGTTTTCACAGAATTAACTTACTCATTTTGGTATTCACAGAAGGCACTTACACATTTTGTGTGAACTTACACATTTTGTGTAACTTACTCATTTTGTGTAACTTACACATTTTGTGTAACTTACTCATTTTGTGGAACTTACACATTTAGAGTATTCACAGAAGGCACTTACTCATTGATGAGTAAGTGCCTTCTGTGAATACCAAAATGAGTAAGTTCATTCTGTGAATACCAAAATGGTAGTAAGTTCATTCTGTGAATACCAAAATGAGTAAGTTCATTCTGTGAATGCCAAAATGAGTAAGTTCATTCTGTGAATACCAAAATGAGTAAGTTCATTCTGTGAATACCAAAATGGTAGTAAGTTTAGGATTTTGTCGTAAGTTAGTTCTGTGAATCAGGCCCAGTAACTTTGGATACAGCATATGCCCATCGGCACAATTTGACATGTATGGTATCTGACATCAAAAAAGAAATTAGTGGATCAGATAGAGGATAGGCAAAGACAGTTCCATGGGCCCAAGAGGAGTTAGATCATAAGTCAAAGGGGAGCTCTGGTCCAATAGCTCTAGATTTTCAGCAAAAAGGGAAAATTTGCATTAGACAACCACAGACATATTATAACAAAGTATTTGTGGGAGAGAGTGAATGTGAGCACATTTTCTTGATTGAAGAATCAATAAATAAGGCGCTATTGGATAAGTTAACCACAGTGCCCAATGTATATTTTGTATGTGGGAGAAACGCGTATGTTCAATTGCCTCCAAATTGGTATGGGACGTGTTATTTGGCTGTGGTATTTCCTAAGATATTCCATGTGGAAGACTTGTGGCCATTGGAAGGGAAACGATCATGTAGAGAGAAACGTGGCACGAGTGCAGGAGAAATTGTTGGTGATGTATTTAGTGCAATGATACAGAGTTTGGGAGTGGTTCTGAACGATGTAAAGATTAGAAGATTGTCAACACTGGTGGACAAACTGTCAGTGAACATGCTCAAGCTTTACTGCTTGTTGATGGGGAGATGGTTTCTATAAGGGCCATGGTGCTTGCGATAGATGTATTATTGACAAAATAGGGTGGAGTCTGTAAATTGCTGAGGGTCCAATAGTGTTGCACTTATATCCCTGACAATAGTAAGGATTTAAAGAAATATATAAGTAACATCACTAAGATACACCACGACATACATGATTTGGCTACTGAAGGGATTTGGGATAAGATTGGCCAAGGATTTGGAAGGGTTGGAAGTTGGTTTGGAAGTTTGGGACAAGGAATTATTGGTTACATTCTAAAACCTATCATAATAGTTGTGATCTGTATCATTGTGTTGTTGGGTGCCTTTAGAGCTTATAAGTGGCACAAGGCAAGACAGGCTGAGAGTTATCTTAGGAGATGGGAAAGGCAGATGGAAAGGCTGCAGGACAGTCACTATCAGAACCTTAAGAATCTGGAGAAGTTTAGGCAGGGAAGACAGGCTACAACTTCTGTTTAGGTCGGTCTTTGCTGCGAGGAGAACATAGCAAGGGAAAAGTGCTGTGTTTGATGACACTAGTCATCAGAGGGGGGGCTGATAGAGCGCTCGACGCTGTTAAATTTGTAAGGGTGCATTATATTCATGTACGAACTGCACTCGCATGTATATTCTATTGTTGGTTGAAATCCGTGTTATTAGAATGAAATTTATATCACTATATTAAAATCAGTAGAGTGAAATTGTGACGCTATTTACAGGACTGATCAGGATTTCGCACATGTTTAGAGAAATCATGTAACCATGCATGTACATTATGATTATTAGGTAAAACAAATGTATACACTGTTATAATTGATTTATATAGAGGCTTGTGTAACGGGTGCACATTAAAGAACTTTCTTAAGTTAGCCAATTGTAGGCCTAAATTTCGTTTTTCTTAAGTTTTGTTTCTCCTCGTTTGGTCTCAAGTTGGGAGTTAATTAAAATGTATGTGTGTAGAAAGTTTTTCTTTCACCCCTACTGCAGATGCAGGAATTTGACCTCGTTATTTTAGATTTAAGAAGATACATGGGAGGAGAGGAATGTCTTTGAAGAACTTGAACAGAGAAAAGGGAGGACACCTTCCGGGCCTGTTGAAACCTGGGAACCAAGGTCGTCGAACAAGACTTCAAATTAATTGGAGTTTGTGGAAACTTACTCACAGGAGGTGTTCACGGAATAACTTACCATGTGACCTGTTAGGGGTGTAACTTTGTCTTTTTGTATTAGGCACAGGGACAGATTTGCAGGACTTCTGCTTTTGACTTTTGGCTGAGGAAAGGGAGCATCTTAGAACGAGCTCTGTAGCTTTACCCATTCAACGTGAGTGCACTTCTTTGGAAGTCAACACGTGCTGACACCTTTGGGGAAATTCTTCTGGGAAATTAGGAAGGGATGCCACTTTAGAAGTAGAGTAGGGACAGATTATCCTTTATTTCGGAAATGCAAATGAAAAGGGATTTGGACGCAGTGTCTATACTCAGCTGTGTTCTGATTTTGGAATTCATTGTTCTGTGCCTATTGTGCCGAATGAACTATATTCGTAGATTGGGCTCTGTATTATTATTCATGTATCTTTACACTCTGATTTTGAGGTGTGTCTATATTCTGTTGTTTTTGACTTTGTAATAAATCAACAAAACTTAAATACAGAGTCTGTAGTCCTTTAGTCAGACAGGAGGGAAAATGTATCATTGGTAATTTGCTTTCTTCCCTCTACACTTCTTAGCAGGCAATAAAGACCATCGGCCAGGTGTTCCTAAGTAAATTTAGAATATGGAATCCGGCCCCATCATAGATATACCGGAACAACTTAAAGAGAAAAGTTTAGCAGAATTGATTTAAGTGCCATCAAACCAGGCACCTGAAACTGCTCCAGTAGTAGGAGATCTATAAACTGGCACTCACAGCAGAGAGACTTTGATCTCTTCTCCCTTTCCATCGAACGGGGGACGATATGGGGATGTTTAATATGCAATGATTGGCTGATTGAAGTGAATGTCACGAGGGGTAAATCGGATTTTTCTCCTGTAGGTGCCAAGGGAGAATGTCGTGAACTTATTTCAAAATGAAACAATGTATATGTAAAGTTAGACACCCTGCCGCAGGGAGCTAGGACAAGTATTATCTCTGTTGTGAGACCATGCCCTTATACTTAGGCCAACTGTCAAGTAAAAGGATTCCTTCTGGACTGCTTCTTGCTAGTATGTTGTTGCAAAAGACGCAGAAATTGCACTTTTACTAAATTTAAACAAGCAAGATCATGTGAATGGTGAAGCAACACTTCCGTGTAGCTTGCATTCCAGTTGCTCTTGAATCCATGTTTTGATAAGACCTGCAAGTAACTTTTTGTGAAAATTATTTCACACCAAGCTTAGAATTCACCCCATTAGTGGGTCGCTTGCACCTATGACTAGAAAATGTGTTACTTCTGCTGTATAAGAGAGAGTAAAATATATTACTGAGTCTCGCAAAAATCAATCAATTACCAACACCGAATAAAAACAAGCTTTGACATAGCCAATAGGTTTTGCCTTTGGGACCTTTTAAGTGTTTAGCCAGCAGCACATTATCCATTATATTACATTAGCCATTAAAGACATCAATGTTTGTGGTAAATTGTCTATGATATGAATTATGCGGTGCAGATTTGTGCATTGTTGAATTGTGTGGCATAGAATTGGCTGGCGTTGTATTGAATTATGTGGAGTTTAATTATGTGGAATGTAATTATGTGGCATGAGATGGGATGAATTATGTGCCGTGGCATGGAGCGGAATTATGTGAAGTGGAGAGGTACGGCAAACTATATGGCATACAAACAATGATGTGTGGGAATCAGGTTTCACCAATACTTATTATTTGTTTATTAATGGAGTCCTGCAATACTTAATCATCCGTCTTTTATTTGCCTTCATCAGGGTCTGAATCCCTTTGAACCTTCCTCAAAGTCGAGCGCCAAGGTTTAAAAAGCTTCTTTTTTATGCCCCTCCTTTTTCAGAGCTGTTTCAGTATTTCAGATAAGAGACCAAATCCCCATCAACACACCCCACGTGCACCCACCCAAATGCTGCAGAGACACTGTAGGGACAGGTTAGACAAAGTCACAACAGTCTATTCATGTGTGTAGCAAACCTGAAACAGGAATGAATGCAGCCGGAGATAGGACTTAATTTCCTGATGGGAGAAGGACACCAATGCAGGGGTGTATTGGCAATGCTCCTCAGGCTTTCCGCCACATCTTAGTGAGGAATTCTGAGTGCCACCAAGTGGTTTGTCAATGTGCTAGCTTCATTTTGGCACAACCCAAGGTATGTACTTCTGACTAAGCTACCAGTTTCCAAACTATATCCAGCATCACTAGCGCTCTGCAGAGTCCGAAGTCTGGTACATGCTGAATTGCCACTGCTAGTCCTGGCCTGTTACACATCCCTGCTCTGTAGCCTGGTAGGAGGATGTGAGGAGTCAGTAGCACGTCAGTGGGTGCTGCAGCTTTTTGCCTTTGAGTCAATTAGCATTTCCTCCGGTGTTCCTATCTATCATCAGGCTCTGTCGGGCCCCTGTGGCTTTGTTCTGATAAGAGGGTGGATAAGGGTTCGGGACCCCAAGACAAGGGCAACCATCTTGGATCCTGGCCTTCCACACTCCATGGGTCATGCTTTTCAATAGATTTTCCAGTATTATTTAGATTGTTGTCTCCATATTTGTAGTTCATGCTGAATGCAAAATGTTATGTAACCATTATGTAAATAGTGCTTAGGGGAAGCAAAAACATTATATCTTAAAGACATTCATAGAATGGTTAAGGTGTGAGTTTTCTGAACAAACAGGTCACTTCATGAGGCTACGATCTATGCAGTGTTCCGCTTCAAAAAGTCTTCTCGTTACCTTATCATCTACTCTCAATTTGTAGGAGAGACTCTTTGCACCTAAAACATTGATTGAATTTACACTGTTGATATTCATTTTCACAGGCCCCCCAGCCTCCGGCCCGCCATTGAAGAAACTCTTCCAGATTACACACAAAGGAGCATATAGTCCATTTCATTTGTGTTGAATGCCAAATAAACCAGTGTCTACACCATCAACTGGTTTCCATACGCAGTGCGCACATGTCTCTTCTGGTGTTTGAACCTTCCTTTGGTGAGTGTGCATTCGGGCATTAGGTCGAAATATGGTGGAATTGGAAATACGTGTTAAGATACTAATGGGCTGGCCTCTGAAAGGCTGGGCGATCTGGGAAAAGAGCCAGTTACGTGCTAGGCTCCTCTGAGTCAGTCTGGGGACACAGACCACTAAAAAGGTGGTGCAGCTAAAGCAGAGTAATTCTTATGTGCAGTTTGTGTCTCTGAAAGACTAGTAGGACTGACTTAGAGATAACCACATGCTTTAACCCACTCCCTCAGTCACACGCACCGCTTCCGTGGAACCTGTGTTCGTTCACCCCGGCACACACCTGCACTTGTAATATTGTTCTCTTCCTGCACTGCCCGATCACAGTCCACTGCTGTTGCCCTTAAAGTCACTTTAAGGAAGCGGACGAGTGTGTTCGGAAACCGGAGCCTGTGCAAGTGGAGGGATGCAGGGAGTGGGGAATGGAAAGAGGCAGGCACGACAGCCATGTTGGGAAAGAGACTATGAAGAGATTCGTCACATGAGCTGAGTCACAGAGCACTTACATTCTTTGTTTTCAAAGCGGCAAAAGGAATGCTGCTAGCAAGCTGGCCGGCAGATCGACATGAATGAGCCCAGTGGGGCGAGGCAAAGAAACCAACACAGACTCTTGGGGGGGGAGGGGTCAAGAAACAGACATACATAAGCATGTGCAAATTAAAAGAACATTGCGCAAAGCTCAGTGTCACTGTAAAAAAAAAAGTCCCAAAGGCAGGACATACAATAGCACAAGTGGAAGAGAACAAGTCTGGAGGCGATCCATGGCAGTCAACAATTGAGAAAAAAAGGTGGGACAAGCAGGAACCATTATCCAATTAGAAGCAATGTTTTTTAAAGGACATTGACAAAAGCTAATCAGAAGCTGGAGGCGGGCTGTAAGCCCTCTGACTGAATACAGCATGTCGAGAGACAGTGCATGCGCTGCCTAGGCTCGCCCTAAGAACAACTACAAGGACCTCCTAGTGGCGTAACTTAAAATAATGTGCCCTCCCTTCAGACTGTGAAGAGGGGCCCCTGAAACTCCCATATCTTACATCTATTCATTGACCTTGGGCTGAATGCACCCCACTCAGGGATTGAGGGGCCCCCAAGGGCTGACACTCCTTCCCACCCCCGCGTGGCTGGTGCTGCAGGGGCTTGCTTCCCTAGGACCTCTCTCCATCTCGTGTGGAAACGAAGCAGGTGGCCCTCTTTACCAACTCTTCGACTGAACTGGCTTTTCAACTGAACTGCAGAACCCACCCCCAGCGCCTTGAGACCCTAACGGGTGATTAGCCGCGCTCTATAAGTATCCTGATTGATTGATTGACTCATTCATGCGTATATGTAGTTCCCTTCTTGCAGTCAGGCACGGGTAGATTTTCAAAAGCGTGTTTGTTTCCCTTTTGAAAGTAAAACGGTATGCTCGCCTTGTGAGTTAAATAACGTCTACAAAATACTTTCAAGCTTTTAAAAGCTTATCATTAGAAATACATGCACTTGTTTTGAGTGTGGTTTCTTTGAAACCACCGATGCCAGGAGTTGGACGTGTCCTTAAACATGTAGTCATGATATCTGAATTTGGAAACTCACTGGGGGTCTCTAGTGCGTTGCAGACAATGTACGAAGTATGTACCTGGGCAGGTTTTCTTGCCAAATCGTGGGTTTAGTGCTTGGCTGTGGCTGCTTAGTGTTTGTGTTGTTTTGACAGTATGTTAAAACAGTAATTTGAGAAACTATAATTCCTTTCCACCTGTGAGGAAAAACACGTGTTACCATGATTACAATAACGTCTTCAACTTGCCTCCCTAAGTTAAGTGCCAAGTTATGTTTTTCCAAATAATTCTTTCGGCGCGTGGGACAAAATACCAGAAGATTCATTTTCTTTGTTCACCTTTTGACCACAATGTGCAACTGAAAATAAATCAATGTTTGAGGCTTAGATTAAATTATATGTATTCAATGTTAGCAGTGAGAAATATGCACTTGGGTGTTATTCAATTATACCTTTCAATAGTAGAGATAGCAGTATAGGATAACATGCTTAAATTATGAGCATGTTATAAGTTAGTGCCTGCAACAAACATTAAGGCCAAAGAACTTCACTTTGGACGGGTAGATTCACTTTAATTAAAACATCTGTCCCAGTTTCTAGTCCGAAACGGTTTGCTTGTGAAATTAGAAATGTTTCATGGCATTTGTGTAACAGGCACAATTCGTGATGATTGTATCCTTCATCGATACAACAACACTTTGGAACAGAGATGTGCATTTGATCAGATATATTACATTAGCGCATTGCATACAAAAAGAATAAGAAATTTCTCCATATCACTAGAAAAGACATGTGGAAGGTCGTTTTTACTTCTCCAAAGTCACCTTACCTATACCCGTGGACGAATTGGCTCAATAAAGGTGAATGGGACTAAAACTCCCAGCATGCACTGGGTTAATTATATTAATATCCAGGATTGGAACTTATTGTCCAGATGGTATACATTCATCTTGTAAGTAACCTTACACATGATTCCACTATCCACAGTTTTGATATCAGAACCAGTTAATGTTATTGCAAGTTGTGCATTTGGGTAATACATATGATAAAGTGCCCTCTGCTGTACATTATAAGGATATTGTAAGTCACAGAGGAGTTCCATGACCATATACAGGAACAAAGCCAAAGGTCAAGTTCCTTTATAAGGTTATGGTTCTCCGAGATTACTTGCAATATTATTATCATGTATGGCAGGGGGCACTTTATTCCCTATAATAGATGGTCACACCGTCAACTTTCCCAAAAACCACTTAAATCCTCGGTGTGCAGCTCTTTCATGTGAAAGAGAGAGCATATTTCAAAATCTTAAAAATTAAAATAGAATCTCTAGTGCAAAATGAAATGCATCAAAAAGCTTATTTGATGCCCTAACAAATTATTTTTCTGGTCAATAGTCACACCGGGAACTCAAAGTCAAGTGTGCCAGTGAATGGTGTCCAGTTGCTCCAAAGATCATGAGCACTCAAAGCACAGGAACACATAGCCTGGAACATTTGCTTCTTACTTTTCCTGCACTGAGAAAAGAAGTTTACATGTTATTATTTTTATTCTGTACTTTTGATCTCACAGGCGATATGGAAAGCAATTTTTACTGTTGATGGACGGTGGAGTCATGTCAGAGGCATCTTTTACTATTGTCTTATTCATGTTTACCTGAAAACATTGGTTCCAATCCCAGTTATCAGTAAATTAATTTGACTGTGCAAACATCATTACATTTTCTTCTCTCTTAAATTGTGATTGTGTAATGTAAAAACTACTGCAATGTAAAAACGAAGGGGCTCATTACGATGACGGACGGATAAGCCCTCCGACCGCCATAGTATCGGGAAGAATCCCCCTGCATGAGCCGCGGCATTTCCATCGGACAAATTACGATGCAATGTACGCAGATTCAGACCGCGGCGGAAGGATGCCACAAAAGACCGCCCACCATGTTCGGAAAAGCTGCAAATCCGACCGCGTCGGACGGGGAAAGCTGTGCAAAGGCTTGAAAAGGCCGCCCCTGCTGCGGCATGACCGCACGGCCAATTACGATGAGAATGCGGAGCTGGCGGACCGAGCACTGCGTCCGACGGCCGCGCACTCACACAGGCCAAATGAATGGCGGACGGAACCAACTTCACAACAATGCCGGAAGTGTGCCTGTACCCCCTGCCGCCCACAACCACAACACACATGCCACAATGATACACCCCAACTTGCTCCTGGTAGGGAAAGACTTGCGCAGCATGGAAGAGACATCTAGAGGTCATCACCCATGTGGACACACCCACAGACAACAGTATAAAACCAACCCCATCCTGGACCAGCATCCCTTGCACACTACAAGCCGAGACAGAGAGACAGGGCACCATTGACTCACACTGCACAACATCACACCCACCTATCCCCACACAACACCACTTCCACCCACACACCTCACACACTACACATATCTCCAACATCACCTTGCACCCTGCACCCCTCATTCATTTGCACCATGCCCCCCAAGAAAATGCCCAACTTCACCGACTCAGATTTGAAAGTGATGGTAGCTGAGACAATCAGGGCAGAACCACATTTGTACGGGCACCTGGTCCAACACACCCCACCTGCGCGCAAGAATCAGATGCGGGCAAGGATCCACAGCAAAGTCAATGCTGTAGGGACCACCCTACACACTATGCGTGACATCAGGAAGCGGTGGTGCAACCCCAAGGGCCGGCTCAAACTACGGGCCCAGAGGAACCGCGCGGCGGCACAGAAAACTGGTGACGGCCGTCCCATCCCACCACCACTGTCACTGAATGGGAGGAGAAGGTGCCTGCCATAATGCATCCAGAGAGCCTCACATGAATCGAGGGGGACTGGAGGCTGGTAAGTACCAACAAACATGGACATGACGGAAGTTGTCACAGATCACATAGCGCAGACCAATGAAATCCTTAGCAGTGTGCCCACAGGAGCCAGCATCACACCACATCCTGTCATGTGGACGATGTGGACATTGTCGCATTAACACACTCAAGTACTGTTGCACAGGGATTTTCTGAATACACGTGCGATCTATGCAGGTTCAACCACATGAATACCAGTCCCTGACAACATGTACATGCCAAATCTGGTTTTAAACTGCACTTCGCTTTTCCTGCATAAGTACAACACCTGCGTGCACAGGCCAGGCATCACGTATATAGTATCTGTTGCACGACGTTGCCTGTTGCCTTTTTGTGGCAATGTTCAGCTAACTACCCCATGAGTGATTGTGGATAGTCATTTGTGGCCTCACATTCACACAGCGAAAGCATACTTCAATAAGTGTGCATGCACAATGGGCCTCTGTTTAGACAAGTAGTCGCTCTCACACCAGACCGGAGACCTTCGAATTGCAGGTGTCTTGAACGTCCCGCGCTATCCAGTCACTGCTGAACTCGGCTCTCCCACTATTTTCGCGGTGAACTGACACAAATTATTGATAGCGTCTGATGCTGAAGGCCGTTGCACACTTTTTATCAGTCCTGTGGGCTCTGGCCTTGTCCCCTCCTTCCATGCTTTTACGGGAGTACCACCGGGTGTGATTGCTCCAAATTTCAACACTGCATTTAGCGGTCTCAGTTCATTACTTTCGCTGTACAGCTGAGCGCTGGTTCTGAGATTGCTTCCATGCCATGTCTGACCGTCCTGTGGTCCAGGCCGAGCCAGGTCAGTTGCAACTGTACTGTGCCCACATGCAGCATCTCTTTGGATGTGTCCCATTGGCTGTGCTGGGCATCAGTTATGGGCTAACGTTCCGCAATGCCTATTTCACCTGCGTGCAACCTGTCTTTTCCTGCAGGAGATGTCTGTCTGAGTAGGCCATGGATGTCTGCCTTTCAAACACATGCCTTGCTGACCTGGATCATGAGCTGTGGGTGACTCCTTTGTTGGTCCACGTGCAAAACTGCTTCGGTGAGACACGTTTATGGGATGCCTTACAATGTGTCAGGCAGGCGGACAGCTGCGCCTGTGCGTTAGTGCAATGGCTCCTGTGCAATGCCTACATCGAACCTCTCCTAGGTTGCGATGGGATGCTCCTTTCAACCTTGTGGTGCAAGGAGCACATCTGTTCCTTCATACTGCTGGATTGGAAGGCGGTCCTCTTCGCTGAAGATGATTTGGATCGTCTTTTGGAACTGATTGCCTTTGAAGCTGCCTGTGCCTTCTTGGATTCGTAACTACTTAACAGCAACAGGGACTGTTGGTGACTAATTCAATTTGTGTTTCCCTTTCTTCACGCCTCCTGACGGGAATTGTCATCCAGCGCTCTGACTTTACCCTGTCGACATTGGCTTGGACTATGCTGAGCCCTGCGGGCTGTCTCGCTTGGTACCACGGACCGGAGCAAGTGGAGTCTCCCATCTGACCGTCGTGGACATTGTCGTCTGGCATGGGCCCGGCTTCCATTATGCAGATGTGGCGTACGAAGAATACATGGCGTTGTTGTTTTGCAAGTACCCAGGGCTCGGGTTGGGTGTACACCCAGGTACACGGCATCCCCCCCCTCTTTACACGGGGTGGACGCCGTCCCCCCTGCCAGGACGCTGGTCCCCACAGGAATATGCATAACTTGTCCCGGTGTACTCTCCAGTTACCGGGACACGTTCAGCAGCACCTGCACGTTGACTGCTCTCCATTCCCTGCAGCAACGTGAAGGCAGCGAGTGCGCCTTTTTTCACCCCCAGCCGTGCCGAAGTAAAGGGGCCATCCGGCCTCCTTTTGTTTGTACATGCTGACTGGGGGCCGTCCTGAACCTTACATTTGAATGTGGATGCCACAGAGGGAAACATAGGCACACAGCTTGCCTTCTGTTCACAGGGACTTAAGGGAGGCATGCTTTTGCCTGTGTTCTGTCCATGTGTATCAATGCAGACACTGCAAGACTGTCAGATGGGTTACTCTGTCCCAGTATTTGCACAAATCATTTCTGTCGTACTATTTTACTTCTTCCTTAGCGCTACGTCGTGACGTTGTGAGGTCATTCGCATTTTGTCTTACTTGGTCAGTCCCCCCACTTCTTTTTTGGGGACCTGTGCCCTGCAAGTACCTTAGTATATGTCTGTCACATGAGAGGTGTCCGCAGAGCTTGTCCTCTGCGCGGTCCTAGAGTATTGTCTGTACATTCTGTCCCTGGTCGGAGGACATTGTCCCTTGTCATTCTGTTCTGGTGTGGCCCTGGCACCCCGACCCAACCAAGTCTCACAGCTGCAAGAAGACACGGATCCCCTTTGGATGACATGTGAATGCGGGCTAGATGCCCCACACCTGGAGAGTGATCCATCCAGTGATGAGAGCAACACAGCAAATGTGATGCAAATGTCACCATACATGGGCAGAGGGATGGGTTCTGCAGATAAAGCCCATAGACCAGGGACATCCCATTCAACTCCTACCTGCAAGGGGTGGGGGGATATGCTCGTGGTTGCACGTCCAGAGGGATTATTGATGCGACATCTTGCTTCATGTTAAATGGATATGTCACTGTGGTTACTGGTTGGGTACTCATGCATTTTCGACCTGTTGTGGCATGTATGTTGCATGCTTTGACACTGTAGTAAAAACTTCACATTTGGAGACGTTTCTTGTCTTCGACTTATCTGTTGTGTACAGGCGCTTGAATGCCTCAGAGTGAGTAGGAGAGCAAGTGAGGCAGTATGGCAATGGTGTCCTGTGCGTAGGGATGCTTCGTTGTGCTCAGTCCCTGAATGCACAGGTTCTCAAATCCTGCGCATAGTCCAGTATGTGTACGGAATCTCGTGAACATTTGTCAAAGTCTGTGAGACAACAGCAAGGCACACAGACACAGTCGATCATTGTTGAATCACACTCAACGGAAGTAGTTGACGATGAGCTGTTGACGCTGGTCAAGGCCTTCATCCTCACCACTGTCATCATCACTGGGCATGTGTGGGTTGGGAGCGGGGGTGATGTTGCTGGTCCGCCAGATGTAGCAGTCATGTGCCGACCCAGGATACTCTGCACACACGTGTGAGATGATCTGCTCCGCCTGTCGTACCACTTCCATGTTGATGGAGTGGTAGTGTTTGGGGATCCTATAGATGGGTTCACTTGCCTGTGGTGGTACGAGGCTAATGTGTGTTCCATCAATGGCTCCCATCAACATTTGGTATGCCTCCCAGGCAGGGCCGGCTCCAGGACTCTTTATTTGTGTGGTCCAACGAGGCATTCGGGGGGCCCACTGCGTGCCCGATTTGTCACTTATGTCTCTCGCCAGGCCTGCTTCAGGGCCCTCCTTTATCTCTCCTCAGTTTTACAAGGGCCAGGGAGATGCATTCTTTCCTTCCATATTCTCTTTCTAGATGTTATCACTCTCATGAAGTGTGTCTATCCATGAAGGGTCCTCATGATGGGAGGAGGAGGTTACCTGAGGTGGGAGTATCAGGCAAGTGACACTTCTCATGCCCTCCTCCTCGGCTTCCCTCTCTGCCACCCTCGTCCAGCGCCCCTCATCTCTCCATAGCCACTCGCTCATGTGCATTTCATTTGTTGTATGGCGCTACTGATATCAGTGTAGGGTGTGACAGTACTTTACGTCACGCACACATTGTACAGAGACAATCAGTCATGCAAGTATGTAAGTACATCAGTCTACAGGGAATGTCACGAAAGCCAATGAGGTTTACAAGGTGTGGTAATCACATGTCATCCATACTGGTGGGCAGGAATTTAGGGGGCTTTTGGTCTGGAGAAGCACTGACTCAGGACGTGTGTGGGAACATTTGCAAGCAATGGCAGCTAGGCACACTGCACGCCACACCACTACGTGTGTTGGTAGTGCTAGGGATTACAAGTATGTCTGATTTGCAGACAATGGACACCTCACATTGTCTGCCTACGTCACTGGCCCTTCACAGGACGACCCCTGACCAAGACACCCCAGTCAGATGTCAAGGGATATACAAGCGGGGTTCACAGGTTGGATGTTTCATTACACAACATTGGTACAGTGCGGGAGACCTTTGTCCTTTTTTACTCCTTCCCTCATTTCAGTCCATGCTGGCCACGAGGCATGACAATGTATGTAATTTTACTCTCCTTTCTTGGACATACCATGTGTGTGAAGACTTGACTCAAAGGTCACACTCTCTCATCCCTTCACAGTGTAGTGACCAGGTGATCACTGTTCTAGTTGTTCTGATGTACCAGCCACTCCCAGATGGCTGGCTTACCCTCACCCCACAGCCACCCAGCACAGGCATCACTGGACCTGTGACCCTGCCAACAAACGGGGCCGGACGCACGTGCCCGGGCCAGTTCTCCCATACAACTATGTGTCTGTGTGGTTACTTTATATGCATGGGGGCCTCGTGCCCCACAACATTACACATGGGGTGCACCAATCACTTTAGGCGAATGAGCTGTGATGTAATTCGCAGGGCGCCAATGCAAATGCAGTATGTGTTCGCATGCGCGTTAGCTGGCATCCGCAGCGATGACCCGCATTGGCTCCAATTGAATGCTGCAGGGTTGCGGCTGCAGCTTCCGGGGCGCCGCAGTGTGGCACACACTATGCGAATAAGCCATCAGCCAATGTGAGCCTTCGGCGGCGTACATTTTTTGCTATTGCGGTGTGCGCGCTCTGCACCTGCGGGGCTCGGCATTGGTCCCAATTGCCTTCTGGGGCACCGAGGGTCACTCATGGGGATTGGGTGGGCCTCGCACGTTGCATTTGGCAGGTTGCCACATTCGTCGTGGTGCCGCTATGCTTGCTGGGAGTTGTAGTTGTTCAGGGGTTGCATGCGTGGAGATGTTTGGTACGTACCTCTGCTGTTGAGCGCGGCGGCGTCTTGTCTGCCGGAGGTGCAGCAGGTAGAGCAGCGGGCAGGCCTGTGGCGCTGGATCCATGGCGGCTCCGGTGGTTTCGATGGCTTCTGTATGGGCTCTTCCTCTCCGTTGTTGTGTTTCCGCCATCCGCAACGTGGTGGTTTTTACGCGGCGGTGGGAAGAGCTGTTTGCAACATCGTGATCTGGTTGGCGGACGGAACATGTTTCCGCACACCGGTCCTGCTCTGTTTGCTCCATCCGCCACCCTTGCGTACGCAGAAAACGTGCGGAGCCTGACAGACCGCGGCGGACGGTGAAAGGCCTCTGTTGGACCATTGTGATTTGGTGGTCGCAATGACCGCACCTGGGGCGGACGACATGACGGTTTTCCGCCACCAGCACGGATGGGCTTCCGTCCGTCATCGTAATGAGCCCTGTTAGACCTGGTACCATTGGCGTGAGTCTCCCTTCCATTTTTTCACTGATTGCCTCCTCTGTTTTTGATATGTATTGCTGGTTTAGATGCTTTGAGCACTGTGCCACTGCTATTCAGTGCCACAGTGCAAGTGCTCCCTATTGTAAATTGATGTATGGATTAGTGACTCCATGATTGGGTTATTTGATTTACTTGTTAGACCCTAGTATAGTGCACCATGGGTGCCCAGGGCCTGTAAATCAAATGCTGCTGGTGGGCTTGCAGCACTGGTTGTGCCACCCACAGAAGCAGCTTGTAAAGTGTGTCTCAGGCCTGCCATTGCAGAGCCTGTGTGAAGTCTAGTACTGCCCTGTCGACTTGGTAAGTGCACCCACTTACCAGTCCCTAAACTTTCCCTTTTCTACATGTTAGCCACCCCTAAGGTAGGCCCGAGGGCAGGGTGCATTGTAAGTAAAAGGTAGGACATGCCCTGGTGTGTGTGGCATGTCCTGAAAGTGAATTACAGCCAATTTCGTTTTTCACTATTGCAAGGCTACCTGTCCCCATAGGCCAGAATGGGCAGTTTGATTATAACATCTTATAATCCTAACTGTCCCAGGGAACATGGTAGAAAAACGAATTTAGTATGCCTGAACTCAGAATGATAAAATGCATATTTTAGTGAAGTTGGTTTTAACATTCTGTTTGAAAATACTACTTTTAGAAAGTAGGTATTTTCTTGCCTAACCATCCAGCTGCCTCTGCTAGGTTGTGTATTGCTTGTCTGGTTTGTGAGTGGCAGGAGGGTCTTGGCTCCAGCAGTCTGATGGGTCAGGGCTGGGCTGACTAGGACCCACATAGAATAGAGAGTAGGGGAGGAGACTTCCTTTCACTGACCTGAGCCCTCATAGAATAGAGAGTAGGGGCGGGGATTTCCTTTCACTCCCCTGAGACCTCATAGAATAGAGAGTAGGGGAGGAGATTTCCTTTCAGCTACCTGGGCCAGGTCTGCTCTCACACAATGCTGTCTCCACCTCCTGCCAGGAAGCTGCACAGAACTGGTTTTGGTCAGGCACAGACACTCTCTGCCTTCAGAGAACAAAGACTTTTTGGGTATAAATATTGGGGCCCAAACCCCAAGACTTCAGATCACTTCTGGAACAACAAGACAAACCTTTGCCAAGGAGAAGAACCAAGGAAGCTGCAGGAGTTTGGACTGCCCCTCTGCCAGTGTGCTGTTTGCTGGGTTGGCCTGCAGTGGTCTTCATTGTCAAGGAAAGGAGAAGGAACTTTCAAAAGAACTTTCATCATCTTGCAGAATATTACTCCAAGGGCTTGAACTAGAGCTTGCCTCCTGCTGAAGTCTCAGGGCTACAAGACTTCACCACCAGCTCCCTCCTGAATTCCCTTGCTGGGGATTTTGTCTGCAGAAGCCTGCGTGTTGCTGGGAGCTGGAAGCGCGACTCAACGAGAAGAAGCGTGTCGCTGTCGCAGCTGTTGTCGTCGCATCACAGGAGAAGCGTGTCGCCGCCGCATCACCAGAGAAGCGTGTCTTCGTCGCAGCTGCCTGCCGTCGCATCACCGGAGAAGCGTGTCTTCATCGCAGCCGCCTGCCGTCGCATCACCGGAGAAGCGTGTCGCCGTCGCAGCTGCCTGCCATCGCATCACCAGAGAGGCGTGTCGCAGGGCCTGTCGCGGCTCCAAAGTACAGAGTTCGCCGCATGGCCGTCGGGCGTGCACGCATCATCTTCACGTCGTCGCATCGCATCAAGGGCGCACTCTCATCACATCGCACCGGATCGTCGCATCGCATCAAGATGCCTGCTCAACCCATCGCCCTCCCTGCGGACCCTTTGTTTGTTTTGCGTTACGCATCCAAGGTACTTTTGTGAGAAACGTGTCGCATTTATCATCAACTTGAACTAAGTTACTTCTACCATCTTTAAGTCTATTTTGAGTACAGTATTGTGGATTTTTGTCGTTTGTGGTCTTGTGTTAAATCTATATAAAGAATACTTATTTTTATAAAACCTGTGTGGGTCCATCTGTAGTGTTTTCACTGTATTACTGTATGTGTTCACAAATGCTTAACACACTGCCTCTGAGATAAGCCTGTCTGCTTGTGCCAAGCTACCAAGGGGGTGAGCAGGGGTTATCCAGTAGTGTAATCCCCTTTCCCTGACTAGAAGCAAGGGTCCCTATTTGGTCAAAGGTGTATACCATTGCCAACTAGAGACCCCCAGTTCTAACAAGCCCCTAAATTCATGGCGTGTTATCTATTTATGTCCCATTAGTTTGTTGCTACCTCCTTTCATCAGCTCATCACATTCTGTGTTTTTGTAGTTGATTTCAACCAGTCTCCCTCCAACAATTCTTTTGCATGTACAATGATTTAAGTTTGAGATTCTCCTCCAGTCATGAACATGTTCTCTTCAAATCACTGCACCTTGGAGTGACAACCATGCTACATCAGCTATGCAAATAGCCTGACATGTCTTTCTCTTTTTTCTCTATCTCGCTTACACACACTCTCTCCACCTCAACCCTGCACAACCCACCATTTCCTGGCATGCGAACCTGTGACCTCCATGTGATGCATATATATCACTGATTAAGACGTTCAATCTCTTGCCTATTTAGCATTGGGGCCGATGACCGGCAGGTGACAATTTCTGTGGCATATCCTCATCTCATCAATCTTTTTATTGCCAGCATCTTTCAAGGTCTTTCTTACAACACCTAGAGACCACACTGCTTTGATAGATCTGAAAGCCTATATGATTGTTGTAGCTACTCCCTTCCCCAGGCAAACCTAACACCCCCACCCAGGTGCTGCTCTCCCAGTGCACTCCACCACCCCCTCATCACATCATATTTTGTACAATTTCAGAACCACCTCTTCCCCAATCTCAGGGGCTGTGATATACTCCAGTCATCAAACTTGTATCCATTTCCATCATATCTCTTTTAGATAACAAACACAGGGCTTTTAAATCAGTAATTTGCTTTGTGTACAAATTTACTTACTGTAAATAGGTTCATAAGTACTAGTGCATATTTTATTGTCAGATTAGTGTAGGAAGCTCCTAACTATTTAACGGTGTTATGTTGGGTTACAATGTACCCAACTTTTGCTTCACTACACGGGTTGGGTCTGCTTCCCACTGAAAAGTAAAATCCAGTCGGGTTTACACGATATCCACAATAATTATCAATGAGAATAATTTACATACGATAAAGCTCACTGCAGATTATTTATAAGTTTGCTGGTCATTCAGAAAACATTTCTGAACTCGCTGTGTGGATAATTTTCTATGAGAGTTCCCGTTCTAGGGGGCATGTTAATAAGAACCTTGCTTCATGTTTGCGCCACGCAAATTGGTGCATGCGTGACGCTAGGTTCTAAGTCAGATTTATGAAGCCATACAAAGCCACAATGCATGGCTTAAAGAGGCCTCATAAATCTTGAGTAAGGCACCACAGTGCAAATCCTTACGTCACCTTACTCTGCACAAGGGAGGCGTTCCATGGGCATAGCGGTGGGTGTTCCCACACAACTGCCATGGTTTTTGACGCATTCCTATATTTACAAGGACTTGCAAACCTGGGAATGCATCAAAATTTTACGCCTCCCAAGGTGAGATGTAACAAGGAGAAATATCTCTATTTCTCCTTGTTTTTCCCCTTTCTATGTGTGCTGCATTCTGCAGCAATACAGCACACATAGAAAGAGGAAAACGCCTCTCACGATTGTTTTTGTGCAGGCAGGTACCCCTTCCTGCACAAAAGCAATTCTGCCAACAGCACATACACCCTTGCACCATTGTGTGTAAAGGGTACCTGTTTTGGTGCTAGGCTGCTGAAATGGCAGCAGCACAGGGGGAAAGAACAGCAATTACCGTATTGGATAAATACGGTGCATTCCTGCCCTTTCAATTTGGCGTAGGGCAGCACAGCAAGGCGACTTGCTGCGCTGCCCTACGCCAAATCCTCATAAATGAGGCCCTAGGTTTCCAATGTTCAACAACAGCCTTGAAAATGAGCAGTACATAGGATGGTGGTTCCACTTTCAGCAAAAATACTTTTTAAACATTATTAGTTTCACGTTCCAGGTATGTCAAACATGGTTTCTACTTTTGTTCGGTGGAAGTCACAATATTTCTGTGTGGATCTGAAAGCTATCAAACACAGTGGTGGCTGGCATGGATCTGGGTGGGAGGGCAGGTGGTTGTGGGTAAATAAAAAAAATAAACTTACCTGCTTGCCGCGTCTTTCCTCCGTCATCTCTCCCGGCCGGAACAGAAAGCACCCAGGCTCCCGCTAAGCCAATCACAACGCTGCAATGCAGCGTTGTGATTAGTCTGAGCACCATGGATGCGCACTCAGACGGGGACTGGGGGTCTGGGCATGTTCTCCACCCAGGCTGTAATGCAGCCTGGGTGGAGAACATGCAAAGTGCGCATGACAGCCGGGCATGGATTCATGCGCACTTAAGTTCACATAACACTCCTCCCCCTGCTGGCTGTGACGACAGCCAAGCCCCGCCCTGCCCCACAAAGCTGCTGAAGCAAATGAAGTAAAATGATAATAACAACGAATTATTAACATTTTATGTCTCCTTTATTTACATTGCTGCAAAGCAGTGGGGTGACGCACCTCAGCCTTAGCGGAGGAGCAGCCACTGATCAAACATTAATTTAGCTTTGTAGCCCTGTTTCTCCTCATGCAGATTTCAAGTGACAAAGCTAGGCACAAGAACGCCCCTGATGAAAGTATTTGCACAAAGCATTGGCTGGTATATGCGGCCAAGCTATGCATTGGTGCTAAAAAATAGGAAAAGCGTGCAAAATAAGATTTGATTTTGTATGTGTTGATACTGCATTTTATAACTTTGTGTTTAACAATGTAGACCTAAAAGCTGATAGTCAGTTCTTAGGAAAACTAGTATTGAACAAAATTTGCACTCAGTTATTATTGAAGACCATTGCAGCAGTTTTCCACCCTACTGCCTTACTTTAAATGACCCCATTGATAGTCACATAGCATGGTGTTGGGCCCAAGGATAGGGATGTTGAGAAGAGGACGCATGTAATTTGAAGGTAACAAAGTAATGTCCAATGGTTCTGGTTTCCTGGATCCCTGCTTATCCTCCTCTTTAAATAAAACGAAGAGTAATTCTTCCAAAGGTTAAAAGTAAAATGAAGAATTTGAATTTTAGCAGCTCATTTTTATCTGAAATATGCACATGTTGCTTCGAGCAGCAATATGAAAAGTAGGGCCCGCCCTCCTCCTGTATGTTGAGATGAGTCACAGGGAATGTCAACAGGCATATCTAAAACAACATTCTCAAACTTAAATAAAATTAAATTATTTGGAAGTGTTCCAGATTTAAATAGTTTTAAGTTTTCAGCAGGTGTTCATATATTTCATCTAAAATGCCACAGATGGAGACTTTCGCTTCAAGCTAGCCATGTAGGTATACCTCGAGGCGTGTAAACTATACATTTCATGTTGCTACAGCATCTAATTATACAATATACTCGGAAGGGAAAAAATCAAATGGAACCATGCCATTAAAATGTACAGCAAAACGTGAACCTTAAAGGGACCTTGTCGTTCATATTACATTTTAGAACAGAAAAGGTGTATTGCAAAGAATGGTCAAACGATTAATGTTTTATGACATATCGACATATACTGATAAGGTGTTGGTTTACGTGGTATAATTCTGCGTAATACCTGGTGCTGAATCAGCAAAGTCCGATTTCACAGTGTGGTACAAATTATGAGATTGGAGAAGAAAATTTAAAAATCAGTTTAGTTGATGAATTGTTTTAACACAGAAAATAAGTGTGTGTCTTCATTAGTTAGAAATTGTTACAATTGCACTACTTCTCAAAAAAGAGAAAATTGGGTTTACCTTCAAACAATCATTAATCTGTAAAAATTATTTCATGTTAAAACGTTTAATATCTTAAAAAGATGCTTTAAAACTCCAGAAGCCGGGGAAGTACCTTAAACTTTCAGGAAAGCTGATGAGTGATCTTCAAGGCTGAGGTACCATTCTGCAAATGTACACATTCACTAAACTATTCTGTGAACCAAGAAGGAAACTTGTATAGTAGGGGCTACTTGCCAGAACTCAAACCTGTTGTGTTTTTTATCTCGTATTAAGGCTTGCTGCATATTTTGTGGTGGCCTTTCTCAAAAGGCCAAAGAGAAAGATCTGGCAGCAGTTTTACTTACTGCTTAAAATGTTGCCGCTACAGCTTTTCCCTACCTGAGGAGACTCTGATTTGGAAAGGGTTGCAAAAGTTTTTATATATGAGTTGGAAAGGCTTTTTCGACTGAAAAAGGGATCTGTACAATGTTAAAAGCCCTTTTGCAGTCACAAACCCTTCAATGTTGTGAACTGCAGAGTTTGGATCATAGAAGGGCTTTGTGCATCTCACCATTTGTTTCAAGAAACTACACTTCTTATATTGTGATTGTGAGCGCATTCCTTCAGGTTGTGTGTGTTCACATCACCTGAATTTATATATGAAGGAGAAGTGTGAGTTTCTTAAATACAAATGCAGGCAGTTAACATATAATGGAGTTATAAATACAAGCGATATGTGTTAGCGTCTGTCCTACCTGCAATTCCATATACCTTAAGAAGAAAGATTAAAAGAGAGGGGTATGCCAAGTTGCAAGTTGTGGACTTTTCTTTCAGCAAATTTCATGACGTTTTTTAAAATTTTGAACATCTTAAATAATCTTGAAGGTTACAAAGTCGCATGTGTTAAATGCAAGAAAAAATCCTCCAAGAGTAGGTTTTGTAGGAAAACAATGCCACAAAACCCCACTTTTATAGGATTCTCATGCTAAGAAAACTTTGCAGGAAAATCATCAACTAATGCTTATTTTTGTAGGAATTTTCAACTGCAGGCAAAGTTTGCGCTAGCTGTCACATTACAGACTCCGTAAAGATTTTCAACATTGCAAAACTTTTCAGGCTAGATATAATTTTGCACAGACTTTTCAATATTCTTTTGCAGATATATCGCTCTACAATGACAGACACCAAGGCCCAGATTTATCAAAGGATTGTGTTGCCCTTGCGACACGCAAGGTCACGGAAGGGCAACGCAATCCTTAAGTCGGACTTACCAAGCCATGCAAAGCCACCTTCAGTATCCCTGCATGGTTTGGTGAATGTGGAGTAATGCAAGGAAGCGCAAGTCGCTGCCATGTGCTGCTCTGCCCTGGGAAGGTGTTACATGGGTGGAGAGTGGGCGTTCCCATGTATCCACCTATGCTGTTTGGTACATTTCCAGATTTATCAAAACAAACAAACCTGCGAATGCGTCAAAATTGTAGGACTTCCCGATAAAGGCGCAACAAGGAGAAATAGCTTTATTTCTCCTCATCGTTTCCTCTTTCAAAGTGTACTGCATTGTGCAGCACACTTAGAGTAAAGCGCCTTTAAGCATTGTTTTTGTGCAGAAAGGAGTCCCTTCCTGCACAAAAACAATTCTGCCTGCAACGCAGGCACATCTTGCACCCCATGTTAACACTTAAAAATATTGTCTTTTCTGCCAGTAGACTAGTCAGCAAGATCATTATGGCGGGACTTTTTTTTTTCTTCCCGAGGGGGAAAAAACATAGATTGATTTATAATCGCAATTTTGCCTAAAAGTTACTTTTAGGAATGAGATCCTATAACAAAGAAATATTTTTGATTTGTGGTATTTTAACAGCTCAATGGGCTCAAACAGAGACCACAGCTCTTAGTACATTCTTTCTAACTGCATTCACGTTTCATAAAGAAGACACATGTAAATCTTGTGCAAAGAGTGGCAGATTGGTTTGACTTCTGTGAGCACCGCCTGTGGTAAAATGTGTACTTTGTCAGAGAGTGTGGAATTTAGCTGAAAGGCTGTGCTTTCATTAGGAGGTTTGGCTCTCAGGCATAGCTCCACAAAACATTTCAGGCTGCGTCTCTGTTTCAGTTACTGTGGTTGTTAGTGTACTTGTGGCTGAGCTATAAAATAGGCAACACTGGAACAGGCTCCAATCTCGAAAAATGTATGCATGTACAACAGCAAAGGTTGAGGTGTAGAGAATAGCTGTCAGAATTGCAATAAAAAGGCAGTATTATTTAAGTGTATTTCACGAAGCGCCTTCTTGAGAGAGAACGGTTACAGATTTAACTTAGTGTAACTGTGAGACATCAGCAGTGGTGTGGTGATTAATAAGCAGCGGGTGCAGTGGCACCGCGGCCCATATGCATTAGAAGCCTAATGCCCACAAATGGCAGCTGTATTTTAATTGTTAGGCAGCGGGTGGTATCCTATTTACTGATTGCACCAGGACCCATGGATGGCACCATTCCTCCACCACTGGGGTTTTATGTTTTGTGTTAGTGGGCGTCCCCCACTCTGCCACCCCGAGGAGGGGTGTTTTCTGAAACGTTCCTTCCTTTCAGGTCGATATGGTTGTGACCGTGACGTAGGGACCCGGGATGAATAAAATAGCCTTGAGGCGGGACCGAAGGCAGTGAAACACCCACTCTGGTCTTGAGAGGTCATTGCCCATATATTGTGTAACCCAGAGTGCAGTTATAGGCCACGCTGCGTACCTGACAAGCAACAACTGGTGACGAGGTGGTCTGAGCCTGCCACCTCACCTCCTCTGTTCCTGGGCGTTGTCTGCCGCCTGTGGTGTCTGCCCTCATGGCCTGACTGCGCCTCGATGCCAGTGTGCGTCCCTTCTGTCACAGCCTCATAGTAACTACTTCGCTTGTTTTTACTTCTCCAGCCTGCAAGCGGACTACGTGCACACGATCCGGCACTTCGCCCTGCCCTTCCCAACATTCTCGGAACGGTGCCTTCCTGTTTGTGGCCTGCCCCCAGCATGCGAGTTCCTGTGGTGCATTCTGCTTCATCCTGCCTGCGGAGCAGTCCTGCAGCTCTCCTGTGCATCCTGGGCTGTTGTAGAGGTGTATTTCCCTACTTCCCCTCCTCTGCCCCTGCCGATGCTGGTCATCCAGCCATCAGAAGGCAGCCTGCTGTGAAGCCTTCCTGCTCATTACTGGCACACGTGTTTTTCCTGGTGCCCCAGGTTGGTGGAGGCTCTGTTTTTGCTTGGTGCCCTGCATGGGCTGCATCTGTTTATACAGGGGAGACCCACCACTGACGATTTGGGTGCACATCGCTGCTTTTGGGCTGAATCTGTTTGGTGTATGATGAACAGTGAGTGAGGTGCATTTCCATTCATTATGTCTTTATTTCGATTAAAATAATCATAAAAGACAAAACATACAATGTCATGTTAAAAATACTTGAAGTAAAACACAGTACTATATATAACAATCATAACAGTGAGACTGGAACAAATATTTATACAAAACAGGGCTCTTATAAAAAATGGCTCTGTTGCCAAAAGCCACATTAAAAACCATAAAAATACAGATACTAAATAAAACCAAATTAACATCACTACTACAGGTTAAATAACAGAGTCTCGCTGAGATGACACCGCAGCTATGGAGCTGCAACTAGGCCCTGGATACTCTTGATTTTTTTACAGCGAATAATCCAAGCCCAACTCAAAAATTTGGCCATAGCTACAACTACTAGAGGCCTCAGTGGATGACACGCAAAATCCTTAGCGCCTCCATAGCAGATCTAGTGCCCAGAATTCAGTACAAATGGGTTTCAGCCATTTACTCCTAGGTAATTTATACGCTTGGGCACACTAACAAAAAATGGACTATCGATTCCATCGAACTAAACATGCAGGGCAATGCTCTGACCCGTGCAAGCGCCATTTGCATGTAAAGGCGTTAATTGGGAGAGAACCAACCTGAACTGATGATATAATTTCCTATCAACCGGTCTAAGGATGGTATCCCAATATTTTTCAGAGCACGAAGTCCTGTTTTTCCGTAAGGAAGTCCCTGGTTAAAGTAGGCCTAGTAGTGGAAGAAAAATAGTTACTCTTAACCATCTCCCAGTATGCGGCCTTAAACTCCCTTTTAGACGGAAATGAATTATCTTCGGGATGCTCCCATAAACCACTCATCCCCATCCCGCACAAGGTGTTTTTTACATTCTGTAGCCATTTAAACTTCCCGTACAACCGACCCCCTGAAATCCATAACGGATTTAGCGTATTGGGAGAGCTCGGGCGTAACCCAGAGTCGTCTCCAAACGCTATCGGTCTGAATCGGGCTAAATCCTCAATACGAGGACATCCCAGATCCATAAAAAGTGGCAGGAGGGCGTGGATTGAGGAAGGCTTATAATGGCTCTAACAAATTTATTCTGAGCTTGTGCCAAGGAGGAGATGTTCTCAAAGCCCCATAACTCCGCACCATATAGAATTGAGGAAATAACCTTGGTGTTATAGATCTTAAGAACCAGGGGCCATGGGCTTGGTGGACGGAAGCTTGTGTTCTTTTACCAAAGCTCCTGCCAACTGTGCATGTTTCATAGCTAAGAGATCAATCTGGGGCTTCCAGTTAAGTCTCTTGCCAAGGTAATCCCCAGGTATGCAAACGCATTAGTCTGTTCCAATAAAACATTATTCATAGACACACTACTTTTAATGGTCTTATAGTTGTGAAAGACCATAAACTTTGTCTTATCCACGTTTACCACCAGCTCATGAGTCGTGACAAAACACCTCGAACCTAGATAATGCTGCCTGCAGGCCCTTCTGCGTCTTGGATAGGATCAAGGTGTCGTCAGCGAACATGAGCAATGGTATCCTCAGCCCCGCCAAACTAGTGGCATCTGTTTGACATGTAGAATAGTAATGAACCACCCTGTCTATAAACAAGGAGAACAGCGTGGGCGCCAGGACACATCCTTGGCGCACCCCCTTTAAAACTGGAAATCTGGCTGTAGCCTCACCATTTTGTGCCCCACCGCACCTGCGCATAATTCGAAGTGTGCAGTTTAATTATCAAAGCTAATAGCTCCTGGGGCATCCCTACATCCAAAAGGGCATTCCACAGTTTCTTACGAGGTACCAAATCAAATGCCGACTTAAGGTCAATAAAAGCTGCATATAGCAAACCTCCTCCCATGATAACTACTTTCCAATAAATCATAACAAACCTAAAAACCTGGTCAATGGTGCTAATAAAAGGGCGAAAGCCAGCCTGCAAGTGTGACAAAACATCATTCTCCTCAATCCACACCTGGATTCTACTGAGGACCAATCTGGCAATAATTTTCTGCATTGTATCAATAAGGCTGATCGGCCTATAATTGCCAGGTGACGAGCGATCGCCTTTTATATATTGGTAATATAATAGCTCCAGACCATGTATCCGGGATGGGTGAACCACTAGCTATAGCATTAGCAATAAAGGTAATGTATGTTGACCCAGTTCGCTTTATCATACTGGAACAAGTCGGCCGGTATACAATCCGGACCAGGGGCCCTCCCTTTCGGCATCAATGAGAGGACCATTTCAACCTCCGAGCTTCGAACGATAAGGTAGTGGGCATAGGTCCGGGTAAGGCATAAGAATCGACAGCATTAGAAATTGAGAATTGGGCCTCAAAGTACTCGACCCCATGAATCTGAGCGCTACATGGTTGGCAGGTATATTTGGTGTACCATTACTACCCCACTTGACTATCTGCCAAAATTTAACCATGTCTCTCTCGTTACTAGCTTCGAGGAGGTCTAGCCAACGTTTGTCGTCCCAAATCTTCTTGGCTGATTTTTGGACTGCTTTATACCTAGACCTGGCCAGTCTAACCGCACCCACATTTTTAGACATCGCTGCTTTTGGGCTGAATCTGTTTGGTGTATGATGAACAGTGAGTGAGGTGCATTTCACTCTCACACCATTTTCGTTGTAGAGAACGGCCACCATGACAGCCATACCCCCAGTAGAGCCATTTCTGATTGATGCCCCCCCTTCCGCCCATGCAGCGAAGTGGAAAGAATGGGTAGAGCATCTGGAGACCTATTTCATGGCTATAGATCTAGACACGGACAGATGACGCCCCATGCTCATACATCTGGGAGGCCCAGCTATACACAAATTAGGAAAATCAGTCACAGAAGCTGGACCCCCTTATACGTATGGCACGCTCAAGCGAGCATTAACTGCCCATTTTGAACCACTGGCAAACCCTTGTTACAAACGTTTTCTACTACATCAAGCCAGGCAATTACCCGATGAATCTGTTGATAGTTTCTGTGCCCACCTGAGGGAGTTAGCTAGCACCTGTACACTAACGGGTGTCAACGATGAATTCCAAGCTTAATTCATTCAGGGTTGCTCGTCAACAAAGCTCAGAGAAAATATCCTTTAAGTCCCCGGAATGCCCATGGCGGACATGCTAACCATGTGTAGGTCAAAAGAACTGTGCAAGGTGTGAGCAACTCACATGGAGGAGGCATTACAGCATCAGGCCAAAATGGAACCTGTCAATGCAGTTGCTGTCAGGAACCCTGACAAGAGAAGGGCACATTCTAAGTTGACAGAGGCGCCCAAGACATGCTATGGTTGTGGAGGTCCCTACTCACATCAAGGTCCCTGCACAACACAAGAAAAGTGATGCTTAGCATGTAACAAGCGAAATCGTTTTGCCAAAGTCTGTCGTTCATCGGCACCTCTGAAAGGTCAGAAGCCCAAACCTATTAATGCTCTGCACTCATTGGATGTCCCAGAGAATGAAGGGGATGTGGAAGAAGATGACATTGAAGATACCGTCCATGTGATACATGCCATGTATCCTGACGGACATCCCAGAAGACATCCCGAAGTGCAACTTTCTCTTGCGTGGTCATCAAGTACAAGCATTGATCAATACTGGAGCTTCTATCAACATCGAGACTCAGTCCATGATGCTCACACTTCCTGTACCACCTATGCTGAGACCCACAACTACGAAGGTTTTCACCTACGGATCCCTGGCGGGAGTATTTACGACCAAGAATGTCCATGTTTCTCGCTCAACTCGGGCCAAAGTATATGTCACAAAAGGGGGCACAGGGATGTTACTGAGTTGCCGGACGGCAGAACGCCTCTAACTCGTCACTTTTGCATTCAGCATACACCAAGAAAGCGTGGATGATCTGTTGACTCATTTCACATCGTTATTTGAGGGCATCAGATGCCTCAAGAACCATGTGATATGCCTGCATATCGATGACTCAATACAGCCGGTGGCTTTGAAGCATCAGCGAGTGGACTTCCACCTCAGGCCAAAGGTGGAAGAGGAACTGATCAAGCTCGAACAGGCGGAAATCATCGAGTAGGTGGAGGGTCCGACTCCATGGGTGTCCCCAATTGTTGTAGCCTGCAAACCTAAACAGCCTGGAGAAGTCAGGATATGTGTGGAAATGCACCTACCTAATTTGGCTACCAAGCGGGAGCGAGATCTGATGCCCACCGTGGGCGATATCGTGTCTGAAGTGAGTGGGCCAAAATGATTCTTAAAGATGGACTTAAGAGCTGGCTATCACTAATTGATGATAGACCCCGAATCTCGAGCTATCACTATGTTCTCCACCCATGTAGGATTGAGAAGGTATAAGCATGTCAGCTTTGCAATCTCTAGCGCACCCGAAGTTTTTGAGGACACTGCGGGAAGTGCACTTGCTGGCCTGGAGGGAGTCCTCAATGTCAGTGATGATATTCTGGCTCACGCCCCTACGCTTGAAGAACACCTCGATCATTTGAGAGCCACCTTTCAACACCTCCAAGAGAGTGGTCTCACTCTTCACAGAGAAAAATGTGCTTTTCTCCAAAAGAGATATCATTCTTTGGGTATAGTTTCTCCCAGGAGGGGGCATTACCTGATCATGTCAAAGTCCAGGACATCCAGGCTGCTCCAGCATCCACCACTGAGACCGGGGTGAGAAGTTTCCTCTGTATGGTTACATACTGTGGCTGATTCATTCGTAATCTCACTGATCTCACCGCCCGTTGCGAGAGCTGACAAGAGCCAACAAGACCTGGAATTGGGGACCTGATAAAAAAAAAGCATTTCAGGCCACAAAACGGGCACTGTCGTCTGACACAACGTTGGTCTACTTTGACCCGGCCAAGGTCTCTGAATTATCTGTTGATGCCAGTCCCACAGGCCTCGTAGCAGTGCTATCTCAGAAACAGAGCAATGTGGAATGGGACCCAGTGGCCTATGCCAGCCAGGAGCTGACTGAGACTGAGCAACACTATTCCTACATAGAGAAAGAAGCCATTGCAGTGCACTGGGGATGCCGTAATTTCCATCTGAATCTATACGGTCAGCCTTTTGTAGTCCATACTGACCGCAAACCCCTCATCTCTTTGTTCATGGGGTCATCCTCCAAACCCCCACCCAGAATTGAGGAATGGATTCTACAACTGCAGGACTATCATTTCACAGAAATTTAACGCCCGGGTGCTCAAACTCTTGCGGATTATCTGTCCCGGCATGCTCTACCAGTGTGTGATGCGCAGGAGTTGGAAGAAAATGTTCGACTTGTCGTTGAAGCGCTCTCGACCACTCCCTATTTTGCTAGAAGAGATCATCCAAGCCAATACGACTGAGCGAGTGTATCTAGTTAGACATCTCTGCTGTACCGTCTGGAAAGTGGGACACCTTAATGGACAAAACCAAATATTGCACGGATGGCGTGGGGTTGACGTTAACCTCTTTGCACAATATTCATGTGAAACTGGTGGTGTCTGCAGAAGGCTGTCTCATGAGAGGACCCTGCCTGGTGGTTCCTGGTGCCCTCCAACGAGTGGTGGATCTTGCCCACTTGGCCCATCAATGAGTTGTCAAGACCAAGTCTCGATTTCCCAATTTGGACACCCTCGTGGAGTGACGGTGCATTGGTGCTCAATGAGCCAGGCTGCAGGACCCGCTGACTCATCCGCACACATCATCACGGACGACATCCTGGCAAAGAGCCAGTGCAGATTATGGTAGTCTCCCGGATGGTCGACACATGTTGGTGATTATTGACAATTTTTCAAAGTACCCGAAGTTGAGGTCATGGATTCCACCACTACCAATCAAACCATACCTCATCTGCAGAAAATTATGGCCACCCATAGTCTAATTAAGAAACTGCGTACTGATAATGGCCACCCTTTCTTGAGTCAGGAATTTACTGAGCATTTGAAATCCAGGGGTGTTCTTCACAGGAATGTTACACCTTGGTGGCCCCAAGCAAATGGTGATGTGGAGCGATTCATGCGCACTCTGAATAAGGTGCTCAGAATTGCGTTGGCCAATGAGCAGAATATGGATTGTGCCCTCTATGCATTTCTGAGAGAGTATCGTTTAACTCCACATTCTACAACTCACGTCAGTCCAAGTTCTCTATGCTTGAATCGCACCATGGGTGATGTTATTCCTCATGTAGAAAGGCTGTCAGTTGTGTACCAACAAGTTGCAGAGAACTTAGAGAAATGCAGGACCCGAAATGAGCACATGTCTAAAACTTGCAGAGCGAAACATAGTTCCATCAAAGTGGGCGATTTGGTGCTGGTAAAGAATAGACATTCACGAGGAAAATTCACACTACCTTTTGAGCCTCATCCATGGAAGGTGCAAACAGTGAAAGGAACCATGATCACTACTCATAGAGCTAAAGAGACCATCATGAGGAATGTCTCATTTTTTAAATGTTTTCAAACTCCTATGAGCAGATCAGAGGACGATCTAGATATATTGTGTGGAATGAAAATGCCAACTGATGAAGACGCGTTGGCCATAGAACCTCTGGCTCCACTCGAGTCACCAGGGGCAAAACCCTTAGGGCCATATGTACAAGGACTGGCGAAAACTACCGCTAACGCTAGTTAGCGGCAGTTTTCTTACCGCTGTGTACCGCTGAAAACTATCGCCTTGTTAGCGACGTATGTACAAGACGTCGCTACATGGCGATAACTTCAGGGATCAGCGGTGAAAAACTGCCGCTAACATTAGCGTGATGGCGATTGGAATTCTGGCGTTAGAGGGCAAAAACCAATGAAAGGCCCATTATCGACAAAAAAACGCACGTTAGTCAGCCCAACGTGAGTTTCTTTTGCCTCTAATGGAGAAAATAGCCTATCAGTCAACCTCCAATAGGAAAATAGGCAAAAAAAACAATGAAATGCAGAATGGAGCAGCCAGGGCCAAGTGCAGCACAGATCAACAACCCGCTCAAGCCACCCAACATCCAGGATGACCAGGATGAGAGCCTGGATGCCTCACAGGACCTGCGTCTGGAGCCTGGATGCCTCGCTGGACCTGCGTCTGGAGCCTGGATGCCTCGCTGGACCTGCATCTGGAACCTGGATGCCTCGCTGGAACTGCGTCTGGAGCCTGGATGCCTTGCTGGACCTGCGTCTGGAACCTGGATGCCTTACTGGACCTGCATCTGGAACCTGG
This sequence comes from Calotriton arnoldi, assembly GCA_963921515.1. Taxonomy (NCBI): domain Eukaryota; kingdom Metazoa; phylum Chordata; class Amphibia; order Caudata; family Salamandridae; genus Calotriton; species Calotriton arnoldi. The sequence goes on along the minus strand of CAWUFW010000874.1, from coordinate 316,875 downwards.
ATGCCTCGCTGGACCTGCGTCTGGAACCTGGATGCCTCACTGGACCTGCGTCTGGAACCTGGATGCCTCGCTGGACCTGTGTCTGGAACATGGATGCCTCGCTGGACCTGCGTCTGGAGCCTGGATGCCTCACTGGACCTGCGTCTGGCACCTGGATGCGTCGATGGACCTGCGTCTGGAGCCTGGATGCCTCACTGGACCTGCGTCTGGAGCCTGGATGCCTCGCTGGACCTGCGTCTGGAGCCTGGAGTGGGATGCGGAGGAGCTGTGGAGTTGATGAGCCATGGCAGTAGACATTGAGGCACGGCGATCGCCCGTACCTGGTGGTGAAGTCTGGCCGGTCGCATGGAGACACGTTGCTGACCTGTGTGAGAAGACCACCTTGCGCCCCTTGGAGCTGTGAATGGTAGAGGCGCTCCTGTGCACCAATGTAGGGAGGTCTGCATCGCATACTACTATCCACCACTACACCGGGGTGCACGGAGGGGATTACCAACGGTGGGCGGCACCTCTCTGCATCACAGGCCGGATAAGGTTGCGCTGGCCGGACGCTGTGGAGGATGAGGCCCCTGAGCTGCGCCAAACTTGTGTGGCGGGAGCGCTGCAAGTTCACACCTAAGGGGGCCCTGCTGCATCAACTGCATCGGGAGGTTCACCAGCAGACTTGGCGGCGAATGCTGTACCCAGGCTTGTGCAACCCCACCTGGCTGAGGCTCCTGCTGGCTGAGTCACAGATTTGGAGAGAGTTTAGCGGATTGTGCCACAGTGTCAATGCCCAGGTAAGGAGAAGATGGAACACGTAGCGGAGGGGGCCCGGGGGTCGAGTCGCACAGGCCTAGCACCTGTAGATGACGCACCCCCAGTGGCGGCTCATCCACGATGGTGGAGGAGCGTCGCCGCACTGCTTTCAAGCAGTGCAAGAAGAGGAACAATCCTCACATGATGATAACTTCCTGATGTAATCGTGCCATGTTTCCTTTGTGGGCGGGAGGGTGGGTAGGGCTGCTCCACTCATGGAGCAGGGCAGGGGCGGAGTGGCATGCCCACTCAAGTGCGCAGTGACTGTTTGGTCAGCCCGCTCAGGTCGCACAAAGCAGTCATGCGCACTATCCTATTCGCAATGCAGGCTGCATTACAGCCTGCATGGAGAACATGCCCACACCTCCAGCCTCTGGCTGAACGCCTCGTCCCGGCACCAATGACCAATCCCAACGCCGCATTGCAGCGTTGTGATTGGCTTAGGGGAGAGAGCCTGGCTGCCTACTTCCTGTTCCTGGAAGCAGACTCAGGAGAAGTCAGGATATGTGTGGACATGCACCTACCTAATTAGGCTACCAAACGGGAACGAGATCTGATGCCCACCGTGGACGATATCGTGTCTGAAGTGAGTGGGCCAAAATGATTCTTAAAGATGGACTTAAGAGCTGGCTATCACTAATTGATGATAGACCCCGAATCTCGAGCTATCACTATGTTCCCCACCCATGTAGGATTGAGAAGGTATAAGCGTGTCAGCTTTGCAATCTCTAGCGCACCCGAAGTTTTTGAGGACACTGCGGGAAGTGCACTTGCTGGCCTGGAGGGAGTCCTCAATGTCAGTGATGATATTCTGGCTCACGCCCCTACGCTTGAAGAACACCTCGATCATTTGAGAGCCACCTTTCAACACCTCCAAGAGAGTGGTCTCACTCTTCACAGAGAAAAATGTGCTTTTCTCCAAAAAGAGATATCATTCTTTGGGTATAGTTTCTCCCAGGAGGGGGCATTACCTGATCATGTCAAAGTCCAGGACATCCAGGCTGCTCCAGCATCCACCACTGAGACCGGGGTGAGAAGTTTCCTCTGTATGGTTACATACTGTGGCTGATTCATTCGTAATCTCACTGATCTCACCGCCCCGTTGCGAGAGCTGACAAGAGCCAACAAGACCTGGAATTGGGGACCTGATAAAAAAAAAGCATTTCAGGCCACAAAATGGGCACTGTCAGCTGACACAACGTTGGTCTACTTTGACCCGGCCAAGGACTCTGAATTATCTGTTGATGCCAGTCCCACAGGCCTCGTAGCAGTGCTATCTCAGAAACAGAGCAATGTGGAATGGGACCCAGTGGCCTATGCCAGCCAGGAGCTGACTGAGACTGAGCAACACTATTCCTACATAGAGAAAGAAGCCATTGCAGTGCACTGGGGAACCCGTAATTTCCATCTGAATCTATACAGTCAGCCTTTTGTAGTCCATACTGACCGCAAACCCCTCATTTCTTTGTTCATGGGGTCATCCTCCAAACCCCCACCCAGGATTGAGGAATGGATTCTACAACTGCAGGACTATCATTTCACAGAAATTTAACGCCCGGGTGCTCAAACTCTTGCGGATTATCTGTCCCGGCATGCTCTACCAGTGTGTGATGCGCAGGAGTTGGAAGAAAATGTTCGACTTGTCGTTGAACGCTCTCGACCACTCCCTATTTTGCTAGAAGAGATCATCCAAGCCAATACGACTGACGAGTGTATCTAGTTAGACATCTCTGCTGTACCGTCTGGAAAGTGGGACACCTTAATGGACAAAACCAAATATTGCACGGATGACGTGAGGTTGACGTTAACCTCTTTGCACAATATTCATGTGAAACTGGTGGTGTCTGCAGAAGGCTGTCTCATGAGAGGACCCTGCCTGGTGGTTCCTGGTGCCCTCCAACGAGTGGTGGATCTTGCCCACTTGGCCCATCAATGAGTTGTCAAGACCAAGTCTCGATTTCCCAATTTGGACACCCTCGTGGAGTGACGGTGCATTGGTGCTCAATGTGCCAGGCTGCAGGACCCGCTGACTCATCCGCACCCATCATCACGGACGACATCCTGGCAAAGAGCCAGTGCAGATTATGGTAGTCTCCCGGATGGTCGACACATGTTGGTGATTATTGACAATTTTTCAAAGTACCCCGAAGTTGAGGTCATGGATTCCACCACTACCAATCAAACCATACCTCATCTGCAGAAAATTATGGCCACCCATAGTCTATTTAAGAAACTGCGTACTGATAATGGCCACCCTTTCTTGAGTAAGGAATTTACTGAGCATTTGAAATCCAGGGGTGTTCTTCACAGGAATGTTACACCTTGGTGGCCCCAAGCAAATGGTGATGTGGAGCGATTCATGCGCACTCTGAATAAGGTGCTCAGAATTGCGTTGGCCAATGAGCAGAATATGGATTGTGCCCTCTATGCATTTCTGAGAGAGTATCGTTTAACTCCACATTCTACAACTCACGTCAGTCCAAGTTCTCTATGCTTGAATCGCACCATGGGTGATGTTATTCCTCATGTAGAAAGGCTGTCAGTTGTGTACCAACAAGTTGCAGAGAACTTATAGAAATGCAGGACCCGAAATGAGCACATGTCTAAAACTTGCAGAGCGAAACATAGTTCCATCAAAGTGGGCGATTTGATGCTGGTAAAGAATAGACATTCATGAGGAAAATTCACACTACCTTTTGAGCCTCATCCATGGAAGGTGCAAACAGTGAAAGGAACCATGATCACTACTCATAGAGCTAAAGAGACCATCATGAGGAATGTCTCATTTTTTAAATGTTTTCAAACTCCTATGAGCAGATCAGAGGGACGATCTAGATATATTGTGTGGAATGAAAATGCCAACTGATGAAGACGCGTTGGCCATAGAACCTCTGGCACCACTCGAGTCACCAGGGGCAAAACCCTTAGGGCCATATGTACAAGGACTGGCGAAAACTACCGCTAACGCTAGTTAGCGGCAGTTTTCTTACCGCTGTGTACCGCTGAAAACTATCGCCTTGTTAGTGACGTATGTACAAGACGTCGCTACATGGCGATAGCTTCAGGGATCAGCGGTGAAAAACTGCCGCTAACATTAGCGTGATGGCGATAGGAATTCTGGCGTTAGGGGGCGAAAACCAATGAAAGGCCCATTATCAACAAAAAAACGCACGTTAGTCAGCCCAACGTGAGTTTCTTTTGCCTCTAATGGAAAAAATAGCCTATCAGTCAACCTCCAATAGGAAAATAGGCAAAAAAAACAATGAAATGCAGAATGGAGCAGCCAGGGCCAAGTGCAGCACAGATCAACAACCCGCTCAAGCCACCCAACATCCAGGATGACCAGGATGAGAGCCTGGATGCCTCACAGGACCTGCGTCTGGAGCCTGGATGCCTCACTGGACCTGCGTCTGGAGCCTGGATGCCTCGCTGGACCTGCATCTGGAACCTGGATGCCTCGCTGGACCTGCGTCTGGAGCCGGGATGCCTTGCTGGACCTGCGTCTGGAACCTGGATGCCTCACTGGACCTGCATCTGGAACCTGGATGCCTCGCTGGACCTGGTCTGGAACCTGGATGCCTCACTGGACCTGCGTCTGGAGCCTGGAGTGGGATGCGGAGGAGCTGTGGAGTTGATGAGCCATGGCAGTAGACATTGAGGCACGGCGATCGCCCGTACCTGGTGGTGAAGTCTGGCCGGTCGCATGGAGACACGTTGCTGACCTGTGTGAGAAGACCACCTTGCGCCCCCTTGGAGCTGTGAATGGTAGAGGCGCTCCTGTGCACCAACGTAGGGAGGTCTGCATCGCATACTACTATCCACCACTACACCGGGGTGCACGGAGGGGATTACCAACGGTGGGCGGCACCTCTCTGCATCACAGGCCGGATAAGGTTGCGCTGGCCGGACGCTGTGGAGGGTGAGGCCCCTGAGCTGCGCCAAACTTGTGTGGCGGGAGCGCTGCAAGTTCACACCTAAGGGGGCCCTGCTGCATCAACTGCATCGGGAGGTTCACCAGCAGACTTGGCGGCGAATGCTGTACCCAGGCTTGTGCAACCCCACCTGGCTGAGGCTCTTGCTGGCTGAGTCACAGATTTGGAGAGAGTTTAGCGGATTGTGCCACAGTGTCAATGCCCAGGTAAGGAGAAGGTGGGACACGTAGCGGAGGAGGCCCGGGGGTCGAGTCGCACAGGCCTAGCACCTGTAGATGACGCACCCCCAGTGGCGGCTCATCCGCTATGGTGGAAGAGCGTCGCCGCACTGCTTTCAAGCAGTGCAAGAAGAGGAACAATCCTCACATGATGATAACTTCCTGATGTACTCGTGGCATGTTTCCTTTGTGGGCGGGAGGGTGGGTAGGGCTGCTCCACTCATGGAGCAGGGCAGGGGCGGAGTGGCATGCCCACTCAAGTGCGCAGTGACTGTTTGGTCGGCCCGCTCAGGTCGCACAAAGCAGTCATGCGCACTATCCTGTTCGCAATGCAGGCTGCATTACAGCCTGCATGGAGAACATGCCCACACCTCCAGCCTCTGGCTGAACGCCTCGTCCCGGCACCAATGACCAATCCCAATGCCGCATTGCAGCGTTGTGATTGGCTTAGGGGAGAGAGCCTGGCTGCCTACTTCCTGTTCCTGGAAGCAGACTCAGGAGAGCAGGAGCAACGAAGACACGGGACCCGGCATCGAGGTAAGATTTCTCTCATTTAAATATTTACAACACTCGCTCACACACACACCCCGCGTCCACGCCCCATCCAGTGTTCTTTCCGGCGTTTCCCACCTCCCAGCTGTCCAGTCCCCCCCGCATCATTTCTCAATGGCGACCGCTGTGCGGCCATGCGCAGCGGGCGTGCCACTGGTGTGCCAAAGGTATGTATGGAGTTACGAAGCATACCATTATATCGCATTCCATTACAATGCATACTAATACTAGGCATATTGCAACAGTAGGGAAGGTGTTGGATTGCGGAGATGTAAACTTTACTATTCCCACTTCAGTGAGTGCAACCCTAAAACTAACCCTTGCACCCCAAAGCAAACCCTGAACCCTAAAATTCATCTGTGAGCCCCCAAAACACACCCTAAAAATCATATTTGACCCAAATGCACACCCCAATTTTCATATTTGACCCAAATGCACACCCCAATTTTCATATTTGACCCAAATGCACACCCTAATTTTCATGATTGACCCCAAAACACACCCCAAATTTCAAATATTACCCCATAATACACCCCACATTTCATCTCCGACACCCGAAACCCATACCCACCCTAAAAATTAAAAATATCCCATTACTGACCTCACAATGCGTTGTAATGGAATGCGATGTAAAGCCACCTGCGTTGTTGGATTTGCGTTGTAAAGGCATTACGATGTAATGCCTGCGTTGTAATGGACGTCTCCCGTGCCAAAGGCAAGTCATAGGCAAGCCCGTCTGCGTCCGTCTGCCCCTGGACCGCGCTCAGCACCAAGGACCCTTCCACTCGGACACTCCACCCCTACGGTGCCAGCACCCTCCTCGCCATCAACCCTGGACGCCACATCGCCTGTCAGGACCAACATCTGCTCCGGACCAGACATCGCCATCACTGACGGCTACTAAATCACCCGAAAGGACCACCTCGACCGTCCAGGAGGGGGCATTGCCATCACCTACAGAAGCACTCTCTGACTGACCATGCACTCTAATGACCCAACGGTGACCATGGAACACCTTAACTTCCAGATCCGGACCAACCCCAACCCCATCCTCTGCGGCACCCTCATCTGCAGGACCCCCAGGCCATGGACACCCATTCTCAAATACCATTGTAGACCTCATTGCACACCAGGCTCTCCCATCCACCGACGACATCCTACTCGGCGAACTCAAGTTCCACCTGGACAACCCCAGTGACCAGAACACCACCCCCTCCTGGGGTAGCTCCCCAACATCAGATTCAAGCAGCTAGTCACTGCAGCAAGCCACATAGCAGGACACACGGTCGAGCACGTCTCCTCCGCCAGCGGGACCTTCAACTACAGCCACACCACCGGACTCTCCTGGACCGACCATCATTGTATACATCACGTCTTCACCATGCCCACCATACACAACCACCATCATCGCCCCCCTCGCAGCTGGATCAAGGCCACCGAAGTACGTCTTGTCAACTCCCTCAGCACCACCACTCCGCCAACGCTTACAGACGATGACACCGCAGCGCGCAACCGCCACCGATGGATCTCCAACTGCGCCGACACCTGGGCACCCCTCAAGAACGGCACTGCGTTAGTACCTTACGCCTGCATGATGGCAGGCGTAAGGGTGACGCAGTGCCACAGGGATAGGCTGGCCCCATGCATTGCTGGAGTTGCATCATGGTTGTGACACGACTGCAGCAATGCGTGACTTTAGCGCAGACAGATACGTCAGGATTCCAGACGTATCTGTCATTACTTGCGTCATGGAGCGTTATTATTATTATTATTATTATTAGGAAGTTTGTAAAGCGCAATGGTTACTCCCAACGGAGTGTCCCCGCGCTAGGACAACTGAGAACCCCAAACCCATGCCACACTAATCGACTACCTACATAGCCTCTAAGCAAGGAAGGCAGCAGAGTTATTAACGACCGCCCCCTGAGTCACGGAAGAGCCAGGTTTTCAATTTCTTACGGAACCAAGGTTCTGACTCAGATATCCTCAAGTCCACAGGAAGCTTATTCCAGGCTTTAGCTGCCAGGAAACCAAAAGATCTTCCACCCACCCTGGCCCTCCGCACCTTAGGCACAGTCATTCCACAGTCAGCGTTGTCCAGTGAATACAGCGCATCCGTGGTGTCGCAAGAAGGGGGTAGTGAAAAGTGTTGCAACGCAGTCTTGTCGCAGCGCTGCAACACTTTTCATGAGTGAGAGCCCAGGAATGCGCACTATCTTATTGATGGTGCGCAGTCCTGCCCCTGTAGTTTTGTCGCAGGGCAGCGCAGCAACATTGCTTGCAGCGCAGTCCAGCAACAAAACCTGCTGAAATGAGGCCCGAGTGTTATCTCCATTTTTAAGACCAGCTATTTTCTGGTCTTAAAAACTGCCTCTAACTGCAGTTAGAGGCCGTTTTTGGTCCTCCAAACTTAAAGAATCCCCTTGTAAATATCGCGAAGTGGGGTTAGCGGCCATTTTTGCACGGGAACGCCTCCCTTGCATGTCATTATCGCTAACAGAAGTGGCGATCTTTATAATCGACGTTTTCGCCGGAAAACTGCCGCTAACAGAGGTTAGTGACAGCTTGTACATATGGCGATACAAATATCGCCGCAAAACCGTCGGAAAAGTGCTGCTAAGGCAGCGTTAACTCCTTGTACATATGCCCCTAATTGTCCAAAGCAGAGAGATGCTGTCTGCTGACTGGGCCAACTGATCTAGGCACTTCACCACCTACTGTCGTGCAAGATGAGTCGGGAGAGAAGCCAATCTGCAAGAAACAGAGAGATATCATCTTGCATAAAGGACTTCTTACTGCACTGAAGTGTGGTCATGATTATGTATCTCTCTCTCTCTCTCTCTCCTTTTCTCTCTCTCTCTTTCCTTTTTGCTTTCTTTTGCTCTCGTTGATTTATTTTCATTTGTGGGTAAAGGAGGAACGTTATGTTTTGTGTTAGTGGGCGTCCCCCACTCTGTCACCCTGAGGAAGGGTGTTTTCATGTCGATATGGTTGCGACTGTGACGTAGGGACCTGGGATTAATAAAATAGCCTTGGGCGGAAGCGAAGGCAGTCAAACGGCCACTCTGTTCTTGCGAGGTCATTGCCCATATATTGTGCAACCCAGAAGTCAGATATAGGCTGCCCTCCATACCTGACACACAACAGGGATCACATGCCATGCTATTAAGGACGTGTGTCACATCACACCAAAAGAGGCACTGTTAGATACTCGTGTGATATCACGGACCTCTGACGTAACCTAAGCATTATTGTGTGGTGAGTTCCGGAAAGGTGGGGCTTCAAGATATCACCTCCAGCTCCCTCACTGACAAACACCAGGCAGTTAGCTAGAGACAACCACAGACACAGTGCGAGTCAGCTATTTCTTTGGTATTTCATGGCAAAATACGACTCTATTGGGGGATCTAAGGCCACATGTATCAACCTATTTGGCATTCCCAAACGGTGCAAATCACTAAAGTTGACTGTTTGCAAATGCAAAATAGCCTTTCAAGATGTATGAAAGGATTTGGCAGTGCATTTTAGGTAATCACAATTTTTTGCGATGAACTAGAATTGCAACTACAAATAGAGAATCACAATTTCCACGTACCAAGCATTTTCTAAATGCAAACTGTGCATTTATGAAATGCTATTACCATCGACTCCAAGTCGATGGTAACCATGGGCCACATGTATCATTATTGGAAATAGAGAATACCTAATTGCGATTTCTTGTGAATTTCAATGAGGTAATCGCTTTTCCTAATGTACGAAACTCCATGAGTTTCATTTAGCGATTCCTAGTGGGTCGCAAATTGACCAACCTCATGAATATTAATGAGGTAGGTTGCAATTTGCGACCCATTAGGAATCGCTAAAATCATGGGGATGATGGTCTGCTGGGGTCAGCAGACCACCATTTCTGTGATTGCTTTTAAATAAATCAATAATTTGTTTTTTAAATGAAGCCAGTTTAAAAAAGAAAAATGAAAAGCTTTCTTTTCACTTTTCATTTCTTAAGATCAGGCAGTGGTCCTTGAGACCACTGCCTGCTCTCAAAAAACGTTTTCACTACCATTCCCAAAGGGGAAGGGGTTCATTTGCGAATGGGTTACCACCTACTTGAAGTAGGTGGTAAAATGCAAATATTTTGCAACTGCATTTCAGTCGCAAAACATTCTTTCATACCGCTGCAATTTGATATTAGGAAGGGACGCCCTAAACAGGCCCCTTCATAATACCGAATGGGTATATATTCGCAATACCAAATTGCAATTCTGTAACATGTTACCAAATCGCAAATTGAAATTCATACATACCAAATGCATTTTACCGGTCACAAACGGCCGCATTCTGCAAATCAGTCCGTTTGCGACAGGTAAAAAGCATGATACACGTGGCCCCATGTGCAATTTCTGAAAATGCACCAAAATGCATTCTTCAAAGTGCCATGTAACTGACGCACTTTACATGTGCACGTTATTTTGGGGGGGGGGTGCTTCAGGGAGGCCTTAGGCCCCCGGGCACCCTTGGTTTTGCATTACCAATTAGGTAATCACAAATTAGGTAATGCGAAACTATTCACACCTATGGGTCTTTAGGCCCATAGTAACAAATGGAGTATTATTACCTAATAGCGATTACCTAATTGCGATTGCGACTCTGTAGGAGTCGCTATTAGGTAATCGCTATTTTCTTACATACCATTTTGCATTCCTTAAATAGCGTTTACCTAAAATTTGCTATTTAGGGAATGCAAAATAGATTTTTGATACATGTGGCCATTAATACTGAAAAATGCAGTCAGATGTTTTCTATTTTCAGTCCATTGAAAGCAGCTTGCTATGGCCAGTGTGCCTTAGGGCAACTGTATTAAAACATTTAGATATCATCTTAAGAACATTTTACCATCTGTCACTCTCCAATCATGAGATCACTGAGTTTCTGGTTTAGGTTTTGTCCAGTCAGTCAGACAGTCAGTAAATCCTACTTCAATCTTAAAAAAATCATAAAAACACAAGATAAAATAATACAATAAAATAGACACATCAATTCATTATCGAAATATATTAGTCTCAGTACAATACAATAATTAAGAATATTAAAACCATAATAAATCATCAAACATGCATAATTTAAAACATGGTTAAGCAGCTAAAATGCCCTGTTACATCCCCTCCATTGGGTCCTACCGTGTATGGATGGTAAGAATCAACAAACAGTAAGGCAAATTTCTGGACTATCCAACCTTTGAAGATAGGTTAGTGCAACCCTACATTTCCGAAAGGCTAATTTAATCAGTATCGATTTAAGGCATGACTGAAAGAAACACCAATAAAAGCCACAGAAAAACAGAGGAGCATATTCTCAAGCCCCTATCGCCATGGGAACGTCACTTTTTTTTACGTTCCCGTGGCGATAGGGCCAGCGCCCTATTCTCAAGGCAGCGTTAACCCACTTAACGTGGCTTAAAGCCACGTTAAGTGGCTTAACGCTGCCTTGAGAATAGGGCCCCTTTCACGCTAAACTTAGCGTGAAAGGGGCGTGCAGTGGGTGTTGCGGTGGGCGTACCACCGCAACACCAATTGAGTTCGACGCTGCCACCGATTATCAAGGGCGGCGATAATAGGTGGCAGCGCCGAACTTAAGACCAGAAAAATCCTGGTCTTAAGGTGGCGAAACGAGGAGAAATGCTTAATTTCTCCTCGTTTTTGCTATTTCCATGGGTGCTGCCTTGTGCAGCACACATGGAAATAGCAAAATGACATGGTTTGTTTATGTACAGGAAGGTGTCCCTTCCTGTACATAAACAAACCTTTTAAAAAAAATGCCGTTTTGTAATTTACATGTGTGCTGCATGAAGCAGCACACATGTAAGTTACTAAACGGCATTTTAGGTTTGTTTATGTGCAGGAAGGGACACCTTTCTGTACATAAACAAACGTCCCTGCTCGCAGACACCCTCGCACTCTGGTGCAAGGGTGCCAGCGTTGGCGTTAAGTCGTGAGACTTAGCGCCGTCGCAGGGGGAAACGCCAGGCTGCACCACATTCTTGAGAATAGGGTGCAGCCTGGCGTTTCCGAAGTGGCGGTGAGAGGCGTTAAGCCAACGAGGCGAACGCCTCTCACCGCCACTTCCTCGTGAATATGCCCCATAAAGTGTAGCAAAGATTGTTCTGCCTTGATGTTACAAGGGCATGTGGGCATGGGGGCAGTTTCTTCCTCCATGCACCTTCCAAATCATAGAAGCATATTAGAAGCCAAACCGACCCTGACCTAAATCTAAACAGGAGTTGTCCAGTCATGCTGTTCATAAATTTAATATTAAATTGTCCCAATTAGCGATCGAAGAAATTAGGCTGCATTGTACAGCTGTCGAAATATTGTCAAAGTGTTGTTGAAACGGAGTGGGGAATAACGTGTTTTGGAGTCACAAACTCTCATTTACAGTTGTCTGCCTACAAGGTGCCTATATTTTGCATGACGTCACTGATGCATGCGTGAATGGAATTGTTGACCGTTTCTGAGATACAATGCAGACTCATAGAAGAATCTCAATAATAAGGTATTTCCAGTCATCGAAAACTGTAGTTCCTCAACGTACGGAGGCTCACAGATTTCTTGGAGGATGGCCAAAGCTCTTATTTATTTATTTATTTATTTATTTTGAAAGTTTTATATAGCGCGAACAGGACCACCGAGGGTATCAGAGCGCTTTACAGATTGTGCATCACAAAGGTTATAAGCAAAACAAAGCAGAATAAACAAGGCAACAAAATCAAAGTCTAATTGACAAACATTATCCTGAGGGAAAAACAGACACACAGGAATCGTCAGCGCGAACAAGGTCACAATCAAGAGCTGTCCAAGAAACTCGTGAACCAGGTGGCTGGGCCAGAGTCAACGGGTATGGTCCCAGAACCAGATCCGGGGACCCATGCTAAGGAAGTAATTTCTTCATCAAGAGTCCTTTGACTTCTTTTTTGAAGAAGAACGTGGAGGGGTTCACCCTGACTTCGGGAGGAAGGGAGTTCCAGATCCTTGGAGCCATCCCTGAGAAGGTTCGGTTATAGGTCTTTTTTTTCTTGAATCTTTGTGGTTTTAGCAAAAGGGTGCTGGCACTTCTGGAAGCTCTAGAACCGCAGGAGAGCTCCAGTTTCCGAGCAAGGTACAGTGGGGTCTTGAAGTGGATGGCCTTGTGAGCCATACATGCAATTTTTAACTGTATCCAACCTTCATATGGAAGCCAATTCAGGTCCCTCAAGTCCGGAGAGATGTGGTGGAATTTGTTTGTACCAGTTAAGAGCCTAGCAGCGGAGTTTAGGGAAGCCCTAAGAGGAGCCGTCCTCACTCTAGGCAGGCTGCAAAGTGTTGCGCTACCATAGTCCAGCTTTGAAATCACTAATGCTTGTACTGCAACCTTTAGGTCATGAACAGGGAGAAAGGGTTTGAGTTTCCTGAGTAGGCTGAGTTGGAAGTTTGCTCCTTTGGTGAGGGAACTGATGTGCTTCTGCATGTTCAGGCTTTTGTCCAGAATGATACCCAGAGAGGATGCCGAGTCCATGAGGTGCGGTCTACAGTTAAGAGCAGTCAGCTGATTCAGCCATTGCTCCATGACAGGGGATTGGTTGTGGGGTGAGATCAGTAAGAATTCCGTTTTAAGAGCATTCAACTTCAGGTGATTACTTGTCAGCCAACTTTGTGTTTCCAGCAGGACTGAGTTGAGGGACTGAATGTCTTCGGGGGAGGCGATCTTCAGGTATAGTTGGGTATCATCCGCGTACATATGATAATGAATGCTGGATGATTTTAGAATTTCTGTCAGAGGCTCCATGAACAGGTTAAAGAGCGTGGGGGACAGTGCTGAACCTTGAAGCTTTGGGATCTGTTGTGAAGGAACGAAGAGAACCAGTTTAAAACCGGCCCAGACAGCCCCATCCTATGTTCCAGGAGGTCAATTAGGTGATCGTGTTTGACAGTATCAAATGCTGATGAGAGGTCAAGAAGGATCAATAGGCATGCTTCATTATGATCCAACATTCTAAGTGCATCATCCACGATGTGTGTTAGCGCAGACTCCGTACTATGACCAGGGCGAAAACCAGATTGGCATTGGTCCAGGAGCTGGAAGTGGTCGATGTGATGACAGAGTTGGGCGAGCACACATTTCTCCAGGAGTTTTGCTAAGGTGGGGATGTTGGTGATTGGGCGAAAGTTAAGAAGGTCCGAGGGATCAGCATTTGGTTTCTTTATGATCGGGGTAACTTCACCTGATTTAAGGCAATCCGGAATAGCACCTTGCATAAGAGAAGCATTGACGATTGTCGTCCAGAGTGTTAGTAAGGAGGATCTCACTTACGGGAACAGATTCGATGGCAAAGGGTCGTTGTAATGATTGGAAGGTTTCAGTGTCAACAGCATTTTGCATTTTAAATTTTGCGTATAGTGGGTTCATCCAAGGTTTGGAACAGGCTCCAAGATGCATTATTTTTGGGGAGGCAGGGCTGTGAAGGGTCAGTGCTAGTCGACTCTGAAGGGCGTAGGGTGTTCAGAGGACCACTCGGGAGGAGATCACGGGCCAAGCTTAATTCCATCTCAATCTTAGAGGACTTATCAGTGAAGAAAACAGCAAATTCTTCGCAGTTCGGGAGTGACCCTTGACCCGGAGAGGAGAGGTTAGGATGATTGTAAGCTTGGGACTTGATGAGTTCGAACAGTTTTTTTGGACGGTTTTTTGCTTGATCTAGTTGAGTTCTGAAGAAGGTGGCCTTCGAGCATCTGATGCGTTTATTGTAAGTGCTTCGCAAGGATCTCAAGTGACAAAGATTTTCAAGGGAGGGATGCGATCGCCATTTCCTATCTGCAAGTCTAAGATTTCTTTTTTCAGCATTAAGACTATCATTGAACCATGGTTTGGAGCATTTAGAGGACACTCGTTTAAGCTGAAGTGGTGCTACTGAGTCAAGTACATTAAGCATTGCGTGGTTATAGTGGGCCGTCAGGTCATGGACATCTGACATGTTCAAAGGGGGTGGCAAGATGCTATCACAGAGCACCATCAAGTCTTGCGAGTTGATGTTCCTTAAACATCTTTTCAACTGTTTTGGGTTCTTAGGTTGGGATCTACTTGCTCTTAACGATTCAAGGACGAGGAAGGTGATGCAGTAGTGGTCTGTCCAGTCACATGGAAGGATCGACTCCAGGAGGAGAGAATTTGGCTTACCAATGACCAGGTCTAGAGTGGCTCCTTTGTTATTCGTAGGGCTGTCACATAATTGGTTAAGGTTCAGGTCAAGTAGGAAGGATTTGAGGCTGTTGACAATCACATCGTTCATATCATTCCAGTGGAGGTTGAAGTCTCCCAGGAAGATCTGAGTGCCCTGGAAATCTGCATTAGATGAAATAATTTCCATGATCTGTTCAGTGAAGGGAAGGTTGTCACGAGGGGGGTGGTATAACGTATGCAGTTTGCATGGGTGATTGTTGCCCCCCGTGACTTCAATGCATAGATATTCACAAGACGGCAGGAGGTCGGCATGAATGACTTTCACTGTTAGATTATTCCGATGTAGGCATGCAATGCCTCCCCCTTGACCACTAGTTCTATCCAACCTAATGATATCAAAGTTGGGAGGTATTAAAAGGTCCAGGATAGGAGCGGCAGAGTCATTTAACCAAGTTTCAGTCAGCATTAAAAGGTCAAGATCTTGGACAAGGATGAGATCGGCAATATCCGCCGTGTGTTTAACAGCCGATCTGCAGTTTAGGAGCGCACATTTGAGGCTAACGGGGGTGTCCGTTGATGGAGGAGGCATGGGGTTGACTATCGTGAGGTTGTTCATGTTTAGAGTTCTAGTATTTAGCTTAGATTCCCTGAAGGGATCAGTGGGGATTGATTCGATTAGATGTGAGTAAGATGAGGTGGAAGGAAGTGGCAGATCATAGGACAGTAGGAGAGATTGAATGTCAGTCTCAGACAAGGAGACTCTACATCTGGGCGGGCGAGAGGGGTCATTCGGGTGCGGAGCGGAGGCCCAACTATGGTGTGTGTGGGTGGAGTGGGATGTGGTTCGCCTACGATATGGGGGGGAAAGGCGCCGGGTACAACCGCAATCAGGGCGCGAGCGTAGATGGAGATTGGTCATGAGGGAGCGGCTTAATCTAGAATCAACAGATAGATCCTCAGTGATGTGAGATAGGCTACGAATATCAGCCTTAAGTTGTTGAAGGCAGAGTGCAATCTTGTTAAGTCTGTCTTCCAATGAGGTGTGTGAATGGGGAAGTGATGCTTGGTCCCGGGGACACCTGCGGCTGAGGATAGTTAGTGGGGGAAGGGACAAGAGGGGCCGGTGGCCAGTAAATGGGCCCCGGGGCAAGGGCTTCTGGGAAATGGCACTGCATGCGTGGAGGGATGAGTGGGATCGGGGAGGAGGGGACGGACAGCAGGTATCCCTTGCCAGCATGTGTGGCCAGGTTGGGATTGCGGGTAGAGCTGGGGGACGGGATCGTGGGGAGAATCCGGGCAGCGTTGTGAGCAGTGGAACTAGGGGAGTTATGGGAGTTAGAGCCAGCAAACCGTGTGGGGGGGGATCATGTAGACTCTCATGATGGCTGTGCATTTGCGGCTCGTTAACAGCGGGCAGTGTGGTGGAATTGTTATTCAGAATAGTGGTAGCTAGAGGGGGGCCTTTCGGAACAGATGTCAGGTTGGCAGCTGGTGGTAATGAGGCGGGAGATAGAATTTGCACAGTATGGGGAACCCTAGCATTTGCAGCATGCAGTGCTGTAGAATTGTCATTCTGAAAAGAGGCAGCTAGAGGTGGGCTGTTCGGCACAGATGTAAGGTTGGCCGCTGGAGGTGAAGAGGTGGGAGATAGAATTTGCACAGTATGTGGAACCATAGCGTTCACAACGTGCAGTGCGGTGGAATTGTTATTCTGAGTAGAGGTAGCTAGAGGGGGGCTTATCGGAACAGATGTCAGGTTGGCCTCTGGTGATGAAGAGGCGGGAGATAGAATTTGCACGGAATGGGGAACCCTAGTGGGGCTAGCCTCTCTGTGGGAAATGACACTGAAGTTATCGACTGTCTTCAAGATGATGGGGAAAAGGTTGTCAAACAACATGAGATTGCGGTCAGAGGCTTGGATAAGGATGGTTCCGTTCTTGTAAAGTGAGATGGTGGCTTCAGCTCTAAAGGCCGGGGAGGGCACCACGGTCACTCTGAGACTGTGAGGAGTTTTAAGGGAAGAGGAGATCTTGAGAAGAGAGGAAATGGCCTTCCGCCATTGAGCGTGTCTTTTAGTGTAGAAGATGAGATCATTTATGGAGATACCCTTGTTAATGGAGAAGACAGGGTCTAAGATAATAGTTTCAGGATGGGTTTTAAGTAGTCTATGTTTGAAGTTTTTAGCAGCATTTTTTGAAAGGTTCGGAGGATATATGATTCGGAAAGCGTTCTGGCCCGCCGTCTCTAGGTTGAGAGAGATGAGCTTCGGAGGAATCGGCTCCAAACCCGCACCTGCCATGTCTCCTCACCCAGGAAGACTAGATATGAAAATAAACTGGGCATAGGTGTGCACCAACCATAGGGGGCACGTGGAGGGCAAGAGTCTGGTCAAGGACGTATCCAGGGGTTAGAGTGTACCCAGAGGGAGATTGTTCAAGGATTAGGTTAGGCTGTAATGTCAAAAGTACAGAGACATTTCCTGCTGGACTCACTTAGGTGTATAGGACAAATGTAGATGCATCGAGACGCTTGCATGGTCTCCTTGGTAGAAGGGCAGCCATCGAATGTGCATAACCAGATGATTCAGACACCTCTATCTATATGAACAGCAAGCACTATGCCATCCAAAACTAGAATGTGCCCCCTTGAAATGGATGCACCTAACCTGCTATTGACAGTCTAGATTATTTAACAAGGAGGAATTCGTATTTATGACAGAGCTCTCAAGTTAAAAAGGCTCATGCATGAGTAGCACATCCAGCCCAGATTTTTGCCTTGCCTCCTGCAACTTGTAGTTCTGATTTTAAAATTGGCTAGCCAGGACTGCGAACCCCAAAATGCGAAGCAGAAAATCTGGTTTGGATGATTTTCACATTCATTTAGGAAACTTGCGATCTGCGTTATATTATGTATAATATATACTTGCACATTAGATTCGATAAGTCTGCTACTAAAGAGTGGTGGCAGACATGTTGCAAAAGGTATTATTATCAACTAAATTGAGTAATACGTTAGAAATAATTGGGCAAGGAAAGCATAAGAAATGCAACTTTGAAACAGTTAAACTAAAATAATAATATTAAAAGGCATTGAAAAAATGTTTTTCTTCCCTCCTTCCTGCGTGTCATGACTGATGCTTGTGAGAATGAAGTGACAAGTGAGAGAACATGGAAAGGAGGTGTGTGACTGACAGTCAACTTAACTATCAAGTGGTGGACAGAAGTACATAGAGATAGCCACGTGGAGAATGGTCTGTAAAACAGCTTCAAACATCTATGTCCAATATGATTATGCCAACAGTTGTCCCACAAGGTCTCTATGAGCTTTCACACCTTCTAGAATATTTTCAGCATGTCGGTCTGCCTCAGCATCACCCTCATCTTCAGTTTCAGGTACCTCAGCACTTTCAGGTGTGTCATTTTGTTCTGACAAGGGCACTTTTACTTGAGTTGCAACTCTGAGGAAACTGCAGCCCTTAACTATGATCTAGTACACTTTACAAGGGCCAAAGATGATGTTGCTCTCAGAGATGTGCTGCCTGCAAAATCTGTTTTCCAGCAAACCAAATGTTTACTTGATTTTGTTTCAGTGTTGTAGGTTAGGATGGTGTATACAAAATATTGTGTGACATAAATATTGAGCCCTAAACATAGTTCACAAAAATATCACCCAACTGGCGGTACATGTTCTATTATTGACTCAAATGAGGCAATATGTTTGAAAATTATATTTAGGACATGATATTTGTGTCAGAGGATGTTTTCACTACAAGCTCCTGGTACCCGATGAAGTGTCAGAGTTTGAGATCATCAACACTATACTTAGCATCAGCTTGGGATTGAGATGAAGTACTGGTATCATTTACCATGGCTTCCGGCTTCAGGTCTATCGCCTGACTAAAGTGGAATAATGTAAGTGGTCTGTTCTACACATATACATGTCATACACACACAAGCACACATTTATTTTTTCTGAATATAATAATGTCAGTACTCAGACGTCGACCAACTGCCTTAGTAGGGTAAAGATGTCATTACTGCAGGGACACTCTGCTCCCCATGATATGTTGGGATCATGTGCTGATCTAGAATACTTGGTACAACATTGTGTGAAGAGTAAGTTAGCATGACATCATATGTGACCATTTTTGATGACGTCATCTTTATGTTCCTGACTTTCTGTTCCCTGTACCTTGGTTCAGTATCCATGAGAAGATCTGCAGACAAAACAAATGTTTTTTAAAGCAACCATGGCACAGAAATGCAGGATTGAGAAGAGGTTCATTAACAAAGTGTTAGATTTGGGGGTCTCCAGTTGGCAGAGGTAGGTACCTTTGTCCAAATAGGGACCCTTGAGTCTAGTAAGGGAAAGTAGGTACACTCCTGAAATAACCCCTGCTCACCCTCTTGGTAGCTTGGCACGAGCAGACAGGCTTAGTTCAGAGGCAGTGTGTAAAGCATTTGTGAACACATACTGTAATCAAGTGACAACACTACAAATGGACACCACACTGGTTATATATTTATAAAAATAGGTATACTTTATATAGATTTATCACAAGACCATAAACGACAAAAATAATCCACAATACTGTCAAGAATGCTTAGTTCTTATCAAAAAGGCTTAATTCAAGGTTCTGTGCGAGTCGGTAGCCTCCTCCGGCTACGGCGATGTCAAGAACAAACAGAGTCTAACAAATCCAGCTGACCGCGTCGAGACGGGCCAACACAGCGTAGACAGACTCGGTCACAGTACCTTTTACTTGAAGCGGCAGGCACGGGCGTGCGAGCCGGATGGCTGTACGTCGCGGTCGCGTTGCAAAATGGAAGCGTTGCAGGACGCGTTGTCCCTCGATGCGGTGCAGGCAGCGGCTCGTTGACGTCGTTGAGACGGAGTCGGTGAGACCAAGGCTGTGCGTTGCAGGGCGAGACGGTGCTTCGATGCGGTGCTGGCAGGTTACGGTGCGGCGACGGAGCCGGATTCGGGAGCTGGCGTCGATCAGTCCGGACAGCGGTGCGAGTCGGGCGGTGCGTCGCGAAGCGTGCGAGCGGTGCCCAACTCCGGTGCGGTCACAGGACTCGAACTCAGCAGCAGTGACCGTGTCGGTCGGACCAGTTCGTTTCAGTGTAGCGAAGCGTTGCAGGACGCGTTGTCCCTCGATGCGGTGCAGGCAGCGGCACGTTGACGGAGTCGGTGCGACCAGGGCCGTGCGTTGCAGGGCGAGACGGTGCTTCGATGCGGTGCTTACAGGACACCGAGCCGGTCGTCAGAGTCGGTCACAGCTCCCTAACCCTGTAGCCACTGAAACAGCGTTTCCAGCAGCAATTCACAAGGCTGGTGAAGTCCACTGGTCCTGGGACTTCGGTCAGGGGGCAAGCTCTCTCTCAAGCCCTTGGAGATCCTTCACAAGTTGATGAAAGTAACAGCAAAAACAAAAGTTCCTTTCTCCTTTCTTTGGCAGTCAGGCAAACCACTGCAGGCCAATCTCCCAAGCAGCACTTCAGCTTAGGGATAGTCTCTCCTCAGTTTCTTCTTGGTTCCGCTCCTCAGCAAAGGTTTCTTCTTGTTCCCAAAAGTGATCTAATTTTCCTGGGGTCTGGGTGCCCCTCTTATACCCTGATTCTCTTTGTTCTCTGGAGGCAGAGAGGCCTTTGCCTAGCTTAAACCAGTTCTGTGCAGCTTTGGAGTACTCTGTGTACATGACTCCTTCTTTCCTTTCAGAATGTGGGGCAGGGTACTCAGACGCCCTGCAGGAGGTGGAGCCAGCATTGTGGCAGGCAGGCACAGCCCTATTCAGACCCAGATGTAACTCCTCCCTCCACTCTGGATGCAGATCTCTCTATTCAGCCCTGGGCTGCCTCACCCTGTCTCCTGTGGCCACCCCCAGCCCCTGTCACGCACAAACCAGACACACAATAAACAAGCTGGCAGAGGCAGGCTGGATGGTTAGGCAAGAAAATATCCACTTTCTAAAAGTGGTATTTTCAAACACAGAATGTTAAAACCAACTTCACTAAAAGATGTATTTTATCATTCTGAGTTCAGGCATACTAAACTCGAATTTCTACCTAGTTCCCTGAGTCAGTTTAGGATTATAAGATGTTATAATCAAACTGCCCATTCTGGCCTATGGGGAACAGGTAGCCTTGCAATAGTGAAAAACGAAAATGGCTGTAATTCACTATTAGGACATGCCACACACACCAGGGCATGTCCCACCTTATCCTTACAATGCACCCTGCCCGTAGGCCTACCATAGGGGTGTCTGATATGAAGAAAAGGGAAGGTTTGGGGACTGGTAGGTGGGTGCACTTACCAAGTCGACATGGCAGTCACAGACTGCACACAGGCTCTGCAATGGCAGGCCTGAGACACACTTTACAAGCTACTTCTGTGGGTGGCACAACCAGTGCTGCAAGTCCACCAGCAGCATTTGATTTACAAGCCCTTGGCACACTCAGTGCACTGTACTAGGGTCTGACAGTAATTCAAATAAGCCAAACATGGAGTCACTAATTCACATCACAATTTACAATAGGGAGCACTTGCCCTTTGACACTGATTAGCAGTGGCAAAGTGCCCATGAGCATCTAGTCCAGCAAAAACATATCGACAACAGTGGAGGCATTATGAAAAAAAGGAATGGAGACCCACGCCAAGGATGCCAGGTCTAACACGTGTCCCCTCCAGCTGAAATGTGGGGAGAACTATCCTACCCCTAGGGAGTTCTCATCACTAAGGTGGAAAAATCTGGACAGACCATCAGCATTGGCGTGTTCTGTACCAGGGCGGTGTTCCACCGTAAAGTCCATCCCCTGTAGGGAAATGGACCACCTCAACAGCTTTGGATTCTCACCCCTCATCTACATCAACCATCTGAGGGGCCTGTGGTCTGTCTGAACCCGGAAGTGAGTCCCAAACAGGTATGGTCTCAGCTTCTTCAGTGCCCAGACCACAGCAAATGCCTCACGCTCAATAGCACTCCATCTCTGTTCCCGGGGAAGTAACCTCCTACTGATGAAGGCTACAGGTTGGTCTAGGCCCTCCTCATTGATCTGTGATAGAACAGCCCCTACACCATGCTCTGAAGCGTCCGTCTGAACAATGAACTCATTGGAGAAGTTGGGTGCCTGGAGCACAGGCGCCGTGCACATGGCAGTCTTCAAGGTGTCAAAAGCTTTTTGACAGGTGTCAGTACAAATCACTTTCCTGGGCTGCTTCTTGGAAGTCAGCTCTGTCAAGGGAGCAACAATGCTGCCATACCCCTTGACGAATCTCCTGTAATACCCGGTGAGTCCTAGGAAGGCTCTCACCTCTGTCTGGGTCTTGGGGGGCTCCCAAGCCAGAATGGTATCAATTTTCGGTTGGAGGGGCGCCACCTGGCCGCTCCCAACCTGGTGTCCCAAGTACACCACAGGACCCTGCCCAATCTGGCACTTACTTGCCTTGATTGTGAGGCCTGCCCTCCGCAGCGCCATCAACACTTCCCAGAGGTGGCGCAGATGTTCCTCCCAACTGGCACTGAACACTGCGATGTCATCCAGGTAGGCGCACTGAAATCCTCCAGTCCAACCAACACCTGGATGACCAACCTCTGAAAGGTGGCAGGGGCATTCTTCATCCCAAAGGGCATCACCTGGAACTGGTAGTTCCCATCTGGTGTGGAGAATGCTGACCTCTCTTTTGCTCCATCAGTCAAGGTGATCTGCCAGTACCCAGACGTTAAGTCAAACGTGCTGAGGTACCGCGCAGCCCCTAACCGATCTATGAGCTCATCAGCTCTGGGGATGGGGTGGGCGTCAGTCCTGGTGACGGAATTGAGTCCCCTGTAGTCCACACAGAACCGGAGTTCTGGTGTGGCACCAGGCGCGGCAGCCTTTGGAACCAAGACCACTGGGCTGGCCCAAGGGCTGTTAGAGGACTCAATCACCCCTAGCGCAAACATCTTGGAGACCTCCTCCTTGATGCAGGCTCTGACCCTGTCAGTCACCCTGTAAGCCTTGTGCTTCACAGGAAGACTGTCCCCAGTGTCCACATCATGGACGCACCAATGAGTGACTCGGGAACCAGGGAGAACAGGTCAGGGAACTGTCCCAACAGCTGGCGACAGTCACCCTGCTGCTCAGGTGTGAGGGAGGTAGAGAGGTTTACTCCCTCCACTGATCCATCTTGCTCTCGGGCTGACAGGAGGTCAGGAAGAGGCTCGGGCTCCTCCTCCATCCCATCATCTGTAGCTAAGAGCATGCCCACTTGGGACCTCTCCAAGTGGGGCTTTAGGCAGTTCACATGCAGGACCCGCAAGGGGTTCCTGGGAGACTGCAAGTCCACCAAGTAGGTAACTGGACTCTTGCGCTCCACCACCGTGAAAGGGCCGGTCCACCTGTCCTGGAGCGCACAAGGCTCCACAGGGGCCATGACCCACACTTTCTGACCAGGCTGAAGCTCTACCAGAGTGGCATTCTGGTCGTACCACCGCTTCATCTCCTCCTGGCTGGCTTCCAGATTTGCCTCAGCAAGTTCTCTGAAACGCCTAGTCTGGTTCCTGAAGGCCAGCATGTAACTGTATACATCCTGGGGAGGTTTCCTTGGAGATTGCTCCCAGCCTTCCTTGACCAACCTCAGAGGTCCTCGCACCGGGTGTCCATAGAGGAGCTCAAAGGGGCTGAACCCTAGAGACTTCTGTGGCACCTCCCGGTATGCAAACAACAGGCAAGGTAAGAGGACGTCCCATTTATGCCTCATGGGTTCTTCCAGACCCATAATCATGCCTTTTAGGGTCCGGTCGAATCTCTCAACCAGCCCATTTCCTTGAGGGTGGTAAGGAGTGGTGAACTTGTAAGTTACACCACACTCCTGCCACAGGGACTTCATGTACTTGGACACGAAGTTGGTACCTCTGTCAGACACCACCTCTTGAGGGAATCCCACACATGAGAAAATTCCCATCAGTGCCCGTCCCACCACGGGGGCCATCACTATCCTCAGAGGGATGGCTTCAGGGTACTGGGTGGCATGGTCCACCAAGACCAGGATAAACCTGTTGCCCATGGCTGTCTTGGGGTCCAGTGACCCCACAATGTCAATACCCACCCGTTAAAAGGGGTGCTGACCACAGGGAATGGCTGGAGAGGAGCCTTGTGCTTCCTCCCACTCTTTCCACTTGCCTGGCAAGTCTGACATGTCCTGCAGTGAGTGGCGGCACTCCTGCGCATCTGGGGCCAATAGAAATGGGTGACAAGCCTTTCAAAGGTCTTGTCCTGCCCCAGATGTCCTGCTAACGGTACATCATGAGCCAACCCCAGTAGGAAGGCTCTGAAGCGCTGGGGTACCACCAGCACACGGGCTGACCCAGGCTCAGCAACCTTAGGCTCTGAATACAGGAGACCATTCTCCCAGTAAATCCAATGTGATCCAGACTGATCACCTGCTGACTGGTCTGCGGCCTGTTGCCTCAGACCCACGAGAGAAGGGCATGTGTTCTGCTCCTCGCAGAACTCATCCCTGGAGGGTCCTCCTTCTTGCTGCCAATGGGTCAGCTCAGGTAGGTCCCCCAGTTCAGCTACCTGTTCCCCTGTAGGTTCCAGGGCATCCCCCTCAGGGTCTGCCTCCTCCTGGACCGTGGGAACTTCGGGGGCCGGTTTCCTGCATCCCCTGCCTCCTCTCTCTCCGGCAGGCACCTGGGCCTCCCTCTCAGGCTCCAGGTCCTCTTGAACACCTCTAGCTGCCATTGACCGGGTGGTCACACATGCCCAATCAGGCAAGCCCAACATTTCTAAATGCGCACTCCGCTCCACCTTAGCCCAAGGTGAGCTCTCCAAATCATTCCCTAACAAACAGTCAACAGGCATGGCTGGCCTCACAGCTACTTGAAGAGTACCCGAGACCCCCCCCAAAGGGAACATGAGCCACCTTGCAGTGACTCTCTGTGTTGTCAGCGGCAACAACCGGATAGAATGCATCAGGGATAACCTGCTCTTTAGACACCAGGTGACACTTGACAGCTGTCACACTGGCTCCTGTGTCTCTCAGAGCCTCCACCCTATGGCCATTGATGGTCACCCACTGCCTGTATTTCTTAGTGTTGTCAGGCAGCTGGGTCCTAGGGACCATCTCAGAGTCTCCTAAGGAGACAAGGGAAAACACTGTGGGATCCCCCCCACCTTGGGCACCCCACTCCTCCCCCAGGGCTACACTAGCCAACTGCCGGGGGACTGCACCAGTGGGTGCTGGTTTTCCATGCAAAGGGCAACGAGGATAATTTGCCTTGTGGCCAGGGGCGCCACACTTGTAACACACCAGTGGTCCCTGGTGAACAGGGGGGCCTGTCAGGGCCACTGGCTTCTTCTCAGGGGGAGGCTGGGAACCTTTCCCTTGGGGTCTACTTTGGGGCCCTTTCTGGAACTTCCTCTGTTTACCCTTGTCCCCCCCACTCTTCTGCTGGAGACCCTGCCCACCCTTGGCGGAGTCTCCCACGTGACCCTTGTGGACCCGGGTACTCACCCAGCGGTCCGCCTCCTCAGCAAGCTGCCTAGGGTCAGTCAGCTTACTATCAATTAGGTGCTGGCGTAGCTCAGGAAAACAATTACTGGACAAGTGCTCCCATGCAATCAAATCAAAGAGCGCCTGAAAATCAGTCGCTCTGCTACCCTTTACCCAACCATCCAAGGCTCTGCAAAAGAAGGTCACATATTCAACCCAGGTACTGCCTTCAATCTTCTTACAGTTTCTGAACCTCTGCCTATAAAGCTCAGGGGTTAAACCATATCTAGTCATCAATGCATCTTTCATGTGGCTGTATGAATTATAGACTTCAGAGGGCAAATCCAACAAGGTATCCCGCCCCTCACTAAGGAACAGTCCCCACAACCCCGCTCCCCAATCCTTCTCAGGGACCCGGTGGGAAGACATGGCTACCTCATAGGCTTTGAACCACTGCCCAATGTCATCATTTTTTTTAAAACTCCTTCACCACATCTTTGGGAATATACACCCTAGCTTCAACAGGCACAGGCGGTACACTGCCACCAGAGGGAGTAATCTCTAACCTTTTGGCCTTCAATTCCAACTCCCTCAAAACTTTCTCATGTTCAAACTGCATTTTCTTTTCCTCTAGGGCTAATTTCCTAGTTTGCATTTCAAATTCTAACTGCCCATTCAGCTTGAGCTTGGTCAGCTCCATTTCGTGCATCCTACTCTCTTTCCTGTCCTCCAACTCTTCTGGAGACAGTCCTCTGGCAGAAACACTGCTACCTACTGGGGAAGGTGGTCTTCCAACCCCTAGACCCAATAGCCCCTCCAGCTGCCCTTCTGCATTCTCAGCCCCCTCCACAGGGGCACTCCTTGATTCGACCCAGGCCCTCAGCGCCTTTTGGAGGTCCTCCTTCCTGGAGAGCCCAGTCATGGACACATTAAACTTTTTGCAGAAATGCTTGAGCTGCTTGAGGGTGTAGCATTCTAGCCTCTCCTCTTCCCAATCACACTCAACAGAGGCTACTGATGCTGGTTTCTCCATGGTGATTAAACTTGGCAGTTTCAAAAATAGAAAATCCCAGAACAAATGCTATCAAAAAGTATGTGGTTGCGTTTTGGTCTGCACTCAATAAGTAGTGTTCACCAATTACTGTACATGAGTCACAAATGCAAGTCCAGAATCCTCACCACTGACCACCAATGTTAGATTTGGGGGTCTCCAGTTGGCAGAGGTAGGTACCTTTGTCCAAATAGGGACCCTTGAGTCTAGTCAGGGAAAGTAGGTACACTCCTGAAATAACCCCTGCTCACCCTCTTGGTAGCTTGGTACGAGCAGACAGGCTTAGTTCAGAGGCAGTGTGTAAAGCATTTGTGAACACATACAGTAATCAATTGACAACACTACAAATGGACACCACACTGGTTATATATTTATAAAAATAGGTATACTTTATATAGATTTATCACAAGACCATAAACGACAAAAATAATCCACAATACTGTCAAGAATGCTTAGTTCTTATCAAAAAGGCTTAATTCAAGGTTCTGTGCGAGTCGGTAGCCTCCTCCGGCTACGGCGATGTCAAGAACAAACAGAGTCTAACAAATCCAGCTGACCGCGTCGAGACGGGCCAACACAGAGTAGACAGACTCGGTCACAGTACCTTTTACTTGAAGCGGCAGGCACGGGCGTGCGAGCCAGATGGCTGTACGTCGCGGTCGCGTTGCAAAATGGAAGCGTTGCAGGATGCGTTGTCCCTCGATGCGGTGCAGGCAGCGGCTCGTTGACGTCGTCGAGACGGAGTCGGTGAGACCAAGGACGTGCGTTGCAGGGCGAGACGGTGCTTCGATGCGGTGCTGGCAGGTTACGGTGCAGCGACGGAGCCGGATTCGGGAGCTGGCGTCGATCAGTCCGGACAGCGGTGCGAGTCGGGCGGTGCGTCGCGAAGCGTGCGAGCGGTGCCCAACTCCGTTGCGGTCACAGGACTCGAACTCAGTAGCAGTGACCGTGTCGGTCGGACCAGTTCGTTTCGGCATAGCGAAGCATTGCAGGACGTGTTGTCCCTCGATGCGGTGCAGGCAGCGGCTCGTTGACGGAGTCGGTGAGACCAGGGCCGTGCGTTGCAGGGCGAGACGGTGCTTCGATGCGGTGCTTACAGGACACCGAGCCGGTCGTCAGAGTCGGTCACAGCTCCCTAACCCTGTAGCCACTGAAACAGCGTTTCCAGCAGCAATTCACAAGGCTGGTGAAGTCCACTGGTCCTGGGACTTCGGTCAGGGGGCAAGCTCTCTCTCAAGCCCTTGGAGATCCTTCACAAGTTGATGAAAGTAACAGCAAAAACAAAAGTTCCTTTCTCCTTTCTTTGGCAGTCAGGCAAACCACTGCAGGCCAATCTCCCAAGCAGCACTTCAGCTTAGGGATAGTCTCTCCTCAGTTTCTTCTTGGTTCCGCTCCTCAGCAAAGGTTTCTTCTTGTTCCCAAAAGTGATCTAATTTTCCTGGGGTCTGGGTGCCCCTCTTATACCCTGATTCTCTTTGTTCTCTGGAGGCAGAGAGGCCTTTGCCTAGCTTAAACCAGTTATGTGCAGCTTTGGAGTACTATGTGTACATGACTCCTTCTTTCCTTTCAGAATGTGGGGCAGGGTACTCAGACGCCCGGCAGGAGGTGGAGCCAGCATTGTGGCAGGCAGGCACAGCCCTATTCAGACCCAGATGCAACTCCTCCCTCCATTCTGGATGCAGATCTCTCTATTCAGCCCTGGGCTGCCTCACCCTGTCTCCTGTGGCCACCCCCAGCCCCTGTCACGCACAAACCAGACACACAATACACAAGCTGGCAGAGGCAGGCTGGATGGTTAGGCAAGAAAATACCCACTTTCTAAAAGTGGTATTTTCAAACACAGAATGTTAAAACCAACTTCACTAAAAGATGTATTTTATCATTCTGAGTTCAGGCATACTAAACTCGAATTTCTACCTAGTTCCCTGAGTCAGTTTAGGATTATAAGATGTTATAATCAAACTGCCCATTCTGCCCTATGGGGAACAGGTAGCCTTGCAATAGTGAAAAACGAAAATGGCTGTAACTCACTATTAGGACATGCCACACACACCAGGGGATGTCCCACCTTATCCTTACAATGCACCCTGCCCGTAGGCCTACCATAGGGGTGTCTGATATGAAGAAAAGGGAAGGTTTGGGGACTGGTAGGTGGGTGCACTTACCAAGTCGACATGGCAGTCACAGACTGCACACAGGCTCTGCAATGGCAGGCCTGAGACACACTTTACAAGCTACTTCTGTGGGTGGCACAACCAGTGCTGCAAGCCCACCAGCAGCATTTGATTTACAAGCCCTGGGCACACTCAGTGCACTGTACTAGGATCTGACAGTAATTCAAATAAGTCAAACATGGAGTTACTAATTCACATCACAATTTACAATAGGGAGCACTTGCCCTTTGGCACTGATTAGCAGTGGCAAAGTGCCCATGAGCATCTAGTCCAGCAAAAACATATCGACAACAGTGGAGGCATTATGAAAAAATGGAAGGGAGACCCACACCAAGGATGCCAGGTCTAACACAAAGGTTTGAACGGAATTTAATTGAAGTTGGTGCAGGGTTCCAGTTTCACCCGAATAAAACAAAACCTGTGCATGATGTTTTCCTTATCAAGCCTGTATCAAGTGTTTTTTATTATGCACGTTAGACCTGTCAACATTGGCGTGGTTTCCCTTAACGTTTTGCCTTCAGACCTCCTGTTTTTGCTGACTGCATTTTTGTTGGCCGTAGGATTCGGAGAACGTTACCACTGCTAACAAGTGCCAAAATGTTTGTGCACTTTCCCTAAAACATGGTAACATCGGCTTATCTCCAATTTATGCATTTAATTTACTTGTAAGTCCCTAGTCAAATGCACTACAAGAGCAGAGGGCCGCCTGTGAATTAAATGCTACTAGTGGGTCTTGTGGGACGGTTATGCCCAGACGTGGGTCCTGTGCTCTCCATGCCACTGGAGTGAAGCTATCCCGGATGATGAGGGGTGAAACCCCGAAACCAGTCTTAGGATGCTTGTTTCCAGTCCAGGGAGGACCTGGCCTGGCAGTTCGGGCTGGACTGTTCCCATTGGTGCAGGATCAAGACTGATTTGCATATGGCAGGGTTCAAACTGGAATGGCATGGGGAGCAAAACAATGATGGATTTAGGCCCAGATCTCTGTACTGGGGTGGGTGTATGACATTCTTCTGCATTCTGTCCATCAACTGTTCTTTTTGCATTTGTCACCCCGAGTGGGACGAGTATGCCCAGGCATGGGTCCCGTTCTCTCCATGCCACTGGAGTCAAGTTATCCTGGCTGATAAGGGCTGAAACAACGAAACTGGTCCTAGGATGCTTGTTTGCAGTCCAGGGAGGACCTGGCCTGGCAGTTCGGGCTGGACTGTTCCCATTGTGTGCAAGATCAAGACTGATTTGCATATGGCTGGGTTCAAACTAGAATGGCATGGGGAGCAAAAAAATGATGGATTTAGGCCCAGATCTCTGTACTGGGGTGGATGTATGACATTGTTCTGCATTCTGTCCATCAACTGTTCTTTTTGCAATTGTCACCCCGAGTGGGACAGGTATGCCCAGATGTGGGTCCCATGCTCTCCATGCCACTGGAGTCAAGCTATCCTGGCTGATGAGGGGTGAAACCCCGAAACCGGTCCTAGGATGCTTGTTTCCAGTCCAGGGAGGACCTGGCCTGTCAGTGCGGGCTGGACTGTTCGTATTACTTGCAGGATCAAGACTGATTTGCATAAGACTGGGTTCACACTGGAATGGCATGGGGAGCAAAAAAATGAAGGCTTTAGGCCCAGATCTCTGAACTTGGGTGGATGTATGACATTGTTCTGCATTCTGTCCATCAACTGTTCTTTTTGCATTTGTCACCCCGAGTGGGACGGGTATCCACAGACGTGGGTCCCGTGCTCTCCATGCCACTGGAGTCAAGCTATCCCGGCTGATGAGGGGTGAAACCCCAAAACCGGTCCAGGATGCTTGTTTCCAGTCCAGGGAGGACCTGGCCTGGCAGTTCGGGCTGGACTGTTCCCATTGTGTGCAGGATCAAGACTGAATTGCATATGGCTGGGTTCAAACTGGAATGGCAAGGGAGCAAAAATGATGGATTTTGGCCCAGATCTCTGTACTGGGGTGGATGTATGATATTGTTCTGCATTCTGTCCATCAACTGTTCTTTTTGCATTTGTCACCCGAGTGGGACGGGTATGCCCAGACGTGGGTCCCGTCCTCTCCAGACCACTGGAGTCAAGCTATCTTGGCTGATGAGGGGTGAAACCCCGAACCCGGTACTAGGATGCTTGTTCCAGTCCAGGGAGGACCTGGCCTGGCAGTTCGGGCTGGACTGCTCCCATTGGGTGCAAGATCAAGACTGATTTGCATATGGCTGGGTTCAAACTAGAATGGCATGGGGAGCAAATAAATGATGGATTTAGGCCCAGATCTCTGTACTGGGGTGGATGTATGACATTGTTCTGCATTCTGTCCATCAACTGTTCTTTTTGCAATTGTCACCCTGAGTGGGACGGGTATGCCCAGACGTGGGTCCCGTGCTCTCCATGCCACTGGAGTCAAGCTATCCTGGCTGATGAGGGGTGAAACCCCGAAACCGGTCCTAAGATGCATGGTTCCAGTCCAGGGAGGACCTGGCCTGGCAGTTCTGGCTGGACTGTTCGCATTGTGTGCAGGATCAAGACTGATTTGCATAAGGCTGGGTTCAAACTGGAATGGAATGGGCAGCAAAAAAATGATGGATTTAGGCCCAGATCTCTGTACTGGGGTGGATGTATGACATTGTTCTGCATTCTGTCCATCAACTGTTCTTTTTGCATTTGTCACCCCGAGTGGGACGAGTATGCCCAGACGTGGGTCCCGTGCTCTCCATGTCACTGGAGTCAAGTTATCCTGGCTGATAAGGGCTGAAACAACGAAACCGGTCCTAGGATGCTTGTTTCCAGTCCAGGGAGGACCTGGCCTGGCAGTTTGGGCTGGACTGTTCCCATTGGGTGCAGGATCAAGACTCATTTGCATATGGCTGGGTTCAAACAGGAATGGCAAGGAGAGCAAAAAAATGATGGATTTAGGCCCAGATCTCTGTACTGGGGTGGATGTATGATATTGTTCTGCATTCTGTCCATCAACTGTTCTTTTTGCATTTGTCACCCCGAGTGGGACGGGTATGCCCAGACGTGGGTCCCGTCCTCTCCAGACCACTGGAGTCAAGCTATCTTGGCTGATGAGGGGTGAAACCCCGAACCCGGTACTAGGATGCTTGTTTCCAGTCCAGGGAGGACCTGGCCTGGCAGTTCGGGCTGGACTGTTCCCATTGGGTGCAAGATCAAGACTGATTTGCATATGGCTGGGTTCAAACTAGAATGGCATGGGGAGCAAAAAATGATGGATTTAGGCCCAGATCTCTGTACTGGGGTGGATGTATGACATTGTTGTGCATTCTGTCCATCAACTGTTCTTTTTGCAATTGTCACCCTGAGTGGGACGGGTATGCCCAGACGTGGGTCCCGTGCTCTCCATGTCACTGGAGTCAATCTATCCTGCCTGATGAGGGGTGAAACCCCGAAACGGGTCCTAGGATGCTTGGTTCCAGTCCAGGGAGGACCTGGCCTGGCAGTTCGGGCTGGACTGTTCCCATTGGGTGCAAGATCAAGACTGATTTGCATATGGCTGGGTTCAAACTGGAATGGCATGGGGAGCAAAAAAATGATGGATGTAGGCCCAGATCTCTGTACTGGGGTGGATGTATGACATTGTTCTGCATTCTGTCCATCTACTGTTCTTTTTGCAATTGTCACCCTGAGTGGGACGGGTATGCCCAGACGTGGGTCCCGTGCTCTCCATGCCACTGGAGTCAAGCTATCCTGGCTGATGAGGGGTGAAAACCCGAAACCGGTCCTAGGATGCATGGTTCCAGTCCAGGGAGGACCTGGCCTGGCAGTTCAGGCTGGACTGTTCGCATTGGGTGCAGGATCAAGACTGATTTGCATAAGGCTGGGTTCAAACTGGAATGGCATGGGGAGCAAAAAAATGAAGGCTTTAGGCCCAGATCTCTGAACTTGGGTGGATGTATGACATTGTTCTGCATTCTGTCCATCAACTGTTCTTTTTGCATTTGTCACCCCGAGTGGGACGGGTATGCCCAGACGTGGGTCCCGTGCTCTCCATGCCACTGGAGTCAAGCTATCCCGGCTGATGAGGGGTGAAACCCCAAAACCGGTCCTAGGATGCTTGTTTCCAGTCCAGGGAGGACCTGACCTGGCAGTTCGGGCTGGACTGTTCCCATTGTGTGCAGGATCAAGACTGAATTGCAAATGGCTGGGTTCAAACTGGAATGGCAAGGTGAGCAAAAAATGATGGATTTAGGCCCAGATCTCTCTACTGGGGTGGATGTATGATATTGTTCTGCATTCTGTCCATCAACTGTTCTTTTTGCATTTGTCACCCCGAGTGGGACGGGTATGCCCAGACGTGGGTCCCGTCCTCTCCAGACCACTTGAGTCAAGCTATCTTGGCTGATGAGGGGTGAAACCCAAAAACCGGTCCTAGGATGCTTGTTTCCAGTCCAGGGAGGACCTGGCCTGGCAGTTTGGGCTGGACTGTTCCCATTGGGTGCAAGATCAAGACTGATTTGCATATGGCTGGGTTCAAACTAGAATGGTATGGGGAGCAAAAAAATGATGGATTTAGGCCCAGATCTCTGTACTGGGGTGGATGTATGACATTGTTCTGCATTCTGTCCATCAACTGTTCTTTTTGCATTTGTCACCCCGAGTGGGACGAGTATGCCCAGACGTGGGTCCCGTGCTCTCCATGCCACTGGAGTCAAGTTATCCTGGCTGATAAGGGCTGAAACAACGAAACCGGTCCTAGGATGCTTGTTTCCAGTCCAGGGAGGACCTGGCCTGGCAGTTCGGGCTGGACTGTTCCCATTGTGTGCAGGATCAAGACTGAATTGCATATGGCTGGGTTCAAACTGGAATGGCATGGTGAGCAAAAAAATGATGGATTTAGGCCCAGATCTCTGTACTGGGGTGGATGTATGATATTGTTCTGCATTCTGTCCATCGACTGTTCTTTTTGCATTTGTCAGCCCGAGTGGGACGGGTATGCCCAGACGTGGGTCCCGTCCTCTCCAGACCACTAGATTCAAGCTATCTTGGCTGATGAGGGGTGAAACCCCGAACCCGGTACTAGGATGCTTGTTTCCAGTCCAGGGAGGACCTGGCCTGGCAGTTCGGGCTGGACTGTTCCCATTGGGTGCAAGATCAAGACTGATTTGCATATGGCTGGGTTCAAACTAGAATGGCATGGGGAGCAAAAAAATGATGGATTTAGGCCCAGATCTCTGTACTGGGGTGGATGTATGACATTGTTCTGCATTCTGTCCATCAACTGTTCTTTTTGCAATTGTCACCCCGAGTGGGCCAGGTATGCCCAGATGTGGGTCCCATGCTCTCCATGCCACTGGAGTCAAGCTATCCTGGCTGATGAGGGGTGAAACTCCGAAACCGGTCCTAGGATGCTTGTTTCCAGTCCAGGGAGGACCAGGCCTGTCAGTGCGGGCTGGACTGTTCGTATTAGGTGCAGGATCAAGACTGATTTGCATAAGGCTGGGTTCATACTGGAATGGCATGGGGAGCAAAAAAATGAAGGCTTTAGGCCCAGATCTCTGAACTTGGGTGGATGTATGACATTGTTCTGCATTCTGTCCATCAAGTGTTCTTTTTGCATTTGTTACCCCGAGTGGGACGAGTATGCCCAGACGTGGGTCCCGTGCTCTCCATGCCACTGGAGTCAAGTTATCCTGGCTGATAAGGGCTGAAACAACGAAACCGGTCCTAGGATGCTTGTTTCCAGTCCAGGGAGGACCTGGCCTGGCAGTTCGGGCTGGACTGTTCCCATTGTGTGCAGGATCAAGACTGAATTGCATATGGCTGGGTTCAAACTGGAATGGCAAGGGGAGCAAACAAATGATGGATTTAGGCCCAGATCTCTGTACTGGGGTGGATGTATGATATTGTTCTGCATTCTGTCCATCAACTGTTCTTTTTGCATTTGTCACCCCGAGTGGGACAGGTATGCCCAGATGTGGGTCCCATGCTCTCCATGCCATTGGAGTCAAGCTATCCTGGCTGATGAGGGGTGAAACCCCGAAACCGGTCCTAGGATGCTTGTTTCCAGTCCAGGGAGGACCTGGCCTGACAGTTCGGGCTGTACTGTTCCCATTGTGTGCAGGATCAAGACTGAATTGCATATGGCTGGGTTCAAACTGGAATGGCAAGGGGAGCAAAAAAATGATGGATTTAGGCCCAGATCTCTGTACTGGGGTGGATGTATGATATTGTTCTGCATTCTGTCCATCAACTGTTCTTTTTGCATTTGTCACCCCGAATGGGACGGGTATGCCCTGACATGGGTCCCGTCCTCTCCAGACCACTGGAGTCAAGCTATCTTGGCTGATGAGGGGTGAAACCCCGAACCCGGTACTAGGATGCTTGTTTCCAGTCCAGGAAGGACCTGGCCTGGCAGTTCGGGCTGGACTGTTCCCATTAGGTGCAAGATCAAGACTGATTTGCATATGGCTGGGTTCAAAGTAGAATGGCAAGGGGCGCAAAAAAATGATGGATTTAGGCCCAGATCTCTGTACTGGGGTGGATGTATGACATTGTTCTGCATTCTGTCCATCAACTGTTCTTTTTGCAATTGTCACCCCGAGTGGGACAGGTATGCCCAGATGTGGGTCCCATGCTCTCCATGCCACTGGAGTCTAGCTATCCTGGCTGATGAGGGGTGAAACCCCGAAACCGGTCCTAGGATGCTTGTTTCCAGTCCAGGGAGGACCTGGCCTGTCAGTGCGGGCTGGACTGTTCGTATTAGGTGCAGGATCAAGACTGATTTGCATAAGGCTGGGTTCACACTGGAATGGCATGGGGAGCAAAAAAATGAAGGCTTTAGGCCCAGATCTCTGAACTTGGGTGGATGTATGACATTGTTCTGCATTCTGTCCATCAACTGTTCTTTTTGCAATTGTCACCCCGAGTGGGACAGGTATGCCCAGATGTGGGTCCCATGCTCTCCATGCCACTGGAATCAAGCTATCCTGGCTGATGAGGGGTGAAACCCCGAAACCGGTCCTAGGATGCTTGTTTCCAGTCCAGGGAGGACCTGGCCTGTCAGTGCGGGCTGGACTGTTCATATTAGGTGCAGGATCAAGACTGATTTGCATAAGGCTGGGTTCACACTGGAATGGCATGGGGAGCAAAAAAATGAAGGCTTTAGGCCCAGATCTCTGAACTTGGGTGGATGTATGACATTGTTCTGCATTCTGTCCATCAACTGTTCTTTTTGCATTTGTCACCCCGAGTGGGACGGGTATGCCCAGACGTGGGTCCCGTGCTCTCCATGCCACTGGAGTCAAGCTATCCCGGCTGATGAGGTGTGAAACCCCAAAACCGGTCCTAGGATGCTTGTTTCCAGTCCAGGGAGGACCTGACCTGGCAGTTCGGGCTGGACTGTTCCCATTGTGTGCAGGATCAAGACTGAATTGCAAATGGCTGGGTTCAAACTGGAATGGCAAGGGGAGCAAAAAAATGATGGATTTAGGCCCAGATCTCTCTACTGGGGTGGATGTATGATATTGTTCTGCATTCTGTCCATCAACTGTTCTTTTTGCATTTGTCACCCCGAGTGGGACGGGTATGCCCAGACGTGGGTCCCGTCCTCTCCAGACCACTTGAGTCAAGCTATCTTGGCTGATGAGGGGTGAAACCCAAAAACCGGTCCTAGGATGCTTGTTTCCAGTCCAGGGAGGACCTGGCCTGGCAGTTTGGGCTGGACTGTTCCCATTGGGTGCAAGATCAAGACTGATTTGCATATGGCTGGGTTCAAACTAGAATGGCATGGGGAGCAAAAAAATGATGGATTTAGGCCCAGATCTCTGTACTGGGGTGGATGTATGACATTGTTCTGCATTCTGTCCATCAACTGTTCTTTTTGCATTTGTCACCCCGAGTGGGACGAGTATGCCCAGACGTGGGTCCCGTGCTCTCCATGCCACTGGAGTCAAGTTATCCTGGCTGATAAGGGCTGAAACAACGAAACCGGTCCTAGGATGCTTGTTTCCAGTCCAGGGAGGACCTGGCCTGGCAGTTCGGGCTGGACTGTTCCCATTGTGTGCAGGATCAAGACTGAATTGCATATGGCTGGGTTCAAACTGGAATGGCAAGGGGAGCAAAAAAATGATGGATTTAGGCCCAGATCTCTGTACTGGGGTGGATGTATGATATTGTTCTGCATTCTGTCCATCGACTGTTCTTTTTGCATTTGTCAGCCCGAGTGGGACGGGTATGCCCAGACGTGGGTCCCGTCCTCTCCATGACCACTAGATTCAAGCTATCTTGGCTGATGAGGGCTGAAACCCCGAACCCGGTACTAGGATGCTTGTTTCCAGTCCAGGGAGGACCTGGCCTGGCAGTTCGGGCTGGACTGTTCCCATTGGGTGCAAGATCAAGACTGATTTGCATATGGCTGGGTTCAAACTAGAATGGCATGGGGAGCAAAAAAATGATGGATTTAGGCCCAGATCTCTGTACTGGGGTGGATGTATGACATTGTTCTGCATTCTGTCCATCAACTGTTCTTTTTGCAATTGTCACCCCGAGTGGGACAGGTATGCCCAGATGTGGGTCCCATGCTCTCCATGCCACTGGAGTCAAGCTATCCTGGCTGATGAGGGTGAAACTCCGAAACCGGTCCTAGGATGCTTGTTTCCAGTCCAGGGAGGACCAGGCCTGTCAGTGCGGGCTGGACTGTTCCGTATTAGGTGCAGGATCAAGACTGATTTGCATAAGGCTGGGTCCATACTGGAATGGCATGGGGAGCAAAAAATGAAGGCTTTAGGCCCAGATCTCTGAACTTGGGTGGATGTATGACATTGTTCTGCATTCTGTCCATCAAGTGTTCTTTTTGCATTTGTTACCCCGAGTGGGACGAGTATGCCCAGACGTGGGTCCCGTGCTCTCCATGCCACTGGAGTCAAGTTATCCTGGCTGATGAGGGCTGAAACAACGAAACCGGTCCTAGGATGCTTGTTTCCAGTCCAGGGAGGACCTGGCCTGGCAGTTCGGGCTGGACTGTTCCCATTGTGTGCAGGATCAAGACTGAATTGCATATGGCTGGGTTCAAACTGGAATGGCAAGGGGAGCAAACAAATGATGGATTTAGGCCCAGATCTCTGTACTGGGGTGGATGTATGATATTGTTCTGCATTCTGTCCATCAACTGTTCTTTTTGCATTTGTCACCCCGAGTGGGACGGGCATGCCCAGACGTGGGTCCCGTCCTCTCCATGACCACTGGAGTCAAGATATCTTGGCTGATGAGGGCTGAAACCCCGAACCCGGTAATAGGATGCTTGTTTCCAGTCCAGGGAGGACCTGGCCTGGCAGTTCGGGCTGGACTGTTCCCATTGGGTGCAAGATCAAGACTGATTTGCATATGGCTGGGTTCAAACTAGAATGGCATGGTGAGCAAAAAAATGATGGATTTAGGCCTAGATCTCTGTACTGGGGTGGATGTATGACATTGTTCTGCATTCTGTCACATCAACTGTTCTTTTTGCATTTGTCACCCCGAGTGGGACAGGTATGCCCAGATGTGGGTCCCATGCTCTCCATGCCACTGGAGTCAAGCTATCCTGGCTGATGAGGGGTGAAACCCCGAAACCGGTCCTAGGATGCTTGTTTCCAGTCCAGGGAGGACCTGGCCTGACAGTTCGGGCTGGACTGTTCCCATTGTGCGCAGGATCAAGACTGAATTGCATATGGCTGGGTTCAAACTGGAATGGCAAGGTGAGCAAAAACGATGGATTTAGGCCCAGATCTCTGTACTGGGGTGGATGTATGATATTGTTCTGCATTCTGTCCATCAACTGTTCTTTTTGCATTTGTCATCCCGAATGGGACGGGTATGCCCTGACATGGGTCCCGTCCTCTCCATGACCACTGGAGTCAAGCTATCTTGGCTGATGAGGGCTGAAAGCCCGAACCCGGTACTAGGATGCTTGTTTCCAGTCCAGGAAGGACCTGGCCTGGCAGTTCGGGCTGGACTGTTCCCATTAGGTGCAAGATCAAGACTGATTTGCATATGGCTGGGTTCAAAGTAGAATGGCATGGTGAGCAAAAAATGATGGATTTAGGCCCAGATCTCTGTACTGGGGTGGATGTATGACATTGTTCTGCATTCTGTCCATCAACTGTTCTTTTTGCAATTGTCACCCCGAGTGGGACAGGTATGCCCAGACGTGGGTCCCATGCTCTCCATGCCACTGGAGTCAAGCTATCCTGGCTGATGAGGGGTGAAAGCCCGAAACCGGTCCTAGGATGCTTGTTTCCAGTCCAGGGAGGACCTGGCCTGGCAGTGCGGGCTGGACTGTTCGCATTGGGTGCAGGATCAAGACTGATTTGCATATGGCTGGGTTCACACTGGAATGGCATGGGGAGCAAAAAATGAAGGCTTTAGGCCCAGATCTCTGAACTTGGGTGGATGTATGACATTGTTCTGCATTCTGTCCATCAACTGTTCTTTTTGCATTTGTCACCCCGAGTGGGACGGGTATGCCCAGACGTGGGTCCCGTGCTCTCCATGCCACTGGAGTCAAGCTATCCTGGCTGATGAGGGTGAAACCCCGAAACCGGTCCTAGGATGCTTGTTTCCAGTCCAGGGAGGACCTGACCTGGCAGTTCGGGCTGGACTGTTCCCATTGTGTGCAGGATCAAGACTGAATTGCAAATGGCTGGGTTCAAACTAGAATGGCATGGTGAGCAAAAAATGATGGATTTAGGCCCAGATCTCTGTACTGGGGTGGATGTATGATATTGTTCTGCATTCTGTCCATCAACTGTTCTTTTTGCATTTGTCACCCCGAGTGGGACGGGTATGCCCAGACGTGGGTCCCGTGCTCTCCATGACCACTTGAGTCAAGCTATCTTGGCTGATGAGGGGTGAAACCCAAAACCGGTCCTAGGATGCTTGTTTCCAGTCCAGGGAGGACCTGGCCTGGCAGTTTGGGCTGGACTGTTCCCATTGGGTGCAAGATCAAGACTGATTTGCATATGGCTGGGTTCAAACTAGAATGGCATGGGGAGCAAAAAAATGATGGATTTAGGCCCAGATCTCTGTACTGGGGTGGATGTATGACATTGTTCTGCATTCTGTCCATCAACTGTTCTTTTTGCATTTGTCACCCCGAGTGGGACGGGTATGCCCAGACGTGGGTCCCGTGCTCTCCATGCCACTGGAGTCAAGTTATCCTGGCTGATGAGGGCTGAAAGCAACGAAACCGGTCCTAGGATGCTTGTTTCCAGTCCAGGGAGAACCTGGCCTGGCAGTTCGGGCTGGACTGTTCCCATTGTGTGCAGGATCAAGACTGAATTGCATATGGCTGGGTTCAAACTGGAATGGCATGGTGAGCAAAAAAATGATGGATTTAGGCCCAGATCTCTGTACTGGGGTGAATGTATGATATTGTTCTGCATTCTGTCCATCAACTGTTCTTTTTGCATTTGTCAGCCCGAGTGGGACGGGTATGCCCAGACGTGGGTCCCGTCCTCTCCATGACCACTAGATTCAAGCTATCTTGGCTGATGAGGGCTGAAACCCCGAACCCGGTACTAGGATGCTTGTTTCCAGTCCAGGGAGGACCTGGCCTGGCAGTTCGGGCTGGACTGTTCCCATTGGGTGCAAGATCAAGACTGATTTGCATATGGCTGGGTCCAAACTAGAATGGCATGGTGAGCAAAAAAATGATGGATTTAGGCCCAGATCTCTGTACTGGGGTGAATGTATGACATTGTTCTGCATTCTGTCCATCAACTGTTCTTTTTGCAATTGTCACCCCGAGTGGGACAGGTATGCCCAGATGTGGGTCCCATGCTCTCCATGCCACTGGAGTCAAGCTATCCTGGCTGATGAGGGCTGAAAGCTCCGAAACCGGTCCTAGGATGCTTGTTTCCAGTCCAGGGAGGACCAGGCCTGTCAGTGCGGGCTGGACTGTTCGCTATTAGGTGCAGGATCAAGACTGATTTGCATAAGGCTGGGTTCATACTGGAATGGCATGGTGAGCAAAAAATGAAGGCTTTAGGCCCAGATCTCTGAACTTGGGTGGATGTATGACATTGTTCTGCATTCTGTCCATCAAGTGTTCTTTTTGCATTTGTTACCCCGAGTGGGACGAGTATGCCCAGACGTGGGTCCCGTGCTCTCCATGCCACTGGAGTCAAGTTATCCTGGCTGATAAGGGCTGAAACACCGAAACCGGTCCTAGGATGCTTGTTTCCAGTCCAGGGAGGACCTGGCCTGGCAGTTCGGGCTGGACTGTTCCCATTGGGTGCAGGATCAAGACTGAATTGCATATGGCTGGGTTCAAACTGGAATGGCAAGGTGAGCAAACAAATGATGGATTTAGGCCCAGATCTCTGTACTGGGGTGGATGTATGATATTGTTCTGCATTCTGTCCATCAACTGTTCTTTTTGCATTTGTCACCCCGAGTGGGACGGGCATGCCCAGACGTGGGTCCCGTCCTCTCCAGACCACTGGAGTCAAGATATCTTGGCTGATGAGGGGTGAAACCCCGAACCCGGTAATAGGATGCTTGTTTCCAGTCCAGGGAGGACCTGGCCTGGCAGTTCGGGCTGGACTGTTCCCATTGGGTGCAAGATCAAGACTGATTTGCATATGGCTGGGTTCAAACTAGAATGGCATGGGGAGCAAAAAAATGATGGATTTAGGCCTAGATCTCTGTACTGGGGTGGATGTATGACATTGTTCTGCATTCTGCACATCAACTGTTCTTTTTGCAATTGTCACCCCGAGTGGGACAGGTATGCCCAGATGTGGGTCCCATGCTCTCCATGCCATTGGAGTCAAGCTATCCTGGCTGATGAGGGGTGAAACCCCGAAACCGGTCCTAGGATGCTTGTTTCCAGTCCAGGGAGGACCTGGCCTGACAGTTCGGGCTGTACTGTTCCCATTGTGTGCAGGATCAAGACTGAATTGCATATGGCTGGGTTCAAACTGGAATGGCAAGGGGAGCAAAAAAATGATGGATTTAGGCCCAGATCTCTGTACTGGGGTGGATGTATGATATTGTTCTGCATTCTGTCCATCAACTGTTCTTTTTGCATTTGTCACCCCGAATGGGACGGGTATGCCCTGACATGGGTCCCGTCCTCTCCAGACCACTGGAGTCAAGCTATCTTGGCTGATGAGGGGTGAAACCCCGAACCCGGTACTAGGATGCTTGTTTCCAGTCCAGGAAGGACCTGGCCTGGCAGTTCGGGCTGGACTGTTCCCATTAGGTGCAAGATCAAGACTGATTTGCATATGGCTGGGTTCAAAGTAGAATGGCAAGGTGCGCAAAAAATGATGGATTTAGGCCCAGATCTCTGTACTGGGGTGGATGTATGACATTGTTCTGCATTCTGTCCATCAACTGTTCTTTTTGCAATTGTCACCCCGAGTGGGACAGGTATGCCCAGATGTGGGTCCCATGCTCTCCATGCCACTGGAGTCTAGCTATCCTGGCTGATGAGGGTGAAACCCGAAACCGGTCCTAGGATGCTTGTTTCCAGTCCAGGGAGGACCTGGCCTGTCAGTGCGGGCTGGACTGTTCCGTATTAGGTGCAGGATCAAGACTGATTTGCATATGGCTGGGTTCACACTGGAATGGCATGGTGAGCAAAAAAATGAAGGCTTTAGGCCCAGATCTCTGAACTTGGGTGGATGTATGACATTGTTCTGCATTCTGTCCATCAACTGTTCTTTTTGCATTTGTCACCCCGAGTGGGACGGGTATGCCCAGACGTGGGTCCCGTGCTCTCCATGCCACTGGAGTCAAGTTATCCTGGCTGATAAGGGCTGAAAGCCACGAAACCGGTCCTAGGATGCTTGTTTCCAGTCCAGGGAGGACCTGGCCTGGCAGTTCGGGCTGGACTGTTCCCATTGGGCGCAGGATCAAGACTGATTTGCATATGGCTGGGTTCAAACAGGAATGGCATGGTGAGCAAAAAAATGATGGATTTAGGCCCAGATCTCTGTACTTGGGTGAATGTATGATATTGTTCTGCATTCTGTCCATCAACTGTTCTTTTTGCATTTGTCACCCCGAGTGGGACGGGTATGCCCAGACGTGGGTCCCGTGGTCTCCATGACCACTGGAGTCAAGCTATCTTGGCTGATGAGGGCTGAAACCCCGAAACCGGTACTAGGATGCTTGTTTCCAGTCCAGGGAGGACCTGGCCTGGCAGTTCGGGCTGGACTATTCCCATTGGGTGCAGGATCAAGACTGATTTGCATATGGCTGGGTTCAAACTGGAATGGCAAGGTGAGCAAAAAAATGATGAATTTAGGCCCAGATCTCTGTACTGGGGTGAATGTATGATATTGTTCTGCATTCTGTCCATCAACTGTTCTTTTTGCATTTGTCACCCCGAGTGGGACGGGTATGCCCAGACGTGGGTCCCGTGCTCTCCATGACCACTGGAGTCAAGCTATCTTGGCTGATGAGGGCTGAAACCCCGAAACCAGGTACTAGGATGCTTGTTTCCAGTCCAGGGAGGACCTGGCCTGGCAGTTCGGGCTGGACTGTTCCCATTGGGTGCAAGATCAAGACTGATTTGCATATGGCTGGGTTCAAACTAGAATGGCATGGTGAGCAAAAAATGATGGATTTAGGCCCAGATCTCTGTACTGGGGTGGATGTATGACATTGTTGTGCATTCTGTCCATCAACTGTTCTTTTTGCAATTGTCACCCTGAGTGGGACGGGTATGCCCAGACGTTGGTCCCGTGCTCTCCATGCCACTGGAGTAAATCTATCCTGGCTGATGAGGGGTGAAAGCCCGAAACCGGTCCTAGGATGCATGGTTCCAGTCCAGGGAGGACCTGGCCTGGCAGTTCGGGCTGGACTGTTCCCATTGGGTGCAGGATCAAGACTGATTTGCATATGGCTGGGTTCAAACTGGAATGGCATGGTGAGCAAAAAAATGATGGATGTAGGCCCAGATCTCTGTACTGGGGTGGATGTATGACATTGTTCTGCATTCTGTCCATCTACTGTTCTTTTTGCAATTGTCACCCTGAGTGGGACGGGTATGCCCAGACGTGGGTCCCGTGCTCTCCATGCCACTGGAGTCAAGCTATCCTGGCTGATGAGGGGTGAAACCCCGAAACCGGTCCTAGGATGCTTGTTTCCAGTCCAGGGAGGACCTGGCCTGACAGTTCGGGCTGTACTGTTCCCATTGTGTGCAGGATCAAGACTGAATTGCATATGGCTGGGTTCAAACTGGAATGGCATGGTGAGCAAAAAAATGATGGATTTAGGCCCAGATCTCTGTACTGGGGTGGATGTATGATATTGTTCTGCATTCTGTCCATCAACTGTTCTTTTTGCATTTGTCACCCCGAATGGGACGGGTATGCCCTGACATGGGTCCCGTGCCTCTCCATGACCACTGGAGTCAAGCTATCTTGGCTGATGAGGGTGAAACCCCGAACCCGGTACTAGGATGCTTGTTTCCAGTCCAGGAAGGACCTGGCCTGGCAGTTCGGGCTGGACTGTTCCCATTAGGTGCAGGATCAAGACTGATTTGCATATGGCTGGGTTCAAAGTGGAATGGCAAGGTGCGCAAAAAAATGATGGATTTAGGCCCAGATCTCTGTACTGGGGTGGATGTATGACATTGTTCTGCATTCTGTCCATCAACTGTTCTTTTTGCAATTGTCACCCCGAGTGGGACAGGTATGCCCAGATGTGGGTCCCATGCTCTCCATGCCACTGGAGTCTAGCTATCCTGGCTGATGAGGGGTGAAACCCCGAAACCGGTCCTAGGATGCTTGTTTCCAGTCCAGGGAGGACCTGGCCTGTCAGTGCGGGCTGGACTGTTCCGTATTAGGTGCAGGATCAAGACTGATTTGCATAAGGCTGGGTTCACACTGGAATGGCATGGGGAGCAAAAAATGAAGGCTTTAGGCCCAGATCTCTGAACTTGGGTGGATGTATGACATTGTTCTGCATTCTGTCCATCAACTGTTCTTTTTGCATTTGTCACCCCGAGTGGGACGGGTATGCCCAGACGTGGGTCCCGTGCTCTCCATGCCACTGGAGTCAAGTTATCCTGGCTGATAAGGGCTGAAACAACGAAACCGGTCCTAGGATGCTTGTTTCCAGTCCAGGGAGGACCTGGCCTGGCAGTTCGGGCTGGACTGTTCCCATTGGGTGCAGGATCAAGACTCATTTGCATATGGCTGGGTTCAAACAGGAATGGCAAGGGGGGCAAAAAAATGATGGATTTAGGCCCAGATCTCTGTACTTGGGTGAATGTATGATATTGTTCTGCATTCTGTCCATCAACTGTTCTTTTTGCATTTGTCACCCCGAGTGGGACGGTTATGCCCAAATGAGGGTCCCGTGGTCTCCAGACCACTGGAGTCAAGCTATCTTGGCTGATGAGGGGTGAAACCCCGAAACCGGTACTAGGATGCTTGTTTCCAGTCCAGGGAGGACCTGGCCTGGCAGTTCGGGCTGGACTATTCCCATTGGGTGCAAGATCAAGA
Organism: Calotriton arnoldi; assembly: GCA_963921515.1. NCBI lineage: Eukaryota > Metazoa > Chordata > Amphibia > Caudata > Salamandridae > Calotriton > Calotriton arnoldi. Next base: position 272,005 of record CAWUFW010000874.1, on the reverse strand, counting down.
CTGATTTGCATATGGCTGGGTTCAAACTGGAATGGCAAGGGGAGCAAAAAAATGATGAATTTAGGCCCAGATCTCTGTACTGGGGTGGATGTATGATATTGTTTTGCATTCTGTCCATCAACTGTTCTTTTTGCATTTGTCACCCCGAGTGGGACGGGTATGCCCAGACGTGGGTCCCGTCCTCTCCAGACCACTGGAGTCAAGCTATCTTGGCTGATGAGGGGTGAAACCCCGAACCAGGTACTAGGATGCTTGTTTCCAGTCCAGGGAGGACCTGGCCTGGCAGTTCGGGCTGGACTGTTCCCATTGGGTGCAAGATCAAGACTGATTTGCATATGGCTGGGTTCAAACTAGAATGGCATGGGGAGCAAAAAAATGATGGATTTAGGCCCAGATCTCTGTACTGGGGTGGATGTATGACATTGTTGTGCATTCTGTCCATCAACTGTTCTTTTTGCAATTGTCACCCTGAGTGGGACGGGTATGCCCAGACGTTGGTCCCGTGCTCTCCATGTCACTGGAGTAAATCTATCCTGGCTGATGAGGGGTGAAACCCCGAAACGGGTCCTAGGATGCATGGTTCCAGTCCAGGGAGGACCTGGCCTGGCAGTTCGGGCTGGACTGTTCCCATTGGGTGCAAGATCAAGACTGATTTGCATATGGCTGGGTTCAAATTAGAATGGCATGGGGAGCAAAAAAATGATGGATTTAGGCCCAGATCGCTGTACTGGGGTGGATGTATGATATTGTTTTGCATTCTGTCCATCAACTGTTCTTTTTGCATTTGTCACCCCGAGTGGGACGGGTATGCCCAGACGTGGGTCCCGTCCTCTCCAGACCACTGGAGTCAAGCTATCTTGGCTGATGAGGGGTGAAACCCCGAACCAGGTACTAGGATGCTTGTTTCCAGTCCAGGGAGGACCTGGCCTGGCAGTTCGGGCTGGACTGTTCCCATTGGGTGCAAGATCAAGACTGATTTGCATATGGCTGGGTTCAAACTAGAATGGCATGGTGAGCAAAAAATGATGGATTTAGGCCCAGATCTCTGTACTGGGGTGGATGTATGACATTGTTGTGCATTCTGTCCATCAACTGTTCTTTTTGCAATTGTCACCCTGAGTGGGACGGGTATGCCCAGACGTGGGTCCCGTGCTCTCCATGTCACTGGAGTAAATCTATCCTGGCTGATGAGGGGTGAAACCCCGAAACCGGTCCTAGGATGCATGGTTCCAGTCCAGGGAGGACCTGGCCTGGCAGTTCGGGCTGGACTGTTCCCATTGGGTGCAAGATCAAGACTGATTTGCATATGGCTGGGTTCAAACTAGAATGGCATGGGGAGCAAAAAAATGATGGATTTAGGCCCAGATCTCTGTACTTGGGTGAATGTATGATATTGTTCTGCATTCTGTCCATCAACTGTTCTTTTTGCATTTGTCACCCCGAGTGGGACGGTTATGCCCAAATGAGGGTCCCGTGCTCTCCAGACCACTGGAGTCAAGCTATCTTGGCTGATGAGGGGTGAAACCCCGAAACCGGTACTAGGATGCTTGTTTCCAGTCCAGAGAGGACCTGGCCTGGCAGTTCGGGCTGGACTATTCCCATTGGGTGCAAGATCAAGACTGATTTGCATATGGCTGGGTTCAAACTGGAATGGCAAGGGGAGCAAACAAATGATGAATTTAGGTCCAGATCTCTGTACTGGGGTGGATGTATGATATTGTTCTGCATTCTGTCCATCAACTGTTCTTTTTGCATTTGTCACCCCGAGTGGGACGGGTATGCCCAGACGTGGGTCCCGTCCTCTCCAGACCACTGGAGTCAAGCTATCTTGGCTGATGAGGGGTGAAACCCCGAACCCGGTACTAGGATGCTTGTTTCCAGTCCAGGGAGGACCTGGCCTGGCAGTTCGGGCTGGACTGTTCCCATTGGGTGGAAGATCAAGACTGATTTGCATATGGCTGGGTTCAAACTAGAATGGCATGGGGAGCAAAAAAATGATGGATTTAGGCTCAGATCTCTGTACTGGGGTGGATGTATGACATTGTTGTGCATTCTATCCATCAACTGTTCTTTTTGCAATTGTCACCCTGAGTGGGACGGGTATGCCCAGACGTGGGTCCCGTGCTCTCCATGTCACTGGAGTCAATCTATCCTGGCTGATGAGGGGTGAAACCCCGAAACAGGTCCTAGGATGCTTGGTTCCAGTCCAGGGAGGACCTGGCCTGGCAGTTCGGGCTGGACTGTTCCCATTGGGTGCAAGATCAAGACTGATTTGCATATTGCTGGGTTCAAACTGGAATGGCATGGGGAGCCAAAAAATGATGGATTTAGGCCCAGATCTCTGTACTGGGGTGGATGTATGACATTGTTCTGCATTCTGTTCATCAACTGTTCTTTTTGCAATTGTCACCCTGTCTTGTGGATTGTTACCTGCCTTGTTATATTGGCCTAGGCCTGGCTTCCATGCTGCTTTTCTTTGCGCACGTTACACTGAGCCGGGCCCCCCTCGCCCTTTGCTCGTGCCAAGTTCTTTTGCACTGTCTGCATTTTCTGTTGTTCACCTTTTTGGGCTCCGTCTGCACAAACATGTACAAGGTCACATAACAATGTATTTTGGTTCTTCCTGATATGGCCAGTCTCGCGCACCCAGCCATAACATTATGTGCAATTGCCATGAAGAATTTGGTATGCTTTTAATACTGTGGTTTGCTAGCGCTTGGGGCACTTGGAGAAATCCCTTTCAGTGAGAAGAGCTATGATGTCCTGCTGATGTAATTCTGCATCTAGAGACTGAGGTATGGGGGTTCGCTAGTCAAAGCCCAGAGGTCTTCTATTACTATAATAAACTATCTTACTGCAAGGGGAGGGTGGTAATGTTATTTATACGTTTATCCACTGAGCTCTGAGATGCTTTCCCCGTTTGTATTTTATGGAATTGTAACCATGCTGCTTATATTAGTCATATGCATTATGCTATTAGTACTGACACGTGTACTGTACATTAGAGCACGTAAGTTGGAATAAACATTTTAATTTATCCAGTGTCTCTTCCTACGCACCTTGTGGACAAGTACGAGTGAGTGACGAAAGAGTGTTCTTGCTTCTGCGAGTCCTGAGATAAAGATACCGTGTTCTGGGTTGTCCAAACATTAGTACTTGGGTGCTAATGGGATGCTAAGCTAGTTGGGTTGGGGTTTTTGGGTGCTACGGTATATGGTGGCAAACCACTGTATTCCGGGGTCCCATTTTCCTGTGCATAGCTCTGTGTATGTGCAGAAACCCTATAACATGGCGCGACCACCGTGGGGCTGCTTAACTGCGAGACGCTTGAGTAGTACTTGTGCCTGTCCACAAAACCCTCACGTACGCTTCCGGAGGCGTAAGTGATGGTGATACCTCCTATATTGAACGTTTTATAGGTTCTTTCAAGCTTGAAGTAATTAAAAAAGGTTATATAAAAAACCCATTTTGTGCTCCCTGTTAGGTTGTCAAATATAATTGTTTAGTCATGGCTGGTGTGGCGATAGCTGCACATAGTCGAGGAGCACTCCGAGACCACTTAGCTGTGTATGGAGTGCCCGATACAGGGGTCGAGTTGGTCTTTGTGGTTCAAGCCGATGCGGCTTATCACTTTGAAGTGTTTTACACTTGGATCACTTTTGAGGCGGTGGATGCAGGTGATAAGCTGTTTCATGAATATAAGCCCACCGCTGTTCCTGCTGCCTATCGACCCTATACTGCTCTTGAAGTGCCTCTCACGGCTTGGCAGCACCGTGTTTGGTTTAATGGCGCCCTACCACAACCAACTACTGCAGTTCGTTTAGGCCCCTTGTCAATTCAGGGGGCCACTTGGCCTGTATTGGCCGGGTATACCCCGCATCCAAATTATCTGGCATTACCGCTTGCGGAACTGCGCACTATGCATACCGAATTGGTACGAGTGCATCGAGCCCTAGTGACATACGTTACAGGTAGTCTACATGGAGCTGCTCCTGTAATCGCAGGCCAACCAGCTATAGCCGCTGGAGTGACCATAAGTCCTGTCATGGTAAATTCTGTGATGGGCAAACGTCCACAAAATAAGGACGACTATCCTTACTGGCTTGCAGAAAAGTTCGATCAGATAGAAGCAGTGTTTCCCCATACATCCCCAGTAGATAAACATTGCATCCTCACGATAAGTTTGCCAAAAGACATAATCCCCGATTTGACATCATGTGAAAACTGGGGTAAGGTATTCGCAGCAGTTTATTCAAAATGTTTTGGAACTCCTTCCATGACGGTTCTACCCTCTGTAATTAAAAAAGTACAGGATGAACATGGCCCTGAAGCGGCTGTGGAATTAGGGATGAGACTAGTGGGAGTGTTTGATGTAGTAGCTGAGCTGATCCTTGGAAATGTCAAGGGCGATGCTATGAACTTTCAAGTAGCGAATGCTTTGGCTTTGGTCCCAGAGTTGGACAGGCCCCGCGAACTACCGAAAATTATTGCCCGGGCTTATAAAACAATTGGAAGAAATAGCCTGGGCAACAAGCCTTTTGTAAAAATGCAGACTCAATCGCAAACCCAAGTTGCACAAACAAAAAGTGCATCTGAGAAAGATGATAAACCGATCTTCACTAAAAAGAGTTGGAGACAGAAAAAGCAGGGTAAACAACAAAAGAAGCCGGGGTCGAGAGGCGCTTCCCCAGTTTCGGTTTCTTCTGAACGTACTTATGATTTACGTGATAGGTCAAGGATTAAATCACCAGAAAGGTTTCAGAGCTCTGATACGCGTTCTCCTCGTTCTTCACAGGCCCAGACGTCGTCACAGGCTGGTGGAGGAGGACGGCAAGATAGAGGAAGGGGCCGAGAGGCTCCCCAGGAGCGAGACCAACCTCGACAACAAGTCAGAGGGAAAGCAGAAGACTTTCATCTTCCTCGGCCGCAATTTCAGAAGAAAAAGTTGCCGCTGTCACAGCGAAATATGCCTCAGACCGTGAGAACGAGACTCCAGAATTGGACGTGGGCAGTGACCCTCCTAGACAGCGCCGCGGAAGTTACCATAGTGCGGGAGGCGCTACGTCCTCATATGGAGGCGACAGCAACTGAAACATTCGTTACTGTAGAGACAGCTGACACGAGAGTGGCACCCCCTGACAGACTATATAATATAGTCATACAAATTGAAGGTGACATACCGCGTGAAATAAAAGGGATTTTTTGGGAAAATCTGACCTCTTCATATGACATTTTGTTAGCAGAGGTGGATTGGCCACCCCCATTCGTTTTAGCTGCACATAAAGGAGAGGAGGTAATCCTTCCAAGCTTCTCACGGCATGTCCCAAAAGACAAAGCTGAAGCACTTGCAGCTGAGTGGGCTGTGTACCTGGCACCAGCGTTATACCGCAACCATGTGGGATGGGATGAAGAATCACCTCCTCATGCAATACCTTTGCGGTCACTACCGCAGCCACAACCCCAATATCCCATCAAACGGCAGGCAAAAGGCCCCGTCTCCGAAATTCTGACACAGTTGGAATATCAGGGAGTAATTGAACCATGCGTATCACCTATGAACAATCCCCTTTTCGTGGTTTCTAAACCCGATGGATCGTACCGCTTAGTTTTGGATTACCGGCATTTAAATACTCATTGTCGGAACTTTGCGGTGCAAAATACACACAGTTCTGCGCTTGTAGACAGTCTTGTTCGTAAAAAATACAAAACGACACTTGACCTTTCAAACGGTTTCTACACGCACAACCTAGCCCCGGAGAGTGGTCAATGGACCGCATTTACATCCGGTGGTAAATTATTCCAGTTCCGGCGATTACCCATGGGCTATAAAAATAGTCCGGGTATATTCGCCGCTCGTGTTGTTTCTTTGTTAAATGACATTGATCAAGAAGCATGTTCGTACGTAGATGACATCTATCTGACGGACGACGAATTATTTCAGCATTTGTCCCGTGTGGACCGCATTATTCTTGAATTTGCGGAGCAGGGTTACAAATTTAACTTTGCTAAATCACACATTGCTGAATTTACAGTTCTGTTCTTGGGCTATGAGCTCAATAACGAAGGTAAGGGCTTAGCCCCCATTTCTTGGAAAAATGTGCACATTTGAGCTCCCCAAATACTCTGAAGAAACTTCAGTCTTTGCTGGGTTTCTTGAATTTCGGGCGTACTTACATTCCCGAATATGCCCAGCGTATCAAGCCTTTGTATGCTTTGATACAACCTACTTATTCAAGGTCTTGCTGGCTGCCTGAGCATACCTCAATTCTGCAGTCTTTGCAGACAGACCTTTGGAGTCTAAATATCTTTTGACTCGTGATAACCACACAAACCTGGTGATTAGAATAATTCCGGGGGCGGTGGGATTCACCTATTTAACCTTTAATGAAGGTGATACAGTACCCATCGCATACAAGTCACATCTGTACACTTCCGCTGAATTGCGCTTACATCTGTTGAAAAAGTTCTAACTGCAGTGCAAATGGCGATTCTAAAAGAACGCGCACTGGCACAGGGAAAGCGGATTCTGGTGGTAACACCCTGTCCTGCCCTAGAGGCAGTAACAAAGGCAAGTGTACCGAACTCAAAAGCAATGCATCCCCGTTGGATACAATGGGCTACATCCTTGACGTCTTCGGACGTCACTTTTGTTTTTGATTCTTCCCTGCAGACTCAGGAGTTTTTGCAGTATGAATTCGTTCATCCTCCTCCTTTGTTTTTACTACCGCTTGAGGATTACAAATGTGTGATCTACACCGATGGTTCGGCGCAACCGGCCACTGGGTCCAAGCACGCTTATTCAGCTGCATGTGCTATTGTTGCGGGTTCCTTTGTAGATGGAAAGTTCAAATCCTCTGCAGTGCATACTCGCACACTTGGAGATAGTACCGCACAATTGGCCGAGCTGCATGCATTGCTACTTGCGCTTGAGTTCGCTTCTCAGGATGAGACCACTCTTATTGTATGTGATTCTTTTACTGTGTACAATCTTACAATGACAATCTGTTTTTCTGGTCGAAAAACGACTACAAGGACGCAAAAGAGAGCACAATTAAGCATAAAATGCTTTGGGTTCGAGTGGCAGAATTGCAACAACGTCTGCCCCTCACACAGGTGGTTCACACCTTAGGCCATCAGCGGGTGGGCGCACACGCTATTGGTAACGATCTGGCAGATGAAGCTGCCCGTTCAGCAGTAGTCACGTGTTCAGTAGCAGCGGTTACCAGGTCCATGTCTAAAATAGACCCTGTTATATTAGCAGCTATTGCTGCAACCAAGGAAGGTGATAATTACCCTACAGGTTTCCCTTCCAAGTATTCTTACAAATTAAGTCCCGAACAGGTTCCTTATGTAACAATACCTGACGTTGGAGATCGGCTGATCCCCAACGCGGACCGCAGGAGTGCCTTGATATCAGCTGCACACGAAGGCATGGCTTCTGCTCACGCAGGTGTGTCAGCTACGGTTTCCATCTTGCAGCAGCGTTATTGGTGGCGTGGGTTATATAAAGACACCCGTGCTTTTGTGCTTTCTTGCGACGTTTGTCAACAGATTAAGCCTTCCACGGTAACACGTCCACCACAAACACCGCTCTGCATTGCTAACAGACCCTTTGGGTGTGTTTACTTGGATCACTGCGGTCCATTCTCATCAGACACTGCCTATAAATACATCTTAGTGGCAGTGGACTCGTGCACACGGTTTCTCTGGGTCTGGCCACAACGGAGTGCTGACGCCCGAAATGTAATCAGGGATTTGCGTGTCTTTGTGGGAATTTTCGCATGCGGCACCTTCCATTCGGACCAAGGTCCAGCGTTTGCCTCTAGGGCTTACAAGGATGCAATGGCTTCGCTTGGGGTGCGGGTGAAATTTTCGTCTCCGTATAGGCCTGAGGGCAACTCTATCGTTGAACGAATGAACCGTGACTTAAAGCAATCCTTAACAGCTAGAGTTATAGGTACTGGCAGGAACTGGCTGGCCCACTTGAATACCGTTCAGCGTGCACTTAATAATCTCCCTAGAAGACCTCTGGGTGGGCGGACCCCATACGAAATGCTCTTTGGCATAAGAATGTTTGTGCCTGACCTTGAGGGTCCAGACATCGCGGCGCAATCCGCCAAGTTTGATGTAGATAACCATTCTGCTATGTTACAGGACTTACAAGAAGCCTGAGACAAACTTGCAACTACACATTTGCCTTCAGCCACAGAACCTGCGTTGCAGATTCCGGTAGCCGGCTGGCTTCCAAAGGTTGGAGAACTGGTTCGAGAGAAGGTTGATAACAAAAAAGAATTCGGCCCCTCTTTTCGTGCACCGGTTCCAGTTCTGGGCTTGAAGGGAACACGTACAGTCATTTTACCACCGCTTCCTGGTCGCAAGGAGAACAGATACATCTCAGTGGAAAATGTCAAGCTACAGCGCCTGGCCGATCCTGAATAGTGTCACACCAGCGGTCTCTTGTCCTGCCATTTATCGGACATATGTTCATAGTCCATCTGCAAGAACGATCGCTGATGCTGTAATTGAGATGGTATTTGCCTGAATCCTCTACTTTGCCTGAAACTACGATTGATCCCCAACTCTCCACCAACATCGACGAGGACGAGTATACCTATCCTGCATCTGAATCGGTGGCGCATCAACCAACAACGCCACTTGGCCCGACTCGTTATTCCTTTGATTCGGATTCCACATCTTCAAAAGTTCCATCCAAGTTCAGTATTTTTATATCCTGGTTTAGAGACAATTTTTGATTCCACCCTGGACATACATCTGGTTGGTACTTTTCTTGATATTTTTGTTCATGTCCATTGGCTTTGTCACAGTGTTTTTTCTATTAATTAATGGTCACTATTTACCTGAACGCTCTGCTGTAGACTATGTTTCTGGAACTTTGGCTCCTCATTCCTCGTCTCACATCATGAAGCGTGACCACACATTTGTGAACATTTCAGCTTTCCCAGTTGCTGATGGCATCGTATGGGATGCAGTGAACTATCAAATCCATGGTCCGACGGAAATTATTAATGTACCTAATGTCCTTCGTGTTTCAATGGGTGATGTAGTACAAAATAATATTCATTCTGATGATTGGGATGTGCATGCCGTTGAAGCATTGTTTGCCGATTTAAAATATTATGCATCTTTTAATGCTGAAGATCTATATATGAATTCTGCTAATTATGCCGATTTGTATTGTTACCAACATTGGGGTAATCATTTTCTCCATAAGCCCAGTGCCCTGCGTAGTTCTGTTAACTACACCCAATGGGAACATTGTCCAAACCCCTTGCCAGGTAGCTCACAGACTCTTCGAAATAAGTTTACCTATTTTACTGATTTTAATCGGTCGAACCCTGCATCCTATTATTTTAGACTTAATACCACATCAACTCAGAAAATTATGTTAACACACACCAAATTGCTTTATTCGGGTTCCTTTTTAAGTGCCCTAGCAGTGGGTGGTTATGAGTACTGGGAGGATACAATAGATTTGAAATCCATTTGGGGCTCCAAGCCATGGCAGGTACAGGGATCCGAGGCGTTACATCGTGCTTGCCTCATCCCTACCCAAATTATGTTCCTAAATGCTTCCATCTATCAAACTACATGTTGGGGCTTAGCAACCACTAAACAATTGAATACGCCATCAATACCATCCCTGTCGAGTTTTCCTAATGAAAGCTCACGATTCAATCTGTCCCTCGTGTCCCTGCAGGCGATGTTACAAAATAATTCGTTTAATGTTTCTGAGCTGGTTCAGTCACCCTGGTTGGTATGGCCTACATCATCAAATGCATGTCAAATGCGTTTTCACGACTCAGGAGCTAGTTACACACAGGATAGGCCTGATCCGAGATTTACTGATTCCCGTACTGTCACTACATATTCTGTTGGTAAATTATGCAAACAATGGCTACGACATTCGTCCCTTGATTCTGTTAAACAACATTTGTCCCTCCTTACAGGCAATATTGATCTGTCCGACTTTGTTTTGGGACCTCGTGGTCCCCGACCTAAGAGATTCATTTATGAAACGTATAATGAACTCTGGAAGCTGTCACAAATGGAAGCTGCTTCCCGTCTTCGGGAAATAGATCAAGCAAATATGGAAAAGGTGCTTGCTGTTGTTGACAATAGTATTAATACCCTGTCTTCTCGCATTTACACTTTAGAGAATATTGGGGCAGATTTACAAGCCCCTTGCGCCACTTTAGCGCCGCCGTTGCGTCACTTCTGTGACGCAACAGCGGCGTAAAGCCAGCGCCATGCTGCGAGGTAGTTACAACGTGACGCATCTAGGGAGATGCGTCACGTTGTAAGCTCTGCGCCACATGAAACCTGCGTCAGGTTTCATGTGGGCGTTCCGGAGCAGGGGGCGTTCCGGCGCAGGAACGCCGCAAAGTGGCTGAGTGAAATCTACTAGATTTCACTCAGTCACTTTTCCGACCCCGGTGCGTCTAAACCTTGCGCCTGCATGAAGCAGGCGTAAGGTGTGACGCACCATGTGCAAGATAGGTCGGGTCGGCACAGTGCTGGAGTTGCGTCGCGCCCGCGACACAACTCCAGCACTGCGCCAACGTTACGACGGCAGATGCGACACGCATCTGCATTTCCTTGCGCCATGATGCGCCGCATTGTAAATGCGGCGCATCAGTGGTGGCGCAAGGATGGTGATGCGTGTCGTAAGTTTCCTGGCGCATCCCTGCTGATTTGCAGGGATGCGCCAGGAATTGTAAATCTGCCCCATTGTGTCCTCTGTTGTTGATATTGTACAAGATGATGTTTCTGTGTTATATCATGGTCAGAATCAATTGCGCTCAGTTATGCAGTTTGCATGGACTTTACAAACACTTAAGTTAGGTAAAGTGCCTTGGCATTTCTTGAACACCTCTGCATTATTTCTACCTTTTAACTTAACTGATAAACAGCAATTTATGTCCATGAAGGATGCAACTTACAATCTATTACATATTGAAAAGGTGGATCCATTGCCGTTCTCTGTTGCAGAACTCGATTCTGCTGTATGGCTAGTCCATGGGGTTATAGCTTTACCATTTTCCTTGTTTGAATTTAACTCGTGCATGAAACATTATCCTGTGGGCCGTTACCGGCCCTTGGGCAGTGCTTTCCTGCATGAACTCTGGTCCTTGCCTTTCATGTATAAATGCCTTCGGGACGGCAAGGAAGTCTTTCTCACGGGGGAGTACTGCGACTCGACTATAGGTCATTCGCTTATTTGTAAACACATTAAATTGCATGGCTCATGTAGCGTTTCCTCTCCTAATCTTGCTTGTGTACTGAAAGGTATTCCTGCTCCTGTTATTTCTCCTACTTTCACTCTCCTTTCCAATGGTAGTTATTTACTTTTAAATAACGAAAACTGTTGTGGCCTGCAGGCTGGCATTCCTTACATTGTAACAGTTTCGCACAGGGTTGTCTGCAAAAATGTGCTTTTTCCTCCCCTCATGGCAAGGTTGATATCTCTATTTGGCCTTCCATCCCTACCATGGAAGCAGATTTCAATAGACTGAGCAGAATAAAGGCACTATTATTAAACGAGGAAGTTATGCTCACGTCCGCCCGGGAGACATTCATTCTCCAGGTGGCGAGTACCCACAGTGAAATACAGGCCCTTTTAAACACTAATCTCCCCCAACATTTTGGGGAGTTAATACATCGTATTTTTAACGCATCTAACACTGAAGGCCTAGTACACTTTTTTAAGGTCGTGGGGTCGGGCTTGGTGTCCTCCTTCCAAACTATTTTTGGTGCCATCCCGGCTTTCATACATTCTATTTTTTCCAGTGTCTTTGGCGGTTTCCCATTGATCCTCGCTTTAGCGGCTGGTGTCTTGCTCTTAATTTGCTTTCTGCGCAATGGCTGCTCCCCGATGGGACCTGCTCGATCCAGAACGCCTCCAGCTGCTCCGTGAGCGCCTTTTGGCCGGTTTTGGTGTCTTGCCATTGGCGACACTGAGTGTGTCATATACTCTTTCATTTCGCTTTGCGTATTTCACTTGCGTGCAACCTGTGATGACTTGTGTCCGCTGTCCTTTCACCTGGACTCTGGATTATTGCCTCTCCAATTCGTCATTGTCTGTTCCGGATTTTGTTCAGTTGATGGGTCCCTTAGAGGCCCATGAGCAGGACTGTTCCGTTGCTGGCTGTATGGCGCGTGCGGCTGCACTGGGGATTTTGGCGCAATGGGATATCTGGGCGGCTGCCCAGGATCTCCTACAACGAAGCTGTTTCGATTATCACGCAAGCTGTCCCGCATTGCTTCTGGATGCTCCCTTTGTTGAGGAGCATTCCTGCTCTTTTGATCTCATGGATTGGATGGCATCTATGTTTTTTGACAATTCCAATGATGAACTCTTGGAGGGTATGGCTTTTCTCTGCACTTACACTTTCATGGATTGACCTGCCCTTCGCCGTTTGGGCGCTCCCTGTGCTCCAACGGCTGTGTTTTTCCTCTGATGGGCCTCTGTCCTGGCCGCCGGACTGTCCAGGGGAGGGTGTCTTGTGGATTGTTACCTGCCTTGTTATATTGGCCTAGGCCTGGCTTCCATGCTGCTTTTCTTTGCGCACGTTACACTGAGCCGAGCCCCCCTCGCCCTTTGCTCGTGCCAAGTTCTTTTGCACTGTCTGCATTTTCTGTTGTTCACCTTTTTGGGCTCCGTCTGCACAAACATGTACAAGGTCACATAACAATGTATTTTGGTTCTTCCTGATATGGCCAGTCTCGCGCACCCAGCCATAACATTATGTGCAATTGCCATGAAGAATTTGGTATGCTTTTAATACTGTGGTTTGCTAGCGCTTGGGGCACTTGGAGAAATCCCTTTCAGTGAGAAGAGCTATGATGTCCTGCTGATGTAATTCTGCATCTAGAGACTGAGGTATGGGGGTTCGCTAGTCAAAGCCCAGAGGTCTTCTATTACTATAATAAACTATCTTACTGCAAGGGGAGGGTGGTAATGTTATTTATACGTTTATCCACTGAGCTCTGAGATGCTTTCCCCGTTTGTATTTTATGGAATTGTAACCATGCTGCTTATATTAGTCATATGCATTATGCTATTAGTACTGACACGTGTACTGTACATTAGAGCACGTAAGTTGGAATAAACATTTTAATTTATCCAGTGTCTCTTCCTACGCACCTTGTGGACAAGTACGAGTGAGTGACGAAAGAGTGTTCTTGCTTCTGCGAGTCCTGAGATAAAGATACCGTGTTCTGGGTTGTCCAAACATTAGTACTTGGGTGCTAATGGGATGCTAAGCTAGTTGGGTTGGGGTTTTTGGGTGCTACGGTATATGGTGGCAAACCACTGTATTCCGGGGTCCCATTTTCCTGTGCATAGCTCTGTGTATGTGCAGAAACCCTATAACAACCCTGAGTGGGACGGGTATGCCCAGACGTGGGTCCCGTGCTCTCCATGCCACTGGAGTCAAGCTATCCTGGCTGATGAGGGGTGAAAACCCGAAACCGGTCGTAGGATGCATGGTTCCAGTCCAGGGAGGACCTGGCCTGGCAGTTCAGGCTGGACTGTTCGCATTGGGTGCAGGATCAAGACTGATTTGCATAAGGCTGGGTTCAAACTGGAATGGAATGGGCAGCAAAAAAATGATGGATTTAGGCCCAGATCTCTGTACTGGGGTGGATGTATGACATTGTTCTGCATTCTGTCCATCAACTGTTCTTTTTGCAATTGTCACCCCGAGTGGGACAGGTATGCCCAGATGTGGGTCCCATGCTCTCCATGCCACTGGAGTCAAGCTATCCTGGCTGATGAGGGGTGAAACCCCGAAACCGGTCCTAGGATGCTTGTTTCCAGTCCAGGGAGGACCTGGCCTGTCAGTGCGGGCTGGACTGTTCGTATTAGGTGCAGGATCAAGACTGATTTGCATAAGGCTGGGTTCAAACTGGAATGGCATGGGGAGCAAAAAAATGAAGGCTTTAGGCCCAGATCTCTGAACTTGGGTGGATGTATGACATTGTTCTGCATTCTGTCCATCAACTGTTCTTTTTGCATTTGTCACCCCGAGTGGGACGGGTATGCCCAGACGTGGGTCCCGTGCTCTCCATGCCACTGGAGTCAAGCCATCCCGGCTGATGAGGGGTGAAACCCCAAAACCGGTCCTAGGATGCTTGTTTCCAGTCCAGGGAGGACCTGACCTGGCAGTTCGGGCTGGACTGTTCCCATTGTGTGCAGGATCAAGACTGAATTGCATATGGCTGGGTTCAAACTGGAATGGCAAGGGGAGCAAAAAAATGATGGATTTACGCCCAGATCTCTGTACTGGGGTGAATGTATGATATTGTTCTACATTCTGTCCATCAACTGTTCTTTTTGCATTTGTCACCCCGAGTGGGACGGGTATGCCCAGACGTGGGTCCCGTCCTCTCCAGACCACTTGAGTCAAGCTATCTTGGCTGATGAGGGGTGAAACCCAAAAACCGGTCCTAGGATGCTTGTTTCCAGTCCAGGGAGGACCTGGCCTGGCAGTTTGGGCTGGACTGTTCCCATTGGGTGCAAGATCAAGACTGATTTGCATATGGCTGGGTTCAAACTAGAATGGCATGGGGAGCAAATAGAATGATGGATTTAGGCCCAGATCTCTGTACTGGGGTGGATGTATGATATTGTTCTGCATTCTGTCCATCAACTGTTCTTTTTGCATTTGTCACCCCGAGTGGGACGGGTATGCCCAGACGTGGGTCCCGTCCTCTCCAGACCACTGGATTCAAGCTATCTTGGCTGATGAGAGGTGTAACCCCGAACCCGGTACTAGGATGCTTGTTTCCAGTCCAGGGAGGACCTGGCCTGGCAGTTCGGGCTGGACTGTTCCCATTGGGTGCAAAATCAAGACTGATTTGCATATGGCTGGGTTCAAACTAGAATGGCATGGGGAGCAAAAAAATGATGGATTTAGGCCCAGATCTCTGTACTGGGGTGGATGTATGACATTGTTCTGCATTCTGTCCATCAACTGTTCTTTTTGCAATTGTCACCCCGAGTGGGACAGGTATGCCCAGATGTGGGTCCCATGCTCTCCATGCCACTGGAGTCAAGCTATCCTGGCTGATGAGGGGTGAAACCCCGAAACCGGTCCTAGGATGCTTGTTTCCAGTCCAGGGAGGACCAGGCCTGTCAGTGCGGGCTGGACTGTTCGTATTAGGTGCAGGATCAAGACTGATTTGCATAAGGCTGGGTTCACACTGGAATGGCATGGGGAGCAAAAAAATGAAGGCTTTAGGCCCAGATCTCTGAACTTGGGTGGATGTATGACATTGTTCTGCATTCTGTCCATCAAGTGTTCTTTTTGCATTTGTCACCCCGAGTGGGACGAGTATGCCCAGACGTGGGTCCCGTGCTCTCCATGCCACTGGAGTCAAGTTATCCTGGTTGATAAGGGCTGAAACAACGAAACCGGTCCTAGGATGCTTGTTTCCAGTCCAGGGAGGACCTGGCCTGGCAGTTCGGGCTGGACTGTTCCCATTGTGTGCAGGATCAAGACTGAATTGCATATGGCTGGGTTCAAACTGAAATGGCAAGGGGAGCAAAAAAATGATGGATTTAGGCCCAGATCTCTGTACTGGGGTGGATGTATGATATTGTTCTGCATTCTGTCCATCAACTGTTCTTTTTGCATTTGTCACCCCGAGTGGGACGGGTATGCCCAGACGTGGGTTCCGTCCTCTCCAGACCACTGGAGTCAAGCTATCTTGGCAGATGAGGGGTGAAACCCCGAACCCGGTAATAGGATGCTTGTTTCCAGTCCAGGGAGGACCTGGCCTGGCAGTTCGGGCTGGACTGTTCCCATTGGGTGCAAGATCAAGACTGATTTGCATATGGCTGGGTTCAAACTAGAATGGCATGGGGAGCAAAAAAATGATGGATTTAGGCCCAGATCTCTGTACTGGGGTGGATGTATGACATTGTTCTGCATTCTGTCCATCAACTGTTCTCTTTGCAATTGTCACCCCGAGTGGGACAGGTATGCCCAGATGTGGGTCCCATGCTCTCCATGCCATTGGAGTCAAGCTATCCTGGCTGATGAGGGGTGAAACCCCGAAACCGGTCCTAGGATGCTTGTTTCCAGTCCAGGGAGGACCTGGCCTGTCAGTGCGGGCTGGACTGTTCGTATTAGGTGCAGGATCAAGACTGATTTGCATAAGGCTGGGTTCACACTGGAATGGCATGGGGAGCAAAAAAATGAAGGCTTTAGGCCCAGATCTCTGAACTTGGGTGGATGTATGACATTGTTCTGCATTCTGTCCATCAACTGTTCTTTTTGCATTTTTCACCCCGAGTGGGACGGGTATGCCCAGACGTGGGTCCCGTGCTCTCCATGCCACTGGAGTCAAGCTATCCCGGCTGATGAGGGGTGAAACCCCAAAACCGGTCCTAGGATGCTTGTTTCCAGTCCAGGGAGGACCTGGCCTGACAGTTCGGGCTGGACTGTTCCCATTGTGTGCAGGATCAAGACTGAATTGCATATGGCTGGGTTCAAACTGGAATGGCAAGGGGAGCAAAAAAATGATGGATTTAGGCCCAGATCTCTGTACTGTGGTGGATGTATGATATTGTTCTGCATTCTGTCCATCAACTGTTCTTTTTGCATTTGTCACCCCGAGTGGGACAGGTATGCCCAGATGTGGGTCCCATGCTCTCCATGCCACTGGAGTCAAGCTATCCTGGCTGATGAGGGGTGAAACCCCGAAACCGGTCCTAGGATGCTTGTTTCCAGTCCAGGGAGGACCTGGCCTGGCAGTTCGGGCTGGACTGTTCCCATTGGGTGCAGGATCAAGACTCATTTGCATATGGCTGGGTTCAAACAGGAATGGCAAGGGGAGCAAAACAATGATGGATTTAGGCCCAGATCTCTGTACTTGGGTGAATGTATGATATTGTTCTGCATTCTGTCCATCAACTGTTCTTTTTGCATTTGTCACCCCGAGTGGGACGGTTATGCCCAAATGAGGGTCCCGTGCTCTCCAGACCACTGGAGTCAAGCTATCTTGGCTGATGAGGGGTGAAACCCCGAAACCAGTACTAGGATGCTTGTTTCCAGTCCAGGGAGGACCTGGCCTGGCAGTTCGGGCTGGACTATTCCCATTGGGTGCAAGATCAAGACTGATTTGCATATGGCTGGGTTCAAACTGGAATGGCAAGGGGAGCAAAAAAATGATGAATTTAGGCCCAGATCTCTGTACTGGGGTGGATGTATGATATTGTTTTGCATTCTGTCCATCAACTGTTCTTTTTGCATTTGTCACCCCGAGTGGGACGGGTATGCCCAGACGTGGGTCCCGTCCTCTCCAGAACACTGGAGTCAAGCTATCTTGGCTGATGAGGGGTGAAACCCCGAACCAGGTACTAGGATGCTTGTTTCCAGTCTAGGGAGGACCTGGCCTGGCAGTTCGGGCTGGACTGTTCCCATTGGGTGCAAGATCAAGACTGATTTGCATATGGCTGGGTTCAAACTAGAATGGCATGGGGAGCAAAAGAATGATGGATTTAGGCCCAGATCTCTGTACTGGTGTGGATGTATGACATTGTTGTGCATTCTGTCCATCAACTGTTCTTTTTGCAATTGTCACCCTGAGTGGGACGGGTATGCCCAGACGTGGGTCCCGTGCTCTCCATGTCACTGGAGTAAATCTATCCTGGCTGATGAGGGGTGAAACCCCGAAACGGGTCCTAGGATGCATGGTTCCAGTCCAGGGAGGACCTGGCCTGGCAGTTCGGGCTGGACTGTTCCCATTGGGTGCAAGATCAAGACTGATTTGCATATGGCTGGGTTCAAACTAGAATGGCATGGGGAGCAAAAAAATGATGGATTTAGGCCCAGATCTCTGTACTGGGGTGGATGTATGACATTGTTCTGCATTCTGTCCATCAACTGTTCTTTTTGCAATTTTCACCCTGAGTGGGACGGGTATGCCCAGACGTGGGTCCCGTGCTCTCCATGCCACTGGAGTCAAGCTATCCTGGCTGATGAGGGGTGAAACCCCGAAACGGGTCCTAGGATGCATTGTTCCAGTCCAGGGAGGACCTGGCCTGGCAGTTCGGGCTGGACGGTTCGCATTGGGTGCAGGATCAAGACTGATTTGCATAAGGCTCGTTTCAAACTGGAATGGAATGGGCAGCAAAAAAATGATGGATTTAGGCCCAGATCTCTGTACTGGGGTGGACGTATGACATTGTTCTGCATTCTGTCCATCAACTGTCCTTTTTGCATTTGTCACCCCGAGTGGGACGAGTATGCCCAGACGTGGGTCCCGTGCTCTCCATGCCACTGGAGTCAAGTTATCCTGGCTGATAAGGGCTGAAACAACGAAACCGGTCCTAGGATACTTGTTTCCAGTCCAGAGAGGACCTGGCCTGGCAGTTCGGGCTGGACTGTTCCCATTGGGTGCAGGATCAAGACTCATTTGCATAAGGCTGGGTTCAAACTGGAATGGCAAGGGGAGCAAACAAATTATGGATTTAGGCCCAGATCTCTGTACTTGGGTGAATGTATGATATTGTTCTGCATTCTGTCCATCAACTGTTCTTTTTGCATTTGTCACCCCGAGTGGGACGGTTAAGCCCAAATGAGGGTCCCGTGCTCTCCAGTCCACTGGAGTCAAGCTGTCTTGGCTGATGAGGGGTGAAACCCCGAAACCGGTACTAGGATGCTTGTTTCCAGTCCAGGAAGGACCTGGCCTGGCAGTTCGGGCTGGACTATTCCCATTGGGTGCAAGATCAAGACTGATTTGCATATGTCTGGGTTCAAACTGGAATGGCAAGGGGAGCAAAAAAATGATGAATTTAGGCCCAGATCTCTGTACTGGGGTGGATGTATGATATTGTTCTGCATTCTGTCCATCAACTGTTCTTTTTGCATTTGTCACCCCGAGTGGGACGGGTATGCCCAGACGTGGGTCCCGTCCTCTCCAGACCACTAGAGTCAAGCTATCTTGGCTGATGAGGGGTGAAACCCCGAACCCGGTACTAGGATGCTTGTTTCCAGTCCAGGGAGGACCTGGCCTGGCAGTTCCGGCTGGACTGTTATCATTGGGTGCAAGATCAAGACTGATTTGCATATGGCTGGGTTCAAACTAGAATGGCATGGGGAGCAAAAAAATGATGGATTTAGGCCCAGATCTCTGTACTGGGGTGGATGTATGACATTGTTCTGCATTCTGTCCATCAACTGTTCTTTTTGCAATTGTCACCCTGAGTGGGACGGGTATGCCCAGACGTGGGTCCCGTGCTCTCCATGTCACTGGAGTCAATCTATCCTGGCTGATGAGGGGTGAAACCCCGAAACGGGTCCTAGGATGCATGGTTCCAGTCCAGGGAGGACCTGGCCTGGCAGTTCGGGCTGGACTGTTCGCATTGGGTACAGGATCAAGACTGATTTGCATATGGCTGGGTTCAAACTGGAATGGCAAGGGGAGCAAAAAAATGATGAATTTGGGCCCAGATCTCTGTACTAGGGTGGATGTATGACATTGTTCTGCATTCTGTCCATCAACTGTTCTTTTTGCATTTATCACCCCGAGTGGGACGGGTATGCCCAGACGTGGGTCCCGTCCTCTCCAGACCACTGGAGTCAAGCTATCTTGGCTGATGAGGGGTGAAACCCCGAACCCGGTACTAGGATGCTTGCTTCCAGTCCAGGAAGGACCTGGCCTGGCAGTTCGGGCTGGACTGTTCCCATTGGGTGCAAGATCAAGACTGATTTGCATATGGCTGGGTTCAAACTAGAATGGCATGGGGAGCAAAAAAATGATGGATTTAGGCCCAGATCTCTGTACTTGGGTGAATGTATGATATTGTTCTGCATTCTGTCCATCAACTGTTCTTTTTGCATTTGTCACCCCGAGTGGGACGGTTATGCCCAGATGTGGGTCCCGTGCTCGCCAGACCACTGGAGTCAAGCTATCCTGGCTGATGATGGGTGAAACCCCGAAACAGGTCCTAGAATGCTTGTTTCCAGTCCAGGGAGGACCTGGCCTGGCAGTGCGGGCTGGACTGTTCGCATTAGGTGCAGGATCAAAACTGATTTGCATATGGCTGGGTTCAAATTCGAATGGCATGGGGAGCAAAGAAATTATGGATTTAGGCCCAGATCTCTGTACTGGGGTGGATGTATGATATTGTTCTGCATTCTGTCCATCAACTGTTCTTTTTGCATTTATCACCCCGAGTGGGACGGGTATGCCCAGACGTGGGTCCCGTCCTCTCCAGACCACTGGAGTCAAGCTATCTTGGCTGATGAGGGGTGAAACCCCGAACCCGGTACTAGGATGCTTGCTTCCAGTCCAGGGAGGACCTGGCCTGGCAGTTCGGGCTGGACTGTTCCCATTGGGTGCAAGATCAAGACTGATTTGCATATGGCTGGGTTCAAACTAGAATGGCATGGGGAGCACAAAATGATAGATTTAGGCCCAGATCTCTGTACTGGGGTGGATGTATGACATTGTTCTGCATTCTGTCCATCAACTGTTCTTTTTGCAATTGTCACCCTGAGTGGGACCGGTATGCCCAGACGTAGGTCCCGTGCTCTCCATGCCACTGGAGTCAAGCTATCCTGGCTGATGAGGGGTGAAACCCCGAAACCGGTCCTTGGATGCATGGTTCCAGTCCAGGGAGGACCTGGCCTGGCAGTTCGGGCTGGACTGTTCGCATTGGGTGCAGGATCAAGACTGATTTGCATAAGGCTGGGTTCAAACTGGAATGGAATGGGGAGCAAAAAAATGATGGATTTAGGCCCAGATCTCTGTACTGGGTTGGATGTATGACATTGTTCTGCATTCTGTCCATCAACTGTTCTTTTTGCATTTGTCACCCCGAGTGGGACGGGTATGCCCAGACTTGGGTTCCGTGCTCTCCATGCCACTGGAGTCAAGTTATCCTGTCTGATATGGGCTGAAACAACGAAACCGGTCCTAGGATGCTTGTTTCCAGTCCAGGGAGGACCTGGCCTGGCAGTTCGGGCTGGACTGCTCCCATTGGGTGCAGGATCAAGACTCATTTGCATATGGCTGGGTTCAAACAGGAATGGCAAGGGGAGCAAAAAAATGATGGATTTAGGCCCAGATCTCTGTACTTGGGTGAATGTATGATATTGTTCTGCATTCTGTCCATCAACTGTTCTTTTTGCATCTGTCACCCCGAGTGGGACGGTTATGCCCAAATGTGGGTCCCGTGCTCTCCAGACCACTGGAGTCAAGCTATCTTGGCTGATGAGGGGGAAACCCCGAAACCGGTCCTAGGATGCTTGTTTCCAGTCCAGGGAGGACCTGTCCAGGCAGTTCAGGCTGGACTGCTCGCATTAGGTGCAGAATCAAGACTGATTTGCATATGGCTGGGTTCAAACTGGAATGGCAAGGGGAGCAAAAAAATGATGGATTTAGACCCAGATCTCTGTACTTGGGTGGATGTATGATATTGTTCTGCATTCTGCCCATCAACTGTTCTTTTTGCATTTGTCACCCCGAGTGGGACGGTTATGCCCAGATGTGGGTCCCGTGCTCTCCAGACCACTGGAGTCAAGCTATCTTGGCTGATGAGGGGTGAAACCTCGAAACCGGTACTAGAATGCTTGTTTCCAGTACAGGGAGGACCTGGCCTGGCAGTTCGGGCTGGACTATTCCCATTGGGTGCAAGATCAAGACTGATTTGCATATGCCTGGGTTCAAACTGGAATGGCAAGGGGAGCAAAAAAATGATGAATTTAGGCCCAGATCTCTGTACTAGGGTGGATGTATGACATTGTTCTGCATTCTGTCCATCAACTGTTCTTTTTGCAATTGTCACCCCGAGTGGGACAGGTATGCCCAGACGTGGGTCCCATGCTCTCCATGCCACTGGAGTCAAGCTATCCTGGCTGATGAGGGGTGAAACCCCGAAACCGGTCCTAGGATGCTTGTTTCCAGTCCAGGGAGGACCTGGCCTGGCAGTTCAGGCTGGACTGTTCGCATTGGGTGCAGAATCAAGACTGATTTGCATATGGCTGCGTTCAAACTGGAAATGCATGGGGAGCAAAAAAATGATGGATTTAGGCCCAGATCTCTGTACTGGGGTGGATGTATGACATTGTTCTGTATTCTGTCCATCAACTGTTCTTTTTGCATTTGTCACCCCGAGTGGGACGGGTATGCCCAGACGTGGGTCCCATGCTCTCCATGCCACTGGAGAAAAGCTATCCTGGCTGATGAGGGGTGAAACTCTGAAACCGGTCCTAGGATGCTTGTTTCCAGTCCAGGGAGGACAAAGGTTTGAACTGAATTTAATTGAAGTTGGTGCAGGGTTCCAGTTTCACCCGAATAAAACAAAACCTGTGCATTATGTTTTCCTTATCAAGCCTGTATCAAGTGTTTTTTATTATGCATGTTAGACCTGTCAACATTGGCGTGGTTTCCCTTAACGTTTTGCCTTCAGACCTCCTGTTTTTGCTGACTGCATTTCTGTTGGCCGTAGGATTCGGAGCACGTTACCACTGCTCACAAGTGCCAAAATGTTTGTGCACTTTCTCTAAAACATTGTAACATCGGCTTATCTCCAATTTATGCACTTAATTTACTTATAAGTCCCTAGTCAAATGCACTACAAGTGCAGAGGGCCTCCTGTGAATTAAATGCTACTAGTGGGTCTTGTCGGACGGGTATGCCCAGAGGTGGTCCTGTGCTCTCCATGCCACTGGAGTGAAGCTATCCCGGCAGATGAGGGGTGAAACCCCGGAACCAGTCCTAGAATGCTTGTTTCCAGTCCAGGGAGGACCTGTCCTGGAAGTTTGTGCTGGACTGTTCCCATTGGTGCAGAATCAAGACTGATTTGCATATGGCAGGGTTCAAACTGGAATGGCATGGGGAGCAAAACAATGATGGATTTAGGCCCAGATCTCTGTACTGGGGTGGATGTATGACATTGTTCAGCATTCTGTCCATCAACTGTTCTTTTTGCAATTGTCACCCCGAGTGGGACAGGTATGCCCAGATGTGGGTCCCATGCTCTCCATGCCACTGGAGACAAGCTATCCTGGCTGATGATGGGTGAAACCCCGAAACCGGTCCTAGAATGCTTGTTTCCAGTCCAGGGAGGACCTGGCCTGGCAGTGCGGGCTGGACTGTTCGCATTAGGTGCAGGATCAAAACTGATTTGCATAAGGCTGGGTTCAAACTGGAATGGCATGGGGAGCAAAAAAATGATGGATTTAGGCCCAGATCTCTGTACTGGGGTGGATGTATGACATTGTTCTGCATTCTGTCCATCAATTTGTCACCCCGAGTGGGACAGGTATGCCCAGACGTGGGTCCCATGCTCTCCAGACCACTGGAGTCAAGCTATCTTGGCTGATGAGGGGTGAAAAAATTCATTTTTTCACTACCGCAAGGCCTATCGCTCCCATAGGATAACACTAGAATTATCTTATTACCTTTTATAAGTGTAATTTCTAAATGGAAAGATATAAATGGCTCATGTCTGGTGTCTCTGGAATCCTAATTTAAAATCCTAACTTATGGTGAAATACGATTTTACATATATAATTATGAAAATGCCACTTTTAGGAAGTTGTCATATTCTTGCTTTAGCCATTTGGTGTCTCTAGCCTGTCTCTGATCGCATGACTGGGTGTAATTGGCAGTTGGGTTTTGTGTATTCCTCCTAGACATCCACACACATTGGGAGCATAGGTGTGTCTCAATGGGCCATCTCTGGCAGGATGGGAGGGAGGAGCTGGGCACAGCCTCACTTACACCTGAATAGGCTGTGTCCTGTCCACACACAAAGGGCAGCATACCCCCTGTAGTGCATCTGGAGCCAGGGCAGGAAGGGAGGACATCTGTAACCTTCAAAGACATGCCTTTGAAGTCTCCCCTACTTCAAAGGCATCACTGGGTATAAGTACAGTACCTCAGACATCACCACTTCTGGACCTATGTATACTCTGCCAGGAAGAAGGACTGCTGTGCTGCTGAAAGGACTGCCACTCTGCTGGACTACTACTCTGCTGTACTCCTGCTTTGCTGCGCTGACCTGTCACCTGCTGCCCTCTTGCCTGGGTGAGAAGGACTAGACCTGCATCTCTTCAATCCAGAACCCAGACTGACTCCAAGGGCTAGTTGGCTGGCCTCATGTCCCTGAGGCTTCATATCAGAACAGGCTTCAAACAACCTTGCATCTCCACCTGGACTCTGCCATCTATGACTTTACCCTGCCAAGTGGTGCAGGCCCAGTCCTGGACTCTTGAAAGTGGGCATAAGCGATGCATCAAAGAGAAGAACCAATGCATCTCCTCAGCAGAGCAGCCCATCCTTGAGCAAAGACCAATGCATCGCCACTGCAACATGGATTGGGTCTGGCGCAGAAACCCTGCATCACCCTTGCAGTCCTCGGAACCGATGCATCTCAGAAGGCACGACACATCTCTGACACAGGTCTTTACATCCCTAATCGACAGCAGCCTCTGTGACGACACCGGAGTCCGCATCGCAGCTTCACAACTCTTCCGAACCCGTGCATCACCAGCTGCACACTGCAGACCCACCGCCAGGACTTGGCATCACAAGCCCTGTTGATGGGATTCTTGAAGGCGATTCAACAGGACCTCATACCGCACCTTCAATCAATCAATCAATCACGGCATTTATAGAGCGCGCTACTCACCCGGGAGGGTCTCAAGGCGCTGGGGGAGGGGGTAAGTTACTGCTCGAACAGCCAGGTCTTGAGCTGCTTCCTGAAGGAGAGATGGTCCTGGGTTCGCCGAAGGTGAGTGGGGAGGGAGTTCCAGGTCTTGGCTGCCAGGTAGGAGAAGGATCTTCCTCCGGCGGTGGTTCTGCGGATGCGTGGTACGGTGGCGAGGGCGTGGCTGGTTGATCGTAGCTGGCGTGTGGGCGTGTAGAAGGTCACGCGGTCGTTGAGGTACTTTGGGCCCAGGTCGTGGAGGGCCTTGTGTGCGTGGGTGAGGAGTCTGAACGTGATTCTCTTGCTGACGGGGAGCCAGTGCAGGTCTTTCAGGTGTCCGGTGATGTGGCTGTGTCGGGGGATGTCCAGGATGAGTCGTGCGGAGGCGTTCTGGATGCGCTGGAGTCTTTTTGAAGTTTGGCTGTGGTTCCGGCGTAGAGGGTGTTCCCATAGTCCAGTCGGCTGGTGACGAGTGCCTGGGTGACGGTCTTCCTGGTTTCAGTGGGGATCCATCTGAAGATCTTGCGGAGCATGCGCAGGGTGTTGAAGCATGAAGATGAGACGGCGTTGACTTGTCTGGTCATCGACAGGGAGGAGTCCAGGATGAAGCCCAGGTTGCGTGCGTGGTCCGTTGGCTTGGGCGCGGTGCCCAGGGCCGGGGGCCACCAGGAGTCGTCCCAGGCGGAGGGTGATGAGCCCAGGATGAGGACTTCCGTCTTGTCTGAGTTCAGTTTAAGGCGGCTGTTCCTCATCCAGTCGGCGACGTCTCTCATCCCGTCGTGTAGGTTGGCTCTGGCGGTGGTGGGGTCGTTGGTGAGGGAGAGGATCAGCTGGGTGTCGCTGCATCTCGGAACCGACGCATTGCTTCAGCTGCGTGGAGCTTCTTCTACATGTATCCATGTAACCCTCCGCAACCAGGGCTTAAGGTACTTTTTTCAGCAGGCCTAACTGGGTACCTGTAGCCGGCCTTAGCTTCATCAGGGTCAGCCTGAACTTGTGACTTTGCTCCGGTATGGCGTGAACAGATATCCCTCGTGGGCGCTTTGTGCTTGTTATCGCTATTTCAACGTAATAATTTAAAATTCAATATCTCCAGTTTTACTGATTGGATTTTAGTCACTTTGATCTTGTTTTATTTATTTAAAATCACCCTATGTGTCTAAAATTGATATGGGATCTTTTGCATGGTGTTTTCACTGTTTTACTATTTGAAGTGTTGCACAAACACTTTACACATTGCCTTCATGTTAAGCCTGACTGCTCTGTGCCAAGCTACCGGAGTTGAGCACAGGTTAATTTGGGGTTTGCTTGTGCCTTACCCTGACTAGAGTTGTGGTTGCTGCTTGATCAGGGCTTACAGCCCAGTCAACCAGTAACTCAATTTCTAACATTGGTGGCAGCAGTGGGACAGGATTTGTGTTTGTGCAGTGCCATACAGTGATTTGATGTAAACTACCATTCAATATATATGACCAATTCAAGTTTAAATTCTCCCTGAATGGCCTTTTTGTTTTTTCTAAATTATTTCTCTGACTGCTGTGCCTGTGACCTCACCTGCAAATATGGAGTTTGAGCTGGCCAACATGTAGAGCTACCCCATGGCCCAGTTCAGGGAGTTTTGTCAGGAAAGGGTGCTGTCCTCTAAGAGGAGCACCAAAAAGCAGAGCTGCAGAAGGCCTTGAGGGCCCTGGAGTCGCCCACAGATGAGGATGAGGAAGGATCAGAGCAAGATCCACAGGAGGGTCTTCGACTGTGACTTGTTGAGGAGGGGGATACTGTACTCCGAGGTCTGGAGATCCCTTCATGTGCAGGGAGCAGTGTGTCCTGCCTTGACCTGTCCCCAGATGAGCTGGTGGAAAGGAAGGTGGAGAGGGTGTACAGGCTGGAAATGGCTAAGCTCAAAACGAAAGAAAAGAAATTGGCCATGGAGGAGAGAATAACCTTGGAATGTTTTGCTCATGAGAGGAGCCTTAGGGAGCTGGACATCAAGGCCAGACAGACAGAGTCCAAGCAGTGATGGTGGCAGCATTCGTTCAGTGCCCTCTGGAGACAAAAGGGTCCACATACCTAAAGGTCTGGTGCCTGACTTTGTTGTGGTGATAAGTGGTTTGTGGCTTATGAGATTGCCTTACAGATGCACAGGATCCCTGAAGAGGATTGGGGTGCTAGCCGGTGGAGGCATATCCCTAGCGAGGTGAGGGACACCCTACTGACCCCAAGAGAAAGAGAACAGGATGAGATATCCCCCCATGAAGAAAGTCCTTATCAGGAAATATGGTCTGACCCCATAAAAGTATAGGCAAACATTCAGGGGCAGCCAGATACTGGCCCAACAGACCTGGGTGGATTGTATTGATTCCTTTTGCAAGGCACCGGATGGTTGGGTGAAGGGCAGTGAAGTAATGGATTATCAGGGGCTGTACAATTTGATTGCAAAAGAGCACATGTTCAGTCTTTGTTTTGCAGATCTGCGCCAACACCTGATTGACAGCAAGTTCTCTGACCCCAGGGAACTTGCTAAGGAGGCGAGCCACCGGTTCAGCACCAGAGTCCATTAGAAGGTAACTTGGGGGGATCAAAACAAGGGTGGGCAGGGTCCCCATCAGAAGAAGGAGGGAGATAAAACATAAAAACAAGGAGTCCTCTAAAGGGCTATGTTGGAAATGGCTCTTCGTGCAGGGTCACCCCAAACATTTTGACGTCCTTCTCCCCTTTTGCTGACTTCATTTATCCTGGCTTTAGGATTCTTGGCACTTTACCACTGCTAATTAGTGCTAAAGTGCATTTGCTTTGTGTTCAAAACATGGTAACATTGGCTTATCCACAATTAGAATATTTAATTCACTGATTGTGCCACTCACTTAAATTGCCCTTTAAACATGCCTCAGGCCTGCCATTGCAGGGCTTGTGTGCGCAGTTTTCAACTTCCACATCGACCTGGAAAGATAAACCTTTTGCCAGTTCCAAACCATCCTTTTTAATACATGTAAGTCACACCTATGGTAGGCTCTAGACAGCCCAGAGGGCAGGGTGCAATGTATTTAAAAAGCAGGATATGAACTTTCAAGTTTTATATTTCGTGGTAGGGAAAAATTCTTAAATTTGTTTTTCACTACTGCAAGGCCTCTCTTTCGCACAGGATAACATTGGGATTACCGTATTGCCTTTTATAAGTGTAATTTCCAAATGGGGAGACATAGCTGGTTCATGCCTTGTGTCTCTAAAAACCCAATATAAAATCCTAACTTATGGTGAAGTCGGATTTTACATTGCAATTCTGAAAATGTCACTTTTAGAAAGTTAAAGAAACAACACAAATGCCAGTACTGATATCTTTTCACACAATTATTCACCACTGACATCACACACACATGTTATGACCATCAGAAATGTATTCATTGTTTTCTTTTTCTTTTACTCTTCGAAACCTTTTTTAGGAGTATTTTCTATACTCTTTTCACATAAACAAGTTATACAAACTTATCACTACACAGAGAAAACAACAAACATATTTACAAGAAAAGAAAAAATCACCTATTGACATAAAATTACACAAGATTTAACAAAAACAATCTCAATTTTGCATGCAGCGCAATTCAAAGAGCCTAGGTTCTGTAGTTTCAGGTTATTTACAACAAAGCCCATAGAGCTTCCACCATTCTATAAATTCTGCTCCTTTTTTTAATGGGCCAGCACCAAGCAGTGTCCATACTGGGCTCCGAGAGAGATCACACGTCTTCCAAAAACAATCTGTTGAGAGCTGCAGTAATGTATCAACAATAACCTCTTGCTTGACCTATATTACTTTGTTTAGACCTACAAAGGTTCTCTATACTTTTAGCCCATCAATAAATTATAACCTCTCCCAATATAAACAAAACAACGTATTGTATTTTTAAATTTTATTTTTATCTTAATATCATGTTCTCTTTGTTAATATCAAAAACTTTTTTCATTTTCTTTTTTTTGAATTGATACACATGAAAAATCACAAAGAACTCCTAAATACAAATCAATGTACATTATTTCTAACATGAATCATGATTTATCACAGCTATTTTCTCTTAAAACATCACATTACTTACTCTAGCAGCAACCTAAAATACATTCTTTCATACTTCACATACACACTCATTCTGACTACTCACATACTAAAAATACATATCACTGGAGATTCAGCCTTCTGTGAGGACTCTCGTTGTTTTACAGAGAACTAAATTGATGGATGTCAACGGACAATCCTAGATGCCACAATTGTCTCTTCAGAGCCACTTTACGGGGGCAAGCTTGGTCGGTCTACGCACGTTTCGGTGGCCACGCCACCTTCCTCAGGACCAAAGACAGTGTGAAAAGAATCTCACATACAACGCGGTTGTCTGCACGATGATTATCCGATACAAAGGTAACCTTTCATTAGAGTGCCCAACGGCAATGTCAAAGCTGGAGAAGAATCCTGTGATTTAAATAGTTTCAGAATGGTCAGTATCCTGCTTGCACTAATCCCGACTATTTCTTGTGCCGCCCATTTTGTGCAGGAAAAATACCTGCAACATGCAGGATGACACCTATGGCGCTTTTATTGTGTTGATTCTCTTATTCTCGGTGTCATGAGGCATGAGATAATCCAACTTCTGCTTCCCGATAGCCGCAGTAATATCATATGTAATACACTTGTTTGGATGTAAGAAAACAGTCGACGCGTTTTCTCCTCAGGACTCAGAACACTAGAGCGCTTAATTATCGGCACTTAGCTGGACACAAATTCAATTGATCACCATTTAGTGAAGCTCCAAACACGTCAATGCCGGAATCATGCTTCCTCTACCAATACGACGAATTTCCTGTATAATCACATCGTGGTACAACCCGTTTCGGATACTGTGATATGACTTCTAAGCATGTAAAGGACATTTACACACAGACAGGAAATTCGTCGTATTGGTGTACAAATTCAATGAACCCCGGTAAGGAGATAGAGGCCATTGACCATGTTTCCTGCAGCATAATTACTTGAAACCTTTTCCAGAAGAGCAATTCTGTATTGTGTGCTTTATTTGCCAAACCACTGATGTTCCACGAACATATAGTGAGATGGTTGTAGCACTTTGTGCCGAGCTGTTGTTCGACAGCAGCGGTTCAGTATCTGATAGTGAGGAGTGCTGTTGACAGCCAGAACCAATCTGTCTTTTTTTTGGTGCACATGAAATGTATTCGCTCTAGCTTGTGCAGTCTCACTTAAGGCATTCATTATTTTTCGAAGTATTAAATAAACTTTTTTATCTTCACTTTTGCTTATGTTACTTCATATCATGTGCAATCCGCTAAGAAGTACATATTGAATGATTTTTATACCCCAGCTTTTAAATTTAGACTTTTGGTTTAGTTGCAGAGGAAGAAATTCTATAGAATCAATATGTTTTGGGGTTATGTTAGACAATGTTGATACCAATTGAACAAGCCGCATTTTGTTGAAGCGGTTTAAGATGTTGTGATGGACTCTAGCTCTGTATTCTGATTTGAGTGAACGTTTTGGAACTCAAGTTTAAAATGTAAATTGGGGTTTTGCAAATTTATATTATTTCCCATCTTTTCCAGCGATGACGTTAAATTTGATGGATTCTGGGCTTCAGTGATTTATTCTGTTAATGGAGGAACAACTGACATATCCGTTCCCTGCGCTGCATGATATTGTGGATTTTTATTGCAAATGATTGCAGATAATTCACTATGGGGCATATTAGCAAGGAGTTGCGATATTCATCGCAAAACGCGCTTAGCGCGTTTTTTGTTAACGCCGCCTATCGCTGGAAATTATCGCTGAGATAACACCCTATTAGTAAGGTTTATCTCCATAGCGATAATATTTCCAGCGATAGCGGCAAAAATGTGAGAATATCGCTGGAAAAGCAGCGATATTCTCGCATTATCGCTAAGATGGATTCAGCATTAGAATCCACCTCCTATACTTTAAACAGGTAAGTCATCCTCACTAGCAGGTGATAAAATATAGCGATAAACGCGCTTAGCGCGAATTATTTTATCGCTTCGCCTGCCTTGCTAATAGGGGGTAGTGGAGTTAGCGACTGTTTCCAGTCGCATTTAGTAGGGAACGCTTTCCTTGCATGTCATTAGCGATAATTATCGCTGACATGCAAGGCGATGTGAATCCCGGCCGCTAACGCCTAAAAGCTGTCGCTAACGCCAGTTAGAGACAGCTTGCTAATAGGGCGATATAAATATCGCCGCTTTAGCGGCAAAAAGTGCCGCTAAAGCGGCGATAAATCCCTTGATAATATGCCCCTGTGTTTTTTATACCCATCTTGAGTTTACCCTGTTGGACTGTCTCTTTATTGTGATAATTGTGTTTGTGCTTGATCTATTGTTGTATCTGGTACTGAACGATCTGGAGTTTGGCTTTGGGTAAAGGTGATTTATTTATAACTGGGGTAGTAAATTCCTGTGTTGTCCCTACCTGAATTGTGTTGCCTTCTCTAGAACCTACTGTCCCTGTCTTGTCTTTAAAAATTGGGAACAAGTTTTGTTGGGGATGGTACTTTGTGACATGGTTTACCTTCTTATACCTGGCTTTCCTTTGCTTTTTTCTTTGCCTTTTTGACATAACTTTGGGACAGACAGCTGAGAGTCATCAGGCTCAATGTTATTAATTGTACAGTTGGGTGTTTTCAGGGTGGGGACATCAGCATCATTTGCCTGCTGGTTTAATTTTCCTTATAACTGGTGTTTTTTCCCACTATCTGGCTGCATTTAATTCAGTGTCGGTTTGCTGTTTGCTTATCACCTCTATTTCAATTCCTTAATTGTGTTAATCATGGAACTCTTAGCCATGTCATGCTTTGGGTTTTCTAGCTGTCTAATTCCGCAGGCTAGACACGTTTTACTGAGGTCGGGTTTTATTTTGGTGAGTTGCGAGTTTAAGTAGGTTTGGACAGTGTTTAGCTTTTTTAACACCAGTGAACACGAGCATTGTGTTACGTGTACTCCTGTGTCTTTCTGTACATATTTTATTACATTATTTAGACTGGCCAGTATCATATCTATTCCCGAGACAAATACCACTAGCATATTTAAGAGGTCTAATGTTGTTTAGATTGATAATTCAGGGGGCCAACTGTTGATTGATAGCTTTTTAGAACTATTACCCAAGTGTCTGTTGTAGTGTTCATAGTTTCTTTATCTATATCACTATTGTGGCTGTTGCTCATTCTTTTCGTGGGAATAGGGTCTGATGTGTACCTTATTGTCATATCCCTTGGTGAATTCTCATATTGGTAAGCCCTGTCCAAGTGTTTTTCGATTCTGTTATAGGTTATCTGATCACTGTTATCCACAGGAGCCGCCTGTTCCGAACTGTTTGCTGAAGACCGTGGTGTGGTTATATTTGCTTGAGTGTTGTGTATATTTAAGCTGTAAGGTGGAAGTTTAGCTATGATATGATTCGATGTTGTCCTAGGTAGCACTGTGCTTTTGGGTTTATTAACTCTCTTGTCTCATTAGCTGCTGATTCATTTTATAGCTGCTTGTGATAATGTCCCTCTATACTTTAGTATAGTTTTGGGTGAACTGCTTGATATTGAGACGATTTCCTCTTTTGTTTCGATGTATTTTTTAAATCTGCAGATATTTCAAACAAGCTCTCATGATGGTTTACAGTGGAGTGTTCTCCAGTCACTCCGTCCTCAGCACATTCAATGAAAGCTAGCTCTTCTGAGGTCTGGGATCCCTCTATTTTCGTAGTTAAGCTGTTCTGGGCATTTGGTGTGCTTTCTAATGGTAACCGTTTGCTGTCCCTTGACGTGCTTGGATTGACATTGCTACCTGCTGGGCTGTTCTTCCCACCCTCTTAGTAGCAGTTTGCAATATCATTTCTTGTTGGAGTCATTGGGATGGCCCTGATAGTTTGTTCATTTTTTGATTTGAAGATAAACCAAAGATTATGAGAAAATTTTACTTCAGGGGACTTACCTTGGCTTTTCTCAGGCATACTCACCACGGGTGAGGTTAGCCTCTACCCTTGTTTTACTGTTTTACATTCATTGTATTTCATTGAGCTGTCTGTGAACTGCTTTCTTCGCTTTCTCTGTTGTACCTGTGGGGAGGCTTTTGCTTTTTAGACCTCAATATGCCTGTGTTTCATAAAAAAAGGTTCTGGCCTAGCTCTACAAGGTTTGGCTTTCCCAGCCACCGTTACCCCAACTTCAGTGCAGCAATGATTGAACGTGATAGCCCAGGTTTTTTGTAGCCCCAAACAACCCAACTTGACTGTAGTGTTGGGGAGATGAGTAATCCACAAAAAGGAGCCAAATCTCAGAAGAAGGTTTCCTCTAAATTAGTATCTTGTTTATCCTCAGGGAAAAAAGACCCACAGCATACCGTGTGCAGCCAGAGCGAAGAGCAGCAGGCAACTGCCCAACACCTAGCAACATGACATAAAACCATTCTAGACAAAGAGCATTGTAAACTCTAAGAAAACAAAAAGAAATAGAATAAAATAAAAAAAAACATGAAAGTGCATATCAATATCAAGGTTTTTGAGTGTCAGAAGGGGTTTTACCCACGATTCTCTTCATTTTTATGAATGCCAATTGGCAACTTTTTTCCTGCACGTAGTGAGACACTGATCTACTCTGTGTTTCTGAAGGTGCATTCACTTTTTGAAAGTTACTTGCCACACCATGTTTCAAGGGCAAATTTTGGATAGCGGTTTGAATCACAGGCAAGAGCGAGTTGGGCTGCCAATGCCGAACTGGTTTAGTCATCTTCCCTGAATTCTCCATCACTCTGTTTTTTTTTCCTCCTAAGAACCAGAAGAGAGCTAGCATGTGTCTGCTGGACAGAGTCTATGTCAGATGCTGCCTGTAGAACCTCGAACATGGAGTAAACATGGCGTAACAAAGGTACTAAAAATCACGACTGTATTTCTTATGGTAGGACTGCTCAAATTTGGACAGAAGGACTGGGGAAAACGAGAGCAGGTCTTTCAGCTCACTCTTCACAATAGTAATATATACTGGGGCAGTTCTACTCCGTCGTAGAAGTTTAGAATAGGAGGTTAAGCATGCTGATTGAGTCTTGTGATTTGTAGAACATGGCCTGCTGCTGGTTTTCTGCCGAGCCACAAGACTTGCTATTTTTATGTTAGAATCATTAGGCATACCTTTTAGAACAGTGCTACCCACGGTATGCAGACAGAATATCGAGTTGGAAATGTCGACTTACACAAATATCGAGTTGGAAATATCGTGACACAGAAATATCGACAGCAAGAATATCGTGGTCAAGAATATCGACTTTAAGGTAAGAAATATCGTTTTTAAAAATATCCAAGTCATTAATATCGTTTGCAAAAATATAGTTGTTTAAAATATCGATTTTTTAATTAATGTTCTGTATTTTAGTATGTATTTTAAATGTATGTGATCTATTTTTTTGTATAAGTATTGTTTTTGTTTTTTAATATGTGTGAAAGTTTTAGTAGCTATCAATTTTATTTTAATTAAATTTTGCATTTTTTAGTTCCGTAGCAGGTTGTGGGTTTATAGGGGAATAGGGTGGGAAGTAATTGAATTATAATAAATTAATGATTATTTTTTATTTAGTAATATTTATTTAATTTAGATTTTATAGTGTTAATTATGGGAAGTAATTTATTATTAATTAATTATTAATTGGTTGCTAATTAATATTAATTAATTAATTGGTAATTAATTATGGTAATCATGTTATTTTTTAGGAGCGGGTTGTGGGGTTTATAGGGGTAAAGGGTGGGAAGTAATTTAGGGGCCTATTAGGATGGCGGTCGGATGTCCACCGCCGGACCGGCGATGGACATCCGCCCGCAATTGCAACCAAGAAAACCGCTGGTCAAATTAGGATGGCGGTGGTGACCGCGGCGGTGGGAAATTCCGACCGCCGCTTTTATGCCGGTTGCCATCCGCACTCCTGCCTGGCGGATGGAGCAGGACTGGGATAATGGTGGCAGTGCAGAGCAGGCTCCGCCGGCAGGATTATGATGCCAGCGGTAGCCAGCCTTTCCTCAGCGGTCAATCTGCCATGGAAAGGCATGCCGAGATTGTCTTCCGGGGGCCTGTTGTGGGCCCCCAATGTGTTGGGGGGTGTGTGGGTGCACTGGTGGGGTACCCATGATCCCCCCCTACATTTCCCTGTACCATGTGACAGGCACGGTGTTGGACGCAGACAGAGGGACACTTTGCCCGAAATACATCTAATGATTTACGAGTCAACAATGACCCTATTTTACCTAAGGAGCGATACCGTTTAAACATCTTCCCAACTTCGGATTACAAACACAGAAGTACAGCTTTTGACGCTGCCACCTCTTCGAATAAGAAGAGATTAGGACACACACTATCCAACTGGGGATTACAATATCCTAGAGATACAGAAAAGATATTGCGAGGTGGATTTTATTTGAGAAGAAGGAAAACGTATATTATTCAAAGGACATCTGATGAGCCCTGAAGAAGTCCTTAAATAGGACGAAACGCGTTGGCTACTGTGAAGAAAGGAGAACAAAATTTAAAGAATAAAGGAATGTGTGAATCACGATATTTGGTGGAACTATTTCTTTACCTTTAATGTGTGCGGATCAAATTATTTGTGTAACTGTGCAGTGCCTGCCACGCAGTGCAGGGAAATGCAGGACATGCTCCTTTCGGCATCGCGGCGGTGCTGCGGGCAGCAGCAACCGCCGCAATGTTAAGGCCCGCGATCAGACCGCCGCAGTCGTATTTCGGCCGTGGGTCATTGTAATTCGACCGGCGGTGATGTCGCGGTCCATGCGGGCGGTCTTTTCCTGTTACCATGTTGGTCGGGGAGGTTTTCCGACCGCCATCGTAATAGGCCCCTTAATTATCATAAATTAATGATTTTTAAATGTATTAATATTTATTTAATTTAGATTTTATAGTGCTACTTGTAGGAAGTAATTTATTTTTAAGTAATTATTAATTGGTTGTTAATTATTATTAATTAATTAATTAGTAATTAATTATGTTAATTGTATCATTTTTTTAGGAGCGGGTTGTGGGGTTCCCATAGGGTGAAGGGTGGGAAGTAATTTAATTTTCATTAATTAATAATTCTTTGTTAATTAATGCTAATCAATTATTTAAAATTTAAATATGGCAATTGTGTAATTAATCTTAGATGTGAGTTGTGGGGTTTATAGTGGTAAAGGGTGGGAAGTAATGTATTTTTAATTAATTATTAAGTAGTTGTTAATTGATATTAATTTATTATTTTAAAATTAATTATGGAAATGGTGTAATGATTTTTAGGTGTGGGTTGTGGGGTTGATAGGGGTAGAGGATGGAAAGTAATTTATGTATAATTCATTAATAATTATTTGATCATTAATATCAATTCATCAGTTGATAATTAATAAGGGTAATTGTTTATTTTTTTATGTGTGAGTTTTAGTTTTATATGGGTAACGTTTGGGGAGTAAATTATTTTTATCCATTTTAATTTGTTTTTTAATTAATAATATTTCTTTAATTGATAGTTATTTATGTTAATTATAGAGGTACGTTATTTTAAAATTTAGATGTGTGTTGTGAATTGTGCGGTGTTATAGGGTAGGAAATAAAACAGATTAAATTTATGTTATAATTAATGTTTTTGTTTAAAAATAATTTCTAATTAAAAATAGTTGTTTGTAAATTATTTTTAAATTTATTTAATATAATATTTCTAGGTATTTGTCATATCTTTTTAACATTATAATACTTTTCTATTTTTTCGATTTTTTAAATATTTTTATATGTTTTTCCTTTTTTTAAATATTTTGTGTTGATGATATTTTGTTTGTTTTTAATTTTGAACTGACTGGAGTGGGAATATTAATTTTTACCCCTCCGCTATCCAACACTTTTCCTATTGTTGCACTAACTGGAGTGGGAATAGTATTTTCTACCCCTCTGCTATCCAACAATTTCGCTACTGTTGCACTCACTGGAGTGGGAATAGTAATTTTTACCCCTCCGCTATCCAACACTTTCCTTACTGTTGCACTCACTGGAGTGCGAATAGTATTTTTTACCCCTCCGCAATCCAACACTTTCGCTACTGTTGCACCCACTGGAGTGGGAATAGTCATTTTTACCCCTCTGCTTTCCAACACTTTCCCTACTGTTGCACTCACTGGAGTGGGAATAGTAATTTTTATTCCTCTGCTATCCAACACGTTCCCTACTGTTGTACTAACTGGAGTGGGAATAGTAATTTTTACCCCTCCGCTATCCAACACTTTCCCTACTGTTGCACCCACTGGAGTGGGAATAGTTATTTTTACCCCTCCGCTATCCAACACTTTCCCTGCTGTTGCACTCACTGGAGTGGTAATAGTATTTTTTACCCCTCCGCTATCCAACACTTTTCCTACTGTTGCACTCACTGAAGTGGGAATAGTAATTTTTACCCCTCCGCTATCCAACACTTTACCTACTGTTGCACTCACTGAAGTGGAAAATTTAAGTTTAAAGACTTTTAAATAGTTTAATGTCTTAATTTATAATATAATGTTCTTTTTATTAGATTTTATTTTATTGGTGTATGTATATATATATATATATATATATATATATATATATATATATATATTTATTTGTACATTTTCATATATACAATTATAAAATAAATAAAATTAATAGCTTATTAATTGTTTTAAAGTAAATATGTATATATATATTACATTTGATATACGTATGTTTACATTTTTTAAATTAAATTTATTTGTTACATTTGTTAAAATGTATATTAAATCTAATTTATTTTTTAAGTACATTTTATTATTTAATATTATTTTTTATACATATATTAAAAACGATATTTTGTACAACTATATTTTTTACATCGATTTTTTTTCTCGATATTTTTGTACTTACCATTATAAATATAGGATGTCGATATTTTTACATCGATATTTATAACTCCATATTTGTGTATGGGGATATTTTGGGGGTCGATATTCTATCAGTGAACCGCTACCATCACCAATAGGGCATCTTTTGACCATGTCAGGCACATCTAGCACCATGTCTATGGTGGAGCGGTAACCACTCAGCAAAAGGTACAGCTATCACATCTGTGTGTATGACCCCTGTGGCGGCAAGGATACCTCCCAGTGGCTAACTGGCCAACATGGGACCTCCAGCATCCATGAGTTATCTGCTGGTGTGACCAACCTTGGTGCTAGCATCAGCATCCCACACCAGGTGGACCAAGAAGGCTTTGGCTACTTTGAAGACCGCCGGCCATCTGCCAACTGTAACCCTTATGCTGTCACATCACTCCTAGTGAGGAAAACACTTCTCAACAAGACCAAAAGAGAAACTAGAGGCTACATTATTTGCTTTCTCTGATTTATCTGTGGGGTGACTCTTGGTTTTTCTGGCCTCATAATGCCTGTGTTGTGTAAACAAAGGCTCTGGCCTAGTTCTACAAGGCTTTCCCACACACGGTTACCCGAACATCACTGCACCAATGATTGAGTGTGAAGGAACAGGTTTTTTGTAGCCCCACACAACCCCACTTGACATACTCACTGGTGTGGTGTCCACACTTTCTAGGTTACTAACAGTCCCGTAAAAAGATCAGGGATTCAGTGATAATTAAAACCCAATTTTGTTCTTTAGAATAGCACAAACAAGCATTTCTAATATGATTGGAATGTTCCTAGTGGTCTAACACCCTTAGGACTACTTCTAAGCTCTACACTAGGAGACATGCTACCATGCTAACATGCCTCTAGAGTTTCTTGGGATTCAGTGAACTTCATACCTGTTCTCAGCACAGCAGACTTCAACTGGGACAGAGTGTTCACTCAGAAGAAAAACACACATCAGCTGGGTTCAGCTCCTCTTCTTTCTGTATCATCTCTCATCATAAGAATTGAGGATGCAGCGTTACAGTAATCTGGCAGGAAACACCGAGTACCCTGGGGCAAAAACTCTCTGCCTCAGTGGTCAAAAATATATCAGTTCAGACTACATGTTTATTTTGCATAATCATTGTTAAACCTTGAAATGTAGATATTAGGGAACTTGTAGCA
This sequence comes from Calotriton arnoldi, assembly GCA_963921515.1. Lineage (NCBI taxonomy): Eukaryota > Metazoa > Chordata > Amphibia > Caudata > Salamandridae > Calotriton > Calotriton arnoldi. Next base: position 233,225 of record CAWUFW010000874.1, on the reverse strand, counting down.
GACTTGTGTCACCTTAAGTGTTAACAAAGTCGTGGTTTGGATGAATTGACACTTTCACAAGGTATGCGAAAGATAATAATATGTGGCATTTGGGTCAAAGACAGACAAGCTAACCTTACTTGCTCAAAATTGACTATTTTCATCTCCTCCCTCCCATCCTGCCAGTGATGGCCCATCCAGGCACACCTACGCTCTCTATTGTGTGTGGCTGTCTAGGAGGAATACACAAAGCCCAGCTGTCAACCACACCCAGTCATGTAACCTAGGACAGGCTACAGGCAGTGAATGGCTAAGGCAGGAAAATGCCAAGTTTCTACAAGTGGAAATTTCAAAACTGTAACTTACAATTCAACTTCACAATAAGTTAGGAATTTTCATTATAGTTCAAAAGACGCCAAACATGAAGTGGTTACCTGCTCCCATTTGGAAATTACAGCTTATTAAATATAATAAGTTAACTCCAATGATATTCTATGGGACAGGTAGGCCTTGCAGTATTTTAAACAAATGTAAAAGTTTTTCACTACCAGGACATATAAACCTTAAAAGTATACACTGCACCCTGCCCTCTGGGCTGTCCAGGGCCCACCCTAGGGGTGACTTATATGTATTAAAAAAGAAGGTTTGGGCCTGGCAAAAGTTTTATTTTACCAGGTCAAAATGGCAGTTCAAAGACTGCACACACATGCTGCAATGGTATGCATAAGACATGTTTAAGGGCTACTTAAGTGGGCCGTACAATCAGTGCTGCAGACCCACTAGTAGAATTTAATTAACAGGCCCTGGACACATGTAGTACCACTTTACTAGGGACTTACAAATTAATTAAAGATGCCAATTGGATGTAAGCCAATTCTATCAGGTTTAGAGGAGAGGGCACAAGCACTTTAGCATTGGTTAGCAGTGGTAAAGTGCACAGAGTCCTAAGAAAAGCAAAACAAATCCAGCACAAAATAGGAGGAGGAAGGCAAAAAGTTTGGGGGTGACCCTTCAGAAAGGGCCAGGTCCAACATGTAGTATGTATTCGGGACCAGTATTGCTGTATGATAGGGCAGGTTCAGACCTTTTGGTGGAAGGTTCCCAATTTGTCTCTGTACTGTGGGTCCATCCCTTTCTCATCCTACTTAATCACGTAGGGCTATAGTAGATCATATTTAAGTATTTAATTTGAATAACTCTGAGCCGCATGGATACAGCGAGGACCCAAGGGGACATCTTCACTTTAGCCCAGTCCGCATCATCCACAGAGCAAACACCTTGAAACCATGTATCACACAATTGCATGAGCAGATCAAGGGACCAGTGTCCATATACTCTTGAAATTCCCTTCCTACCATGTTCGGATATTGTAATTGGACTTCTAGAGGGCTAAAATTGGGCAGAGCATTCAACTCCTAAGCATGAGCACCTAAAGCATGTCGTAAGTGGAGAGTGATAAAATTGGGATTTGTACGTGTCATAAGTTTCCCTCAGTTGTATGAATGACCTAATATGGTAGCCCTCACATACATCACCCAACCTGGAGTTATTTATTAGATCGCAAAGATGAAAGCCATTGAGCCCTGCTGCATGTTGGAGCCATGTACTGTGGCATTATGGGGTTTTTGCAGCCAAGACCCCAACCCACACAATTCATTGGAGTGCCTGATGCCAGCACGAGAGTGTCATATTAGTGACTTGGGGATTTCCTACTTATTTATATGGACTGCAGAGCAAGTTAAATATATTATATTTTTCAATGGATTCCAGCTCGGGACCTACATTTGGGCTCTCATGCTCTACAAAGAACCAGTTGTTCGCAGGCCTTAATTGACTGGACAAGTAGTATAATTTGAAATCAGCCATTCGCAGTCTTCTAATGCCCCCATGTCTCCATGTGCCATTTAATTTGGGATAATAAGGGTTCCACAATGAGCTTCCGGGCTCACTGTCAATTCAGGGTTGTATTCATACTGAGATATTTAAAGTAGTCTGTCACTACTGTAAAGGGATTGTTTGCTCTATTTTGCTATGATCACCTGTCACTGGCATGTAGATCGATTTATCCCAGCTTTCAGTGAGGTCAGTGGCCGTACCATATATCTGCAGCATGTGCATCAATTTGGGCAGGGAAACCATAAAACATGGTATTTTGTACTTGAATTAGAATATTATCAGCATATAGCAATATTCTGCCTTCTCTAGATGTGCCCCAACTGAATCCGCAGAGTTGTGTGTCCTATCTGACCGACTCAGAAAGCAGCTCAATGGTTAGTGAAAATAAAAGGGGTGAAAGGGGACACTCCTGTCTTGTCCCTCGCTATATGGCAAATCAGGATGAAAGAATCCCTTTAAGCTTAGCTTCTGCCCAGGTGTCAGTGTAGAGAACTGTGACATATCATTGAAATAGTGGTCCAAAGTTCATTCGAGATACTAACCTGAACATGAACAGCTAGTGGACAAAATAGAAAGCCTTCTTGAAAACAATCTAGACCAGGGCTCTCTTGCTGGTACATCCCTGGGACCACTCCAAAGCAATGTTCAAGCTCCTAAAAAAGTGCTGTGCCCTGGCATAAATCTACTTTGATCTTGGTGTCCAACAGTCTGTATAACTGTAGCCAGTCAAGTATCTAAGACAAAATCTTCACCTCTAGATTAATCATGGAGATGGGTCAATTCAAGGCACATGGCAGCGGGGAGCGCCTAGGCTTTAAAATTACTGAAATTGTTCTACCACACAGATCAAAAGGAAGAGCCCTGTGTAGGACTCTTCGCACAACTTAATGTGGGAGAAAAGCAAGTGTGATGGATATTTCTAAATGACCTCAGAAAGGAAGCCGCTCAAGCCTGGGGTTTTGCCTGAGGGTAATACATTGATAGAACCCAACACCATCTCTAGCTGCAGAGGTTTGTCTAGTGTTTTACTGTCAATGTCCAATAGCTGCAAGACTATTAAGCCATTTATAATGGGGTTATTAGTGTCTATTAGTGGGGGGGTGGTCTGGACCGCATACAGAGAGCGATAGTATATGAGGAATTCCTGTGCTATGTGGTCAGGGTCCATCAACATGCTTCCTATCGGTGTATTTATATTGGGTACTTTTCTCAATTGTAGATCTCTAGTGGCTAGCCAATACAATAATTTCCCGACCTCGAGTCCCATGTCATAGATTTTGTATTGTGTCACTGCGCAAGTTTGTGCCGCAGAGCTGAGCCGTTTCTGTTTGAGCATTAGCCTTAACAAGTCAAGCCAGCTTTGCGATAGTGGGTCCTTATGATGCATATGTTTATTTTACAACTCACTAATGTCACTTTCTAGAGTTTCTATCACTCTAGTCTTCAATTTCTTTTCCTCAGTTTAATAGGATATAGTATGTCCAGGCATAACTGTTTTCAGATTGTCCCTGATTTGGCTGATCCTGTATTCAATTCAAAATAGTATGCTATATGTTGGAGCGAGTGTTCCAAGAAGCCTGCATCCCAGAGCTACCAGGCACTCATTCTTGACTACCCCCCCACCTCCCTCCCACCTTTATGATGTCTGTATGCATTGGAGCATGATCTGTTAGGGCTCTTGGAAGTATACGTGCATTAGCTAAGGAACAAATGTTTGCTGAGGGAAGGAAAATGTAATCTATTCTCGATGAGTTGTGTGGAAGTGAGATATACATGAATTTATTAATGTCTGGGTGAATGATTCTCTGTGTGTCCCTCAAGCCCAGTGATTTGGACCATTCGTGTAAAGTGAGTGACTTATGACTTGCATCATAAATTCCACAGCTACATATCTGCCTATGTCACCATTAAAAACCTTTGTGCTCTGAATAAAGAAATGTTTATGTATACAAATAACCATGCCCCGGGAATGACTCGTATAGCCCCAATGGTAAATAAGGATAAATCCATTGCGGACCAGATATGGGCCCCATGTACCTAGTAGGTGAGTCGCTTGCAAAAAGATCATTTGCAGCATGTATCGCTTGAGATATTAGAAAATGGGACCCCTCTTGTCCTTATTATTAGGGTCATTAACATTCCAAGAAAGGAGGCTAAATGTACTGTGGGTCAGCATCATGGGAACATGTAACATATGGTGGATTCAAACGGACCTGAGATACATCACTGTACATATGTAGATAAACTAAAACAAACTAATCTACATAAACCACTAACATTTCTATTCCCAACTCCTGCCCACCATACACTTCCTAATGTAAAGCATCTGTCACCCCTCCCTAACTTCTTAACCATACATCGGGGATGGGGGTGATGTGGAGTCGAAAGCAGTCTGGGATTCAATCATTGCAAAGAACCTAGGTCTGGCCCAGCCCAGTGTACTATATGTAGCTACATTTGTTCATTACCTACCCCAAACCCCATCCACACCCTATAGAAGTTCAGTGCTACATTTATAGTAAAGAATATCAACTGCTAGTCAGGTTTGGGAATGTCCAAGGGCCCATTTTGGGTAGAAGGCCCAGACAGTTCAATTTGCTTGCTTCCACTGTCCTCACGGTTGGTAATAGTTGGTTATTCGCTCATAATACCTAGTCCTTTTACTCTGGATCTGAGCCCACTGTTTTCTGTTGCAACCATGTCGTGTAGTCTGGAGAGATGGTAACTCTTGAGGAAGCTAGGGAGAGCTCAGGTGCAAGACGAGATTGTCAGAGTCTAGCATCTTGGTCGGCATAAAAAATGGGCTACCATGGGTTCCAGAGGGGCTCTCCGGGGAGGTATTACCGCTAAGGCACGATGTGCACTCTCTATTACAAAGCACGTAGATAAGACTTTGACTGGAATCCAGGTGTCTAAGAACCATTATGGGATTCTGTACGTCTGATCCTTCCGCCACTCCCACAAACCAAAGATTATTCCTGCAGGACCTGCCTTCCGCGTCCTCAGTCCTCCTCTTCAGGTAGACTGTATGTCTTTCAGACGTGGGACATCTGTACGCAATGTGCTAAAGACAATATTGATTTATTTCACGAGACGGTGGGTAATGATTTACTCAAACTCACAGAAACAAGCCCTAGAATGAAAAACATCAGCAAAGAACAGTGGGAGGCAGTTACCAGTCTCCAAAAAGATGATAAAATTATCAAATCATCCGACAAGGGAGGTAACATCGTAGTGATGGATAGGGACAAGTACATACGGGAAGCCCTAAGACAGCTGAGCAACACCACATGCTACGAAAGGGTAGACAAATCGTACCTGAATACCCTACAACACAGATACCATGAGCTCCTTAAAGAGTGGTTTGATAACAAACTCCTGAGTTGGGACGAGAGACAGTTCCTACTTAATGAAACACCTACCACACCCACCTTTTACCTTCTACCAAAGGTGCATAAGGATCCTGACAACCCCCCGGCCGTCCCATTGTATCCTCCAAAAACAGTCTACTGGAGAAAACTTCTGTCTTTGTAGACCATTTCCTTTTCCCATATGTGAAAGACCTGAACTCTTACCTTAGGGACACTAAGGATTTTCTACAGAAAATCCAAAACCTACACTGGGAGAAGGAGTATTGGATGGTCTGCCTAGACGTTGAAAGCCTCTATACGAGCATTAGACACACAGACGGCCTTAGAGCATGCCAACACTTCCTAAAAGCAAGGAACATTGAATTTCTGAAACATACACGCATGATCTTACAAATGATCGAAATATGCCTCACAGAAAATGTATTTATGTTTGATGGGAAGTGGTATAAACAACTACAGGGCACTTCAATGGGTACCTGCTTCTCCCCCAGCTATGCCAACCTTGTGGTAGGCTGGTGGGAGAAGCAGGTCCTATGGAGTGAGGAGATGGAACCTTGGTCCAATAGTATTGGACTGTGGCTAAGATTTATTGACGATGTGTTCTTCGTGTGGGAGGGCAATGAATGTGATCTTCTTGATTTTGTTAAACGTTTGAATTGTAACACCATGAATCTAAAATTCACTATGCAGCACAGCCAGCAAACTATTTATTTCCTTGACATCAGACTGACCATTAGTGAAGGCAAAATTACAACAGACCTGTACAGAAAAAAGACCGCAGGGAATTCCATCCTCCACTCAGCCAGTTGCCATCCCCCGAACTTTAGATGGAGCATCCCTTACAGCGAGTTCCTTAGAGCTAAGCGCAATTGCAGTACTGAAGCCTCTTATGAGAAAACCAAACAGGACATGGTTAAGAGGTTCAGAAACAGAGGGTACCCGACCAAAATGTTACGGAGAAGTATCACCAAAGCTGACACCATCAGCCGCAATGATGCTTTATTTCAACTACCTAAGGTTCACGACAAACCAGAAGAAGTAGGAACACCAGTTAGGTTCATAACCACATATAACACACAGGCAGGAGAGTTGAGGACTGTACTGAAGAAAAGATGGCATATCCTGACACAAGACCCTTTACTCGAGGCAAAGCTAGGTCACTCACCATCGGTTACCTTCAGAAAAAGTTTGTCCCTTAAGGACATTCTAGTCAATAGCCACCTACAAAGCAACAAAAAGACCTGGCTTGAACAAAGGGGAGGCTTTTACAAATGCAGCAAATGCAAAGCCTGCAGCCATAGTGAAAATGTGAGGGAAGTATCACTACAGAGATCTAAGAGGAAATGGAAAATAACTAGGCCCATTACGTGTGGGACAGAATTCGTGGTCTATGCCATTACATGTCCGTGTGGGAAATGGTATGTCGGATCGACAACATTCCCAGTCAAGAAAAGAATCATGGAGCATTGGAGAGCGGTAACTAACCGCGACTTCAGTTACATCCAGACATTTCAATGAGGCACATGAGGGCGATTGGAAGAAAGGCAAATACTTTGGTCTTGCTACGATCCCAAAGCACCCAAGAGGAGGGAACCGAGTACTAGCATTACGCAGACTGGAGTCGAGACTGATCCTATTGTCAGGCAGCATGTTCCCCACAGGAATGAACAACGATGAGGAATTATACGTACACCTGTAAAATATAGTGACGCTTCCCGTCACCCAACCCAATCAGTTCCTATGTCAGTGAGACTACACAGTCTCTAATTTTATTAATTTTTTTTTTTAAATTTCACTTGTAAGTTTGTTAGTACTATTGAGTTCATGATTATCTTTGATGTCTGTACTGAGTAAACTACTGTTTCCGTGAAGCACCAAATGTAATACTTTATGTGGTGTAAAACTGTCACTGCAAAGGGCAAATCCTGTGGTTATGGTATCTAATGAATTATTAAGTACTATACTATGATGAATTTATGGGGTAGTTGGAATAACGTTACTAGCAGTCTCTGTCTTTCACATTTCTTAACAGATTGTTCAAACATCACAGAAGGAGGATAGCCACCATGATATTGCTAAGAGCACAGGAGATTGAAGTATGTTCCCTGGAACTGTCATCTCTCCATAACTTTTGGTCACATTATAGGTACCGTCATGTACAGCACCTTATATCGATTATGGCACACCTCCACATGATCTAGTATCAAGACATAACTTGAGGATCAACACACAGTGTTGTTAGGGATCTAGATATAGCACTGGATGCACGATTCATGTGAATCATCACGAACAAAGACAGTCTCCCTTTCTACCAGCCCCAACACACACACTCCCCCATACTCCTCTCCATCAAACCGCAGGTCTAACACGCAACCTACCATTAAGTTATTTGCAAACTCACTGTTGTGAACACTTTTAGAGTTATAGGGTATTTCACCCTCGATAACTGACGTTTCCTTCACGGAACAAAGGGGTACTATACCCATGACCCAGTAAGTACAATATATAATACATTAAATCATGGAGACAGACATTAAATGTACAATCAATTATGGTTTATTTGCCACTGTATCGATTAAAATATGCTACTCTCAAGTAACTGTGAAATTAACAGCAATACTTTCCTTTTCATGTGAACTCACCAAAGTATTGTGTTTATGTCGCTCACTGCACGCTGCGTCATGCACATCACTGTGTCTTTAAATATATGAGGAACTGGCAGAAGGTCATGTGACCAAGATCTCGTCAGAGATCGAAACGCGTCTTGTGTTTTTGCCAAAATAAACCCGTAATATTTTTCACCTTGAAAACCGGAGTGGCTCGCTTTTTCCTGCCAGGATTGCAGGGATCCTCGTTTGTATATATATATATATAATATATATATATATATATATATATATATATATATATATATATATATATATATATATATATATATATATATATATATATATATATATATATATATATATATATATATATATAATATATATATATATATATATATATACATATATATATATATATACATATATATATATACATATATATATATATATGATCATTTTAAATTTATTTTATTGTTATTGCTCAAAAATTTAATAATATAAAAATTGTTACTGTTGATTTTTTAACATTTTCTATAACGTTTTCAATCTAAGTACTACTCATAGAGCTCTACGATATTCAAATTTTTTGCTTTTAGGTGATTGTAATATATATTTGGATAATTTGGATGGGAGTGATACACGTGATTTCCTGGAGGTACTACATGCGACCCAGCTTCAGCAATATGTTACTGCCCCGACTCATTGCGGGGGACACACGCTTGATGTCATCTGTTCCAGTCTCCCTTTGCTGGTGGCACCCCCCTTGCAAGTAACCTGGTCTGATCATTATTTGATACCTTTTTCTTGGTGTACTACTAGGGGGACTCATTCATCTAGGCCACGGGGCACTGGCTCGGGTAAGGCGACCCACAAAATAGAACCAGTTGCCTTTTATCAAGCCTTGGTTAATTGCCGCCCTCAGCTCTCTGCAGATCTTGGTCTTGCTCTCTCTCAATTCAATAGTTGGATAGAGAAGGTGGTGACTGACTTCACTCCCCAAACGAGACTTAAAGCCCGTAATAGGCCATTGTCCAATCCATGGTTCTCACCTGAGCTGAAAATCCAGAAAAAACACTGTAAAAAACTGGAAAGGAAGTGGAGGCAGGATTACAGCACAGAGGCCAAAATTGCTTTGAAAGCAGCTCAAAAATCCTACTATGCTGCTATCATACTAGCAAAGCGCTCATACTATACTGACTGTATTGCCCGTTCTGGCAATAATGTTAAAGAACTGTTTAACATTGTGAAGAACTATGTGACTCCTAAAGCTATGAGCAACGCCCATGCGGCTTCTCCCGCTTGGTGTGAAGAGCTTTCTCAGTTTTTCATCAATAAAGTCAGGGCTCTCCAACTGTCATTCGGTAGCCAGGACACCCAGGTTTCCTCGGAGCCCCCTGACCGACGTATCCCTTCTCCTGCTAAAGTCACCTTTTCCACCTTTGAAGCCATATCACTAATGGACTCCCTGGGAGCTTTATCCTCCCTTAAATCGGGTTCCCCTAGTGACCCCTGCCCTGCCAAACTCATGGCCAGTGCGGCTGTAGCTATTAACCCTCTTCTTAATCAGCTGATCAACGCCTCACTGACACTGGCCTATGTCCCCACTGAGTGGAAACAGGCACTGCTTATCCCTCTGATCAAAAAGCCGACTTTAGATCCTAACCTCCCGACTAGCTATCGCCCTATTTCTTTGCTCCCTGCTATTGCCAAAGTATGCGAAAAGATGGTCAATAAGCAGCTGACTGCCTTCACTGAACAGCATGGCCTCCTTCATCCGGCCCAATCCGGTTTCAGGGCTGCCTATAGCACGGAGTCTGCTCTGGTGGAAATCACGGAAGCTATTCGCGAGACTGTGGATGCGGGGGGCAGGGCAGTTTTCATCCTGTTGGACCTCTCTGCCGCTTTTGATACTGTCCCCCATTCACTTCTTCTGGCCCGCCTCAAGGAATTAGGCATTATTGGTGCCGCCGGTAAATGGCTGAAATCCTTCTTGGAAGGTAGAACCCAACAAGTGTGGATCCCTCCCTTCACGTCTACTCCCCAAGTTCTTTTGACAGGGGTTCCGCAGGGGTCGGTACTTAGCCCACTTTTGTTCAACTTGTATATGACTCCTCTCATTCAGCTGGCAGAAGAACTAGGAGCTAAGGTTGTTGCCTATGCCGACGACACCCAGCTCCTGTTCACTTGGAAAAAATCAGAGTCATCCACTGCCCATGTTAAAACCTGTTTAGCTGCAGTGTTTAATTGGCTGACACGCGCTCAGCTGAAATGCAACGAGGAAAAAACTGAAATTTTATTCTTTGGAGAATTTCCTCCCCAGGTTTGGCATACCTTCTGGCCTGATGAGTCTTCCAGGCCCTCTCCTTCTGGACTCCCTGTAAAAAACCTCGGGATCTGGTTTGATGAAAAGCTGAATTTCTGTAATCAAATTAATAAACTGACTGGTACTTGTTTCGGCATTCTGAAACTTCTCAGGAAATTTCTGCCCCTTCTGCCCTTAACAGCTGAGGGAACGGTTGTTCGAGCTCTTGTTACCTCCTGCATCGATTATGCAAATGCACTATACGTGGGCCTTCCCGCCTATCTTATTGAAAAACTTCAGGTGGTCAAAATGCCGCTGCTCGTCTGCTTCTTGACCTCCCCAAACGCACCAGCGTCAGGCAACACCTGCGCAACCTGCACTGGCTACCGGTGAAGGCAAGGGTCACGTATAAAGCCCTGGTAACTATCCATGCCGCACTTTATGAATACGGCCCCCTCTACCTCAGGAAATGTTTTCAGTTCTACTCCCCCAGCAGACACTTGCGTTCTTCTAACATGCTCCTGGCTTCTGTCCCCAGATTCCGCTTGAAGAGAAAGGGCGGTAGCTCTCTGGCCTACTTGGCGGCCATGGCTTGGAACTCGCTCCCTCTTGACCTGCGTAGTCTGCAGAATTCTACCCAATTTAGGAAGAAACTAAAAACCTTCCTTTTTCAATGATCTGGTTTTTGTGTTATTGGCTCTTATTTTTTTTCCCTTTCCTTCTGCTGTCTCTTGGGCTCGCGCCGGGACACTCTTGAGTAGCTGTGCGCGTTACAAAACCATAAACATAAACACATAATCATATTGGCAGGAAATAATTTAAAGTATATTTAGTTGAATAAAATTAAATTATTTGCAGTAATTTCAGATTCAATAAGTTATCACTAAGACAGGACACAGAATTACTAGCTTCCTCCACGTTTCCCCTCCAAAGATCGAATTTTGGGATATTTAGGTAATGATCATGGACAATAAGTTTGAAACAGCCCTACACAACACACCCAGTTAAAAAACGGGTGTTAGAGCACCTTCGTGCCACTATACACATGGATCAACATTAGCTGGTTGCCAGATATTAGGAGGAATTTCATGACAGCAAAAAAGGAAATGCCCTGTATTGCTTTGCTAATGACAGAATACCCATGAGTAAAAAAGGGGGCAACAGGGTACAGACTCTCAGACACCTAAAATCAAGGTACATTATAGAATTAGACACAAAAACCTCCAGAGGGTTGAATAAAGATGAAGAACTAGAAGTACATCTAGGCTAGATGCTGTCATTTTCTTTTAAAGATGGGGGTTCTGCTTTTAATTCATTAAGAAAATTGGTTGCATCTTTTTCATGTATTTATACAAGATGTTGGTGGTTTTTAATTGTTTTTTAATAGAATGCGTCATATTTTTAACACAGGACAAATGAAAGTGGGGCTAGCCACATGATCCTGCATCACCTAAGCTAAGAAATGCATTTGTTTATTTATATTCTTCATTGTTAAGTTTGGAGGATGGATAAATTTGTTTTTCCGCATAATGATTGGTCCACTGGGGCTATATTTGTTTGATTGATGTACATTGTTTCACTGTTTTCTAAGTGAGTGATACGTATTTATCTGCATTTATGGAAAAAGCTGTTATTTTTTCAAGCATATTTTGTTGCTATGTATTCAAGTGTAGTGGGGAAGTACATACATGTAACCAAGTATGTCAGAAAATTGTTTGCCTATGGAGCAGCAGTAATTCTGCAATTAATCAATTTTAAATGTATGCCATTAGCATCATATAGACAGAGGATTAATCATCACAAGTCTCCCAATAGCTGTTTTGGCAATATTATGATACCCTACTGCTTGACTTTGTTAAAGAGGCATAATAATGTATTTTTCAGTTAATTGTTGTTAATATTATTGTCATTTTAATATACAATATTGGCACTTTTTTTGCATTATACACAGTTGTTTTTCAATGCAGAACTGATGCAATTAACACTACTTTAATCCAGATCAAGATGGCTGCCACACTTACACTCTGGCCTGTGGTTCACTGTTTTGTATCCTTTCTTTATGTTCTTGATTATTGAGAATTTAATGTAAGCACTTTCTGTGTATTGTACACCCGTGTTCAAGGCAAGTGAGGCTGAAATGCATTGGGCATTCTCTTATTTGCCATGGTTGGAAAATAAACACTTAGCAGTATATTTCGCGTGCATGCTTGTCTTGGCTATTTCTGAAGCTTTCTGCTAGGATATTACAGGCCCTCACACCCGGGCATGAGCCACCACAGTCAGGGGCGAGCGCTTGTGAGACCCTTTGGACTGTGTTGCATATATATATATAAGCTGTGAGGTACTTTGGAGTGGTTTGAGAGTGTGTATACACCGCATCGTTATAGATGGCAGGTGCAATAACCTTCATAGTTAAACATGAAGGTCAGCCCTGAATATATGGAGGCATCCCATATACCTGCTTGAGGTCACCACATTGTGGCAATTTAATGTCTGTCCTACATAATATGATGAATGCATAGATATTGATAACATGTTTGCACATGCCACCTTATAGTCTATATACCATAGGTATTTTGATACAGCTGTGGGCAATCCATATATTAGCACTGAGTCACTTTAATGTGGCAGTTACCCTAAGTATGACATTGGGTAGGGTACCATACAAGAACTTTAGAGCAATGGGCTTACGAGGTTATACTGTCAGTTGAAAGGAGAGGGCTTCCTTGCAGGCCATGCTTCACATCCACTTGCCGCTTCACATCCACTCGGGACGCTGGTGAAATGCCCTCCTTCCGCGCTGCAACTCTCAAGCAGCTTGCTTCCAATGGAGGATCCCCACAGGGCCAGAGCTGGGAACCACAGACTCTATCATCCTGGACATAGGCGGCACCTCCACAGCTCCCTCCAGCTCTCTCCAATTCACCTCTTCAACTTGTTAGGTAGGTACATATGGGTGAGGGGAACCAGTGTCCCAGAGACTCACACCGCCACCATCTGCATCCGCGATCTGCTTGTGTGCGGCCGCCATGTTTCCCCCTCGAAGTGGGATAGTTTCTTTAGCTCCCCAATTAATATACCCAGACCAGAAAGGTTTTGTTCCCAAGTAGCAGATCCATAAGCTCACGCAACAGCTAATCGGCACAATTGATCTTGCTGTTGCTTATACCACACATTGGATGCAGCCAAAGCCCTTGACAGAGTTTGTTGTTAGTACTTGTGGGAGAGTTTGGGGGTGTTGTAGTTTAGTCTGAATTTTATCTCCACTCTGCAAAGGCTCTATGAAATCCCAATAGCTCAAATTCTGTTGAATGGGGTACTGACCAAGAGTTTTAATATTCACAGAGGTACTAGGCAGGGCTGCCCCCTCTCCCCTCTTCTCTTTGATCTCTATATGGAACCGTTTGCCCAAATGCTCAGGAGAGATCCGCAAGTAATCCCATTCGCATCACAGGAGTTTAGCATTAAGATCACTTTATATGCTGATGAAATGGTTGTCTATACAGCAGACCCGGATGCGACAACCTTCGTCCAAGCTTTGGTGATCAGTCACTTGGACTATTGTAATGCTCTTTTAGCTGCCGTTAACGAGTCTCTACTGGATGAACTCCAAGTGGTTCAAAATACAGCGGCCCGTCTAATCCAAAATCAGATCTCCCTCTACTCCCCTATTGTGCTCACTCCATTGGCTTCCCGTGCGTAGAAGAATCACTTTTAAGAGCTGCTGTATAGTGCATAAAGCCCTAAACGGCAAGGGACCCAGATACCTAGTGGAAAACCTCATCCCTTACCTACCAGGCAAACCTTTAAGACCGATGGACAAGTCATTTCTTACTGTGCCACGTATCAGGAAAATTCGTTCCGGGGGCAGAGCCTTCTCTTATCTGGCCCCTTGCTACTTGAACAAACTTCATATTCATATACAAAAGTGCACTGATCACTTTCTTTTCAGAAAACTTCTGAAAACCGAACTATTTCACATTATGACTACCCCGCTTGTTGGTCTCTGCTGCATTGAGATACCCCTTTGGGGGTGATTCATGCACATTATAATCTAATTTAGCATAACATAACATAACATAGCAATGCCTTAAGTGGAGGAATTAGCAGAGGAGTCCGGGACCTTTTCTTATATTCTATCAATAAAGGTAAATCAGATATTATGTGTTGGAATATTCCTGAGCAGCAGGGGGGCACAAAACCAGAATTTAAGATATTTGAGCATATCCATCCTTCAACGCCTAGAGGCAAACCCGGTTTATAATCTGGTTAGGGTTTCTAGGAATATAGATAAATCACTTATTAGATGGCGGAATCTCCCATTAACCATATATGAATAGGACAATTTGATCGAAATGAGCATTCTTCCCAAGTTGACATACCTTTTTAATTGTATTCCGCTCACTTTTTCCTGAATCACAAATTATTAGGATCCAGGGGAAAATAACATCCTTTATATGGGCATCTGAGGCAGTGAGATTGGCAAGGAAGAAACTGAGGCTTAGGTTGGAGAAAAGAGGCTTGGCATTACATGATCTGGGGAAGTATTGTGATGCTTTTCAGATTAAGAACTATAGACTGTTATTCGGGACAGCAGATTTTAAAACATGGGGTAGGCTGCTAACGGCTATGACAAAGGACCTGGGAGTCTGAGGACTTGTGGTCTGCTGTACAAGTTTAGTGACCCAAAATATTTTTTTTAAAGTCAGGCTAGAGGTAGCAAAGGCAGCCATCAGGCTTTGGTTTAAATCAGGATGGCCATGGGCATAAAATACTACTCAGATTTCTCCCCTATCTGGGACTCCCCGGGCAAACTAGAATGCCTGCAAGATAGCATGAGTCATCCTTTGCACGACGCTGGAAGAGTACTGTGGGGGGATCTCTTTAGTGTGCAGGGCCTGATGCCTTGTGAGGCACTGTTTTGCAAGACCATGGGCCGGCTATCAAGGTTCAAATATGTGCAGCTGCTTTTTTTGTATATGAGCGAGAAGCAAGACATTGGATGCCCATAGGAGATTGAGAGTAGGCTACAGGACACATAGGGGCCGATTCCGATCTCGGCTGGTAGGGCTCCGAATCGGATTCGGCTTTACCGGATCCGATTCGGAGCCCTGTTTCCCGACCGAACCGTACGCGGGTCCGGCCGAGCGAGTACGATGCGAAATCGCCGACCGACTCGTCCGGGCGTCCCGACCGCTCCGACCGACTCGCTCCCGGCTCGAACCGCTTCCGACCGACTCGCTCGGACTCCGACTCGCACCGCGCAATGGAGACGTTTCCCGGCCGGGTAAGTACGATGCGCGCCGCGAGCAGTCCGACCGAGCCGCGCACTCCGGCTCGAAAGAGCTGTCGGAGCCGTACTTTGGGGGTCCGTGGTCGGACCCCCTGTACGCGTAGCCGCGCGAGTCGCACACAGGGGGGACCCATGGGTCCCCCTACCTGTGCGTGTACGGCGCGAATCGCTCGCCGCGTACCCGCTGTAGGGGCGCCCTTGTCCGACTCCGCACCCATTGAGTCAATGGGAGCCCGCGTACGCGTTGTACGACCGGCTCCCATTGACATCAATGGGAGTCCGACCGACTCGAGTCCGATAACATACGGACGCATCGTACTCGTTCGGTCGGACTGCACGGGTCCGAATCGGTCGGAAATCTCTCCGGGTCCGGCTCGGTCGGAGAAATTTCCGGCCCGAATCGGAATCGATCCCATAGTCTATAGGAGGTCTCTGTGTGGTATTGGATGCTGCTGGATGCCGATCTGGGACGGTAGGATGCACTGGTCGGTGGACAATACTTGTGGCAAATATCTTTCAGGCTCCTATATCAAGTTGTTAGACCAGCAGATTTAAAAAAGAACCACTTTTTTTTTACACTTAATAGGACTTTCTGGTCTCCTTCAAAGATTGCGAGATTTGCAAAAGATTATGTCCTGAGATGTAGAAGATGTGGCCTCCTCGAGGCACATGATGAACGTATGTTCTTTTCCTGTCCTTCGCTTATGAAGCTTTGGGGAGATGTGAGCAAGGTCCTTGCCAGGAATTTCGTAGCTGCTATTGTCATCAATCCCATACTGGTCTTATTTGGGACAGGCATTTCAATGCCATTTTGAAATATATGTTCGAATGTTTCTCTTGTTGGATTGCTTGTGAGGTGGGGCTTTTGGCTGTAGTTCTGATTGATGTAATTTACTGAAATAAATGTATTTATTCAAAGTTGTGTTAGGGTACAAAATGTGAGTCACAAAATGTGAAGTTCCTACAAAAAGTAATGCTTAAAAATGTCGTTTTAATTTTTGTTTTAAAATATAGTGGCGTCAAACTGAAACGCCCCTGTATTATCACTGGATATCTGTAAATTATTTTAAAAGCACATTTGTGTAGAAATGTAACTGTTTGTCTATAGTAAAGATATTAACTGGCAACATTTTGAAAGAAATGGTGTTGGAAGTTGAAAAACATAAAAGAAAAAACAACACAAAAAAAGACACGCATTTACCAGTACTTTAGCTTTCTCCTTGCCCAAACCTATCTAGCGATGCAAGTACTGTCCTAGGTTTCGAGGCCAGTGTCGGCGAAGCTTTGACCCCCAACAAACATGTTACATATGTTACTTGAACTCGTTCTTCTTTTCTCTGAACCTGCTTGAACTTTAATGAATTAAAAATTATTTACATTTGTGCCTTGGTATCATCGCACATTTTCTCCCCACAATATGCTGGTACTTACTGCCAGGGGGGCAATAGGTTAGGTTAGCGTGATCACCATTAAAGCATGCATGCCCACAATATGCCATAACTTACTACAATAGATAAGGGGCCAGGATAGGCGTCCTGAATCACCACAATATGGCAAGAGTTCCCAATATACTGACAAAACTATCACCATGCCACGGATGCCCACACTATGCCAAAAACTACTACCATTGTGATATTTTGATATGGATGCTGACAAGTTGTCAAAAAATGCTGATAATATGCAAAAATTAGCATTTAGACATTGAACATCATCTCATAGATGCCCGCAATTTTCAACTTCCAGCATTGCATGAGGGCCAGCATTTTATAAGGATAGGCAATGGGCATCATATCATGGAAGGTCACAAGCTGTTAAGAATTACAACCTTTTTATCATGGCCAACATTTTACCTGTGTGGGCAGTGATGCCCACAAGGTGCTAAAAATAAAAACCATTCTGCGAGAGCCAGCATTTCACCAGGGTGGGCATTAGTCACAACACACCCCTAATAAATTTACACACACACCCACTCACTCACTCACATACACACCCACCCACAGACATGCGAATACAAGCATAACCAACTACTAATCAACTACTTCGTTGTCAGTTCCTAAGGTGTTGCCTAGACCTTTTTGGGCAGGGTTTCAGCTTTGTCTACAAGGATCCCAGATGTACCATAACGGACCTCTCCTTCAAAGATTGCGAGATTTGCAAAAAATTAAGTCCTGAGATGTAGAAGATGGGGTCTCCTCGAGGCAAATGATGAACGTATGTTCTTTTTCTGTCCTTCACTTATGAAGCTTTGGGGAGATGTGAGCAAGGTCCTTGCCAGGAATTTCGGAGGTGCTATTGTGATCCATCCCATACTGGTCCTATTTGGGATAGACATTGCAAGCAGCTGTTTATTAGATAAATCACAGCGGTACCTCCTGTTATATCTGTAGCTTCTTGCTAGAAGGGAAATTTGCAAGAATTGACTCAGTCCTGTAGCCCCTCTATGAAAATGTGAGTTAGGGCTGTTTGCTGGATTTGTAAATTAGATACTTTCGATGCTGAGAAAGGAAATGCCAATTTTTGGGATTGTTTCTTGAGATAGGAAGGAAATATCGACACGTAGTACCAAGCTGTTCTATGATTATATCTGAGTGCCAGTATGTTATGGACCTCGTCTTTATGGCTGTCACGTGCACTTGGATGATGGTTGGTCTTGAATGGACCAGTTCCAGAAGCAATGGCTTGCTCGGTGATATGAGGACAAAAGGATAATTTTTATGCAGGAAGGTGTCCCTTCCTGCACAAAAACAATCCTGCATTCAATGCAGGCACCCCTGCACTATGCTGTAAGGGTGCCTGCATTGGTGCTAAGCTGCCCATTGAGAACCAGCGCAGGGGGAAAAGTCATTAATGCACCGTATGCCTTAAATGTGGCACATTCCTGCCCTTTCCCAGTGATGCAGTGCAGAGCAGCAAAGTGACTTGCTGCGCTATGCCATTATTTCATGAATATGCCACTTACCCAAATTTACTAGATTATCAGGCAGCGCAGTGCAGCAGCCGCAAAGGAGAAGGAGAAAGCAGGAGAGCACCGTATTTACAGAGATATGGCACTCTCCTTCCCTCTCCTTAGAGCCGGTGCAGAAATATGCAGTGCAAGGGTGTCTCCACAAGTCTAGCATAGGTTTTGCACTGGAAGGGTACCCCTCCTGTACAAAATACTATGTTTAGGACCCTATTACAAGTTTGGCGGTCCGTGGACTGCAGTCCCAGCAGTGGCGGTCCGACTGCAGTGAGCCGTTTGCCGTATTACAACTTTGTGAAGACCGTGGCTGGACCACTGGCACTGCCAGCACACCGCCGGGGTCGTGGTCAGGGAAAGGCAGCCTCTATTGGGTGGTACAGAGGCGCAACACGACCACCCATATAACAAGTTGACTTCCTGATGAGCCGACCGTGGTGGTCAGACCGTAGCATAAAGGTCTGCAGAAATGAAGGATTTGGGGTGCATACTCACCCCTTTCCCTTTTTTCCCAGCAGATTTCGCCGTGGATCCCTTTCTCCAGGTAGCCCTTACAAAGGCATCTTCACCCAGAGGAATACCACCCCGTCTTTGGCAAACTACAGGTAAGTAAGTGCTTTGGTACCATGTACCCATTTCCGGGACTGCCCACCTATGGGTCAGACTCCGGCAATGGGTAGGTGGTATTTTTCCACATATATCATGCATGTGTGTGCATTCAACACATATGTAGTCGGAATGTACACACAGGCATCAATATTTATGGAAATTCATTGCCCACCGCCGCAAGACAACCGCAGCCACACCGCTTGCCCGTCTGGACTGCTAAT
This sequence comes from Calotriton arnoldi, assembly GCA_963921515.1. Taxonomy (NCBI): domain Eukaryota; kingdom Metazoa; phylum Chordata; class Amphibia; order Caudata; family Salamandridae; genus Calotriton; species Calotriton arnoldi. The sequence goes on along the minus strand of CAWUFW010000874.1, from coordinate 213,986 downwards.
ACGGCAGTCGGAAGGCCACTGGCGCAGCGGTCGGTGACTTGGTCCTTCGGTGGTTGGACCACCGAGCTCTTAATAAGGCCCTTAGACTAACGTTAAACCTTTTACCACTTTGCATGTGTGCTGTGCAGTGCAGCACACATGAGAAGTCAGAAAAGAAAGGAGAAATGAAAGTATTTCTCCTTCATAGCGCCTATTTGAAATTGGTGCTGTTTTTGGCCGCAAACCTATGTCTGCTTTTTTAGATAAATAGGGTTTCGCATCAGAAATCTTGGGTGGTTGCATTGGAACGTCCATGCACCACCCATGGAACACCCGCTTGGTGCTAAGTAATGCGAAGCAGCTCTATTCTCTGCTTTGTGTTACTTTAAAGGGATTTTCCAACGCAAAACAGGTTTGCGCTGGAAAGTAAATAGGTAAAAAAAAAGAATATGCGTCAATTTGCATCTCTTTGTGATGCAAACATGACGTAAAATCTTAGTAAATATACCCCACCGTTTTTTTATGAATTTTGCAGCACTAACAATCAGACATGGAGGTGCGTTAAGCCTTCATGAATTATCCTAAACAATAACTAGGAACACAGCGGTAAGTTAAAGCAAAGGGCGGACGAGGGTTTAGTGGGTTAGAGTACCCGTTCTGTGAAAAGGTAGCAAACTTAAAACATGACAGGCTTTCCTATTTGGAACTATTGCCATATTGAAATATGTGTTCGACTGTTTCTCTAGTTGGAATGCTTGTGAGGTGGGGCTTTTGGCTGGAGTTGTGATTGATGGAATTTACTGAAATAAATGTATTTATTCAAAGTTGTGTTAGGGTACAAAATGAGAGTCACAAAATGTGAAGTTCCTACAAAAAGTAATGCTTAAAAATGTTGTTTTAATTTTTGTTTTAAAATATAGTGGCGTCAAACTGAAACGCCCCTGTAATATCACTGGATATCTGTAAATTATTTTAAAAGCATATTTTTGTAGAAATGTGACCGTTTGTCTATAGTAAAGATATTAAACTGGGAACATTTTGTAAGAAATTATGTAAGAAGTTGAAAAACAAAGAAAAAAACAACACTAAAAAAAGACACACATTTACCAGTGCTTTAGCTTTCTCCTTGCCCAAACCTATCTAGCGATGCATTTTCAAAGAGGTACTGTCCTAGGTTTCGAGGCCAGTGTCGGCGAAGCTTTGACCCCCAACAAACATGTTACATATGTTACTTGAACTCGTTCCTCTTTTCTCTGAACCTGCTTGAACTTTAATGAATTAAAAATTATTTACATTTGTGCCTTGGCATCATCGCACATTTACACCCCCCCAATATGCTGGTACTTACCGCCAGGGAGGCAATAGGTTAGGTTAGCGTGATCACCATTAAAGCATGCATGCCCACAATATGCCATAACTTACTACAATAGAAAAGGGTCAGGATAGGCGTCCTGAATCACCACAATATGGCAAGAGTTCCCAATATACTGACAAAACTATCACCATGCCACGGTTGCCCACACTATGCCAAAAACTACTACCATTGTGATATTTTGATATGGATGATGACAAGTTGTAAAAAAATACTGATAATATGCAAAAATCAGCATTTAAACAGTGAGCATCATCTCATAGATGCCCGCAATTTTCAACTTCCACCGTTGCATGAGGGCCTAGGGGAGGGGGCAGATGCCAGTGCCTGAAAGGAGGGAAGGGCAAGGTAAGCAGTAGTACTTTAGGTGAAGGAGACAAAGCAAGTGCTCTGGGGAGAAGGGGCAGTCGGGAGCGCTTCCAAGCAAGGATATTGTAAAAGAAAAACCCAGGTCTGGTGAATTGCGTTCTCAATGACATGGAGTCATCATGTAAACCTACCTAGTCAGTAAGGTCTTTGAGGATGGAGCCATGCCAGGCTTTCACAATATCTGCCTGAACATATTTACATGCAAATACTCAAAATGGGAACCAGAATGGGTATGTAGGCTGGCCCTCATCAACCTGCGTTGGATGACCCTGATTTATACAAAATTAGAAAGCATTATCACTAGGCTTCCACAAGAAGAGCAGCCATCTTCTTTCTGCTAATAATCATATCCAAAATTAAACTGACTTTCATAAAAAATAATGCTTTAGCTAGGAAGGCATGTTTTCTTGATATGTATTGAATGACTAGATCAATGGCTTATTAAAACCACAAGCATTGTGAGAAGACAAGTTGCCTGCCAAGAGTGCTGGTTATTCATTCCTCCTCAAGTGTCACATACGGCTCACCACTGATAGAAAAGTACCTTACTCCTGGAACTGGGTGAGATGTAGCGTATGCCAACTCTACAGATTGTTCATCTCACAAAGGTGAGTTATTAACATGCCTCACTGGTTTGAGAACCCACTTCTCAGAACTGAGAATACTCCAGAGCTCCAAACGTTCGAACACCAGTGGGGCTAACTAAGACCCACATTTCAAGGGCAGTGAAAATTTGATTGTGATATTACTAGACCAAAAGAATGTGATACCAAAGGGTACCGAATTTATTGGATGCAATATTACAACACTATTGAGATATTCAGATGCATGAACGGGATTGTAACTAGCACACGCTTACCACCATTCCGAATTCCTCAGAGTGCAGGCTATGTGTCAATTCAATTCGTACCAGAATTGACCTCGCGCACATTGTGCGAGGTGTTACTAATTTACACAAAACTTGTAAACCCGGTTCAGGAGCAAATGTTCATTTATGTCTGAATTGGGATTAACCTGGGCGCATGACTGAGGACCTAAAGCTTTTATCTTTCAGAAGTCTAAAATAGAAATTCAACTGATTGAGAATAACACTTATTTTCTAAAAGATTACATTCTATGCACATTATACAGTACAGATAAGTGATTAAACTCAGCATCTGTTTTCTTTTAGCTAACCATACTTGTCACAATAGCCAATTCCACAGAAACCTGTGACATAAAAAAAAGATTTACTGAGAATTTCTAAGCTTGTGGAAGATATTTTATTTTAACCATTAGCACCAAAGCAACACAACTTTTTGGGAAGCACTGGGGATAGTTAAACTCAATGCAATTGTTAAAAGGAGTAAAAAGCCCCACGATAGACTAATTAAGGGGCATATTAACAAGGTGCGGCGATAATATTATCGCCGCTTTAGAGCCCGTTTTCGGGCGAAAAGCGGCGATAATATTATCGCATTATCAACAAGGACACGCTAGCGCGTGTATCCTTGCATTAGCGCCCCTTGTCAGCACGCCTCCCATCGCATCGCTAATGAGATGCAAAGGAGGCGTGCCTGACCAGACTCCCTTGGGTAAATATCGCTAACCCAGCTTCCTCATATTAACAACGAGGGTTAGCGATATTTAAAATCACGTTAAGTATGCCTTAACGTAGGAATTTAACGTCTGTTAAATTCCTGACTAAGGAATACCTAACATGGGGGGTGGATTGTGGGGCTAAGACCACAGGCCCTATCACCAAGGATTTTGCCGTTTTCCATGGAACATCGCTGGAAAACCAGCGATGTTCCATGGAAAACATCGCTATCACTGGAATAATTATCGCCATTGCGCTAAGCGTTGTTAATACAGCGCTAGCATGGCGATAATTATCTGCGATAGCCGGCGATAAAATTCCTCACGCTAAGAGCGGCCAGCGATAATTATCGCTGCCGCTTGTTGATATGCCCCTAAATGAATGAAAAATAAATAGGACTGAATGCTTTCAAAATTAGTTATTTACCAGAAACTTGTTGAAAAAAATGTGCTCACAACTGTGGTTACTGTTAGAAATGGGTGTCTCTAGTTGGCAGTGGTATACACCCTGCCCACATAGGGACCCTTACTTCTAGTCTGAGTAAGCAGATTACACACCCAAGATAACCCCTGCTCAACCCCTTTGATAGCTTGGACGAGCAGTCAGGCCTATATCAGAGGCAATGTGTAAAGTATTTGTACATAACACACACTGTAACACAGTGTAAACACTACAAATGAACACCACACCAGTTTAGAAACATAAAGTATATTTATCTGAACCAAACAAGACCAAACAAGACCAAATGACAAACATCAAACGTACAGAACTCAAAATATGACTTTTTAAAGGTTTCAAGCAATTCTTTTCATAGAACTCTATGGTTGCATTGATTTTACACAAAGTACCTTAGCTGCGTCAAAATGCACAAGGGAAAACTGCTGCAGAGGAGGGAATCGTCAGAAAACACAGCGCTGCGTCGATTTCTGAGTCCCTAGGGAGGCGATGCGTTAGTTCTGCTGCACGCAGGAGAAGTGTTGCGTCCAATCAGAACTGTAAGGGGAAGTGATGCGTGGAAATCCAAGACGGTTCTGGTCTGTGGGAGATGCGGTGAGAAACTTGGCGCACAGGTTCAATGCATGGAAATCCGGACATGCTGGAGGTTAATGTGATGGTGGCAAACAGGCGCTGCATCAATTTCTTCAGCTGTGGTCCAACGATGCATTGGTTCTTTCAGCCGCACAGCAGGGCCTGTGTCGGAGTCAGTGTGGGGGGGTCTCAGACTTCAGAGACACGGTGTGCTGAGCTCAGGCTACGGCAGTTTCTTCAGCCGTCGGCAGGCTCCGCGTAAATTTCTTCAGCCACAGCGGTGTGTGGAAACTTTTCCCGCATGCGGTGCTGCATCGGAAAAACAGGTGCTGGAAGGTTGAAGAGTCAATTTTTAAGACTTTTGTAGCTTTATGCAGCAGGAACAACCTCCAAGGGCTCAGAACTGGAATTGGCACTACTTGGCAGGTCAGCACTCCCAGCAGTGGAGTTCAGGGATGCTGCAGGTGAAGTCTTTGATGGCCCTGAGACTTCTTAACAGGAGGCAAGCACACACAAGCCCATGGAGAAATTCACAAGTAGGAGACACAAGAAAGTCCAGGCCTTTTCCTCTCCAAAGCAGAAGCAGCAACTGCAGGCCAACCCAGGAAAGCAACAGCCAGCAAATTGGCAGGGCTCCTCCTTACAGCTCTTCAGTTCTTCTCATTGGCAGAATCTCCTCTTGATCCAGAAGTGTTGTAAAAGTCTGAGGTTTTAGGTCCAATACTTATACCCCTTTTGGCCTTTGAAGTAGGCATTCTTCAAATGATTGTCTTTGTAATGCACAAGTTCTTGCCTTGCCTGTTCTTGGCTCCAGACACACTCCAGAGGGGTGGGAACAGCATTGTGAGAGGCCAGGCACAGCACTATTAAGGTGTCTGTGACAACTCCTCCCACCACTCTAGCTCAGGAATGCCCATCAGCCTGGTAATGGGTCATCAGGATATGCAGGGCACACCTCAACTCCCTTTGTGTGACTGTCTAGAGTGAATGCACGAAGAGGCCGCTGATAGTCTAAACCAGATGTTGATTACACCAGCAGGCAGAGGCACAGGATGGTTAAACAAGAAAATGCCCACTTTCTAAAAGTGGCATTTTCAAACACACAATTTAAAAAAGATCTATACTAAAATATGTGTTTTTAAATTCTGTGCTCAGAGAGCCAAAACTCCAAATCTCTAGCTGTTCCCAATTGAAAGTTACACTTGTAAAATGTTACAAGGCAGATCCAATAATAGCCTATGTGAGAGCTAGTCATTGCAATAGTGAAAAATGAAATTAGCAGTATTTCACTATCAGGACATGTAAAACACACCAGTGCATGTCCTACCTTTCACATACATTGCACCCTACCCATGGGGGTAACTTGGGCCTACCCTAGGGGTGCCTTACTTGTAGAAAAAGGGAAGGTTAGGGCCTGGCAAGTGGATGTACCTGCCAGATCGACATGGAAGTTTAAAACTGCAGTCACAGACACTACTCATGTGGGTGGCACAACCAGTGCTGCAGGCCCACTAGTAGCATTTGATTTACAAGCCCTGGGCACACATAGTGCACTTTACTTGGGACTTACCAGTAAATCAAATATGCCAATCATGGAGAACCAACCAGCAAAAACGAAGTCCAGCATAACATCAAAAATACAGGAGGTAGAGGCATAAAGACAGAGGGAACCACGCCAACGATGCCATGTCTAACAGTTACAACTAAATCCTGGGGCAGAAGCCCTTTTAAAAGGTGAGCTGGAGTGATGTACAAAGTCATTGGAATGGCTGCCTAATTGCTCCAAGTCATTTTCAGACAGACCTGGACTTTTAGCCATCAGCGTGTTGCATGTGCTAAGTAAGTGTTGCTTTTTACATTGAACCAGCTCAAAAATCCTCGTATGAAACCCTAAAAAACTAGGACTGTTTGAGGATGTCTCTGATGAAATTTTATTTATTTGATGTTTCAGAGAGTTTTGTAGGGTGCTTAGGAAGGTGTAGTGGTGCTAGAAGATTCGTGAAACAGAGAGGCCTGAGAATAGTAAAAAGAAAGGAAATTAGGAAGACAAGAGCAAAGTTTTCAGCACTTTCCAAAATTAGAGAAGGGGAATTGTGGCTCAAATCTGGGTTGTAACATAATTTCAGTGTCTGGCGGCAAGAACCGAAAATTGATGTCTACCAGTGCAGGCAAAAGTACACTGAGGAACTTCCAGAAGTTGAGCTGAGGAGTACCACAGAAAGCAGACAGGTAAGTAATGGCTGAACTTGTGTTACGGATAGTCTTGGCTAGTACAGTGAAAAGCCTTCCAAACCAAGGCCAGAAATTTAAAGACAAATCTCTTAGAAACTGGTAGTCAGTGCAAAGTCTTGAGGTAGGAGGAGGTGGATGAGTGGGCAGAAAGCTTGAAAATCCGACTGATGGCAGCATTCTGAATCTGCTGCTATTTATTTAGGTGGTAAGGAGGGGAGCAAGATAGAGAAAATTACAATAGTCAGAGAGGCTCAGAATGGTTGCTTGGATAACCTGACAGCGAGACTCAAAAGGAAGGAATGGAATTATTTTATACTGTAGTTTGAAATGAAAAAACAGAAAGAGGAAATCTTATTGGTCTGATTGGAAAGAAAAAGATCCTGATGAAAATGGACTGAGATTGTGGACAGAAGTTGCCAGAAAAGGCAGTGGATCGAGTTGGTGGATGAGAGGGTTTCAGAATTCAATTGGCCCGGAACACAGGAAGCTGCGACCAAAAACCTTCAAAATTTCTATTTTCTCCACATTCAGTTTGAAGGAGTAATTACTCATTCAGGCAACAGCAGCCACTAGGCACTTCTTGAAGCTGTCCTTGAAGTCATGAGAATGCTCTTCAAGAGTTATTAGCAGCTGGGTGATTTCTGCATAACACATGAAACGAAACCGAGGGGAATGAATGAGTTTAGCCAGAGAAAGAGCATAAAGATTGAAGAGCGCTGGACTCAGGATCTATAAGGAAGATGTGGCAAAGTTTATTGAATTGCTTTTGTTATGTGTGATGATACACAAAAATACTTATAAATTCTTCTGAACTTTAATTGACTATTATATTGTCTAAATGAATAATACATACTCATAAACTTTTCAATATATTTATATCATGATTCTCTCATCATAATCTTCTTTTTCAAAACATTTTTTGCATTGCATTGTTATCATTATACAGACATATTTACAAATTACAAAAACATCATTTGTTTATATGGTGTACAAGATTCACACATTTGAATGTAAATTCCTTTGGTGACTGTTGTTGCCTGCCCTATGCATTTTGGGACCCAATGTCCCTTCGTCAGGGGCCACTGAAATAATAAAGAAATAAATCAATTCTTGAGTGAAGTGTCAAAAACTGTTGTGTGCCAAATACAATTTGATATTCCAAAGAGGAAAACATTCCAAAAACCATAATTCCTATGTGTATTATCAATCGTAATTCCAGTGCAATCCACCAACCGTGAAGAACCCTAAAGACTGAATGACTATTAACCAATCACCCAAATGGTGATCCCTTGAGTTTAAAACCTCCAGGTGTGAAACAAACTCGATGACACTCACGTCATAACTAATTTCTTAAACGGAATGTAGATGATTCATTCAAGGATGCCGATCTGTATCCTCTGCTACCCAGTCTCGCTATCTGAAAAATAACCAAGTTAACTGATTGCTGATACTACAACCATAGTGCTGCTATAACACCCAAATCACAGAGAATTACCTTGATTATTCGGAGCTTTGTTCCCCAATACTCCTCCTCCTATGGCACTCTATATGAAACAAGCATTGGCAAAGCCAATAGGTCTCGGCAATGCCCGAGCTAACAGAAATGTCAATGTGAATGTCTTTTAGATCATTTCCCATAGTAGTCTATAGCATTTGTGAGGCGTGCTTTGATGTGGCAGGCAGCTGACAAAAGTGTGCACATCTATTACAGAATATAGCGGTCATTATTAAGCCCAAATGTAGAATACAACTCACTTATTTTATTTCCTGCCTGGACATCTCTGTCCAATAACTTAAATTACTTCTTCAGAGACTTGTCCCAGGTACCGTGCTGAGCAAATAGAAATGTGAATATCACAGAGAGGACCCCACACTTAGAATATGTCTGTTACCTTATTCCAGGTAAACGATAGAGAAAAACAATACAACCCGCTCTACTGCGCATGCTCACAATACAAGATACAACACTAAATGGTTTCGGAGTCAGCACCACAAGGGTAGGTTTATATTACAGTCTCACTGCACATGTTGTAAACCTCCGATTTTCTACTCGCAGCACGCCTTATAGATAGATCTATAGTTCCCCACAGAGCAGATGTGCTAAGTATTCTCTTTTCAGTATGTTTTCACAGTCCAAAGTGTCAGAGACACTGAGCGTAGTATGCAATGCGAATAAAAACAATAATAATATAGCAACCATGAAGGAATTTAATTCTTTAAAGGGATTAGCCTGCAGTAAGTGCACAAAGAACAAGCAACACCAGTACATTAACATAAAAAGTGCATGCAGGTAGGCTCAACAAGAGAAGAAAATTCACTTTGTGCGTACGAGTTTGAATTAGCCAATCCCTTCTTATTAAGCGGCACTATAATATAATAATCTGCATGTGTATCCACAAACAAGTGAATCGCATCCAAAAGCATCCGTTTCTGAAGTGTCACACTGTAGTAAACAGATCTTCACATATCACAAAGTGGGATGGCGGAATCTAAATACGAATCCCCTGCGTGGATAGCAGATCATGCGGTGACTATTAGACTGGATCTCCAAGAACAATGGTTTTCACAAGACACCAAGCGAGCTACACAAAGCGAATAAAAACAATAATAACGTGACCGCCGTCAAAGAATTTTATTTTTCAAAGGGATTGACCAGCAGTAAGTGCACAAAGAACAAGCAACATTAGGACATTACATAAAAATCCTCTCATGACACCGAGCGAGGGTCGCAACACACATAAAAATAATAATAATGTGACAGCAGTCAAGGGATTTAATTCTTTAAAGGGATTAGTCAGCACTAAGTGCAAACGAACAAGCAACATCGGAACATTAACATAACAAGACGCGCGGCCAAGAAACGCGCTCTCTGGTGAGGGAGGGGAGGAAAGGCAGATGGCGCCCGCCAGCGATGCGAGGAATGGAAACGCGCTCTCTGGTGAGGGAGGGGGAGGAGGGGTGAGGGAGGGGGAGGAAAGGCAGATGGCGCCTCGCCAGCGATGCGAGGAATGGATGGCAGCTGTGCGCGTGCACGCCATCGTGAATGCAAGCTGGTCGCCCGCCGAAAGCCAGTGGGTTTGCACTTCCAAAACCCGCTTACTAAAACTCTCGGCCAGACCAGCGCAAGCGCTGGTGCAGGCCGAGACCTAAAACGAGTAGCCATTAAACTCAGACCAACGATATGAGGTTAGCATCAACGGTATGCCAAGAAATACAAAAACTCCCCTGTACCTGAGAATTCCGCTATGTCTCTGCCGTAAAACCGACGCGTACTCAAGTCCACACCGCGTAGCGCCGGTGTTTAAGTTCTTCAACTGGACATCAACAACGGACTATCAATGCTTGGTACGAACATAAATGACGGGCTATCTATGTGAGAATAACCTCAGGCGAGTTGAAAGCGGTGGCCATCTTAATACAGTATTAGTCATTGATATAAGATGTTCACTCTGCAATATGTGTAATACCAACCAACCTCAACCTAATAATAGTGTAAGTCAAAGTTAGGGTGATAAAAATGTCAATATGCCTAACACTAAAACACAATTACAAGTGTGCTAAAAAAAAAAAAAAAAAATTGTACATAGTTTATACTCAATGTACATTGACACACCAACATTTAATGACTCACTCATATTTGCATGATACCTACAACCTGTATTAGTGTGTTTATGTGATTGCCTCTCTCTGTGGGTGATGGTTAATTGCTGGTTAGAGTATTCAACCCAGCTAACATAATGAGACAACAAGTCATGTTTCCCTGTTAACCATAACCATATGTGGTTGTATGTAGATACATCATTCATGTGTCAACTATGATTGATTATATCTGGATGTACCACTAGACTTCAAAAAACAACTCATGTCAAGTTTATCATTGAGCCCCAGTGGGGTCAAGATTTTGAATTTTTTAATCCAAAAAGTCTCTCTCTGTAACAGCATTTTATTTGGATCTTCGCCTGCCTTAGCTTTAACTATTTCCAGAACTAAAAACCGTAGCTGAGGGATGTTGTGGCGCTGTTCACACCAACGAATAGCCAGATTGGAGTTTTTGTTCTCTGTTCGTATGGTGCTTTTGTGCTCGGTGATTCTTATTTTAACTTTTCTTTCGGTTTCCCCTATGTATAGTAGGCTGCACGGGCATTTGATGCAGTATATCACATTGAAGGTGTTGCAATCCGCAGAATGGTTAAGTGCCACTGTTTCTCCTGTTAAAGGATGAGTAATTTTATTGCTGACCATTACATTATTACAATGTGTGCAATTTTGACATTTACGCATTCCATCTTTTCTTCTTAATTCAGGTTCTTTGTTAGACTTCAATAATTTCTTGAAGTTGCATGATCTTTTGTGAGCAAATATAGGATGATTCCTGAAGATGTTGCGGAAATCAGGTTCCGTTTGCAATAGTTCCCATCTTTGTAATATTATTTTCTTGATAATTCTTGATTTGGTTGAGAATTTTGAGATGAACACAGCTTGATCCTTCTTCGATTTACGTTTTTTTTATCAACAATTCATTTCTGTTTTTTTGACAAATTCTTTCTTCTGCTTTTTCTATGCACAATGATGGTTACCCTTGTTGTGCATATTTAAGTTTTTTGTGATTAATAGCTGTTTCACAAACCTCTGGTTGGGATGAAATTCTCTTCGTCCTCAACATTTGTGAGTATGGTAGATTTTCTCGTAGTTGTGGTGGATGGAAACTGGGAAAGTGCAGGGCATTATTCGAACCGTTGATTTAATGTGCATGGTGGTAGCCAATTCACTTTGATTTTTGTCAATTCGAACATCCAGAAATACTATACTGGTGCTACTGATAGTTTGAGTGAATTTAATCCTTTCATTTTTTGTGTTCAGTTCCATTATATTTTGCCTCAAAGTCTCCTCTGAGCTTTTCCAAATCAAAAACAAATCATCTATGAATCGACAATGAAAAATTAGATGTTTGTTCCATTCCTTCCTCTCAAAAATGTTTTCTTGTTCAAACTTTGCCATCAAAATATTGGCATACACTGGGGCACCCCAAAACCCATAGAGGTGCCACTAATCTGTAGATAGAAATCATCTTGCCATTTGAAGTAACTGTGCCTTAAGCAGAATTGCAAGATCTCCATCAAGAATACTTTATTTGCTCTTATGTTATCTTGTTGAAGTAAAGCCCATTAAACTGCAGCAGTCCCTTCATCCAATGGAATTGAAGTGTACAATGACGTAACATCAATAGTACATAAAATCCAGCTGTCATCATAGGGAATCGTCAAGTTCCCCAATTGTGTCAAAAATTCAGTCGTATCTTGTATGTAGGATTTCCATGTTTGAACAAACAGTTGAAGGAAATAATCCAAGTACTTGCCTAATGGTTCAAAAAGTGACCCACAGCCCGACACGATGGGCCAGAACGGTGGGTCCACCAAATTTTTGTGGATTTTAGGCAGCATGTACATCGTTGGACGTCTGGGGAATGTGACTGACAAAAATTGTTTAGTCTTATCATTAATCCATTCCATCTCTCTTGCCATGTTTAAAATTTGTTCCAGAGTGTTCTTGATTTCCATTGTTGGATCTCCATTCAGTTTCAAATATGTGAGTTCACTATTTGTGCCCAACTCTGTCAATGATGTCTTGTCTCTAGGTTCGCTGCCATTCGTAATAGGTGTTCTCGATGATTCAATGTCACAATCCGATACTACGCTTTCCTCGGATGATGCATTAGGTTTTCTGGGTTGTCTAGTCTTCCAGGTGCCGCCTTTCTTCCTTCGCCTCCAACTCGAGCGTCTTTTCTTCCCGGGATGTGCTTGCTGGTGATTGGTCATGCCCGACCACGGATCCACCTATCTTCTTCGTCAGCGTTCCTCTGCCATCCAGTTTAACACTTTCCTTCTCTTCCTTACAGGAAACGGGCCATCGGAACAGTTCCACGGGCTGGGGATGAAGAGGTAAGTGAGGGTGTGTTACGGATGATGGGTTGGGATCCGGGAGATGTATTTGGTTGGTTTTGGGGGGCAGGGTTAGTTCCTCCTTACATACAGGTTGTAGGCATCATGCAAATAAGAGTGAGTCATTAAATGTTGGTGTGGCAATGTACATTGAGTATAACTTAGGTACGATTTTTTTTTATAGCACTCTTGTAATTGTGTTTTAGTGCCAGATATATTGACATTTTTATCGCCCTAATTTTGACTTACACTATTATTAGGTTGAGGTTGGTTGCTATTACATATGTTGCAGAGTGAACATCTTATATCAATGACTAATACTGTATTAAGATGGCCGCCGCTTTCAACTCGCCTGAGGTTGTTCTCACATAGATAGCCCGTCATTTATGTTCGTTCCAAGCATTGATAGTCTGTTGTTGACGTCCAGTTGAAGAATTTAAACCCGGCGCTACGCGGTGTGGACTTTAGTTTTTCGTCGGTTTTACGGTGGAGACATAGCGGAATTCTCAGGTATGGGGGAGTTTTTGTATTTCTTGGCATACCATTGATGCTAAGCTCATATCGTTTGTCTGAGTTTAATGGCTACTCGTTTTTCATATAGAGTGTCATAGGAGGAGGAGTATTGGTGAACGAAGCTCTGAATAATCAAGGTAATTCTCGGTGATTTGGGTGTTATAGCAGCACTATGGTGGTAGTATCAGCATTCAGTTAACTTGGTTGTTTTTCAGATACTGGGTAGCAGAGGATACAGATCGGCATCCTTGAATGAATCATCTACATTCCGTTTGAGAAATTAGTTATGACGTGAGTGTCATCGAGTTTGTTTCACACCTGGAGGTTTTAAACTCATAGGATCACCATTGGGGTGATTGGTTAATAGTCATTCATTCTTTAGGGTTCTTCACGGTTGGTGGATTGCACTGGAAATATGATTGATAATACACATAGGAATTATGGTTTGTGGAATATTTTTCGTCTTTGGAATATCAAATTGTATTTGGCACACAACAGTTTTTGACACTTCACTCAAGATTTGATTTATTTCTTTATTATTTTAGTGGCCCCTGACGGAGGGACGTTCGGTCCCGAAATGCATAGGGCAGGGCAACGACAGTCACCAAAGGAATTTACATTCAAATCTGTGAATCATGTACACCATATAAACAAATGATGTTTTTATAATTTGTAAATATGTCTGTATAATGATAACAATGCAATGCAATGCAAAAAAATGTTTTGAAAAAGAAGATTATGATGAGAGAATCATGATATAAATATATTGAAAAGTTTATGAGTATGTATTATTCATTTAGACAATATAATAGTCAATTAAAGTTCAGAAGAATTCATAAGTATTCTTGTGTAACATCACACATAACAAAAGCAGTGCACGTTGGTTGTTTCAGGTCTCAAGGTCCTGAACTCTTACCCACATGTAGTTTCAACAGGGATACAGGCAGTTCCCTAGACCAATGTCAGCACGCTATAAAATTGGTTAAAAAAGATAATAGAAAAAACCAAAAAAACAGAAAGCATCGATATAAACAATTGGAGAACAGGAGTGCTTCCTTCAACTATTTTTAAGGTTTATTGAATGCCACCAGCAGGTCATAGAGTACAAAGGCATAACAGCCACCCTGGTCAGCCAGCAAGCGAAGGTTGTCGAAGATGAATATCAGGGCAGATTTGATGCTGTGTGAGGGATGGAAGCTAGCCTGAGTGGTATCAAATCTTTGGTTTCTCTCCAAAATGTAGGAAAGTTGTGTACTGATAGCTTTTTCCAGGATTGTAATTGGAAAAGGCAAAAAGAAGTTCAGAAGTTGCTCCCTACTGGGGGATCTGAGGTAGATTTCTTAAGAAGAGAAATTATCAAGGTTTGTTTCTAGGAAATGGGAATATAAGAGGATATGACATGCACTTACTAGCAGCTGAACTTGGTTCACTGCACGCCTTTGTTATTGTACGTAATTTTTAAAATCTCTGGCATAACTACCCAGGGGCTCCATATCATGTGGTTCACCTTCTGTTAGTCTGGACTTTCTAGCTAACAGCACTTTGAGTGTTTTAACTTGTAGTTTTCTTTGCTTTATTAGAAGTACATTCTTAAAAAATACATCTGGAAAGTGCTGCTAGATGAGAAGACAGGACTTCCTTACGGTGTCATGCATGAAAAGATGGGTCACTTATCATCATTCAATTATTGCAAGTATCAGGATGCATAACAAACAAAGCACGACTGGTTAAATTCCTTCCACCTAACATGGATGTGTTTTGTGATTTCCTGGTGAGAAAAAAATGAATAAATCTTGCCTTGTCTGCTGACGTTGCATTGCATTCTGGAACTTGAAGTTCTAACTTTTCCACATAATCAACACAGGACAATAAATAACCAAAGCATATGGAAGAGAGCTCAACAGCCTTGACAGGGTGAACATCCCAGGCCAGACAGTGGAACCTGAGCCCCATCTTTTATTTGGGGCTTGCTTGGCTAGCTTGCTCCATGACATCAAAGACAGTGTCTTTAGGCCTGAGCATTTAACTTACCAATCATAAATTTCAGGTGTATTAGTTGAATTAACTCTATGAAAGCAAATGAAGACTACAACACCCATAATGTAGTAAGTAAATGGAAGTCCAGGAGTGGAAGCTGTCTCTATGATGAATTAGCATGAGGTGGCCCCCTATTTGAGGCAAACAGTACCTTCAAGCAGGAGCATCTTGGGTAGATGGAAAGCAAACCTAGCAGGAGAGCAAACCAAGCAGCAGAGCATCAGTTGGAGTGGTGGGGTGGGGGGGGGTGAGGAGGAGAAACATGTCACATGAAGGGGACATCTGGTGTGCTTGCACAGTAAAAGGGAGATAAACAAGCATTTGCAATGCAATAGGTCTTGCATTTGTGGCATTGGAAATGACAATGTCTTTTACCAATGCGTTTTGGTTTGGAGTGGATGTATGTGGTGTGGAGTGGAATTATGTGGGTTGGATTGGAATTGTTAGTTGTGGAATTGTGTTTTATGGAGTGGATTTGTGTAACTGAATTATGTGGCATGGTGTGCAGTGGAATTATGTGGACAGTAATTATGTGAAATTGAGTGTATTGGAATTATGTGGAGTGGGATTGTGAGTCATGGAGTGTACTTATGTGGAATGGTATTTTGTGTTGTGGAGTGGTATGTAGTGGAGTTTAAATATGTGGTGTGCTGTTGAATTTTGTGGCATGATGTGGAATGCTGTGTTGTGGATTGGATGTATGTGGTGTGCTGTGTAATTGTGTCGTTGAGTTCAATTATGTGGTTTGTTTTGAATTATGTGGTGTGGAATGGAAATGTGTAGAGTTAAATTGTGTGGCATGGAAGTGTGTGTCGTTGAGGGAACTTATGCTGTCTGGAGTTATGTGGCATGGTGTGGAGTGTATTTGTGTATTGTGCTTCCAAGTTTAAAAATGATGAAATATAATTACAAAGGAAGGCGGCCTTCATAGCATACAAATTCACAAAATTGTCGGAAAAGCACAAACATCTCTTCAATTTCAGGCCCAAGCAAGGAGGAGCTGCAAAAACACATACACGTTCAACATGAGCAGCGAATAAAGAAAATAGTTCCAAAACCAACGACTTCAACACACCGGTGGACACTTACCAGTAGTTAGGCACTGCTCTCTGGGTGTTAACAAACAACAACAAGCATTGGCAAAGCTAATAGGCACCAGTCTTTCCTGATCTATTCTTTATGGGTATTTTTTCAGACCGTGGCCAGATTAATATCCTGCCTTTTCGTGCACCAAAGTGCTTTTGGGTTTTAATTTCAAGAGCACAGATTGCCAGTATGACTCATATTCCACTGTCATAAACTTTAGGCTGGAGTTGGAAATTACATTTCCTAGATGATGGGTCAGAAGAGCACCTATAGAAATATTATCAGCCACACATTTCATTAAAAACCTGTTACAATACGGATGGAAACAGGTGCTACTAGAGGTTGATAAAATATGTGAGATCTCTTGTTCAGAATATCACCAGACTTTACACTGAGATTATATAAGATTATGAAAGTAAAAGAAACTAGTAAGCCTGCTTGCACTGTGATTGCCGACATCCACGAGCAACCTGCTACTAAATTCAGCGTAATCTAAGGGCATATTAAAACAAGCGGGCCCCATGGAGAAACAAGAAACATAAATCTAGTAACGTTAAAGACCATAAGGACAACACTGTACAGTGTTGATCAGAGTAAGATTTTGGAACAAAAAATAACTGTAGAGCGAAGATGCATTGGCAGAAACACTGGTGCTTATGACATACTGAATCAGTCCCACAGTCTGCAAAACAATGATATGAAACTAATTAAGAAAAGGGTGGCATCTACAGAAAAAATACAGACAATTGTCAAAGACTAACCTCTACTTTCAAGAAAGAAAATGGGGCAGTACATCATTTGGCACCATGCAGGAATCTTCATTTCATCTGCCACATGAGCAAAAACCACACACATTTAACAAATTAACCAATCATCAAGTTAGACCGATTGTAACATATTCAGTGCCTGCTGTACACTAGTGTTGATCACCTTGTAATATTTCATAGGTTTAGATGTAACATTTAGGTGGGCATGGACGAAGACAGAACAAAAAGACCCCTTTGGCAGAGAAATGAGCACATTTAATTACATCAAGGCAATATAACAATACCACTTGCCATAGCAACAATAAAAGTAACATAAACCAAAAACGTAAATAAAAAATATTGGGGATATCCTCCAAGGATGGTAATAGACAGACTTCCTAAGCAGAGAATGAAAGTCTGGGCCCTCTATGACATGCAACTTAATGATCTAGCACTAACTTTTAAACATACCACTATTAGAGTTGGACCATAGGTATATGAAAAACCCCAAATCAGTATGCGGAAAGTGAATACTTACCAGGAGAGATCGGACCGTTAAAAAAATAAGACTTCTGGCGACAAATCAAACGCTTGAATGTCACGTTTCTGGCTGTAGCACTTGATAAATGAAAATGCAGTTCATTCGACTAAGATTAGCCCTTACTAGAAGGTGCATGCCCTGCTGAGGCGTTTTTTCTGGATTTCAAAGTAATGCATACATGTAAAAACATGGAAGAGGCCTTCAGCGTGGCAAATAGTAATTGCAAAGCACGTGGTACTCCTTCAAAATACATATGATTAAAGTGGTTTTAGCTGGCCAAACTTCATCTTGTAAATTACTCTTCTTTGAGAACAGAGCTGTGTATTTGGCACCAGAAGCCTTGCGGACACCCCTTTGGGAAACTGAGCTACAATGGAAGAGGAGCTTGAACTATTTCATGGGTCACTGTATGAGATCTCCTGTGTCTCTTCCACAACATCTTGGGGTGGGCTGGAAGCCAACTCTGTGCTATGAATCCAATATGACAATCAACTGCGGCAATGGCTCTAAAATGATAACATAACGTGAACTACCCTGTGGTTACCAAAGATGTATGGTAATCCCCTGCACCCGTGTGTGTCAATCTCTTAAAAATATCACGGCAACACCTAATCCTGCTACAGTGACAGGGGAGGGGTAGAAGGAAGGGCAGCTGCACAAATGGTGGACAGGAGGCGGGAAGGGACAGGCCTCCCTGTGGCTGCAGAGGAGCATACTGAGGGGACAGAAGGAGTAACAAGCACTGTCAAAGTCAACACGAACAGCAAGGGCACTTACCCAAGAATCATCACTGCTCTGCACAGCTCTGGTCGGATCACTTGGCTGTAAAATAAAGGGGCTGCGTGCAAAGTGGGCGGAGCACCAGGATTTAAAGGCACAGGCACTTCAAAGAAGTGCTCCATGCAAATAACCGGCGTTGGAATGAACTGAAGTGTATTGTTATTAGCCCAGACCAGAACATCTTACCTAGTGCTTTTAGATACTGTAGCGTAGGGTGGCTGCAGTTACAAGCGGAAGTAGAAAGCAAGGCGAGCTTCACCTTTTTGTGCTCGGCGCTCAGCTCATCCGCTACGAGGCTCTGTAAATTAAAAGTTAAAGTGCGTTGCCGGTGTGATATGCGGCGCGCGCGTGCATCTAATTAGCGCTGCGGCCGCAATAAATATGGGACACTGCTTGTGTGTTCAACTGCGTGGTCCCAACTGCCTGAGCCGGGCCACGCCCCTTTATTTTATAGCCGGCGCGTGACGACATGCGCCAGCGCTAGCGTGAGGCCTCCGAGCGCGGGTAGACTGCACCGCTACCCGGCCAGAGGACACTACATTCCTTCCAACCTTTATTAAACAACAAACAAAACACTGAATATGTAAATCTGTTACTGGTTATTATGAAAGTCCAGTCCTTGGTTCATCACACCATGAACCCTGCCAGGCGGGAGGATGGAGCAGGATTGCTTCTCAGGCCATATCTGGAGTGTTCTCCCTGTGAGGATGGCAATGATGGGGTCATCTCTTGCGAGACCCCTCCCTCTGGAGACCGCGCTGGGGAACTTGACAGGGCTCTGTCTGGCGTTCCAAACAGTGAAGGGGTGCCGTGGTCAGACATGTCCAGATTTTTCCGCGGGGAACATCCCTTGGTCACCATCCGGTCTTTCCTCCTCTGGTCGTTGACGTGGTCTGGCGTCCAGGTTGTCCGATATCGGCTGGTCCGGAGTTCCGGCATGTACCCTTTTGAAGAAAGAGATGTTGCGTGTGATTTCCTCGGTTCCTCTTCTGGCTGTTATCATGGTGCCGGTTCGGCGGATAACTGTCCATGGCTGATGTTCGAACGGAAGCCGGAACTTGCTCCCGGGGTACCTGTCCTTGATGTAGACTCTGTTCCCTACTTGAATGACCGACATTCTGGCTCGACGGTCGGCGCTGGCTTGGTCATTGGAACTGGCCCTGTTGGCTAGGACTTTTCAGGCGTCAATCTGAGACGGGGTCCAGCTTGGGTGATGCGGGATGGTGTCTCGCACTACTCGGCCCATGCTTGCCGGCCCCGGAGCTACCTCGGTCGTGAGATGGGGCGTCAGACGGTACTCTCTCAGAAAACTGTATATGGCTCTCTCGAGTGGTGATTCATCCGCATGCGCGATGCGTATTACTTTGTTGAGAGTGCGCATGAACCTCTCTACTTCCCCATTTGCTTGGGGCCAGCGCGGGGTCACTTTCCGGTGTTGAATTCCCCAGGCCTTGAGATAGTCTGCAAATTCTTGCCCATGGAAAGGTGGGCCGTTATCTGTTTTCACCACTTCGAATATTCCATGGGTTGCAATGGTTTTCTCGTGTTTTGTAATCACTTCAGTGGCTGTCTGACGCCCTACAATCTCGACTTCGGGGTATTTCGTGTAGTCATCGATGATCACCAGTGCATAGCGTCCATCTGGGAGGTGTCCGAAGTCAACACTCACGCGCTCCCATGGCCGTTGGGGGTTTTCTTCAGTGATGACGGGGTGAGGGCGATCTGGTTGGCCTGATGCCTGGCACCATGAGCACGTTCTGACTGTTTGTTCAACCAGTGGGTCCATCCCCGGGAACCACACCTTGGCCCTCAGCCGACTCTTTGTTTTTCCCATACCCTGATGTCCCCTGTGTGCGAGGTCCACGGCTTGTTGAGCAAGGCTTGATGGGATCACCAGTCACGGGCCTCTGAGTAGACAACCGCTGCTGTCGACGGAAAGTTCATCCTTGACACGCACAATTGACTCCAAAACGGTCCTTGCTTGCGGCGTCCGTCTAGTCATGGTGGACAGAATGGGGCGCCAGTCATTCGATTGGACCGCTATTATGGCCAGCTGCAGGCATTCATCGATCCGGGTGGCTTCTACAATGGTTTCAAGACTCATGGGAAGTGGTCGGGATCTTTCCGATACGTGCCAGACATATTCCTCAGTGTCTTCTGCATCCTCTTCTTCCGCTTTGGTGGCGACCCTAGGATGTCTCGAAAGGTAGTACCGCCGGATTGGATGAGCCTGGCTTGTATTCTACTCGATAGTCATACCCCTGCAGTTGAAGGATCCATTTTTCAATCCTCGGGGGAGGCTTGGATGCTGACCCTTGAAACAGGGGAATGAGGGGTTTATGGTCGGTGGACACTGTGAATGGATGGCCATACACGTAGACGTGGAAGTGCCGACAGGCCCAGTGGATGGCGATCGCTTCTCGTTCTATTTGCGAGTATCTCTGTTCCGTGTCTGTCAGGGAGCGGTTCGCATATGCGATCGGGGCCCACTCTCCATTTCCTTGTAACTGCGTGAGCACGGCTCCTAGCCCGTATGGGCTGGCGTCAACAGCGACGTTGGTGGATCGGGCCTGGTCGAAGTATGACAGTGTTGTGTCTGCCGACAGGGCTGTTTTGGTGTCCTTGAAGGCTTGTTCCTGTTCGGGGCCCCACTGCCACATGGTGGTGGATTTCGTCAGTTCTCTGAGGGGCTTTGTGAGGTTGGATAAGTCCGGGACAAACCGCCCGCAGAAGTTCACCATCCCTAGGAAGCTCCTTATTTCCGAGATGTTGGAGGGTGCTGGGGCTTCCTGGACGTCCCGCACCTTGTCGGGGTCCGGGGCCACTCCTTTGTCGGAGAACGTGTAGCCAAAGAAGCTGATCTTGTTCTTTAAGAACTGGCACTTTTCTTTGTGTAGGGTCAGTCCGGACTCTTTGATCCTCTGGAGAACCCCGCGAAGTCTACGGTGGTGATCTTCCATCGTCGATGCATATATTAGTAGATCATTGCTTACGTTCAAGACCCCTGGGAGCCCGCTGAGGACTTCACGGATGGTGTTTTGGAACACCTCCGCGGCGCTCGAGATCCCGAAGTTGAGGCATCGGTATCTCCTGAGACCGACGTGCGTAGAGAAGGTGGTGATGTATCGAGAGTCCGGGTGTAGTGGCAGTTGGTGATAGCCGGACCGTAGGTCCATCTTCGAAAACCACTTTGCGCCGTTCAGTTCTCCCAAGATGTCGTCGATGGTGGGGGTTAGGTGACGTTCCCTTTTCACCGCGGCATTTGGGAGGCGCATGTCGATGCAGATGCGGACCTGCCCAGGCTGTTTCGGTTTCCGTGCAACTACGATCGGGGACACCTAGGGGGTGGGTCCACTGACCTTCTCTATAATCCCTTGCTTCTCCAGTGCTTCTAGCTCTTCTTCGACCTTCTTCCACAAGTGGAATGCAATATGCCTGTGCCTCAGCGCCACCGGTTGGACTGACGGGTCAATGTGGAGAGAGACTTCTTTCCCTTTCAGGCATCCAATGCCTTTGAAGACGTCTTCGAACTCCTCCATGATGGCCTCCAGTTCCTCCTCTTGTACCGCCATGGCGAATGATATTAGCTTCAGCTCTTCTGCTGAGTGTCCGCTTATCAGCATTCCGCTCCCTTCCTTGGTCACGTACACTGTGGTGGGGATCTTGAGGTCCTGGTTTCTCAGCTCAGTTTTGAAACATCCCAGGAGCGGGATGGGTGTCTTCTGTCCGTATGCAAATACCCTGATCCTTGCTTCACGTAGCGGCGGGCGTGGACTTAGTTGATTGTACACATTGGCCGCCATTAGTTCGATCGAGGCCCCAGTGTCTATGGTTGCTCTCACATCCTGGTGGTGGATCTTGATTCTGCACCTTGGAAGTCGTCGTCTCTTCCGCCGTGGCTGGTCTACTGCGAGTACGTAGTAGACCGGGTAGTCTCCCGCGTCATCGTCCATGTCCTCACTGTCGTGTGCTTCAGCCACTGTCTGTGCTGCTTCTTTCCGTGATTTTGCAGACCGGCAAACAGCCACGAAGTGGTTCATCCACCCGCAAGCACTGCACTTCTTCCCTCTCGCTGGGCAGTCTTGCATGCGATGGGGCGTGCCTCCGCAGTAGCCGCATTCCTTTTTCTTGTCTTGCTGTCTTTACCCTGAGCTTTGGCGCGTTTTGGGCCTCACCACGTTCGCACTTTCCACTGCGTTGACTTGTTCCATCTTGGTGGGTCGTTGGAGGGCCGCCTCCATGTGGGATGCTCTGGCTTGCGATAGTTCTTTTGACCGGCCCAGGGTGAGGATGTCCACTAGAGACTTGCCGTCCTCCTGAAGGATGTTCACTCGGAGTTTGGACGAGTAGCACCCTTGTATTATCTGACCTCGGATTTCTTCCTGTTCATCTCGAATTCCGCACGTGCTGGCCAGTTCTTTCAACCGCCCGTGGAATGTGTCTAATGACTCCTCCGCTTCTTGCTTGGCTTGTCGAAAGATGAATCTTTCATAGTCCCTGTTCGCCATCGGCTCGAAGTGCGCATTTAGGGCGTTGAGCAGCGTCACGTACGTTTTGGGTGTGGCCTCCACCAGGGTTTTGTAAATGCGGTGGATGTCTGCCTCCAAGATGGAGGAGTAGGGCTCTGCGCCTGTCCCGGGCTATGCCGCCCCTTCAAAGTAAAACTGGAGACGGTCAGTCCAGTCCCTCCATCGTGGGGCAAGGGATGAGGGGGCGCCGTCTACCACAAAGGGCTCAATGGCGGGGATGGACGCCATCTTGGCGCAGACGCAGTCACACCTCGCGGCACATGCACTGCTTACCTCCTGGGTGCGGTAGTAGCCGCCTGGCCGAGGGTGACGAAGGCGCTGTCGGGGTCTTCCCCTGTGGCCTGTGGGTGCTAGGCCTCACTGTGGCATCCTCCTCTTCCAGGGTGCTGGGGGCACACACATGCGTGGGCTCCAACAGGGTGAGCAGAGATGGCCCTCCTTCTTTCCAGGCACTCTCAGGGGCTGCAGGGCCCTCACTGGATACAGCAGACTTGCCAGGGGCACACAGCCGGCCTGTACAGGGCAGTCAGCACCTCCGTGGTCTCACGGCCTAGATCAAAGGCTCACACACACTCCAGAGATCAAAGCCCATTAAGTGCTGCCCTGGGGCTCGTTTCCGCCTCGTCGCCAGTGTGATATGCGGCGCGCGCGTGCATCTAATTAGCGCTGCGGCCGCAATAAATATGGGACACTGCTTGTGTGTTCAACTGCGTGGTCCCAACTGCCTGAGCCGGGCCACGCCCCTTTATTTTATAGCCGGCGCATTACGACACGTGCCAGCGCTAGCGTGAGGCCTCCAAGCGCGGGTAGACTGCACCGCTACCCAGCCAGAGGACACTACAGCCGGCAGCGGGCGGAAGCCATTTTAGGCAGCCTGTTCTGTTTTAGCTGCGGGCACCGTGCAGGAAAAAAAGAAAGGTGTGCGGCCTCCCCAAGTGGCTGCCATGCTATGATGAAGCACGGATGTAAAGTGAAAGCGCAAGATCCATTGCCGCCTGCTCTGTGTTGGCTGCTGGAGCCGTACCAAAAAAAAAGAGCCACAGTAGGGCATGAAGACTACAATAAAAAACAAGTTTGTCAAGGTGATGGGAGCAGAGTCTACAAAGTCTCACTGCAGATTTGGAGATCCACAGAAGGCTATACTAGCAGGCAAAAAGTTGACTTCTAAAGACAAGTTCAGGGATTTGTCTGGACTACATTAAGATAGTTCAGTTAGGCTACCCATTTTGATGTATTGAGGGACGCTTATTTCTGTATTACTTAGTTCATGCTTGAGGAAAGCTTTAAGTAACTTCCCCCAGTCCAAACACCCTTAATGATGAATTTTTAGAAAACTAGCCAGAGAAGCAAACCCACCTACAATAGGAATAGGAGCATGGTCTCTCCTTTTTCAATGGTGTACAGCAAAAGGATAGCTTTCCTGCAGTGCTGAGACCGAGATGCAATGCCTGGAAAAATGAATGCACCAGAATGACCAGTGATTCTTGCTCCTTATTGCATGTCAGCCATAGCTCAGCTCAAACACCAGGAAAAAGTGCAGAAGAACAGAACTAGGCCTATTTGCAGTCTACTTTGCACAGCTAGAAATGCAAAGCTATCCCTTCCCATCACTGGCGACTCTACAGAGCTAGGTCATGGACATTCAGCATTTTACTAAAGTCAGTGAACTACTGATTCTGCCACCGCGTTTTAACTATCCAACTTTAGCACGTTGGCGTTCTTGGCATCACTTGAACACAGACCTGTGGTAAGGGTAATCGTTACTCTGCGAGAGATCCCAAGTACCCCAGTATGCATTCAATGACATAGATACTGTTAGCAGTATGCTCTGGGACAGGTGTAACAAGGGGAGAAGCATGCCTTTGCTATGTCTTCCAGCGACGCAATACCAGAACTTCCCACAACCAAAGAGAACAGTACGAAAGCTTCATGATTAGCTCTTAGGGGCCAAGTAAATACAGTCTAGATATGTATACGGTTGGTCTCCTTCACCACTCCTCCTACACTACGAGCAAGATTCAAAAGCAAAATAAATGGCAAGCAAACTTGAGCTCTGATGCTGTGGTTCTTGCCGGCCAGGTACATTGTTACAGTTCCTAGTTAATTCAAGTACTAGAGGGGAAATAGAACAAATGATTTACAAAACCATCTTTGTACATGTAAAGAGCTTGGAGATACAAATTCAGGAAGACAATCTCAGCATGATTAAAACTCAAACACTGCAACTTGCTGTTGACAACATCAAAACATTCGACAATCATTTATGGCAGCAGCTGGTTAGAGATGGATGCAGCCAATCATGCAGCCAAAACCTCTCTCAGCACCACAACGTCCGTAAAAGTGACGTTGTGGTGGCGATAGGGGCTTGTACATATGCCGCCCAGTGTCAAAACTTAAACCCAGCAAACAACCCATAAGACATGAGCCGAGCTTTAAAGACTAAGCACCCAACATGGCCTTACTGAGCATAATATTTGCTCTGGGACAACACCTGCACTTCATCAGCTAAAGAATCCAAGCCCATTACGTTGCCTCCAAACAAGACTCTTACCAAAGGTTCTGGCTCTTTACAGGCTGCAGTGAATTTTACAGAAGGAAGGTAGAGGACTACAAACCGCCTATGTGACCCACATTGAAGCAAAGCCTTACCCTGCGGAGGAGCGCAGGAATTCTGTGCAAAGAGGCAATAAAGAGAAAAAATACAGCAATATGGCGTTTGTCTAAAAGTACATTGAAATGCATACATTTAAATTCAGAGCATTTCGTGACAGCCGTAAACTCATTACATAAAAACAAGCTTTTACAACAAAAACAAGTATAGATTCCACCCCGACTATGGCCTATCTCAAAATACATAAAGATATGTAGAACAGTTCAGTATGTGCTCCATAAAACACTTGGTTCTGTGGGGTGCTGATAATGCTATCATAGCTGCCCCACCGTCGTTCTATGTCATGCACAAAGAGGTCAAAATAAAGAATTAACCTATGAGGTAAAAGGAAAGACAAATGGATACCCTTTTAGTGGCTGGTTTGTACTAAGTGAAACCAGAAAACCCACATTTATTGTGGCTTCCTTGCTTAACCAAATCGTGTGATCTTCGGCAAATATTTTGTTTTACCAAACCTCCTTTTTCTTCACTATTCCATATGAAAGCCCCTTCATATACGTGCATGCTCAGAATAAAATCTGTACAAAACCTATTGTTGCTCTATGTTTAAGAATATGTGCTACACACAGGGTTCATGTGCCTCATAGTTAACTAATGGCACTGTCGCCCAGAATGGAGGTGAGGGCACAATGGTTCTATGTTAATGTTTAAAAACGATCTCTTTGAACAATTACTTCTCAGTGCAGTGCTACAATGTGACGTATTAATGTCGAAACTTCCACATGTTAAATACACTGTTAAATTTTGGAGAGACCTCATCATATTTTACGTTTGTTGTGTGATTTGAATGGCAAACATTTTCAGGGCTCAGCTCGGGCACGTGCATTAAGAGTGGAGCCAGACCCTTAGCTCAGCTCGCCCTGTTAAGTTTGCTGTATTGTCCACCTCTACTGGTCACAAGTGCCACATATTCATGGGTCCAGCAGCCTCACCTCACACGGCCAATACCTCTGGGGGTGCTACCTTCCTCGTGGGAAGGTTGTTCCACTGCTGCCCTATTCCTGCCCACAAGTCCTCGGCCTGATGCTTTCAGGCTGCAACAAAAATGTTACACCACCTGGACCTCATTCCGGCTAGGATGTGAGACACCTTCTCTCCCGGGAGGGCTCCTTTGTACCAGGACAGAACTGCCTACACTTGCTGCACCCCACAGCTGATGGGGGCTTTTTTCGTTTCCCCAACTTCATGTGGCTTAGAGCCAAGAAGCGAGAGCGGCATGCAATGACAGTAAGTTCCCATCTGTGGAGGGGGCTGTGACAAAAATAACAGCTGAGCTATCAAAGAGGGAAATGCAGGCCTTGAAGCCTTGAAGCCCTCCTTTCACGTGTGATCAAACTGCATCAGAACCTACACCACAACTCACGCTTTAACCCACTCAGCTGCAATACCAAAGCCCGGATGGAGCACGAAACTCGGGAAAGGTGTGGTTGGCGCTAACGAGTTACCTTCGGAGCTGACAGTCAACCACCATGTGTGCATATCTATGCATTCACCTTTAGACATCTTTAAAATTCTGCTCTTGGTGTTTTAAACATGCACGTAAACTATTTCCAAACTAAACCATGCATTCTTGCTTGGAGTATTCAATAGTATACTTTAACTGTGCAAACTAGGCAGCACGTGCTATGCTCGCTTCCTGGAGCCTTGCAGCTTGTGTACTCAACCACCCAGCACTGGCTGCTAGTTAAGCTTGTTTGCAAACCTTCCTGGTTGAAAGGCCTGCTTTATGCACAGGTGTTAAGTCATGTTGAGAACAATCTCCCCGCAATGCATCGTCAACTCGGAAGTCATTGTGCACAATGTCAGTGAAAGGATGCTCGATGGAAAGCTAGGAAACCCTTGAGCGTGCCAGTTATTTATCTCTCGTGCATTGAGCAACGTCCAGCTATGAGAGGGAAAGTAACTGAAAGCATGCTTTAGAAATAATTACAGCTAAATGAGCATGCGCGCCTCCGACTATTTACATGTGTTGTTGGGTGGGGGGTGTATGGCAATGAAATGCCAAGGCACGAAAAAAGAAACTAACAAAGGACTACAGAAGGATGCGTCCCGGGCTGGAAATTGGAAAAAGAAACAAACAAAGGACTACAGAATGGCACCACGAAAGCCGGGCTGTGAAATAAAACCAAAAAGCCATCTGTGAAGAGATGGCCAAACAGGAAGAAACATGAAGCGTTGTGATGGCCGATCGGAAAGAGCAATGAGTGAAATCATCTGTGCGTCAACCAGGCACCCAAAGGAGAGACAAATACAATGGATGTGCCAATAAAAAGGCAGCATTTCTGAATGGCACTTAGGAGACCTAAAGTTAGGACTACTAACTTCTGTGAATACCGAAATGAGTAAGTTCATTCTGTGAATACCAAAATGAGTAAGTGTATTCTGTGAATACCTAAAAAGTACTAACTTTACGTTTACGTTTACGTTTTTGACGTAAGTTAGTTCTGTGAATCAGGCCCGAAATGCTTCCCTCTGAGTCAGAGAGCATTTGCTCGGTTGTCCCTTATTTGTAGATATTTGACTAAGGCTGGCTTTTAGACAGAAAACTCTCTTCCCAATATCAAATGCTTTAATCTAAAGTTCTGAAAAAAAAGGATTTTAATTTCCAAACATGTGCTTCTTGCCAGGAAAGAAAACACGCATCTCCAAAAATTGCAGACAACCGTGTGACCCTGGGCAACTGGTACCATTGAGCAGGGTCATACTGAGAAATTTTTGAATGACATCACATACCTGGTAAAATATGGTTAACAACTAAAATGTATATTCTACAAAATTGAAAGATTCCAAAGTTGAATGGTTTGAAGCTTTCACGTGGGGCTTAAAAAATGTTGAAAACGGTACAAGACCATAAAATATTTTGTGATACAAAATAAATCTGTTTACC
The DNA here is from genome assembly GCA_963921515.1 of Calotriton arnoldi. Lineage (NCBI taxonomy): Eukaryota > Metazoa > Chordata > Amphibia > Caudata > Salamandridae > Calotriton > Calotriton arnoldi. The sequence continues at coordinate 185,697 of CAWUFW010000874.1, read as the reverse complement.
CTTAGCTGCCTACTAGTACAGGCACCAGTCTGGAAAAGGCCACCCCTCTGTTTCCCATAGCCGATGGAGGAACATTTATGGTCTTCTAGGTCTCTTGTTATGTCATATGAACCGTGAAATTAGGCCCTTTCATTTATAAAAGAAAACTTTCAAGACAAATAAAGGCAAAGTAAACAACAGGTGTAAAATGTAGGCAGAGTTGCCATTTATCCTCCCTGCTAGTGATATTGACAAGCCCTTATACATTCAGAATATATCTGTTTAGAGTTAGCCTTCAATGCTTGCTCATATTTATCTGTTAGGGTTACTCCAAATATCTGGCTTGGTGACTACTCATGAATCTGCAGAATACATCCTGCCTATTAAGCCTGTTAAAATATCTGAGATTTCTCATTGTTCAGTTTGTAGCCAGATATTGCACCAAATTCAGAAGACAATAGGTCCCTACTTTCCACAGTTGCATCCAAATCAGGGATGTAAATTGCAACATTGTCTGTGTAAGCTGAAATCTTAAACCTGGAAGTTTATTGCAAATGACTGGAGGTGCCACATCCACTAGTTTCCTTATGCAAGGCTCTATGTTAACCGCATGCAGTGTTGGCGACAGCTGCCACCTTTGTTGTATGGCTCAATGGATCTTTATAGATGGTGTTAGCTTCCCATTAACTAAGATGTTAACCATTGAATCAAACTAAATCATTCATACCCAAAGTGTAACTCTAGGGACAATTTTTATCACATTACTCAAGAACTGCAAAGACCCCCAAACAAACACCTTTTCAGCCTCTAATGAGAAAATTACTGTTTGAAATGGGATTCTTGGTTGGCTGAGGTAAGCACCCAGGCCAGACTTAAACAACCACTATGGTCAGGGTAAGCTAGATACACAATGAGATAACCTGTTCTCATCATCTGTTAGCTTGGCATAGAGCAGTCAGGCTTATCAACAAAGGCAATGTGTAAAGTATTTGTGCATTACACACACACACACACACACACACACAGTAACACAATGAATACACCACAAAAAGACTCCACACAGGTTTAGAAAAATAGAAAATATTTAGCTGAGGAAAATGAGACCAAAATGCCAAAAATCCAATCAGTAGAAGTCGAGATAGGAATTTTTATAGAATAAATTAAAAACAATGCTTAGAAATCAATAGCCCTAAGGTTAATTTAGGTCATGCTAGACCGAGGTAAAACCAAAGTTCAAGCCGACCACAATGGAGTGCGGGTCAGATACAGTTCCAAACAGGTCCTGCTGAAGTTTTACCTTCTCAAGTTGAGCCAGGAGTCCCATTTACAGGGGAGACAGTTGCCAGGAGCAAGTAGAGCGTCTCTAGCGATGATCCTGCGGGCGCAAAGGTTCGGCCGAGCATCGCAAATGGCAGACGTGGCCTCGCAGTAGTGGGTGTGGATGCTTGCTGTGCAAGGAGATGATGCTGCGGCGGGTCACGCTGATTCTTTGAGTGAGCGGTGCAATCCCGGAGCTAACAGACCCGGCAGGACAAGAGGCAAGCCAGCAAGCCCTTGGAGATCACTTGGAGGGAAGGTAGAGCCAAGCTCTCCTCCCTGCAGAGTCAGGGAGTAGCAGGCAGCAGGGCAACAAGCAGAAAAGCAGTCCTTCCAGAAAAGTAGTCCAGTTGATTCCTTTAAGCAGCAGAGCAATCCAGAAGTGTCTGAATTTAGGGGGTCAGAGACCCAGTACTTATACCCAAAATTGCTGTTGATGTAGGGGGTGGCTGTAAAGGAACTCTCTGTAGCACACAAGGACCCCTTTCAACCCAGTCCTGTCTGCCAGGCTAAATCTGGGGGGTAAATCAGTGCTTTGTGTGAGGAGAGGACACAGCCTATTCAGAAGTAAGTGTGAGCCATCTCCCCCCCTTCCTGCCCAGGAAGGCTATCAGAATACAGATGAATGCAGATGAGTCCTCTGTCAAACCCAGCCCTTCCTGTGTTTGTGGCTGTCTGGAGGGAATGCACAAAGTGTACCTGTCACCCAGCCCAGACGAGCATTGTAGACAGGCTGTCAGGCACAAAGAGCAGTAAGTACAGAGAAATATCCACTTTGTAAAAGTGGTGTTTCTAAAACAGTAATGTTAAATCCAAATCCACCAGTAAGGAAGATTAATCATTACCATTCCAAACATATCAAACATGAAAAAGCTACCCCTCGCTGATCAGGAATTACATCTCAAAAGTATATTACAGAATTCCCAATGCTGGCGTATGAGAGGGGTAGGCCTCACAGTAGTGAAAAACAAAATAGACGGTTTGTCACTAATAGGAAATGCAAAACATAAAGGTACATATCCTACCTTTTACTTACATAGCACCCTGCCTTAGGGTTACTTAGGGCCTACCTTAGGAGTGACTTATATGTAATAAAAGGGGAGTTTAAGGCTTAGAAAGTAGATTTAACTGCCAAGTCAAAGTGGCAGTAAACTGCACACACAGGCAGTGATAGGCCTGATGCAGGTTTGAAAGGATACTTCAGTGGGTGGCACAATGAGTGCTGCAGGCCCACTAGTAGCATTTAAAATACAGGCCCTGGGTATATGGTATACCTCTTTACAAGGGGCTAACCAGTACAAATAATATGGCAATCAGGTACACACCAATGTCATCATGTTTAGAGGAGAAGCACTTTCATTTTAGCACTGGTTAGCAGTGGTAAAGTGCCCAGAGTCCTAAGGCCAACAAAAGGAATCAGCAAAAATGGGAGGCAAATGACAAAAGGTTGGGGGAAAGACCACCTTAAGGATGACAGGTCTAACAATTACCTTTGCGTCTTTCAGTGTTTGTGCATGTTCTAGATAGCATGTGACCATGTTTGAGTGGGATGTGGTGTCTCATCCTGCTACAAATCCCTGCTGAAACGATGACGCCAACGCTACAAGTCCTGGTGCCAGTCCTCTATGTGAGATTCTAGAGTATATTTTAAGATTTGTATTTACCAAAGATATTGGGCGATACAACTGGAAGTCAAATGGGGATGGCCACCTCTCTTCATGTTCCTATCTATTATCTCCATGTTGACCTAATTCTCAAGCTAAAACATTTTATATATCAGCTGGTATTGAATCAGGACCTGGGGTCTTGCCAGAGGCCAGCACTTGAATTGCCTTCCAAATTTTGTCTATACTAATTTTCCCAACTTATGCTCTAGATTGTTCTGAAGATAACTTTAAAAGGAAGTGTGAGAGTAGCTATGAATTTTTAAATAAAATGGCAAAAACACACAAAAAATGTATTAAGAATCATAGCCAATATAAATGAATAGGAGGTGGCAGGCTGAACCTAGATACAGTGCAAAGCCAACTGGGGATGGGATGGATCAATACAGGGGAGAGACTGCAGGCTTGCCCCAGTCAAATTCTATCTAGGACTGACACTCAGGCATCCTTTGTAGCCAACGGATGATGGAGTGAAAGTAGTGTATGGGTAAGAGGTTCATTCTGCGCAACACATTTGCCTTCAGACTAAGAAACATTTTCAGAGTCAAAACCCTTTAGTGGGGAAAGTCAGTTAGGGATGCTAAGGCCAGAAAACTTTATTTGCAGTTTTTTTGTAGCTTCAAACTCCTTGCATAAAAATTTGGAAAGCATGGCTGCTGAGGTCCCATCTTTTTAGGGTGTGCATGGCACTGTACTGGCTCTCTGGCGGTCAAAACCTTTCTACGTCCAAATTTATCAAAAGTTGAATATCTTTTTGTGTGCTCCACTTGCTTTGTAATGTATAGGGGTTCTCCTGCGGGTCCTGGTCACAGATTTCTTGAGAATTATCATCTCAATTCCTCTATGTAGCAAGGGTTTCAGCTAAAGTTTAGCCTAACGTTTTTTCCTACGGACTTCAGGAAGCCAGCTCTCCTTCCCCTTCAGAATCGATTCTCATCTCTGGAGAAAGAGGATGTACCTTTTTCTCCGTTCTTCTTCCATTGATAGGAATAAGCATTTCACAGTCTCTTCTGATCTTCTTCAGGTACAAGCAGAATTTTGATTTCCAGATGAGCAGAGTCACAGATATTAGTGGTAGGTAAGCAATGGATGATGGGGATCACTGAATCTATCATTACAGAGATTTCATACTGTGGCATCCCATACATTGCAGCACTTCCTCTGGTTTATCGCATAAGCTTTCCTAGAATGTACTGTTTTGTAAGTTTTTGAAAATAGTGGAAGGAAATTTAAGTCACCCTCAGCAATGTATGCTCTTCAAATAAATCTATGGAAGTGTCCATTATACTTAGGAACCACTATCTCCCCACTAAGAAATACTTGCTTAAAATGATATACAAAGCTAATGGAAGGTAGTGGTGGAAGGAAGAGTCGCACATCAGTGATAGGAACAATTGTAAGTGGGCAATAAAGTATTATTGTAGTCCAAATAACAGGAAAAGATAGTATCGGTGCCACTTAGGGTAATGGAAACACCAAATTGCCTCGGGTGTAAAAACACGAATAACTAACAAAGTTCCTCGTGTTATAACATTCAAAGCTGATATACCCCAGCACTCATAGCATTTAATACTTCATTATTGATATAGTTTCATCAAAACTGAAACACTTTAAGATACTCTCAACACACGAAACACAGATATTTCGTTTTTTAGGGCATTCACTGATTTATTATTCTCATTAACTTTTTCTTAGGCAATTTCAATGTTCACAAGTATAGAACAGAATATACAAGGACTGAACACTTCATCAAAAGTGATATTTCCAGAGTTTTAAAATGGTATATATGTTTACAATGATGTAATAATGGTCCAATCCTTGATGAAGAGAGCACGCAACAGCCGACACGTGTTTCGCCACATCCATGACTTTTTCAAGGTTGTAAGAACAATAATGAAAACATATGTATACACTTAGTTTCTCCTAAAACTGTATAGTTATTTTTATCCATGTTTAACTAAACAGTGTATAGACAAAGTGCTCAGAAAGAAGGTCCAAAACTGTGCGATAAGAACAAGGACAATGTCCGAAGTGATAATGAGAATGTTGGAGCAAAATAATAATAGTCCCGTTCTTAATTTAATAATGAAGAAAATCTAGAGAAATTGGTGCAGAATATTGTGAACAGCATGCAGATTGCCAATCAAGTAACCCGAAAATAGTTGATGGGAAGTGAGAAAAGGGATCAGAAGTGTGAGAGAGGCAGAGGGAGAATGATTGGTAACGACAGAGGTATAAGTTCAAATAAGGTCTCATTAATGTCTAATAATCTAACCTTGACAATGGGAAAGTCTCAAGAAGACAGATACAGCTCGATAATTGTAGTGATCAATTGTTTAAGGTAATTCAGTAGAATTCAGATCCTCATGACTAAAAAGATATATAATAAACCATATTAACTATAAGTATTTGAGAGAGCGAAAAATGTGTTTAATTTCTTATTGGTGTGATAATATGCACCTTTGGGTGAGCTTACAGCAAATTCGAGTATCAGCCACTTCTCATGTAGTATTAGCCCTGGGCGGAGTTCGTGGAGTTGCGCTACGTGAAACTCCGTGAAGCGAAAAAAAAACTCCACCGCGCTACGCGGAGCTCCGCAAGCGGCGGAGTGCGATAGAAAAATGCCGTTCGCTGTGATTTTCAGTGCTGGATGCTTGTCCGCACTGTGCAATCATCGTGAACGGCACCATGCACAGCACAAGCGAGCGCTGCTTTCCTTTCTGCCGCTCGAGTACATTTTTACTTGAGCAGCAGCTTTTTCAATGCGAACAGGCAGTTTCTCAACGCGAGCGGTCGGGAGCATACGCGACCACTCGCAATGAGAAACTCGACCCCACCACGTTCAGAAATCTCGCTGGGAGGTTTATTTTCCACGCTCGCGCTCGCCAACTTGATGTTGACGATCGCGAACGAGGAAAAATCTCGCCGGAAGGTGGATTTTCCTCGTTTGTGCTCGCCAACTTGACGTTGGTGAATACGAGCAAGGAAAAAAACTCCGCTCCAGGGTTATGTAGTATTGGGGAGCAGTCTAAAAGCAGTAGTGGAAAAAGTTGTTACGAGTTTTTGGCTGAAATTACAGAGAAACACTTTGGGGCCTATTAGGATGGCGGGCGGACTTCAGTCCGCCCGCCACCCTAGCGGTGCTGGGACCGGCCCCCAGCGGTGCGGCGGTCCCTCACCACCAATTAGGATGCGATCGCCACCGTGGCGGTCGCATCCCGCATCTCCAACATTGTGGCGGGCGCTGCTGGATGCAGCACCCGCCGCAATGCCAAAGAGGCATGTTGTGCATTGCCATGCACAACGTGTCAGGCACCGCGCGATGCCTGCCACCTTGAGTATGGCAATGTAGGGGAGGTCCCATAGGTACCCCCAAGTGCAGACCCCCACCCCCCACGCCCCCGGGGGCCCGCAACGGGCCCCCACAGAAATTCCGGCCATGGCCCTTTCATGGCGGCATCGCCGCCATGAATAGGCCGGGACCGCTAGGCATCATGATATGGATGGCGGTGCCTTCCAGGCAACGCCACCATATTGTGCCCGAGTTCCGCCCGGCCGGCAATCGTGACGATTGCCGACCCGCGGAAAAGCGCCGGACGGACTTTCCGTCCGCCGCGGTACCATCACAACACAATTCACCCCCCGCCATATTACTATGGCGGGGGGTGAATTGTGTTGTGATGGTGGGCGGATCGCCACCGCCGGCCGGGCAGTGGCGATCCGCCCGCCATCATAATGACCCCATTTGTTAGGCAAGCGCACAGTCAGAGGTGACGTATAAAAAGATCGCTTAGAACATGCCTGTGGTTCGGTTGCGAACTAACTGGTAACATAGTCATATCATAGATAAACTTACATCGATATTTCTTGTAGGAAGTTGAGAACCCAAAAAGTAGAAAGCCGTAAAACAAATTCAATCGGCTTCAGATCGACTATGATAAGTCCCTGTGAAAAGAAGGTTAATTTTAGATTAAGTTATATATCAGTGTGTTCGCTATATCAATAACAGCTAATCCCATGAGTTGAGTCAACAAACTAAGACATGAAGTCAGGCAAAAGTGTAAAAGGAATAACCTCTAAAGTAGAGCAAGTACGGAACTAGGTTCCTGGATTGTTCAAGAATAGTGAAACTAACCTCTCTGTTCCGTAAACCACAAGCTGCCGTAGTCTTGTCTTGTCTGTATCACTACCGTGGCGTGTTCCAACAAGTGAATTTAAATGGGTGGTGTTCCCGGCAGACCAAACATCACAAGAGTGAAAAGCGGACTAATGGCCAGCTCGTTAGAGCTAGAAAGTCAATTTCAACGAGGATGTCGTGAAAATAGAAAATGGACTATCTTGCCGTATAGTTATGGTCAAAGAGTGATAGTCAAAAGTAGAAAGTGAAATCGGCGGCCATCTTAGACGAGGTCAGAAACCCCAGTGCATGAAGTGGTGCTATAGAGTAAAGACAAGTATAAAGTAACAAAGTTCAGATTAAGAAGTTTAGTGAAAAATTAGGCCGAGAAAAAGCTTATTTAGTGTAGAAACGTAAATGAACATTTACACATCGCTAATCGTTATACTGTAAACATTCTGCTGTTTGCGATTGGTTAACAAAGAAAAATGCACTGTTCATCACTGCCAATTAGTGATGGGATTCTGTTACATCGTTGTATTAAAGATATTTAACCTCCAAAATTGTTAAACAAACAAGTAGATAGACAGTGCAAATAAACATCAAGAACATCCAGTTAGATATATATTTCATGGCACAACATATGTGTATATGAGACGAGGAGAAACCTCATTAGTCAGATACGTATATACGTATTATTGACAGCATCAAGTAAGATATTTCTTGTACAGAGTCCAGTAATGATAGAGGACACAAAGTATATTTGTCTCTGTATAGTAAGAGTGAAATGATAACTGTTGTCTAGGAGGGGATTATTGTTAGAGGGTTACTATAGATTCTGTCAGTATCAACTCAGGTACGTAAATATGAGTCAGTGTAACTAAAACATAGGTTATTCCGATAGAAACATGTGTAATTCCCTGTCAGTGTTTAAACCCTTCTCTACAACTCGTAATTTTAAAATCCATTGTGTCTCTGTTATCCTCAGAGTCAATATTCTCCCCCCCCCCTTGGATTACACTGCACCTGTGTGATTCCGTGGAATCTGATGTTGGTCATGTTCATGGAGGGGTGTGCGGTGTTAAAATGTACAGCAAATGGATAGTACGAGTTGTTATTGCGAATGGCCCTCATGTGCTCTTGAATTCATTCTTTTAGGGGATGTAGGGTACTTCCTATGTATATAAGTCCACAGTGACATCTAATGCAATGAACAACAAACCTGGTGTTGCAGTTGATGAAGTGTCGTATGTGGTATTTTATAGGAGTATTGTACTGGAATCCCGTTAGTTTAAGTGCAAACGGGCAAACATTGCATTGTGTGCATTTGTAGAAGCTGTGTGGCCTATTGGGTGACCAAGTAGTATTTGGTCTTGTTGAGGGCAAATAGCTTGGACATAGAATCTCCCTTAAAGTTGTTCCCCTTCTATGTATAACCATGGGTTTCTTAGGAATGTGTTTCTCCACTGACTTGTATAGTTTCAGTAGGTGCCAATGTTTTAGTAAGATCTTGTAAATCAAATGACTGTGTGTACTATATCCAGTGATAAATGTCAGTTTTCTGTCCCTGCCTCTTTTAGGAATCCTATTTTTGTTACGGAGTAAGGATTGTCTGGGTGTAGTGAGTATTTTCTTTTTAGAAGGGTCGAGAACTTCTTGTGAGTAGCCTCTATGAATGAAACGTTCTTTCAATTTGTTAAGTTCAGTAAGGAAAACAGAGTCTTCACTACAATTTCTTCTGATCCTTGTCATCTCTCCCAGTGGGATAGCATTTATCTGTGAGACTGGGTGAGCACTGGTAGCATGTAGAACTGAGTTACATGCTATAGATTTTCTAAAAAGTCTAGACATAATTCTGTTTTCTTTGACATACAACACCACATCTGGAAAGTCTATTTCTAGTTTGTTAGTTTTGTGAGTAAAACGTAAGTTGTAAGTGTTGTTGTTAAGATGTTCTAACAACTGTAACAATTGTGCTTCACTACCTGCCCAGATAATGGAAATATCATCGATATACCGACCCCAGTAGATAATATGCTCAGTTACTTCTGAAGGGCCGGCTTTCTACAGATGTTTCTGTTCAAAATTGCTCATGTAAAGATTTGCATAGGAGGGCGAAAACTTGGAGCCCATTGCGACGCCCACTGCCTGTCTGAACCAATCCCCCTGGTGAAGGAAGACATTGTTTTCTAGAGTGAGATGTGTTAGATCTAGTAACATCTCTGTGTGTTCAAATAAAGTTGCATCTCTCTGAGATAGTGTGCCTGACAGACCTTGTAGTCCTTTCTCCAGTGGTATACTAGTGTAGAGGGAGCAGACGTCCAATGTGACAAAAAAGAAATCCTTAACCCAGTCAATGTCTTCTAATTTGTTAAGAAGGTCACCCGTGTCTCTAAGGTAGGATGGAAGATTGTGGACTAAAGGCTGCAGGTATACATCTATATATTCTGATATGTGTTCTGTAGGAGAACCAATACCGTAGACAATTGGTCTACCCGGTGGAAATGTACTAGGTTTGTGTATCTTGGGTAGTATGTATAGGCAAGGTGCCCTAGGTGATGGATTATACAGATATTTAAACTCCACATCAGTAATAAGACCTTGTTCTCTCCACATAGTTAGTTTGTGTTCTATGTGTTTAGTGATCTCATTGAGTGGGTTACTGAGTAGTTTTATGTATGCCTGATCATCCATAAGTTGTCTCTCGATTTCTTGGATGTAATCACTGTCCCGCATAATCACTATATTCCCTCCTTTATCTGCCTGCTTGATGTCAATTTCAGACTTGTTAGCTAGTGCTTTGAGAGCAAGGTTTTCTTTTTTTGTCAGATTGAACCCAACACACCCCCCGAGTGCCAGTAAGATTGTCTTCTAATATGTGTAAATCATGAGAAACCACCTTATAGAACGAGTCTATCAAATTGTCTAGTGGTAAGGTGGGTAGGAAAATAGACTTTTGTTTCAAACCACTATCAATGTTTAAATTTGGCACAATGTCCAGGTCCGATAGGATGTCTAGAATGGAAGGAGGAGTATTCGAACAGTCATCTAGAGATAGAAGTAAATGCAGATCCTGTATTTCCTTGATAGTTTTATTACAAGGTACAGTAGTAGGATTTACAGAATACAGAGGTACGGGTCTCTCTTCAAAGAACTTTTTCAATTTCACACGAGGAATGAATTTAAACAGATCAATATGTATTCGAGTGAAATCTGGTTGTGTTGTTGGACAGAAACCAAGTCCCTTACTTAGTACATTGATATCAAATTGTGAAAGTACATGATCAAACAGGTTAACAATTGTTACATTTTCTTTGGGAGCAGTACATGTAACGTCACCTGTAGCTAGCCCAATGTTAGTGGTCTAACTCAGTTCTTCAAATTGCGTAATAATGATCGCCTAATTGCACCCTCTTTTGCATTTGTTGTGGTGTCTTCCCCTCCTTGTTTTTTGTATTTGGTCTGTTGTAGTTGGTCCTGGTTCCTTTCCTGAAGCGTGCCATTTCTTCTAAAAAAAGAAGATGTCATGTTGTGTGAAGGGCCTGCGTTGACTGTCTCAGAATCCCCCCCAGTACTTATCTCACTGTGTATGCTGGAGACGTCCGACTCACTGGTGGAAGCTGTAACTACTGGAGTATTATTGGTCTCACTAGGTAGATACTGACGCGTTTTGGCGTCATCAAATTTCTTGGCAAAAGAAAAGACTCTGCCGTTCTTATAGTCATTGTCGTCCCTCCTGAGTTTTCTCATCTTTTTGTCTTTTATATACAACTGGTGTGCACTTAAGTTGAGACTCTTAATTTCTGTCTCCAATTTATCTATATCGATGTAAGTTTATCTATGATATGACTAAGTTACCAGTTAGTTCGCAACCGAACCACAGGCATGTTCTAAGCGATCTTTTTTATGTCACCTCTGACTGTGCGCTTACCTAACAAAGTGTTTCTCTGTAATTTCAGCCAAAAACTCGTAACGACTTTTTCCGCTACTGCTTTTAGACTGCTCCCCAATACTACATGAGAAGTGGCTAATACTCGAAATTGCTGTAAGCACACCTAAAGGTGCATATTATCACACCAATAAGAAATGAAACACATTTTTCGCACTCTCAAATACTTATACTTAACATGGTTTATTATATATCTTTTTAGTCATGAGGATCTGAATTCTACTGAATTATCTTAAACAACTGATCACTACAATTATCGAGCTGTATCTGTCTTCTTGAGACTCTCCCATTGCCATGGTTGGATTCTTAGACATTAACGAGACCTTATTTGAACTTATACCTCTGTTGTAACCAATCATTCTCCCTTTGCCTCTCTCACACTTCTGATCACTTTTCTCACTTCCCATCAACTATTTTCGGGTTACTTGATCTGCAATCTGCATGCTGTTCACATTATTCTGCACCAATTTCTCTAGATTTTCCTTTAATTCTAATTTCTCCAATTTTCTTCACTATTAAATTTAGAACGCGGCTATTATTATTTTACTCCAACGTTCTCATTATCACTTCAGACATTGTCCTTGTTCCTATCGCACAGTTTTGAACCTTCTTTCTGAGCACTTTGTCTATACATTGTTTAGTTAAACATGGATACAAATAACTATACAGTTTTAGGAGAAACTAAGTGTATACATATGTTTTCATTATTGTTCCTACAGCCTTGAAAAAGTCACGGATGTGACGAAACATGTGTCGGCTGTTGCGTGTTCTCTTCATCAAGGATTGGACTATTATTACATCATTGTAAACATATATACCGTTTTAAAACTCTGGAAATATCACTTTTGATGAAGTGTTCAGTCCTTGTATATTCTGCTCTATACTTGTGAACATTGAAATTAACTAAGAAAAATAAATGAGAATAATAAATCAGTGAATGCCCTAAAAAACGAAATACTTGCTTAAAATGAACCTGCCCTGTGGTACGCCCCTGGGTGAGAGTAACCAGTGAATGTGTAGAAATGCCTTCTTCAAAGATGAGTTCCACAGTGGACTGTGAAAAATTCCAAAACGATCTTGCTGTCTGTGTGTGACCTATTTGTCTCAAGTTGTCTTAACTTTCCCCTTCCTGTTAAAACTAGTTCATAAGCACAATATGAGATCCTGCAACAATATTTGTGTTGGTGAAGGTGAGCTCCCAGCAGGGCTGCTGAACCAAAAAGCAAATTATCCTTCAGATACAGGACTGAATGACTGACACCTTTTTGAGCACAGCTATGATCTTGGGAAATCTAATTACAGATACTACGGGAAGAACACCGCGGCCTCAGCCATGCGTGTTCCAACATCGCAAGCGTAACTACGCTTACCTTAACCACGCATATGTGTGGTTAAGGCAGTGTGAGGTCTAGCTGCTGCTGGGTGGAAGCAGGAAGACCTCGCCAGGAAGAGAGCCAGAGGACGCGGTGAGGTAAGTGGGGCAGGGTTGGGGGGGAGTTTTCAGGGCTGGGGGGTTGGGGTGGTTTTAGGGGTGGGGCCTGGGGTAGTTTTCAGGGCTGCGGGAGGGTCGGGGTAGTTTTCAGGGGGGGGTAGTTTTTATGGCTTGAGGGGTCGGGGTAGTATTTTAAATTAGGGGTTAGGTTTTTAGGCCTAAGGGCAGTGGAAGGGGCAGGGGTAGTTTTAGGGACAGCGCAGGGTGGGAGGGGGTCGGGGTAGTGTATGTTAAGGGTTAGGGATAGCACGGGGGTAGGCGGGGGTATGGGTAGTGTATGTTAAGGTGAAGGGTTTTAGGCCTCAGGGCAGGGGAAGGGGAATGGTTAGTTGGTGTAATTTTTAGGGCTTAGGGGAAGGTGGGTAGTTTTAGAACTCAGGAGGCGGTCAGGGTAGTCTTTTAAATTAGGGGTCAGGGTTTAAGGCCTAAGGGCAGTGGAAGGGGTTGGGGTAGTTTTATGGACAGCGCAGGGTGGGAGGGGGTCGGGGTAGTGTATGTTAAGGGTTAGGGATAGCACGGGGGTAGGCGGGGTATGGGTAGTGTATGTTAAGGGGAAGGGTTTTAGGCCTCAGGGCAGGGGAAGGGGAATGGTTAGTTGGTGTAATATTTAGGGCTTAGGGGAAGGTGGGTAGTTTTAGAACTCAGGAGGCGGTCAGGGTAGTCTTTTAAATTAGGGGTCAGGGTTTAAGGCCTAAGGGCAGTGGAAGGGGTTGGGGTATTTTTAGGGACAGTGCGTGGTGTGGGAGAGAGTGGGGGTAGTGTATGTTAAGGGTTTGGAACAGCACGGGTGGAAGGGTGTCTGGGTAGTGTATGTTAAGGGGCAGGGTTTTAGGACTCAGGGGAGGGGAATAGGTAGTTTTCAGGTTTTGGGCCTCAGGGCGATGGGCAGGTAGGGGGTTTGTAGCTTAGGGCAGGGGTCGGAGTAGTGGCGACCTTAGCCACGTATACCCCTTTATTATTTATGCCTTTACCACGAAGTTGCATTGTAAAGGCATGAGTGATAAAGGAATGCATGGTTAAGACGCATTTGTGGTTCGGGCTGCATGGTAGAGGCATGAATGGTTTAGCCGTGTGTGCCTCTATCATACAACCGCCTTGGAGATCTGGTGTGACAATTACCAGAAATCAACAACCTTTCTAATTATGTTTTGATAATTGTACTAAAATACTATGGTTATTAACGAATTCGATTTCCACCATTTACAGAGGCACATCTACGTTGTTATTAAGCAAAATTAAACATTTTGTTTCTAAACATGGTGCAGCTTTACCTATGCTGTAATACCCCTATGCGGTGGTGGTGCTGGTCATTGTTTCTGCAGAAACATGTAAATTAACATGTTTCACTTATAAATATTATGTAACTGTGCCCTGAAATACTTGTGGCACACTTTATTGTTAACTTATTTAATGTGATACCTAGACTTAAACATGTTAAAATGGTTTTAATCAGACATGTTAAGGCTGTAGTTCTGCCTGCAGTGGCAAATGGCTGCTGGTAAGCCTGGCTGCTGTGTTTTAAAGACAGGGTTTAGGGATTTTCCCAAACATACCAGAGTCTCTACTGCTAGAGAAATCACTCTCATGTGTCCTAAGTGATCTTTGAGTCTTGGATACACCTGTGATACAGGGCCAGTTAGCCACTTAAACACTTTATATTCTTTTATTTTGTGGACCCCTGAGAGGTCCTGAACATTATTCTATAGCTTATCTGCTATGTGGTTAAACAGCATTTTCTCCCTCTCACACTATATTGAAGAGTATTTAATCTTCAACGTTAATTCTGTGGAAAGTATCTCCCCACACAGTATCCTAATGTGAATTTATGCATGACACACTTTTTCAAGAACATTTTCCTTAAGGCATGGTTGATTCATTGGTATTTCATTCTGGCACATCATATTGTGGAATCTGTGGTACTAAGGTCTATCTCTGAGGGGCAGGATGGAACTTATGATGGATTTACATGAAAGTAAACATCAAATAGGCTAATTAGGGTTTGGAAATAGTGGCCATAGTTAGAGGTAGGATACGTGTACAAGGAGGTGTTTGGAAGCCTCCTATTGTACACATATTCAAATATGTGAGCGAGTCAATAAAAAAAGATTTCCTACACCAACTTTGTTATAATCCCAGTTTAGGCATTTGAACAAAAAAATAAGTCTATAAGAATTCCACTATGATGTGGATGATCTTTAATTGTCTATGAGCCCCGCCGCATCGATGCACCGCCTCCTCCACCCACTCCCCAAACAACCGAAGCACAGGACATTCCCACTTCCGGGCTAGGCTTGCACTCTATAATTATGATAAGATAACAATATCATTGCATGTTTGAGGCTGCCTTGTCATTATTATAGAAGGATCTATACAGTTGAATCATTTCTACAATCCGGAGTTGCTAACTGACTTTTTTGACTGCTACATTTGCGTGGAGTTCAAACAATGGGCGAGAACAATCAGGGACTCTAAGTGCACTTGTTTTTCACACAATTACACTGCAGAAACTGCTTTTATTCAGGCATGGGAGAGTGTATTAAACAAATATATAAATATATCATATATAATATTAATAAGATTCTATAAAGGGCTGCTGTCCTCTCTTTAGAAATGATCACAACAGTGGATGTGGTTATGTAAAGTCAGGCTGCAGATTGCTCACCCTTTCCTGAAACAGCTCCCAAGGTTTCTGGAATTTTGGTAAAAACACTAAAGCACATAAAACAATTCTTCTTCCACTATTATATTTATCTTCTTCCTAACAAATGTTTATTCAAAAGGAATGCTTCTGTGCTCCAAACCCGAGCAATTGAATACAAATGAACCAGGGAGCTGATGAAAATCAAATTCTCTATTCTTTACATTCCTTTGTCACTTTCCTAAAGGGCTGCATAGGGATCCAATACTAATTATATTCTTAGAGCAGAAGATGTTCATTATACAACTCTAGCATTCTTTCGTTGATTCACTTGCTGGGAAAAGGTTTTGGCATCATCACCCCAGACAAGTGAGAGAAAGCTATCATTAATGAAAAATGG
Organism: Calotriton arnoldi; assembly: GCA_963921515.1. Taxonomy (NCBI): domain Eukaryota; kingdom Metazoa; phylum Chordata; class Amphibia; order Caudata; family Salamandridae; genus Calotriton; species Calotriton arnoldi. Next base: position 170,141 of record CAWUFW010000874.1, on the reverse strand, counting down.
AAAGCTGGGGAAATAGTCTGACTAGTGATATAATCCCAATATGAGAAGTCAGGTTGGAACACTGACTCCTCCTTAGAGGTACATATGGGTGCAAATGTTATATTGGTCAATACCAAAGAGGAAAGGGAGAACAAAGGGAAAGCACACATGCCAAACTCAATGCTACTGAAAGTCAGCAATCAATTATACATTGTGGGCTGCATTCCTTCATAAAATGTCAAAATCTCATGCTAAAGACAGGCATGCACCATTAAATGTTCCAGTAAGATATAGAGTTTTTGTGTATAAACGTTGCTGTGTAAAAGTAGCTTGTAGATTATAAATGAAGATAATGCACAGGCAAATGTCCTTGACACAGATAGGTCACCCTGCATTTGTCCATCTGACCTAAAGATAAATTGACAATCATGCAGGTGTCTATTTTCATGTAGGCAATCATGCAATTGCTGAAATTCTTTCCTATGCAGTACACAATGTAAGAAAAATGAGCAAGAATTAATGACAAACCCAAAGAAACAGCCACCAGGGACAATAGCAAAAGAAGAATGATGCTGGATGAAAAAGCAACAATCAGTGCTAAGAGCATAAAGGAAACATTCACATAAATAGATGAGTAGGAGGAAATGAAGCGGTTGAGAATTTCTAATAAGAGGTAGGCAACTTAGTTATTCCATTTTGCCGTTTCTGAATGTTGTTAAATTCCTAGAAATAAAACAACAGCAACAACAAATCTCCAAAAATATGAGACAGAAATTTAAAGGATCCTAGGAGACATTGTGCTTAAATATGATATGACGTATCCATTTGTGAATGAAGAACAGTTTTTTTTTCACTGAGATATCTCATAAACTTTGTCTCTTCAAGTCTTTGCTTAGATGGGGCCTTTCACAAATCCATGGGGCCTTTCACAAATACAATTGACAGCCATTCCTTCTGTTATTCTCTCATATTTGCTTAACAGAAAGGTAGATAAATTCAGACTTAGCCACACACCTAAGCAGTTACGTCTATTATTGGCTAGTCATTTAGTCCCAGACTTCTAAATGTTAACATATTACCCTAATTTGCACCTAAAGAATTATTGGACATCTTACCCCAAGTCATCCAATTAGAACTTCTTCGGACTGTCACCAGAAAAAAAGGATCCTTTCACTTCATTGAGCCAACTGCCACCATACTTCTCAATGAAGTTGGCAACTCTGTTGCACTGTACTGGGTCAACATGATCGACATCTCCTAAGCAGCTGTTTTAGAATATTTAAAAATTAGCCATGTCTCAACCTTACTAAAAACAATCTCGGGGTGAACTGGGTTGGACAAACAGATTATAATAAGTTTCATTAACTCTGTACTTTTCCTTTTTTGACTAAAGTCCTGGGAGTCATGGTCAAATGCTTCATTGAAGAGACTAACTTTCTTGATGAGCTTCAATTAGGCTTCAGATTAGAGTGTGGAACTGAGACTGCAACTTTAAAAAAAAGTGAATATGGTCTCCACTTCCTAGATCAAGATGACGTCTCAGTCCTTATGTTCTAGACCTATCCACCACCTTACAACATTGTGAATCATGTCACACAACAGAAAATCCAGAAGAAAGAATCTGTTGAGTGGTGCAATCTGTATTTGGTTATCACCATACCTGAAAACTTGATTGCAATAAATTATGAAAATGGATATCATCTTCTCAGACCCTAGAACGATCCAACAGGCGACTCCTGAAAGCGCTGTTTTCTCTCATACTATCCTCAACACTTACATGGAGCCTCTAACCAACTATAAATTGCTCTGACATCTCATATCACTTCTACACTAATGATCTATCTATTAGTCTCCTCTCCTAACAATGTTGAATTCATGGCAACATAATACTCTTTAAATTAAGTTCCTCCTACTATCCTCACTTAATCACCTCTCCAACTCCACCCATCCCCCTGATTCAATCACATTTCAACTAACAGTGTTACACTGGACCCCCTCAGTCGTTGAGTGCTTCAAATCTCTTGGCTTCTTCTTGGACCAAAAACTTAACCTTTAGGGAGTGGGGCAGCACAAAAGTTGCCCACCCTTTACACGTCACAAAATACGTCACAGATACTTAACAAACACATGGTATGACCGAGTACTTAGCACATGTTTCTTCTATGGTTTAATGAACTTACGTAAGTGTTGCACTTGAAATCAGTATTAAAGAGTGCATTCACTGTAGGATTATAGAATGTGCTCATATTATATGTTTTAACTGAATCTAATGAGAAAGTAATAAACCATTTTCATTTAATAGGTAATATACTCACTATAAAGATGAAATTAGATTGTCATGATGCGTGCTATATTACATGAATAACGTTTAATGATTTGAAAACTAAATAGAAACCATACTTACCTATGTAAAATGTGTTTTTACTTAAAACGTAGCCATACTTATAAATGATTATTTAGAACACTTACCGAATGTTACATGTAATGACAACTTAATGCATTAGAAACTTTAATTCATTCATGTTTAAATGAGCACAAGCATATAAAATGTGCACCATTGAGTTAATACTTAACTTGTCCTGTGTAGGCCTGTATTTCACCATGCTGCATAAAACTGATTTCATTCTGACATATCTTGCAGGTATTCACATGGATTGTTAGTTGTAGAATAGATACATTACTGTACTAGATATAGAGAAAGAGCCTGAGAAGAAAACTTTGACAAAGGAACATGGGGAACTAGAGAGTTAATTGAAAGGCCTATTGAGCAAATGTAGCAAACTGATGTGTATGTGAGAAGCTGATGTCGTTCCCATAACCAGTGTGAGACTTTCCCCCTGATGTTTTGGTCTGCCACATGAGAACCAGACAAGAACAATGGACCCCTGGAGATGCGTACAAAGAGTGTGCTACCTAGTGGACTTTGTGTGCTATAATGTAGGGGCTTATTACGATGTCTGGTGGACGTGCCGTTGTGAATTGGGAACCGCCCGACCTGAGGTCAGCCGTTCCGACAACAGTATTTGGATGCGACAGCTCATAGGGTGGTCAGAAACATCCATTTTTCAATGAAAGCTTGTGCGGCGGGTAGAAAAGGCCAGCAGCACAAGCTTCCACTGAAAAATTGATGTTTTGAAACCTCCCTGCACCGTGTGGCAGGCGCACGGTGCAGGGATATTTACGGGTACCAGCGGAGGGCCAGGAGGGAAGGGGGCCCTTATAGGAGCCTCCAATGTCACTTTCCAACAGCCTTTCCATGTCGGAAAGGCTGACATGGAATGGCTGTTGGAAACCAACATCCTAATCCCAACAGCAAAGCCGTCATCATTAAGGGATTATGAAGTGTTTCTGATGCACCGACTGGCTCCGTGAGCCCATTTGAAGCACTGCGGAAGGTTCCTCCACCTGCTACCTCCAACCACATGCATTGTAATGCGTCAGTCAGACCACAGCAGCAGAGGCTGACCACCATCGTAATCAGCCCCATAGTGTTCACCCCATTCAGAATTCTCTCTTGGAGCCTTCCTGATCCCTCTTTGCAGCTCCTGAATGCTTAGAGCATTTCCCCCGAACCCTGTGAGGTTTAGACCTAAATGCCTATTTGATCCGTTCCTAGTGTGACTTAGGCTAACACTTTCTCTCTGACCCATAATAGTCTTTTGACCGAGCTTCTGAAATGCTGACACCTTCTAAACCTACTTTTTTTTCCTTGACTCTGATTTCTTTATGGAATTCCCTGATATATGAGATTCTTTAGGTTAACAGAAGGTTTGGACCTTTATGTCAGTGGCTCTAGATTTACTTGTGCAAAGACAACAAAACTTCAGACTTTTCTCTGAGCATTAGCTACTTTTATTAATCTTTTGCATAGTGTTGACAGAATTCCTTGTTTGTTTAATACTACTACGCCTAAACTTCTTTGTGGGGCTGGGTCTCCCAGTTGGTATTCTGTATCTTTATAGCATGGAGTTAAGAGTTGTGTATTTAAACCTAATTTTGAATTTGTAATAAGCCTTCTTAACCCAAGCAACAGATTCCTGCTCCTCATTGTTTAGCCAAATGAGTTGCACTGTTAATTGAATTTGATTGATGTTAATGCTAACTCCCATCACCTTGCAGTCAGATAGAAAGGTCTGTCGGAAGACCAATGGTAAGCAAGAGGGCCCAGAAAACATTCTATCAAATCTGGTATCACGTCAGATGGTTTTTGTTAGACCTGTCAGCCCTAGGGTGGTCTTGCCCTGTTTTTTTCCCTTGTGCGCCTCATTTTTGCCACCGTATTTTTACTGGACCTAGGTCTCCGGGCGCCTTACCACTGCCAACCAGTGCTGAGGTGCAGGTGCTCTCTCACCCAAGATGGCTGCCACAGGCCCCTGCTACTGCAGAGTGGCCTTGCACACATACACATACTAGTAGCCAGGGTCAGGCTGGGACATAGGGATACAGTATCCATCCCGTCCCGCCTCTGGGCCACATAGCCAGACATGGTGGAAGGTTCCAGAACCTTCCGGGCTGTGGGAGGAGTTATGTTTGCCACCTTTAGGAGGGTCACCTGACCTAGGGGTATAAGAGGTTTGGAGGGAAATCTTTTAGTCAGTTGGGGCACCACTGATCCTGGGAGAACCTCTGCCGGAGTACAGGCTTTAGGGCCTAGGGGGGAGACCTACACTACTGCTACTGACAGGGCCAAGGCACTGCTGTAATAAGTTAGCTGAGGAACGCCCACCACCCACTGACCTTGCCCAGCGTGAGGGGACCCAGGGAACCATCTTCAGCGTGCTGGGAAGTACCATCCAGCACCCCAAGAACCACCAACTCATTCCCTCCCCCATACGAAGAAACCCCAAGAAGCAACCAACAAAGAACTGCCGCAAGTAACCTGAAATTGCAAGGCCTGTCAGACCAGCAAGGCCAGAAACCTGAACTGCCAAACTGGGGATCACCAGGTAAAGCGCCGTGCCCTGAAGCGCTAGACCTTCACCCCCATCCACTCCTACCGGCCACCGTGCTGCCCTGCTGCTGGGCTGCCAAAGCACTGTTAAGTCAGCCCCCCCCCTGCCAGCCTGTTGCAGGCGCGCCCCCGCGCTGTGCCTCCACGTGGGAGGAATCACCCTCAAGCCACTTACCGGGTGGCTGTAATCGGCCTTTGCGGCCGTCGCCGCGTGTGAGAAGCTGCCGAGGTGGGCGTGGCCTTCCCCGAGGCTGGGGAGGTGAGGTGCGCCGTCCGCGCCCCCACCGAAGGTCCGGAGTTGCCGGAGATCACCGCCGCGGCCCAGGGGCTCGCGCGAGCGAAGTTGCGGCCCAGGAGGAAGATCGAGGCCTCAGCCCCCACCGACGCCGTTGCCACGCGACCGGGGACGCCGACCGCGTCATCGGCTGCGCTCCCAAGAAGGCCGCACAGCGATTGGGTGGCGGCTCCCGCCGCGCCCCAGCGCCGACGGAAGCCGCCGAGAGTCACCGCGTAGGCAAAGGGAGGCGGGAAGCCGGCCGGAGAGGACTGCCGGCTCCCACTCCCTTCCCCGCATTGCTCAGCTGATCACGGGGGCCGGAGGAGAGTGATACCGGCCCCCCAGCGTCCCACAATTCCGGCCGGAGGGCCATAGTACCCCATCCGGGCCCCGCCCTGCCAAACACGGGCCGGCCCGGGAGGAAGCCAGTCGCTTCGAAGAGCGACCAACGGACACCACCACAGGTGAGCCGAGGAGGCCCCTAGGGCCCACAGAGATGCCACTGGGGGCCGGGGGCCAGCATTAGCCTGTGGAGAGAAGAGGGAAACGCACATTAACTATTTACACGAGGCGAGGCCCCGGAGAGGAGTGGGCCTAGCCTGATTTAACCCCTAAGCAGCCCCTGAGAACACAGAAGCCCTAATTGACAGGGAAGCCCCAGAGAGAAGGACATGTTGAGGGGTTCCCTAAAGCTATTCACTAGCCTAATTGTTACGCCTGCTTTAATCACTGTTTAGTCCTAATGCAGATCCGCACTAATGAAATGTCTTTGCCTAGTGTAAAGGTGCTTAACTGAATTGAGCTGACGTGTACACCGCCAAGAGTTGAAGTGTTTTATGTTGCAGGTGTACCGGATTTGCGACGCCCACTGTACTGAATGTGGGTGCGCCTAGATTAACGCAGGCCCTGTTTGAAGTGTAACGTAAAATGCCTATTTACAAGTGATTGAATATTCATGAGGTGAACTGCATGTTTTAGGCCCATGTTTTATTCCTGCACCCTGTAATCATTATTGGTGCTACGTTTAGGAGATGATTCCTGCGGCCTTTTAGTGGCCTACAATGTTGATGAGCTATGGTGCTTTAGTGAGATGACGCACTAATTTAGTATTTCAAGGAGTTGAAATGTTGCCCTGAATTAATCTGCCTCATCTGATGCTGCATTGATTTATATAAAAGAACTTGTTTTTAATCTACATGCCTGGTGTGGTGTCACGTTATTGCGTCCGCATTACTGAGTCCAAGTGAGTGTGTGCTGCACAACTGCCTTACACATTGCCTTCGGGTGCTTTCCCGCCTCGCGCCATGCTACCGTGCCGGACTCAGTAACCCCGTTTCCAACAGTTTTCCACTGATGTGAGGAAGTTAGTGTGTCCTATCTGAAAATTACCTGAGCCCAGTTCAATCCCCAAAAGCCCATGGTTCAGTCAATGGATTGATGGAGTTCTACCAGTCCGGAAATGACTTGTAGCAGCGGAAGAGTGGGAGTATTCATAGGGTTGCGCATTTCATTTGCTTATGCTTAGATTGCAGTATTTTTAAATGGCTGTGTGGTGTTATGCGGACCTGATTTAAGTTTATGTGTGAATGTGGCACTTAATGTAGGGAAGTTGAATTGATTATCGGGTCCATCGTGGCCTAATATCCCAGAATAAGAGATGAAAAGTCAAGTTACAGTGTAGAAGACACTGGGTGTAGTTGTCTGCTGTGTTGTGATGATGATCGTGAGACAGCGTTGACAGCATTATTGAGATAGGGACTTTATCTCTGCGTGCTTGTGAGATGTGGTTGGTATAGTCGATCTCAGAACACAGGGAAGAACTGTATCAATCTGAGTGAGATCCCGCTGGTCGAGATTTCCCTTCAAGTGAATGTTAGAATAGGTCAGAAAGTGCTGTTCCGAATTGCCTATTGTCTGTATGAATAATCTTTAAATTTCTTTTGAGGGCCAGACATAGTTAGTTGTTGAAATTGCTTGCATTGTGTTGTGAAAATTGCTCAGAGAACGTGCCTAGTCAAATTGTGTAGAGGAGGGTGAGCTTCTGCAAGGAGTGAGATTGACTTCACACTGTGCCGCGCTGGTATAGGTTGGTTGGTGGAAAGCCACACTGGTATTGGTTGAATACATCATAGAGAGCCGCACTAGTATTGGTTGTGATCACCGAATAGAGAATTGTGGGTGAAATATCATTTCCTGGTTTCAACGAAAAGTCATTTGTGAATATTGCATATTGCTGATTGAAAATTATATTCTTTAAAGCACTACAAAGCCTAGTGAGGGAGATTTGGCAGTTTCTGTTAGAAAGGGGGAAGAGGCACAACCCGGAGGTACGCCAGGTAATATTATGGTGATAGACGTGCGTCTTCACACGTGTTTGGCTCGCACAATGGCATTAGATCATTGAGAAAGATTGTGCATTGCCATTTCCTCAGTATGAGTCATTCAATTTAAGATTCATTGAGCATTTAAGGAAGACGCTGTATGAAATGAAACCTCCTCCTAGACCTACACAATACGAAGCGCTTAATGCCTGGGAACATATGGCTCATCTTAGGCAGAGAGAGGGAGATTTCAAGGGAGAGTCAAGAAAGTCATACGCACTTGCGCGGATGCTAGATGGGTTGCACAACAGAAATTCTGGAGAACTGACATGATTGAGGGAGATAGACTATATCCTGCACTTACAAGAAAAGAAGAAGGGAAAGGTAAACGCAAGGATAAGAAAAAGAAGAAAGAGACAGATGAAAGAGAAAGCAGCTGAGGACAGTGACAGCGATTTGAATGATGATTTTATAACTGAGTTACTGTTAAATCATCCACCTCCATACAATGACACCCAGACTGAAGGAGCGTGTTACGTACCTATGAGTGAAACATTTGATGCGCCTATGGCACCAGTAAATATGAATCCTGATCCGATGGGGGAACATTCAGGAATGATAGCCCCTTCGACTTCACATGCTCTAAATGCCACAGATGCATTCGCCATTCCTGTCACAATTGGTCCTGTGGTTCCTGAAGTAGCAGGAAATACTACACGTACTTTGGCTTTCCTTACTGAAATGAATGCTATTGCTAACAATCCAGTGGGCTCGACATTGAGACCCATGTTTCAGACACAAGGAAATACACAATATGTTGCGGGTGCAGACCCTACATTAAATCAAACAGGGTTTGACATGACAAGGAGCTTTCCTCAGATCATGACCCTTTTTCCTGCCCAATACAAATACACCTCTGATGATGAATTACAGCATCCCTAGGGCAGAGGTGCCTATGGGAACGCCAACTTTTGACATGTCTCTTTTCAACTCACCACCTGGTGCAAGCAGTGGTACCTATAGCGGAGAAATAACTCTTCATACCCCAGCAGAACAACAAGGTCTTACTGCCCGAGAACTTGATTATTGCCTCAAAGGTATAGATACCCTGACAAGTGGTGGGAATCGTGGAACGAATGCTCAGGTCCCAGAGAGAGAAAAGGCATATATGTGGTTAGATTGAAAGTAGAATTAGAAGAAATAATAATTGGGACTCAGGATGAACTATTGTTCCTGTGTAAAGACATTACTAGATGTGCAGGACAGGCGCATGAGAAAATATCTGAATTTTCCCAAACACATGGAATTGATGTGCAGAAATCCAAAGCCTTACAAAAATGTCACATGTTAAGCTTTAGTGACAGAGATTTTGCAAACATGCGTCTGCCAAGAATGTAATTACAGATAAAGGAATTAATTGCATACATTTGAAAGTGGATGGAATTAGATAAATGGGAAGGTAGATGATCAATGAAAAGGAATCAAAGAAAGTTTGGGGGCAGATGCCTTTATCTGGAACAGAGGAGGAAGATGAGGATATACATATGCTACCCATGAGAGAAATGCCTGGTGGAGGGTATGTCCATATACCATGGAGCAGGACTGATCTTGCATCATTCACAAATGACTTTCCGAAATGGAGAGAGAACCCAGTGGAATGGTACAGACAGGTTGATTGGTTTGTGAAAATGTCAAAAGTTTTATGGAAAGATTTGGATGCTTTATTTGAAATTGTCGGTCCAGGTGATCAGTGGGTTTAATGCAAAGTTTCTGTGGATTGGCCCAAGGTGGAGCCGATGAGACATCCTCGATCACATGCTCCGCCACTGGTAATGAAGAATTATTACCAGGTAATTACATTTCTGAAATCAAAAATCTCTCCTAAAGAGATTGATTGGATCAAGATTGATAGAACGGCTCAAGAATCCAAAAAGTCAATACATGCTTACTATGAGAGACTGCTGCAGGCATTTGAACAGTTCAGTGGGACAGAGACCATTGAGGCAAAATTACTTCTCCTAGAAATTATACCTTATATTTCAGAGTAAGAATTCAAGCTAGTAATTTAATCTCTCATCCCATCAAGATTGGACTATGGACACTCACTACTCACAAGAATTCTCAAATCACATCTCACCATCCCTAAAAGCATTCCTCCTGCAGCTGTCAGGATAACAACTAGCAAAATTATTTCAATGACATCTCGCCCATTCTTTACTCTCTCAGATGCTCACAATAGAGAGCTGGAATTTTTTTTAATTAGCCAGCATCACATGCAAAACCATGTGTTTTAGAGACCACCGAATACCTTCCCAGGAAAACAGACCATGTTTGGCCGACAGAGTCTCCTACGGAGCAGAAATAACCTTCTTAACAATGCCCGGTTTTAAGGGGGTATGCATTCTATGTCAGTGCTTCTTGGAAAGTGCACCAAGATTTGGCATTCCAAATCTTTGGATATTAGGACAAATCATTCTATGATGCTTTGTAAAACAAAAAGTGCTGAATAGCATAAGATTCCATCGCCCCGTCCGTCTAGGAAAGACCCTTTGCTTCCTGTAATACATCTGGGAATGTATATGTAATGGAAGATAGTGTTCCTATTGTAAACTATTCAACCATCACAATCTATTCACCCTATGTATTCACTGTATAACACTGTATGTTATATGCTACTGCGTCACATTACTATTAATATCTTATAATAGACTAATGTTATACAATTGTGTTTAAAACTGTTCCAATGTAAAGTGCTCTAGCACTCTTCTGATCTTGTCCACGCTAGATAAAACAGCTACAAAATAAATAAACTAAGCCTCGGAATAGTGAAATGATTTACAAAATTCTAGTCATAGCATTCAAAACATGGAATTGTAGGCCATAACTTCCCAGATAGATAAATGGAGCACTGAGTAAACTCGAGGAGATAGATGTGTAGGTCCCACGTTTGAAATCCTTGTGAAATGCTTTGCTCAAAGTGCACATGCTGCCAATTAATCAATCAAAAAGTAAAAGAATAATTTGCCCTAAGAAGTATGTTTAGGCCTTTATTCACGTATTTTGCATCCATACCACTTGAACTAGCTCAAGAAGACCCTAGACCCGAGTCTCAAAGAAATGTGTAAATTTGAAAAGGAAGAAATAACTTTACATTAGTCTTCGATTTTTAATTTTCTTGTGTTTTGCCAAAAATATTTTCCAGGTACTGGTCCTGGAAATCTACAAAACCTTGTAGTTTTGCTAGAGCACTCTATGAACCCTATTTCTGATTAATGCACCACCGTCGGTATTCCATCTGTAACAGGACATATGGACCGTATTCTTTGCACATTTGGATTTCATAGACAAAAACAACTTTCCTGTAGTGAAATCTCTCCTTCATCCCACTTAAAAGGGGGTGACCCTTTCTTCTTTCCCAAATTGCAACTACACCTATGCCAGCCTTTTCTTGGGTTACATATAAGTATTTATGGGAGATTCACCGACTAAATCTACGACACAGTCCCAACGCTCCAGCACTTCTGAGTTCCCAAAAGGTTTTGATTGCTCCTCCATTTTTCCTTTCCCTCCTCTTTACTCAAACAGAAAAGTCTACTAAGTAAACAGATCTATGTGGATAAGTCGATGTCTGCTTTGAAAGCTTGGTTCTTTGAATCAAGATTTTCATTTTATGAACAAAGACACACCTTTTTTCTCCAATAGGCGAATCTAGGGTGCCCTAAAACACACAATCCCAAGATACTATGGATAACATTAGAGTGGGCACATTCTTCATTTTTTTATGTTGCTTAATTAGTCGGGTAAAATCAAAAGTAGTTTAAGTTTTCCAGTTTTACCTGATTGTGTGAGGTGTGGTGAAAAAAATGGTCCTGCACCCCGATCAACATTTCCTACTCCAGAATGCCTTTTACTGGGACATCCTGCAGCGGTAAATTGAAGATAAAAAGGCTGGAGCAGGCTACGTCCTCTAGCAACGAATGGTAGGTGATGGGGACGGAAGCAGCTGGGAAGGAACGGGACAGACCATGCATGGTATGGGGAGTAGAGGTGGGTGTGCAGGACAGCAGTGGAGGTGGGAAGGGAGTCGGGAGCAGTGGGACTTGTGCTGGGATGAGGAGGCATGGCTTGGAGCAGGAAACCAAGTGCATCTACCGGACTGCACGAGTCCTCCCGTTGCTTAAGCGGCCCATTCTGTCACGGGCAACAGCTTCAGCCTGTTGCAAAGGGCCGCTGATACTACACTTCATTTTTTAAACTACGGAAAGCTATGCACTTTGTGTAACTTTGCATAGTTTAAAATATTATGCAGGCTTTGAACTTTGCACACATCTGGATATGGGGTGGCACTTATAAGGGTTCATTTGCTCACTCAAGCCAACCCACCCACCATACCAAGGGGCATATTTACGTTCCCTGGCGCATCCCTGCAAATCAGCAGGGATGCGCCAGGGAAGATGCGTCACGCAAGTTTGCCCTTGCGCCACCGCCGATGCGCCGCATTTACAATGCGGCGCGCCGTGGCGCACGGATGGGCAGATGCCTGTCGCATCCCCCGACAGAAAGGCGGCGCATTGCTGGAGTCGCATCGCAAGCGCGACGTGGCTCCAGCAAGGCTCGGGGGTGCCCTATGCCTAACATGCTGCGTCAATCCTTACGCCTGCTTCAAGCAGGCGCAGGGTTTTGACGCAGCATGGGCGTAAAGTGACTCAGTGAAATCTTGTAGATTTCACTGCGTCACTTTACGAGGCGTACCTGCGAGGGAACGCCCACCCTGCACCGGAACGCCCACATGAAACCTGACGCAGGTTTCATGTGGCGCAGGAGTTCACAACGTGACGCATCTCCCTAGATGCGTCACGTTGTAAATATTGCGCCACGTGGCGCATGTTTTGCGTCGCCGCTGCGTCACATAAGTGACGCAATGGCGGCGCAAAAGTGGCGCAAGGGGCTCGTAAATCTGCCCCCAAGTATCCACTGCCTCTTTAAGCCAGCTGAATTCTTTTCTTCCACCCTGTGACTTACGAAAAGGGGGTGGACACGCCCACAAGCTTTCAGAAAAATCAATGGATTGCCTTATATGGTTAGAACATCAGAAGACTAGAAAATTGATTGACCTTAAAAAGTTCCGTTTTCTAAGCTGTGCTATGTTACTAAGAGGTAACATTCCCTGAAATATTGGAGTAGTAAATAGCCATACAGTAGGATTCGTTTTCTTTTGTTATGCTTTTGGTATGGTTTGCATTTTGTCTTGTTTTTTCACCACTGCTAATAAGGAAACATATTAACAAATAATCTTAACTCAACACTACTTTGAACAATGCAATGTAATTGTGAAAAATTATAAAATCCCACACTGTTTGCCAAACTGTGGACTTCGGGAGCATTTTTGTAAGAAGACATATTATTATTAGAGTTTATATATGTTTGTGAACATAACGAAGATTAGATTTCACACTTATATAAACAAATCTTGTCTGCGTTAAATGTCCAAGGCCCTTGTTTGTCTTTAACACGCCTGTATCCACATTACTATATGACAAAGAATGGACAAAAAATGCCTTCTCTATGACAATGTCTACAAGTTCAAACGAATGCAACCATTACTTTAACACTGTTTTTACCATCGGGATCAGAAAGTGCTCGTGCCCGCGGCTGTCCACTTCTAGCTGTGCAGGCTGTTTAGGGGCAGTCAGTAAGTTACACTTAAAAGCACAGGTAGGATGTGATTTTCGTCTCGAAACAAAACCTCTGCAGATAAACACAGGTAAACCGATAACCTGTGCCATCTTAACACAGCAACGATCCTAAAGTGAGGCACAGCTGTCACAGATTACATTTCACTCAAGGATTTATCAAGGAGAAACAAAGGGGGGCTCTGAATACTGACTCGAAAGGGTTGGCCATAATGGCGGCAGAACAGCAAAACAGCATGGCATTGTAAACTCTACCACTCAAAGAGGTATGTGCGTGCCCATGGCATCTATTGTCTACCACAGAAAATAAGTGGACTATTTTGCATATTTTGAATTCTCTGGAAATGCTTTTCATAAAGGGGTCATCCAGTGCATGATGTCGGATGTCACACGAGGTCTCAAAACCCTCAGCGGAGAGCACCAAGTAAACATTCCACAGAACGCCTACTGTTGGTGATTGCTCGAGATGACTACAACGAGAATTTGTTTCTCTGCGTGGAGGCCCCCTTTAATATAACTCTTTATATGTTCAGTGTCATCAATATTTGTAAAGGGGACTAGGGAGGGCCATTTCATCGTCATAATTAACTGAACGAATGCTCTAAATGACAATGTGCTCCTTTATAAAGGTATATAAGAAAGATTATATCTAAAGGTTGGGCAGTATAGGTTTGGAAGATCAGATCCATGCCAGATTTTTATGATAACCTCTGTGGGATTGTGTTTTAATAAGATTCATGGTGTTTCAATCAGTGGCGTAACAAAACCTAATGGGGTTCCCCTGCGAAATACGTGGAGGGGGCCCCCAGTCACCTCTTAGGCCCACTGCCACGAAATAAGTAGCACAATAAAAGAAAATAAATAAAAATGAAAGGTGACTACAGAGAAGTGAGGTGCATCATTTTTAGGGTGGTAGTGAGGGAATACATTGAAAAGGAGGACATGATTTTGATTTGTAGGTACTACCAATGGCGCCATGAATCCCACACTTAAGCTGCTTCAGCTCTGGGTAGGGGTGTGCCACTGGGATGGAGCGTTGGCTGAGGGTGGAATGATGGATGCATGGATGAATCAATTGATGGCTGGAGAAAAGTAAGGATGGATAGCTAGAGAGAAGAACGGTATTGATGGGTAAATGAAGCGTTGAATGGATGGAGAGAAGGATGGAGTAGAAGGATGGTTAGAAGACCAAATTCGGGGGAGCAGCCGAACAAGTGCCCGGCTTGTTCACCTCACTCACTGCCATTCATTGGCGATATGTTTGAAAGTGCTGGGGATTTTATTTTTCTGGCAACTGCTGTGTTTATTGTAAATCCTAAGTGCCAGATGTTACCATACAATGATCTCATCCATTGTCCCAAGTCCCCATATTTCCCTGCCTTCAATCTTGCAATTCCCATAGTGCCCTACATACGGCTTATGATTAATCATCTACTCAAGCATCTGGTTTTGCCATTTGTGATTTTGGCCCTATAGTCTCTCTAAAATTTCACTGTCCCATCTATTCATTGTCAAAGAATTAACTTTGTTCTATGAGTAAGACATTTAGATGAGCTTTTACAATTGTGAGCTATTTCCACAATTTTAGGTCGTCTTAATAGAACAGTGGCAATTTGTTCCCTGAGGGAGATATTGACTAGTGATACACTGTCAGCTGCAACACCAAATGACAACACTTCTAAACCTGGATCCCATTCCCATATCAAATTGTATGATCCTGGGCAAAACATGTTATCTTCATGTGACTTATTTGCAAACATTTTGAGTGTCTGAAAACAGGTTTAGTCCAAATATTAAATGATGTATATGAAAATACTAACTGAAGTGGAATGTATTAGGTTGAGTGTCTCCCAAGATCTCTCCCTCTGTAACTGTGACCTTTAAAGGTCTGAAACAAACACAATTTGAGGGCGCTTGCAAAAACAATTGACCTCTGAGACTAGCTTTAAATACCTTTGCTCCTTTCAAAGTAATCAAATAAGCAACTGAGAGGTTAGCTAATGTGGAGGGTGAAAGTGTGGGGGCAGAACAAAGAGCCCCACCTAGGGAGTCCACACAAGTTGGCTCAGCTCCCTCCACCTGGGAAAACCGGCCTGCCATCCATGGCCGGCTCTTTAAACTGTCTCTTGGGAGCACAGCCCCCAGGACACCTCAGTGTTGAAAATGCAATTAATTCGGGGGCCTTGACACCCACTATCTGTTATGGAAAGGTCCCAGGGCAGAAGGCCTCTTGGAGAACATTTGTTAGCTCTCTACATGCTGACTGCTCCCTAGCATGTGTCCATGGTCTGTTCATTGGGATTGTGGTCATCCTGTGGCATTCAGCAACTGTTCAGAGAAGACCATGGATGTGGAGAGCCCATTGCTGTTGATGCTTGAGGTGTATCTGGGAACAGTACTGTCCTGTCTCAGCCTTGTCTGCAAGTACAAGTCAAGATACACACTTTTCTTCATCTGCCTCTGCAGGATGCTTGCTAGGTAAGGGGGAAGCTGGTCCAGATGGGGTGCCTTTGAAATACAAGAAGGTTTGGCGTAGGAGACCATGGGGCGGTAGTAGACATATGCAAATGTCTTTTCACAGTAATCCATGTACTGGTGATGGGATAGACCCAATGTACAGCATTATTTTTAATCAGATTGTTTTGACCCTTCAAAGTAAGCCGGCAGGGTAAAGCACTATACAACCCTTTTCTTACAGAGCCTCTGGGATTTTAATTTGACAATTCCGTAACTAGTTATTTGGACTAAAACAGTTCCATTTGGACAGCAGATATATTGCCCTGCAGGACAGCCAAAACAAAATGGAACAGTAACAATTCACTGCCCTGCATATAATTCTGAGCCAAGTCATAAATGTCTGCTTGCAGCAGACTGTAATGTCAGAGTGCCCATTACACAGGGAGACACCTATATTACGTGTCACCTCTGTGTATCATCAAAACACCTCCTGGTGGCTCAATTCTCAGTCATTATGCCTTAATTCTTAGCTCAACCATTTCCCACAATGAGTGGTCCTGGGCAGATTAATTTGTCTTTTTGTGCCACAGTGATTTATATGCCCAAATGTGAATTACTTTTAGCAATAATCTAAATGCTATTTGCTGATATACTTCTAGTGAAGATAATGAAGGTCCGTCTGTAGAGCACACATTCAAAGTGAACCATTTCTTGGTGATAACATATTTTCTTACTCTCCACAACTTCAGAAGGAAGACTGGGGATTGAATCGAACAAGATGTGCACAGTTTTCATACCCTCAGTGGAATTGTGCAAATTTCATGATTATTCCACTGAGCAAATGTTTGAACTTGTTATACTGTTACGACTTCGAAGGAACCTTTCCTGCCAAAAAAGCTTTTTGCTGGAAAATTCTACTTCACACATGTGAATTTCACTATTACTTCCAGCTAAGTGCGTGAAAATCAGTTCATT
The DNA here is from genome assembly GCA_963921515.1 of Calotriton arnoldi. Lineage (NCBI taxonomy): Eukaryota > Metazoa > Chordata > Amphibia > Caudata > Salamandridae > Calotriton > Calotriton arnoldi. Next base: position 153,488 of record CAWUFW010000874.1, on the reverse strand, counting down.
GGCCGTTTTCCTTATTGAAAAACATGTCTTAACAGCAAAATGATAATTTTCTGGGTTTCTCTGCCACAGAAACTAGTTGCTCCACATAACACTTACTGCTATAGTAAGTACATACAACATAATTACGTGGGACATGGGAACAGTGCTAGTAACTCATAGCTGTTATTCCTCATAGAATATTTTGGTCAGCATTGTATATGGACCACTGAGATTCCCCCTGTGGCCGTTAAGGCAGCTGGCTGAGTTATTATACCAGGTTGTCAGAAAAAGATGAATATTTTTAGAAACAGCAGATGGTGAGTACATTGTATTATGGGGACCCTGATTTACAGTATTTTTTGATGATGGCATTTTTTGCTATTTTTATAAATTGCAGACCAAGCCTTTTCGTGTACTTGGGAGAGGGCTAGACTCTAAGGCATGCTTTAATTTCTTGTTATGAATAGGCATATGTGGTATCAAAATGCGTCTCCTCATACGTATCTTATGCCCCATAGACTCGTGTGTATGTACCAGGGAACTCCAGACTCCTGCCCACACTGCCATGACACTGAGGCAACTTGTATTCACATGGTATGGTCATGCCCACTCTTGAGTGAGCAATGATAAAAAGCAGTACTCTCTGAAGCTGTAAGCGACATTGTTCACATAGATGGTCCTACATTATGTTTTGGGGATTACTTCCCATACAGTAGCGTGTAAAGCCACAAATACATTTCTAGACTTGGCGGTGGCCAAGCATAGGATAGCAATGAGTTGGAAATCAGCTGCGCCATCGCCCATCAAATTGTGGTTCTCCGACCAACACACTGGTATTATAGCGGAACAGGAAGTGTCACAAGGCGCTGTGGCGGGACACTTGATTGCATCCAACCCTCCAAATTTGCGCATGCAGACTAGGGGAGCGTGTACACTGACCCTGTTGGGCCCTCACATTGGGGCGTGCCCTCCCCCCCCCCGTACGCCTCCTGAATCTACTATGGTAATGGTTTTACTTAATGTTCCTGCAGTTGTCAACCTTCTCCTTAATTCCATTCATTTCCCCTTGCACTATGCTGCAGTCATTCGAGGTCATATGGCTGTTTCTTCCACATGCTAACTGTTGTGGGTTATTTTTGGCAAAGTGTAATACAGAGTACCTGTCCTTGATACTACAAGTATATGTACACACTTGTGATGCAGTATACAATTTATCTATAATGTAAACTGTGATAATTCTACAGTGGATAAATAGCAAACATTGTGAGGGTATTGTAAGCATCTGATACCTGTACTGAATGCTATTAATCCTATTGTTGCCAAATTAATAATAAAGAAATATTTAAAAAAATATGAATAGGCATATGTCAGCACCATAAGTTATTCAACAACAAAAACAATAAATACTTAAATAAATGTATTCATATAAACATACATGCCTAAGCACATATGTATAAATAGACACCTATATATCTACATACATACTACATAAACACATATACGTACATACACATACATGCATGTTTGCACTCATACATACAGATAAAGAGTTATAGCCACAGAGAGGAGAGAAAGAGAGAAGCAGATTGGAGAAGAGCGACAAAGGCAATCAAGAGTACCAGAATGGCTAGAAGGAGAGGAAAAGAGAGAGAAAGAGTCAAAGATCAAGTGAGAGATAAAAGAGAAAGAGATAGAAGAGTGAGAGTGAGAGACTTGGAGAGCAACAGAGGCAGGAAAGGAGAGGGAGATGGCGAGAGATGGAGAGCTGTAGAAATAATTGAGGCAGAACCATGCTGATCATTTGTCTGGGCTTCAAGACTGAAAGCATGAGCAGAGGAGGGAGTGATTGCTTCTCTGTGCTGCCAGCAAAGCCGACCGCCCATGCTTCTGAGAGGCCTGTCATGTTGGGATAGGAGCATGCTGTGCCGTGGGTGTCAGTGATTGTGCGCCTCAGGGAAGGTATGGAAAGTATGACTTTGAGAGAGCCCAACATTTGAGGGGGCGAGGGGTGAAAGCTCAAAAGAGATAACGATTAAAGAGGTCACTGAGAGAAAGAGCAAGGAAAGAGAAGAGAGAGACTAGACAGAGAAAAGAAGACAAGACAGGCATACGTAGAATGGGCTCTGGTGTGATAAGGCCGAATTTTGCACCCTAATTTCACTTACGTATCTCCGGCCGATGATCTTTTATTGCCTTCTAAAAAATGTGGAGGGAAGAATACACTTTACCAATTATACAATTTCCCTCCCATCTGTGTCCAATAACAACAAGCTCCGAATTTAGCTTTTGTAGATTTATTACAAAAACAAAATATAGACACACCTCAAAATCAAGGTATAGAGATACATGAAAACTAATACAGAGCCCAATCGACGAATATAGTTCATACGACAAAATAGGCATAAAATGATGAATTCCAATATGAGAACACAGCAGAGTATAGATGCTGCATCCAAATCTCTTTTCATTTGTATTTCGGAATTTAGAATAATCTGTCCCTACTCTGCATCTAAAGTGGCATCCCTTTTCTTCCCTTCCTAGTAAATTCTCCAAAAGGTGTCATCACGTGTTGACTTCCAAAGAAGTACACTCACGTCAAATGGGTCAGGTAGCTTAGAGCTACAGAGCTCGTTCTAAGATGCTCTCCTCTCTTAGTCAAAAGCAGAAGAAGTTCTCCAGATCTGTCCCTGTACCTAATTCAAAAAGGCAAAGTTACACCCCTGACGAGTCACATGGTACATTGTTCAGTGAACACCTTCTTCAGTAACCTTCCACAAACTCAATTAAATTTACACGACTGTCCGCCGACCTTGGCTTCCAAGTTCTCCAGGCACAGAAGGTGTCCTCCCTTTCTCTTGTCCGAGCGCTTCAAAGACATTCCTTTCCTCCCATGTATCTTCTTAAATCTGAATGAACGAGGTCAAATTCCTGCACCTGCAGTAGGGGTGAAACGAAAACATTCTACACACATAAATTTTAATTAGCTCCTGACCTTAAGAGCAAACGCGGAGAAATGAAACCTTGAAGGAACGAAAGTCTGGCCTACGATTCTGGCTAACTTGAAACACTCTTTAATATGCATTCGCTACACAGGCCTTTATATGAAACTTATAACAGAGAATACATCTGGTTACTTTTAATCAACATATACGTGTACAGTTACATGATTTCTCTAAATACACACAAAATATTAATCAGTTCTGTAAAGCACGTCATGATTTTTCTTCACAGATTTTCAAACAATGATATATAAACTTCATTTTAATATGCACGAAGTTCAACCACACATTGAATATATACGAGTGCAATTCGTTCATGAGTATAATGCACCCCTTACAAATTTTAAAGCGCCGTGCGCTCTATCAGTTCCCCCCTCTGATGACAAGTGTCATCAGCACAAAACCTTTCCATAGTATGTTCTCCTCGCAGAAAAGACCGACCTAAACAGAAGTTGTAGCCTGCCTTCCCTGCCTGAACTTCTCCAGTTTCTTGAGGTTCTGATAGTGACTGTCCTGCAGTCTTTCCATCTGCCTTTCTCGTCTCCTAAGGGAACTCTCAGCCTGTCGTGCTCTGGGCCATTTAAAGGCTCTGAAAGCACCCAACAATATGATAATACAGATTACAACTATTATGATGGGTTTCAGAAGGTAACCAACAATTCCCTGCCCCAAATTTCCAAACCAACTTCCAATCTTTCCAAATCCTTGGCCAATTTTGTCCCAAATCCCATTTGTTGCCAAATCATGTATCTCATGATGTATCTCAGTGATGTTACTTATATACTTCTTTATATCCTTGCTATTGTCTGGTATATAAGTACAGCACTGTTGAACCCTCTTCAATCTACAGACTCCACATTCCTTTGCTAGTAAAACATTTAACACAAGACGGTTCTGAAGCACCATGGCCCTTATAGAGACCATCTCCCCATCAACAAGCAATAAGGCTTGAGCTGTATTCACTGACAACTTGTCCACTAATGTTGACAACCTTCTAATCTTTACATCATTCAAAACCACTCCCAAACTTGGTATCATTGCGCCAAACACATCACCAACAATTTCTCCTGCACTAGTACCACGTTTCTCTCTACGTGATCGTTTCCCTTCCAATGGCCACAAATCTTCCACGTGGAATATTTTAGGAAATACCACAGCCAGATAACATGTTCCATACCAATTTGGAGGTAATCGAACATAAGCATTCCTTCCACATACAAAATATACATTAGGCACTATGGTCAATTTATCCAATAGCGCCTTCTTTATTGACTCCTCAATCAAGAAAATATGTTCACATTCACTCTCTCCTACAAAAAATTTGTCATAATATGTCTGTGATTGTCTAATGCATAATTTCCCTTTCTGCTGCAAATCTAAAGCTATTGGACCAGAATTTCCCTTTGCCTTATGATCTAACTCTTCCTGGGTCCATGGAATTACTTCATGTTTGGGATCAGGCCTAAATAATGTCTGTCTATATCTATCCTCTATTTGGTCCACAAATTTCTTTTCTGTTTCAGATAACATGCATGTCAAATTATGTCTATGAGCATATGCTGTATCCAAAGTCACTGTGGGTACGAAATATTTTGACATCCTATCTTCCTTTTGTAATAATCATACTTATTCAAATACTTCAATACAGGAACTTCAGGGAGCACTACATCATAATTAGAGAAATAGTACTCAAAATGGGCCTTACCATAAAACATACTCAGAAGCACACTGCATGTAATGCCATAAGTTAGGGGCAAGTGATGATATCTAATGCCCTCTTCAACTGATGCTGGCAATTGCATACACACATAGCAATCCTTCGCTTCCATCGTCTCCACATACTCGTACAACAACCTCGCATATGCATTCAACGTAAAATCTCCCTTTGAAAGATATACGTGTAACAAATGACTGGTTTCTCTTATCATGTCCTCATCTGATTCTGATGCACCCTCTCTTATGTTTGGTGTAGGAGGTATAGATGTCCCTTTTACCCCTTCTTCCAATTCATTGGACTCAACTATGGATGTGATAATCACTACTGTAATAATTACTATTACTCCCACTATGAGTGTGCCTATCATACATTTCTGCCTACTGCTCGAATTTCCGGACTCCATGTTGAATCAGTTTTCCAATTTGGTGCAGGAATGAAATAACAAAGTCTCCTTTTCTTCCTCTTTGGATTTATACACAAAGTTCGTAACAGATTTTCTTTTTGATGTTGAATTCTTCTTTATTCAGTTTGATAATGATAATCTAAAGTTCATGAATAGTCATCCCTATCCCTCTTTCTTCTTCTATTGATAAGTCCCTAAATTTATTCTTCTTTCACACGGGCCTAGGTTATCTTCTTTAGACAATGTTCATATGCTTTCTTTCTCTTTATTCAGTTCAGTTTTCATCATAAATTATATCAGTGCCCAGAACATCAACCACAAGTTCCAGGATTTCCATACGAAATGCTGCCAATTCTTGAGCTGTGGGCTGACAACCAATCGTTGGGAATGTAAGTCGATTTTGAATTAGGAGTCTCAGTCCACTTAGTCTTGGAGGATCAGGTACCGTCAGAGTCAGAATCCCGAGAGCCTCAACTCCTGGTACCAGCAGTTCGATCTTAATAACCAGTGTGTTCTCCCCGCGTAACACTCTCCCGGACCTCAGTCTCCCGGACTTCACCGGTTTCTGCATCTGTGACTAGGTATGTCCACTCGGGAGCAGCGTATTTTCGACACAGCACTCGTTCTCTTTTTGATCTTCGTAAGCCTTCTTGATTTGATTCTGTTTCACTTTGCTCAGATTCAGAAGTTTCAGAGATGGGAGTAAGATCTTTTTCTGATGTAAGCCTCAAATTCAGTCTTTCTTTTCTCACTGGCTACCCTTCACTTCCAGCCTCTGTTCTTCTCCCCACTCCGTCCTGTTCCACTTCTGTCTGATTTACCAGATTCGATTCTGCTTCGATTCCAACGCTTTCGTCACTTTCAATGTTTATGTCAGAATGTAATGCAGCGTGATTTCTTCCAGCTTGACCCAAAGAATGATCTACTTTAGTAGCAACCCTCACAGCTTGGCTTGTCCCCTCTTCCGAGTTTCTACTCTCTGATGTGTTTCTTTGATCAAGGGGAGCTGTTTCTTCCGAGGGTGCTAGAACTCTGCGAGTGTGAGAGGCGTGGATCCAGTTCGGTAAGCCTCCACACTTTACAGCTGTGCTTGTAACCAGGATCACTTGGTAGGGTCCGCGCCAACGTGCATCAAGGCAGCTCTTCCTCACGTGCTTTCTGACCAAGACCCAGTCCCCCGGACTTAGGTCATGCAGGAGTTCTCTCGAGGTGGAAGCAGTCACAGCCTCGACCTGGTGGGACACAGAATTAACCACATCAGCCAACCCCTTGCAATAGTCAAGCACCAAATCATCGGTGATGTTTATCAATGCTGTCGCTGGCACTGCAGGCAAACGCATCGCCCTTCCCATCAATATCTCGTTGGGGGACAATCCTGTTCTCTTATCTGGAGTGCTACGCAAACTCATCAGTACCAAGGGCAGCGCATCTGGCCATTATAAAGACGTCGACGAGCAAACCTTTGCCACTCTCATTTTGATCGTCCCATTTATCTGTTCCACTAGACCAGAAGCCTCTGGCCTATAACTACAATGCAGTCTCTGATCCACTTGTAAGGCAGCACACAACAGCTTCATGATCTCACTATGAAAGTGAGTTCCCCTGTCCGATTCCAATGAGGTCGGAAATCCGAACCGTGGGATGACCACCCTAAGCAACAATTTTGCTACTGTGAGACTGTCACACCTCCTAGTCGGATACGCCTCAACCCAATGTGAAAAGACACACACCACCACCAAAACATATCTTAGTCCATTGCACCTGGGCATCTCCATGAAGTCTAACTGCATTTAATTGAAAGGACCTCCTGACCTTTCAATATGACTCAAAGCAACCACTGTTTTCTTTCCTGCATTCATTTGGTGACACGTAACACATCTATGACACACTGCTTCAGCATACACACGGAACCGTGGATTGAACCATGTCTGACGAAACACCCTCACTGAGGCATCTCTTCCAAGATGAACTGCTCCATGTGTCTGCCTTGCCATAGGACTCAATAGACAGTTAGGTAACATTGTTCTTTCATCTGTTGACACCCAAATGCCATCACCTCTTCTCTCACAACCTGCTCTAACCCATGCTGCTTCTTCCTCTTCAGAAACCTCTTCTTGTAGTCTTTTAATCTCATCCCAGGTATCGGCCATAGCCAACATCATGCTGAGCTCGGTCTCTTCTGTGCTAGGCCTGGGCGGTAAATTCCGTTCCGCTCGCGGAATTTGTGGAATTTGGGTAATTTCACGTTCCGCGGAGAACGCAGAATTGCCAAAAATTCCGCGATCCGCGGCTTTGCGGAATTGTTTGCTTGTTCGTGCTTTCAAAATGCTGAACTTTTGCGTGCTCGCGGAGATTTTTTACCGTTTTGCGGAGCTTTGCTTAGCGCGACTACGCAAATTCCGCCCACCCCTATTCTGTGCTCACCCCACATATTCTCCATTGAATATACAAGCATGTATAGCACAAAAACGAGTCACTTCATCGGCGTAGCGATTTCCTTTGGTGACAAAATCCTCCCCCTTCCCGTGTGCTGCACATTTCACCACCGCTATTTCTTTTGGTTTCTGTAATGCTTCTAACAGCTGTCTCACATATTCACCATTTCTGATAGGAGATCCTGATGATGATAGGAACCCTCTCTGTGACCATAACTGCCCAAAGTCATGAACTACTCCGAACCCATACTGGCTATCTGTACAGATAGTCACTCGGAGTCGATCAGAAATGAAACATGCACGTATTAGGGCAATAATTTCCGCCACCTGTGCAGAATATACTCCTTGTAAACAAGCGGCTTCCACAACTCCAGAAATAGTACAAACAGCAAAAGCTGCTCTCAAACAACCTCCAATGTCTCTTAAACACGAACCGTCAACAAAGAGGACCAGATCAGATTCAGGTAAAGGTTCATCGACAATGTCAGGTCGGGGCTTGGTAGAAAGCTCAGTCACATCTAGGCCGTCATGCTCCTCACAATCTTCACCTTCTACAGGTGGATATGGCATCAGTGTGGCAGGGTTTAACGTAGAACATCTTTTCAAAGTCACATTTTCAGATACTACTATCACTTGCTCATACTTGGTGAGCCTGTTGTTAGTCAGGTACTGTGTTTTGGTTCTCGTCATCAGGAGTTCCACTGAGTGCGGCACATATACTGTAAGGGGATGATCCATCACAATGCTTTCACATCTCTCAATGCTGACATCAGTTGCAGCAACGGATCTGAGACATCCGGGCAACGCAGAAGCCACTGGATCTAAGGAGGCTGAAAAATAAGCTACTGGCCTACGGGCACCCCCATGTGTCTGAGCTAATACTGCCAATGCACACCCATCCCTCTCATGACACAAAAGTGAAAACGCTTTATTATAATCAGGCATTCCAAGAGCTGGAGCACGGCATAAGCTTTCCCTTGGCTCCTGGAAGGCCCTCAAACAATCGTCATCCCATGGTACCGGATCACTGATGTCCTTCTGTGTTAACCTTAATAAAGGCTTTACTTGCAGAGAAAAATTTGGGATCCACTGTCGACAATAGCCGACCATTCCCAAAATCATTCGGACTTCCTTCTGCGTCTTTGGAGTACCCATTTGCAAAATCACCTCTATGCGATCTGGTGACACCTTTCTCTTTCCTTTTTCAATTCGATGCCCCAAATACTGTACTTCAGACAAACAGTACTGAAGTTTGCCAGGTGACACCTTATGTCCATTCTCTGCCAGATGATTCAACAAAGCCACAGTATCTATCCTACAAGCGTCTCCGAGGCAACCAAAAGGTTGTCTGTGTATTGCACAAGAACCGAATTCTGTGGCATTGTCAGACCCTCAAGATTCTTTTTCAAAATTTGATTAAAGATAGACGGACTTTCTGTATACCCTTGTGGGATACGACACCATGTTAACACATGGTTCTCCAGCCAGAAAGCAAATAAAAATTGGCTCTCCTCGTGGAGGGGTATCAAGAAAAATGCTTGACATAGGTCAATGACCGTAAACCATTCAGCTTCACAGGGTATTTGAAACAAAATCACAGCTGTATTCGGTACCACAGGACAACATGGAATCACAATCTCATTAACCCGTCGCAAATCCTGTACTATTCTATACTTGCCGCTGGGTTTCTGCAGCCCCCTTATAGGTGAATTACAAGGGCTTCCTCTAATCTCCTTCAGTACGCCTTGCGCAAGCATGGATTCAATCACTGGTGTTATTCCCGCCACTGTCTCAGGTGTTAACCTATACTGTGGTGTCCTTGGAAAGTCTGCATTTGGTTTGACCTGTATCTTGACAGGTTCGACTCCTCAAATCAAACCTATCTCCTTCCCTGTAAAATCCCACACCACGGGATTCACAGAGTCCCTCAAATCCACTGGTAGCTCGTCTTTGGTCAGTACAATGAACATCTCCGCACACAAATTTTGACTTGCCATTTTAAAAACAGCATCGTCGTCACAGGTCTGTAGTTCCACTCCCTTCGGAGTACAATAGATTAACTTGCACAAGAGATCACGTCCTAATAGACAAACTGGACTCGAATCACACACCACAAATTGGTGTCGGTCCTGAAAAGTTCCTATTCTCACAGGTAACTCATTAGTTAGAGGATTAGTCATCTTCTGATTTGTCACTCCGACCACTTGAATTGACTGTCCAGAAAGTGAAAAATTTGGAACTACCGCTGACCTCACAATAGATCGAGCTGCACCAGTGTCAAATAAAAACGTGATTGGGTGACCATTGACATCACCCTCCACAAAGGGTCCCCTCTGATCTACTTCTAATACTGCTCCCAAGGTGCAGTCCTCCTCCCCCCTCTCACACCTTCCTCTTGATGTATTTGGATCATAGTTGTCGGTCAATTCAATGAAAGGCATTTGCTGGTACACATAGTTTCCTGTAGCAATCCTAGGGGGTTGAGGCACCTGCACCTGAACTTGAGGTTCCAAACCTCCCCCATACATGGACTTAGGTCTAGTCACCGTGTTCAGTCCATCAGATACCTGTACAGTTTCCTAATTTTGTATTTGATTGGCAGGATTTGAGCAACACTCGCTCTTCCAATACCCGATTTTGTGACAATAATGACAAGCAGTGTTTCTCCTAGGGTTAACCCATTCAGTTCCTGTACCTGCATCCATTCCTCGTCCTCTTCCCTGTCCCTGGTAACTTGTCATGCTTTGTCCCATTCCGCGACCACTCCCTTGCCGTCGACCCATTGTACCTCCGTTTCCCTGTACCTGGTCTGGTCTTTCAGCATTCCTCAACTGCACCATCATCAACTTATCCTTCATTTTCTTACGCGTGGACTCTACCTGATCACTACAGTACTTAGCATAACGCAGAATTTCATCCACCGACTTATCCTGCCAACATATCAGATGTTGCTGAATCATCAAACTTATCTCAGCTCTCAATCCTAACACAAATTTTGAGACAAACTGTCCCATGTCTTTTTGTTTGAGGGCATCAAGGCCACTATGCTGTTTGAAAGCCAACAAGAGCCTTTCATAATAATCATGCACTGATTCCTTTGGCTCCTGTGTGGTACGATCTATCTTGAGCCAATAAATAGTTCGAGGGGCTACTTTAGACTGCAGCCACGTAATTGCCTGTTCATATTTTTTCAGTACTTCTGCCGATGGGCCATGAGTTACGGGATCCCTAGTTGGTTCCGAAGTGGGCCACTCAATTGTGATCTTACAGGCCGCCCACAAATCCCCTGGGACTACTATATCAAATAGGGTATTCAAATCTATCCACAGAACCTTGGAGATTTTCACAAACCGATCAATTTGTTTGTACCATTGCTCAGGCTTTTCCCTCAGCTGAGGTAAATCATTTGTGAAGGATGCCAAATCACCCCTGCTCCAAGGCACATGAACGTACCCTCCATTCTGTACTTCCCGTAACGGAAAATTTCCTACTCCAGGAGGCGGGGTATCTCCTATTCCTCTCCTCACGGTCTTTTTCTTAGACCACTTCTCTTCCTATCGATCCAGTGCTTTCCATGCCCTCATTCCTATGACTAATTCTCGAATGTGTACTTTCAACCCTACTACTCTCTTCTCCTCTAATTCTTGGTCTGTGTAATTCATTCTGTGATTTCCCTGTAACATTTTTGTTTTTGTCAAATCTACATCATACTTCCGCGCCAGCTGGACCAATGCCTCATGAGCTCTTTTTGCCTTTCGAGTGACGTCTTTAGCCACAAACAGCAATTCATCTGGTTCATATAACTTCCAAAGAAGTACACTCACGTCAAATGGGTCAGGTAGCTTAGAGCTACAGAGCTCGTTCTAAGATGCTCTCCTCTCTTAGTCAAAAGCAGAAGAAGTTCTCCAGATCTGTCCCTGTACCTAATTCAAAAAGGCAAAGTTACACCCCTGACGAGTCACATGGTACATTGTTCAGTGAACACCTTCTTCAGTAACCTTCCATAAACTCAATTAAATTTACACGACTGTCCGCCGACCTTGGCTCCCAAGTTCTCCAGGCACAGAAGGTGTCCTCCCTTTCTCTTGTCCGAGCGCTTCAAAGACATTCCTTTCCTCCCATGTATCTTCTTAAATCTGAATGAACGAGCTCAAATTCCTGCACCTGCAGTAGGGGTGAAACGAAAACATTCTACACACATAAATTTTAATTAGCTCCTGACCTTCAGAGCAAACGAGGAGAAATGAAACCTTGAAGGAACGAAAGTCAGGCCTACGATTCTGGCTAACTTAAAACACTCTTTAATATGCATTCACTACACAGGCCTTTATATGAATCTTATAACAGTGAATACATCTGGTTACTTTTAATCAACATATACGTGTACAATTACATGATTTCTCTAAATACACACGAAATATTAATCGGTTCTGTAAAGCACGTCATGATTTTTCTTCACAGATTTTCAAACGATGATATATAAACTTCATTTTAATATGCACGAAGTTCAACCACACATTGAATATATACGAGTGCAATTTGTTCATGAGTATAATGCACCCCTTACAAATTTTAAAGTGCTGTGCGCTCTATCAGGTGCACAGCTCAGAATTATGGTAATTCAGTGTCTGGCCTGAATGCTACTGCTGTGCAATCTATTCATACAAAGCAAAACAAAATCTTCCTTTTGGAGTGCTATGCCGGTGTGTACCAGACCATGAACACAAAGCAGAGCAGCCGAAGCCTCAGTTGCAGGGCCAGTCCAGCCGGGCACGGCAGGACAGTAGCAGGGGCTGTCAGTGATTCTTTTGCTCCTCAGGGAAGGTCTTGAAACTGGGAGAGCCAAATGAGTGTGTGCGGTGGTAAAGAGCAAAAGACAGATAGGGAGCGGCAAAGGATGCAGCAGAGTTTAAGAATAAGTAAAAGAGCGCAGCAAAACTAGACTGAGAAGAAGATGGGTATAAACAGAGAGGACACAAGCACACTGCTCAGAACTGTGGCACCCTTACTATCTTGAAAACGAAGCCAGGCCTGATTGGTGATCCATGCACGCAATTCAACATCTACTTTTAAGTTCACTGTGCATATGTGCACCACAAGCACCAAGCAGAGCTGCAGAGGGGTGAGCTTTAGCGTTAGTCTGGCTGGGAACCACAGGTGAGTGCATACCTGAAACAGCAGCAGTGTTATGGGCAAGCAGAGAGGCTCAGCCTCACACGTGCAGTACCACTGTGCATGATGACACAGCACGCCGCGTCCCTGAACCCTGAACCCAGAGGAGATAGTCAGACGCCCAGGCACAGAACATTGTTTCTGTTTCAGAAACTGGGTCGAGTGCACGCGGACGTAGGACCAGCAGCACCATGACTTTTAGGTGGCATGCAAGCAGGCCCCACAGGCCAGGGGTCTGCAACTCGTGACAGTGCTGGCCAGTAATGCAATGTTACACCACTGGTTTCAATTTATCTTATGCGGGTATACTGAAAATCTGCATTTATCAAGCTCTTCATGGTGCTGGAGACCCCTCTGAGATGGTATCACTATTCCCATAATTATATATGAAAATAAAGTATCTTTAACTATTTAGTTTGCTATTTTTACATATAAAACCCCTCCTATGTGCAGTTTGTGGAGCCTGTTAGACCTAGCAAGCAGTGAAAGAAAATATATTTCATTATATACTGATGAAGCAGAGATTTCTTTTAACAAATTTATGACAAACAAAAATATAATAAACAATTTTGACAATTCTTTGTATAAATTATGATTTCTGGAAAATGACAACATGCAACTCTGATTTAGATACTGCATCGTAAAAGCATGCTGAATGCTAAAATAATCTCAGGTTATACCGTGTGTTTACTCTAATAAATGTGAAATGTCAACACATTTAATGGCATTCATCTTATGATTTGATTATGTGATATATTAGTATTAACAAAGAAATCCCAGCTGCAAAAACTAACGTTTCATGTGTTAGAAATAGATAATTATTTCATGTGTAACATGTACACTGAAAATGACAAAAGAAAAGTAGGTGCTACACGGGTTTTAGTTAAAGCTGTTTTCGTGAATCTTTCATCAAACGTACTTATACTTATGTGTGCCTTAATAACATACATGCAAAGAAGATGTATATGTACTTTCCATATATATGTGTAACTTTGACATTTGCAAAAATTGCAAGTATCCTGTACTTCCATGAAACAATTATGATTTGATTGAAGTGTATATTAACACATTTATTTGTGAGATTAGTATTATATGCTAATCAACTTGAGATTCATATATTAGCATAATTCATCGTGAATGAGCTGTATTTCATGTTAGCCTCAAATCTTGCTTCCTTTTCCAAACATGAACTCATGAACTGAATAGTCTGAAATCCGTGGGAACATTTTGCCACTTGCATTCTAACTCTCAATTGCTTTCTTTGATATCCTCATCCCAGCTTAACTGTGTTTGCAACAAAATCTGTTACATGTTAGAACAGATGTTTGAGTAAGGACTGCAGACAACTCCAGAGCATGTTTTTGCTTACTCTCTGACTATCTCAGTGTTCATATGACTAAACTTACAATGGTTTAAGGAAACTACGTAACTTGAATTACTTAATTCTTCCTGACTGTATACTTTTTACCTACTACATCATCCTAGCTAGCTAGCGCAGTGGAACCTTTTCGGCTGTAGGGTTTGCGTCATGCTGCTGTGACTTTGGTGTTGCAGCGACAGACTGAGACTGATTACTGTCTTTAAAGAACTGGAACTGGTCACTTGGAACTTACTGAACTTTCCTAAGTGTTTGTATTAGGCTTAACTGATTTCCTATTGATCCATATAACTACAGACGTCCAGAATCTCCCTCAGCTGAGGAAGATCCTTATTCCTGTCATCCTTGAATCTTGCAGAGTCTGACATTGCTTTATTAAACCTAGTATTAGATTAATTTTAGGGTTATATGCTGTCTCATTTAATGAATGAATAAATAAACCTTTGAACTTGAACTAAGCTCTGCTGGTTCTAATTATTTCTTGTGGGTAAATCATTTGATTGATATCTTTTGTATGGTTCATTAGATTTCTAAAGGTTAAGTAATATCGTTAGAAGATAGCAATTATCTTATTCCTGGTCCTCATTTGATAATTGCTCATCCTCCGAATATCCAGTCGCTTTCAGCACATAACAAGATCCATCGGAGGACCAATTGAGTATGATGGTAGCTAGAGCTTAGACAAATATAATTAAAATACAAAATATAGTTTGAGGCCCAGTAAACGAACGCTGCAACAATACCAAATAATGTTGTTGAGCACTATCATCTTTTGAAGATATTGATGTGCTTAAAACACCAGTCACAATTCAGAAATATTTTAAACATTTATCAACATGTTTTTAGAACTGTAGCTGCTGCACTTGGTGACTAAAAGTTTCTGTAGAATAGTCTATAAAAAGGGAAAGCGAGATGACGAAACTGACTTTGTTTATTCTACAGGCAATAAAAGAGTACATAACATATTTGACTGGTGTGCTGTTCCTTTCCTAGGAGGAAGAGTGATTTCAGTAATGGTGTTGCAATGTTGCTACTTCCGAGCATTGTGTTTTGCTTCTCAGAGCATCATTTTGGTGTCTCAAAATGAAAGCTAATCGAGTGCTCAACAGACAGCCCACTGCTCTTACCTGCCATCCCTTACCTGACTAGAAATGACAAGAAGAAGTGGTCCACTGACTGTCCCTGTGGGGCGCTTGATGTCACACCTCTGAGGTAAAACATTAGATACTTGTGATTTTTTGTTCTTATTACGAGCGAGGTCTGACCTCATCACTCAGTTGTAATAAGGCAATATAAGTCAGGACTGTGTAGTCGTATTGCTTTATTTTAAAGATACATTATTTGTACAGCTTTCGATATATACAGGAAATGATGATAACGAATTGAGTGAAATAGTAAACCTCCAAGCAGCAACTAACTGATTTATAAAGATCTATACACCAATCGTGTACAGCAAATGTAAACTGATCAAGCCATTCAAGCAAGGATATACCTAGGTTCCATATCTTCTCAAATTCAAACTCCTAGTTCCTCATATTGAAAGATGGTTATTTTTGAGCTCCCACTTGTTAGGTTTGAAAATCCCATTCCTTCTATACACTCGTATCATGCTACATTAGGTTAGCAGTGTGTGGCTAAATAGATGCCATTTGTATTCATGTTATGCAACCCACTGAGTTATCCCTGCAACGTGCAAGCTTTAGTTAGCAAGCGTGACTCCATTTTTTATTTCGTAATCCCTATTAGGCTGTGTCTGAACTAGGCCTCATTATTCGTATTGCTTATCCGAGTGTGTAGTTCTGCTCCCACGTTAGGAGATCGCGCGGTAACCTTGAGTTGCCGATAGCATGTACCCATCTGGCAGGTGGTAGCCCATCCTTCTGTGCCTTCCTTGTTCATGTTCGGCCCAGGCCGGTAACTTTCCACTGTGGGCGTGGTTGGGGGGTTCTTGGAGGAATGATCATGCATCGCAGGCCCCTCGGCAGACATCTTAGAGTGCAGGTCAGATTGGACTCCTCTGCAGAGTATTGCTAATAAAGGCTTGTTTGTATTCTCTACTGTCTGACCGACTCTTCATTACTTGGGAAGGCATAGCAGGTGGTTGTAAATAACCCGGGGGGCCCCTAAGGGCCACTTCTTTCAGCAAGGTGATCCAGCTCGACCGAAATCAGGTTGCAGGGTCGGGGTTGCCTCTGGTCGGTCGGGCAGGTCGGTGTACCCCACACGATCGAGCTTGGTTCTCGCAGCTGCCCCGCCCGTCTGATCGGGCGATTCCTTGTCTAGTGGTTACCGGCTGGGGTCCTGAGAAGACGAAACCTTGGAGTTGACCATTTGGTCTGAAGAGTCGCAGTGGAGAATAACTTGACTCGACCTGTGTGCACCAGGTGAGTGATTTGATTCTTGGAAAAATGGCGCCATTCTTGAACGACACGAGCCTACGGGCTGTGTCTTGGTACAGTCTCCGGACTGTCTTGGAGCAGTTTTCGGACTGCCTTGCTTGAACGGCACGAGCCTATGGGCTGCAGGGCCGGACTGGGAACCGAAACCGGCCCTGGCAAACTGCTCGGCTGCCCCCCCCTGGGGGTAGGTGGGTGCAGCCGAGCTGTTTGCCAGGGCCGGTTTCGGCCGATTTTGTTACCGGGGGCCGATATTGCCGACCCCGGTAACAAAAACGGCCCCCAGGGGCCCAAAACCGGCCCCCACCCTAGCGGCCCACGGGGGAAACGCCCGGTGCCTGCTATGGCCAGTCCGGCCCTGATGGGCTGTGCCTTGGTACAGTCTCCGGACTGTCTTGGAGCAGTTTTCGGCTGCCTTGCTTGAACGGCACGAGCCGACGGGCTGTGTCTTGGTACGGTCTTCGGGCCGTTGTGGTTTGAACTTGGTGGGTTTGCGGACCCTTTAAAGACACAGAGCGTTTGTGAACAGCCTACCAGGCCAACTGGTAATTTGGCCCATTCTTGAAAAAGGTCTGGGACTGTTTGCGAACAATCTGCCACGCCAACTGGAAATTGTGTCAATGCTTGAAAAGGTCTGGGGCTAGAGCCTGTCTTCTTGAACTTGGTACAGTCTCCGGACTGTAGGGAGCGGTCCTCGTACCGTTTTGGTTTGGTTCTTGAACAATATTTGTATTTTTTATTTTTTTTTCATTTTAATATTTTATTTGTTGGTGTTATATTTGTCCGTTGGGGACAGTGCATGTGTCTTATATTAAGATGCCTTGTATAAGTAAACTGGGGTGTTTTGGATGTCGGTGTTGTTCTACTAAGGCTCGATTGGAAGAGAGCCAGCCTGCGCCTCCGGAGGGTACCCCAAATTTGGATGTATACGTCAAACACGGTATTGGCCCTATCATGTTCAGCACATTGTGGAATAAATATACAAGGGACAATGCTGAGTTACAATGGCCACTTACTGGCTCGTTTGATGAACAGAAATTGAATTTCTTGCAGGACAAATTGTTCGCCAAAAAGAGCAGGCAGTCGATGTTTGATTCTCTAAGAGTATGGCAGAAGGAAGCAAAGCAACGACGTATGAGAGCAGAGAAAGAGGCCCGGAAGAGACAGACGCAAACTATAACGCAGAAAGCAGTGGCCTATGAAAGGGAAAAAATAGAGAAAGGCATAGAATGTGGAGATAGAAAGTTTCGATTGCAGACAGATAAATGCTATGTTACTAGAGAGGAAGGTGATGTTTTCGTTGAAGAGCTATTGGATTCTCGCCCTCCTCCACCTTATGCTCCTGAGCGGATATACCCAAGGGTTCCAACATCTCAGTCCCCAGCCTCTGGTGCCGCTCTTCCTAGTATTTCTGCCTCTAACAAACTGCTTCGACCCCAGCCCCGCCTGCTTCCTCTCTGCTCACGCCAGTAATAGGGGCGGGATCAGTTAGCTCTCCTGTTCCGTCTACTGACTCTGTATCTACTGCTACACCCCCTTTTACTCCTACAACACTGTCTCCTTACATGATGATACCTGTCTCCTCATCTGCTCTTTCTCCCTCAAGCATGACACCCCAAGCACTGCTGAATGGCGAGACCCCTGTACATAGGATACATGAAGGGAATTGGGCGGCAGCACGAGATCGTATGGACAAAGTGTTGGTGCGTTCTGCTGTGGGTGATGAGGAGAAGCAAATGGTGGCGAATCAGGCGGCTCAGTGGGTTCGGAGCCCGATCTATAGTGTGGAAGATGTGTAAGTAAGTCTGTTTGGAGTGTGATGAAAGATTATGAGCCCTTCATACAGCAGCATGCCCTTAAGCACATGTCGGCCACGCTAATAGGACTGTGGGAGCAGTGTTTTCAGGGTATTGTACCGCAGATCATCTATGACATACGGGACAGGGTGTATGCTGCAGGGATGGCTCCTAATGAGGTTTTTTAGCAATGTAACGACATTGGTGGGTTATCGGGGCAGATTGCTCCAAAAGGTTCCGACGATGGTGACCCAGTGCCCCATGAGGGAGGTCCATCCCATTTATCATCCTGAAATACCAGAACTGCGCGACTCCACAAATACTGTAATTAGGCCACGAGTCGATGCTCGGTTCCAGGAACAGTGGATCTATACTCCTTGGAAGAGGAGTGAGGTAATATCCCTTAAAGCTCAGTTGCTGGACCCTCTGAAAAACCCGACTGCGTACTATAAAGAGTTGACAGAGGCGGCCTCCTCCACGGTAATGACATTAGCAGATATTGAGTTGTTCTTTGGCTTGTTGGTACCGGTGGATATATGGAGGCAAGTGCATACACAGGATCATGTGGTGGAATTGGGAGGAACATGGGATCAGGGCGTGGGATAAGGACCGCAAGCCCGGTGACAAGCCGAAGGCGGAGATATTGGCTTTACCGGGTCGCATTATCACCTATATGCATTCCCTTATACCGCCGAGACGGTTGGATTGGGACAAGTTGACTGCATGTCGTCAGAAGAAGGACGAGTGTGTCTGATTTCTTTACTAGGTTTGAAGGGGTGTTTCTCGACTTGTTGGCCAGGACCTGTCATTGGAAGGTGGTGTCCGGTTGTTTGTCAGCAGGTTCGTTAACAACTTGCTTCCTGAGATTGCGACTAAGTTGCAGGCTTCAGAAAGCACTTAGAGCACCTCTTCCCCGTCGGTAATATTGAGTATGGCACAGTACTACGAGCATAGAGAGAATGAAGAGAAGGAGAAAGTAGAGAAGAAGTCCAAAGAATTGAAAACGAGGGTGCTGATGCAGCAAGTTGCGAGGGGTAACAGAAGAGGAAGAGGTTCGGGTTCGGCCCAGCGGCTACCCAGGTCTAACAGGGGTGGTTCCTCGAGCGCACCTATTGGGCTCAATCAATGTGCATATTGCAAGCGGGAGGTACATTGGCGGAATGAGTGCCCGGAGTTATCGCAGAGAGGTGAGGCCCCGAGAGGTCAGGGGTTTGGAGGATGTGGAAGAGGAGGAGGAGGCCGGGGGGAGACGCGATCAGAGAATGCATCGTCTAATAGACAGAGCGGGAACTATTTTGACGATCCCCGAGGGAGGCAGTACTATCATGAAGACTATGACATGGACGAAGTGACGGGGATGTCTCACAGCTAGGATAGCCAGGGACAGGGCAAGGGACCAGTTCCAGTGCCTGTAGATCAGCGCGGACCATATGTCACTGCAGATTTACATGGTACGACCGAGAAATTCTTAGTTGATACAGGGGCTATGAATAGCTCTGTTTCCCACTCACTGGTCCCGGGGGCGGCTCTGTCTGGCCAAAACAATGTTTCGGTGGGTTTCTCAGGCGTGCCATTTCCAAACCTCTTGCTTTGACTATTGGCCCCTTCACGGTTGATTCACCATTTCTATTGATGTCAAATTGTGGGGAGAATTTGTTAGGATTGGATTTGTTAAAAAGGTTGCATGAGACAATATTTTGTTCTCCAGACGGTGTTTACATGACTATTGGACCGCAAGTGGCCCGTGCCAAACAATGCTTTGCAAAGGATGCCCCCCTCCCCGCTGAGTTTAAAGATGTGCCACGCACACTGTGGGCTACAGGAGACACGGATGTGGGGTTACTCCAGATCCCACCGGTCTCTATACAGATTAAGGACAACGCTGTATGGCCACGTATCCCCCAGTACAAGATATCCCAGGCAGGAGAAAAGGCCTTATTGCAAATAATACAGGATTTGATTAAGTCTGGTGTGGTTGAGGAGACAGCGGCGAATGTGTGTAACAGCCCTGTTCTTCCTATTCTTAAAAAGGCACCCTTGGATTCTTCTGATGCTCACCCTGACGTTTACCGTTTCGTAATTGATCTTAGAGAGGTGAACAAAATAGTGGTTCCCCAGTATCCCGTATTCCCGGACATTACCACGATCTTGACAATGATTCCCCCGTCTGCAAAATTCTTCTCTGTAATAGATTTAAAGAATGCTTTCTTCAGCATTCCAATCCATACAGATAGCAGATATCTGTTTGGTTTTGCAATAACCGGAAGGAGCTTTAGGTTCTGTCGTGCTCCACAAGGCTATACGGAGAGTCCTAGTATCTATAGCCAAGCCTTGAAAGCTCAATTGGATTCTTTGGAACTTCCCCCTGGTAATGTGCTGTTGCAGTACGTTGACGATCTCCTTGTGGCTTCAGACACTAAAGATGGTTGTAAAGAGGCCACGGTTAAATTGCTGTTACATTTGGCACACCATGGACACAAGGTGTCACTTTTGAAATTTCAATATTGTCGACAGGAGGTCACCTATTTAGGTCACCTACTGTCGAAGGAGGGTCGTAGACTAACACCTGAACGCATAGCTGCTATTACTAATATGCCTGTTCCTAAGACCCAACGTGAGGTACGCGCTTTCATTGGTATAACTTCGTATTGTCATCATTGGATCCCTAACTATTCCTTACTAACGAAACCCCTCCTTTACCTGACCACTAAAGACGTGCATGAACCCTTGCCTTGGACATACCCCTCCTTTACCTATCTATGTACATTAGGCGCACGGTTTCACGCTTTCTGTTCTAACACATGGTTTCGGTGGTAAGCAGAGACCCTGCGCGTATTTCTCTGCTATTCTTGATAACGTCGCCAGAGCTCTCCCGAGCTGCCTGAGGGCTGCCGCAGCGGTGGCAGTTTCTATCAGACAATCGGCAGGGCTCATCCTTGAAACGCATCTCACAGTAATGGTACCTCATGCTGTGGACACACTGTTGAATAAGACAAAGACACAGCACCTTACTAGTGCGCGTCTGACTGGATATGAATTAACTTTGTTTGCTCCGCACATTACCATCAAACGATGTGCTACTCTGAACCCAGCCACGTTACTACCCCTCCCTTCAGAAGGAAAGGACAATGATGCCCATGATTGTTTATTTCGGACTGAGGAAGAAACGAAGGGACGGGTGGACCTGACTCATGTTCCCTTATCTGACCCCCAAGGGGAACTATATGTCGATGGCTCTTGTTTCAAACTACCAGATGGCACTACCACTGCAGCCTATGCAATCACAACGTTGCACACTGTAGTTGAGACATCCCGTATCCCATACCAATCGGCCCAGGCTGCAGAGTTGGTTGCCCTCCTTAGGGCTTGCGAGTTGAGTGAGGGACTGACTGTCAATGTCTACACCGACAGCCAGTATGCCTTTGGGGTGGCCCATAATTTCGAGCGCCTCTGGGCGGAGAGAGGGTTCTTGACCCCGCATGGGTTGCGAATACAGCATGGTCCATTGATACATAGACTCGTGTCAGCACTGACACTTCCTGCTAAGTTGGCAATAATAAAATGTAGCGCTCACAAAGCAGTAACAGACGATGTTGGAAGGGGAAATGCTTTTGCAGATCAGACAGCTAAGGAGACAGCTAGATCGAAGATGAAAAAGATGTTCGTGGCAGGTCCCGCTAGGTGGGTTCCAGACAATGGAATGTTCGAGGACATATTAGAAAATGTCAAGGAAATACAGAGCGAGGGGACAGTAGATGAGCTGGCAGTATGGGAGGAGAGGACAGGGCATTTGGACGAGGATGGGTGTTGGACTGATTTGTCTGGGAAACAGAGATGGTTGCTGCCGAACGCCTATGTGCTCCCTGTTGTTACCATGGCCCATGGCCCAGCACACATTAGTGCCAAAGGAATATGTAAACTGCTGGACCCAGTATGGCTAAACAATAATATCCCTAAGGTAGCCACACACCTAGTGAAATGCTGCATCATTTGTCTGAAACATAATCCGGGGAAAGGTACTCCTACACCCGCAGGTAATTTTGCACCGCCTTCCTTCCTTCCCTTTCGAGGTTCTCCAGATGGATTTCATCGAAATGGAACGAGTTAACAATTTGAAGTATGTGCTGATTGTGATTTGTGCATTCAGTAAATGGATTGAGGCTTACCCCACTAAGGAGAGTATGGCAATGGCAAAGGCTCTCTTCAAAGAGTTCTTCCCGTGCTATAGATTACCACGTGTGGTCTGGATTGACAACGGAAGTCACTTCAATTCAAAAGTCATTGAATTGGTGTGTAAAGGCTTGCATATTAGACAGAGGTTTCATGCAGCGAACCACCCCCAGTCAGCAGGCTTGGTTGAGAAGTACAATGGTATTCTCAAATTGAAGTTAGCGAAAATTCAAGAAAGCACAGGGTTGTGATGGCCCGATGCTCTGCCTTTGGCTTTGTTATCTACCAGAGCGACAGCGCATTCTAGAACAGGGTTGTCCCCGTACGAGGTGGTCTTTGGGCGCCCCGCCAACGTCTGGGGCATCCCAAGACCCAAGCGCTTTTCCGAGATAGAGTACCCCCTACTTGTGGACTATCTGTATGAGTTAACTAAAGATCTTCGTTCTGTCCACCAACAGATTCACGCCACGCTGCAACCAGTACCAGAGGGGCCCGGGCACCAGCTACAGCCCAGGGATTTCGTGTTCGTGAAGAATTTTCAGCGAAAGAGCTGCCTGGAGCCTCGGTGGAAGGGGCCACTCTTGGTCCTGCTCGCCATCCGCACCGCAGTAAAGCTTGAAGGGCGGAAGCACTGGGTACACGGATCGCATGTGAAGAGGATCCCTCTCCCACTTCCGTATGACCAGTGGGTCCTCGACAGCATTGCTGACCAGGAAGGGGAGCGAGTGCCCCGTTTCGTTCCCTTCTCTGACGCCAGACTGAGGTGGGCGCAGACAAACGAAGAAAGCGACAAGGCCTTACTTGAGGCGGTCCCCCTAGAGTTAAGGGCCGCCCCGGATGCTCCCGCTTCAGGTGCACAGACACCTGAGTCTCAATGCCCTGCTGAGCCTGAATTTCTTCCCCTTTTTGTTGATGAAGAAGTGCCTAGGGTTGCCAGGTACAACCTGCGGCCCCGACGGAAGGACAGTGCGCCAGTAGGGTAGTCCAGGAGTTAGGGAAGGACTCAAGCTTAGGGCGTAGGTGCTATGCCTAAGGTGCCTGCTTTAGATTAGAGTGAGCTACACTGGTGCACTGCCCTGGACACTGGACAGGATTAGCTGAGGGTGTCTTCCAAGGAGGGAGGGTGCCCTATCCTGAAAGAAGAGGATTTGTTTTCCAGCAAGGGCTGCGATCACGCAGCTCCCCCGTGGGAGTGCTTCATAGCACCGTTGTTGCTGAACAATAGGAGTCTACCAGTGAGGCTCTGAAGGACACTGGGTGATTTGTACCCCTCTGGTTGGTTGTATTTGTGTGGCTCCAATTCCTAAAGTTTCTTTCTATGTACCCATTTGGCCGCGCAATTATGAAGGAGGAACAGCCTCTGGTGTCCCCACCATTACAGCAGAATGGTCCTGTGTGGTCTAGTTGGTCTATTGGGAGGAGGGGGGTAGTGGTAGTGGTCCTTCTCATCGTAACGATAACACTATTCGGGGTGGTGTGGTATTTAGAAGAACAGCATCCTGTGCACACCTTGATAGGGACTACCCCGGCCCCACCTCAGCATTCGTTTATTACACTGGCCCCGCATAAAGAGAGACATAGACAGACCTATGTCGAGAATGCGTTTCTGCAGATGCCTCATTAGGTACACGGTACCACTAATGCCACCAATTGTTGGGTGTGTGGGTTACTTTCCTCCGTTATGCACAAGAACGATCTACTGGTGTCACTGCCCCTGTCATACTTGGGTAGCTGTGAGGCATGGTTCCAACTGCTTTCTATGGTGTACATGCACTATCATGCTGACGCAATGAATATGGTACAGTCTGATTACGAAGCAGTGTTGGAGTATATAGTGGTACACCAAGGATATACACCTGGGGCAGATGGAAAGGAGGGTACCCTACATCCAGATGCTTGTATGAATATTTTTGAGGATAATAAGCATGTCACCTGGTTACAAAAATGAAATGCTGGATTTTCAAGGATTTAACGTTACTGAATATTTTAAATGTTTCCAGGAACGAAATATACCTGAATATAAAGCCATGCCCGTCCCTGTGATCAATACAACATCTAGTTTCTGTGTTGAAGGTACAGGGAACATTCCAGTAGGTCAGAGCAGTTGTAACTATACATACCGATTGAACACTACTAGTAGCCCACCTTTGCTCACACCTCCAAATGTATACTTTGTTTGTGGGGAACAGGCTGATACATGGCTTCCCTGGGGATGGTCTGGCCAGTGTTATGTCTCTTTTCTTTTGCCCCCTGTTTATATTGCACCATCTAATTATCACAAGGATCATAGGCTACAGGGTAGGGATCTACATTTGCATCGGGCCAAGAGAGTTGTCAATCCAGAAGATGTAGATGCTTGCACTGCTCAAAATTCTCTGACCAGTATGCAGTCAGCTGACTACCTGCACATATTTCCAGTTTACTTTACACTTCTCTAGACAACCAATCCATACCGTCTTCCCAATCACTTTCCCTGATAACTTACTAGTACCAATGCAATTCTTCCATATTGGGTGAGCCGATATCCAATTATTCTGTTCCTGCTAGACGTTCACTGGCGGATACCCTCCTCAACACACACCTTCACCCTAACCTCCCTAACCCACCTAAAGATGGGCTGCAAGATATCAAACTTATGGTCCATACCACATCTCACACCTTAGCCTGGACACAATGTAACATCACACCCCCTTGCTATCATTTATCTCACTTGTCAATAAATGTCTTCTTGCACTTATCAGGCATTTTCCATCCTCAATCACGTGCTGGTTTCTTGTTAAATGCAATCACCGCATCTCCAACCGCTTCCTTCCTGGATGCATTCTACATGCATTCATCTTCCAAGCAGGGCTGGACTCTTCTTTGAATTACCCAAGCCACCACTCTATCCCCAATCCCATCCCACCACACTAACAACCCATTTGCATTCCTTCTACCTCCAGCTCTAACCATCTACCCATATCAAACCTATCTCCCAAGCCTCTCTCCTTGAACCCTCCATACCCTCCAAAAACCCACATCCGCTTTCACCTGTCCTCTGCCACTGGATATAATTACTTCAGCAACCAATTTCTCCCTTCCAAACCCATTTTAAAGACACTTCTGTCTACACTTATCCCGTAGTCCAACTCCTCACTCACCCCAGGCATACCTTAAACTCCAGGCACTGTGGTCCATGAGCTACACGTTTTAGCCAGACCCTTATCCTCTGCCACCTACGCACAACAAATTGTTGCTATCATTGTCCCAGAACAATACTACCACCTCTCCTAAAAATGACCACTCCCCATGTCAACCACGTGCAAGACAGTTCCACACAAACCCACACCTTCCTTCACAAGTTTAGAAGGCACTCAACACCACCACCTTTGTTACACCTATTTGCTGTGGCCAGTGACTCCCACACACACCACATTTGAGCTCCCTTTGCCCACCACCGTAACCCTACCCTGTCCAACTGAAAGTGCTTTCTATCACAACAACACCCATCCAGCACATTCTCCCTATAAGCAATTACCCCATCAAATTTCATAAAACAACCTGCTACCACCTAAACAAATGACCTAAAATTCAGGGCACAGCCTTACCATGGCCTAATCATTTACCAGCCAGAATACAAGGAGACTAAACACCACCAGAAAAAGGACCCCATCATACTGAAGTGCACAACTGCTCCTAAACTCAGTCATTGATTGTGCCTTCTGACTGTCCAAAAGAATTTAAAATACCTCATTTGCCTCCTACACCATCTTCTACTTTCTCCCATGGTACCATTGGAACTGAAGTGGGTTCAATTTAGGAATCACTCACATTTTCACCTTTCCATACTTTCCCACTCCCACATTCTGCGTGGTAACCTATGGCCTCACCTATAGGTCAATAGGGTCCTCATTTTATTAGGGTCACATGGCCCAAGGTCATGTAGGCTAGTTATATGGTATGGATGTGCTGTGCTGTGCATCATACCCAGGTTACATTGGTAGGGGCCAAGTGAGCAAAGGTCAGTGACTATAGTTGATACTGTTAGGACGTGGAAGGACTCAATATCCTATGACCTTGTCTAATAACAACCCAATGCCAGCCTTCTTGGATTGCCCCCTTTAAGAGCAGCACTGAAGTCTACCCACAAATCATTTGTAGCCATTCCTATTAGTCTACTAGAACGTAAGTTGAGCTTGTTGGGTTAGATAATCGTATTTGTATGCAACGTCTCTTGCGTGCACCTCAGCCTTTGGCATCTACACTAAATGTAGCCAGCATTTTCCTTTACAAATGAAGAAACACATCCGTGCCATAAAATGCAGACACAAGATCAACCGGAGACAGAGAAATAGAGGACAGAGTCACAGGAAAATACAGAGTAACACAGACAATGGGAGATTCAAGAAATCATGGACATGGTGAATTACAAATTTGCAGATACAGAAATCCAGATATTCCGAGATATTGGACGACACAGTGGCGCAAGAGAACGTCGTCAATGTGGGAGTACAGGAAGACTCCTTGCAGGCACTGTACTAAACACAATCACCCTGAAATACATTGAGAGACACATACGGTGAGATACATATGAAGACGCTGGAGATGACATGAATTTTGGGAGGACTCAGGACAGGCATAGATTCTCGAAGACAATGGTGAGGAAAAAGAAGACACAGCAAGCAATTCATCGAGAATACATTGCCATGGAGAGACAGACATGGAAAAACAGAGGAGACATGGAAAACTTCAGAGGGAGGAAATGATAATGCAAACACACACATGAAAATCTGAAACGAACAAACATGCTTGTTCACAATGAAAATAGCTGTGTTACCGATTGCAACGTTTAGCAACATCTGAGATGAAGAAACGTTTAAAGTGAAATACGCTTTTGAGCTATAAAGGTACTGCATACATGCATATGTCTATTTAAATTGCTTACATTAATACATTAGCTAAAATCAAGAAAATAAGCTAGTCATTTTTCATGATGATGATCAGATCACCAACGACAGAGACCAACTCCATGCATGATGCAATCCAGGTCTATCCAAATTTTACAGGAAGAAACTTGCTGTGCTGACAATTGCACACTTTACAGCCCATTGAAGGGAGCATGTCATTTCTACTTCCAAAATGATGCACCAGCATATGTTCCCTTTATCTGCACCCACGTGGGTTGATGGAAGTTCACAGAAAAGGGAAACCTGTGAAAAAGCAGGTTCGCCCTATTCTTGGCTGTACATTGTCCATTCTGGTTTCCAATCCACACTGGTAAGTTTGTTGCTGACAAGCACACACCAGGGAATAGTTTTCTCTGGCAAAAGCCTGTCCCTTCTCTGTAGCACAATATTTTCAACCGAAGCAATCAAATATCAATGCATGTGCATGTGTGGTTTTAGCAGTCTTTTTGTGAATAGGCCCCAGGGTGTTTCATTTGGAGTTTAGATGCATGGCTAAATGGTGTTCAGTTCAGTTGTACCTGCATCTTTGCAATCACTAACAAACATTTTGATCTGGTAGAGGATGTATGGGTCCATTCAGTTGAGAAGTTACCTCACTTACAAAATCTCAAATTGTCTTCCTAAAGTTCCCAAGCTTGGAGCTTGACAGGTGTGAGAAATAAGAGGAAGCTTCAGCTGTCCATCACTGCGGTGATGGGGGACTGACAGCACTGATGGATGCTGTTGCTGTCACGAGGGGGAGCAAGTGGACGGCTCCACCAGGCAGCAGTCTACCCTCCACAAGTGGGACAACAGGGACCCTGGAAACAGCACTGTTGGGCGCCACGAGCTGTGGAGGTAGGCCTCGGCGAAGGTAGGAGAGCTTCACCAGTCTACATTGAGGGGTAATTTCACTACTACAAAGGGTTTCGCACCACAGGACTGACTCTCAACGTTCCTGGTATATGGGAATATTGTAATGGTTATCAGACTGTCCTTTCAGGGACAGTTTACATTCTCTCAAAGATGATACAGGGAGTTCCATTGGAGGGTTGCTTGCACTCTGATGATAGACAAAGATAGTCTAGGTTTCTTAATGGTTGTTCTCAATAATCATGTCATTTACTCATCTGTTGAACAATTCATAGCGATATGTTTTTCAAGGAACAACGGAAAACGCTGATGCATATTATGGGTGGCAATGTAACCTGAACTCTGACCTCATGCCCTCAGTAAGGGCCCTGTCAGCGAACTGCGTACTGCGTAGAATGACAGCACAGCGGCCGTGGGTTCACTCCCCGTCGCCTGCAGTGATATTGGCTGTGACAGGCCCTGTCTTGATTAGATAAACTGAGAGTTATGTGCAAGATAGCTGACTTTGCATAAAACGAAGGTTATGTTATTAAAAGCTCAAAACTATGAATAGTCAGGTGAACTGAGTCATATTTGTAAAATAGATATATCGATACTGAACAGACTGCATTTTGTGCTCAGCAGGTGTTAGAAGAGAGAAAACAAAGGCGTGGCTGCAGAAAATTAATTATTTTGTGCGATTGCACTTAAGTTTGAAGTGGAATGCAATTGAGTCTGGCTGATTAATCCAAGGTTTTGTTTGTCATTCTTTCGTTTTTTGCTTAATTAAAACCATTACAAAAGGAATAAAAAGGAAAAATCAGAAATAACGTAGCAGTAATGTTTAGAATGATTTGATGAAAGACCTGTTATTTCTGTATGGTGTTAGTATTGTTGTAGCCATAGAGCCTGCAATTAGAGGTGGGCCAAACCATTTTCCATTTAGAAGTTAGTTAATTGGTGGGGAGGCTACCCAGTCTGTAAGTCATATATTTTAATTTAAAGTGCAAAGAAAATGTTGTCTTCAGATACTGCTGATGAATTAATTGTTATTAAAAGTTATCACTGACCAGTCATGTTTTTTTGATCAAGTTTGTCCATGTCTTGTAGGTGAGAAACTGTCTTCACAGATTTATTTACTAGTTTTTAGATCGAGCCTAGCAGCAGTCCGCATGTGCTGCTCGCTTTGCGAGGCATGCTGTAGTAGAGTATGCAGTGGAAGCCCCGCCCACTCCCTGCCCATATTTTTAATTGGCTGGTGTCTTTGTCCTTCGTAAATGCTGGCTTCTGATTCATTATGAGGCTTATTAGTCGCTCCTGGGTACCGCCTTGTCTCCATCTGTTACCTCCCATAACGACTGGACCTTTTACTGGTGGTGTTACACGGTTTGAATTATAAGTTGGTGAGCACTATTTTATTTAATGCTCTTCCCCTATTCCACTCATGACCTTGCAGCACCCGCCCGCTTATATTATTAATGTATTTTTTACTTTACAGCGTGGTCCACTTCAACTATAGCGGCCGCACTTATTTATTTATTTAAGTTACGGCGCGGTCCGCTTTCAAGTGGCCACGTGCCTTTATTAGTTTTCATGTATTTAATTTACGGCGCGGTCCGCTTTCAAGCGGCCACACGCCTGTAATAGTTTTTTATTTAATTTACGGTGCGGTCCGATTTCAAGCAGCCACACGCCTTTAATAGTTTTTTATTTATTTAATTTACGGTGCGGTCCGCTTTCAAGCGGCCACGCGCCTTTAATAGTTTTTTATTTAATTTACGGCACGTCCGCTTTCAAGGGCTTGCATAACATTTTTCGCAGAATATGGGCCGGCCCCATGCCCTTCATGGCCAGTTAGGAGGTTGAGGTTGCTGGGTGACTGGCTGCCCGAGGTGAGCGCGCTTATCAGGTTTCACTTGCCACTCATTGAGGGGCTGCACATAACACACGTACGCAGCACAGCTTGTTGCCGCTGGAGGTATGTCTCAATGGCGTGTCTGTGGCGAGGATTGACATCGTGCATAAACAGAGGAAATGATTGATTGGTAAATGTACATATTTAGCAGCTAATCCCACAAATAAATTGCCACCAAAGACTTAACGAGTTTATCATAACACAGGCCACAAGCATTTGCAATGCGTCTCGCATTTACACGAGTTTAAGCTATTGGCATTGTAAATGACAATACCTTTTATTTATGTTTTAAAAACCAAAACATAAATAAAAGGCATTGTCATTTACAATGCTAATAGCTCAAACTCGCTTAAGTGCGAGACCTATTGCATTGCAAATGCTTGTTTAAACCCTGCCAGAGCAGATGTTTGCTACAGTTTGTCAAGTTTCAACTCATCCAAAGCTGAGATCGGAGATAAATTCCACGGTTGTGTGTTTTAGTACCCTAAGTTCCCGACCCAATTTTGTTACTTAAAGTTTTTTGGGAGTCTTGTGCAGTTTACTATAAATTTTATTAGATGCCCCCTGTCTAGCTGGGTATTATTTTACAAGACCAAACTAGTCGAAACTGAGCTTGTGATGAGTTTTTTGAAGCATAAATAATTGCCTACATTAGGTGTCCAGCATTTTGACGTCCCTCCCACAGAAGATTTCTGATCCATAGGTAAGCATCAGTATCAATTTACTCTTTATAGCTTTAAGAATGGGCTCCAGTGATAGGTTTTGCAGTTCACTATACAGAGATTCAAATGGAAATGTTAGGGATTGTGCTCTTGTTCTTAAAGATTGGAAATGGATGTTAAAATGGCATCTGGTATCAAAGATCAGACCAAGAGAGGTGTATGTTGGTAGCAATTTTCTTCTCCAAATACCACTTTCCAATTCTTTTAGAATCGGAACCAAAGGACACTACTTTTGTCGTTTTGATGTTTATTTCCATTCCATTTGCTTTGATGTAGGTCAGAAAGGCTGTGATTAGCCTCTGTAGGCCATTAAAAGTTTTGTTCAGTAGCACATTATCATCAGCGTAATGTAGACTTGTTATCAGCTGGTGGGTTAACTGGGAGGATAGTTTACTGAATTAGGTGCAACATTTAAATTGGCTATATGTAAGTTGAATAGCAATGAAGCCAAAACACATCCTTGTTTTAAACCATTC
The DNA here is from genome assembly GCA_963921515.1 of Calotriton arnoldi. Lineage (NCBI taxonomy): Eukaryota > Metazoa > Chordata > Amphibia > Caudata > Salamandridae > Calotriton > Calotriton arnoldi. The sequence goes on along the minus strand of CAWUFW010000874.1, from coordinate 122,153 downwards.
TTTGTTAGTATTCTCTGTGTTGTTACTTTGCCTTCTCCCAGCTTAATGCTCCCTCAGGTATTGGGGTACAACACTTCAATCATGCACAAGTACTTCAGAGGAATATACCACTGATTCAATTTTAACCATAAATGCTGCCTTGATACTTTATGGAAGGTGGATTTTAGATCCTCAAACCAAGCATAAAGCAGTGTTTTCGATGTTAACTTGCTTCAAATATATATTCAATAAGGCAAGGCTATTTCTGAAGGTACCGCTTCCACAACAGAAGCTGGTTTGGTTTGCTGATACCAGGCCTGTTTGTTCTGCCCCAGGTTTTGAAGAAGTAAGCTTGCTAAGAACTTGGCTTCTATGTCCAGAAGGCTGATCAACCTATAGTTCGCAGGATCCAGTTTTATAAATTGGATACAGGATAGTTCCTTTCTAGGACTCGGGGATCTGATTTGTTGATAGTCACTCATTATACAATACAAGTAAATCCGGACCTGGGACCAAAAGTTGACATCTGATTTGAAAAGTCAAGATGCTAGTCCATTTGGACCCAGGTCACCATTTAGTTTTGCTTTATTAATTATATGACATAATTGCTTGTTGTCGAAAGTAAGAGAATTTGAGTCATGGGCCTGATAACGACTGTATTGGTGAATCTGTCAAAGGCAGTTTATTATATAACTTGGTTATATGATTGATCCAAGCTGGCTTCTAATGTGTGCGTTATTGGCTCTTGAATGCCCAAAGTTAATTTGTTTAGGAATTCTCAGAAATCCTTTACATTTATAAATTTGAAAAATGATGTCCACATTCCGTTTTGCTAAGTTGTTTTTGCTCTCACTGGCTCACTGTGTGTTTCACTGGGTTGGCTCACTGAGTTTAAAACCTCTTGTAGTAGATGAGGTTGTACATTTTGTGGGTTATCTCTTTGTGAAGCTTGACCATTCCTATAGGTAGTAAAGTTGTGTACCCTTTTGGTGGGATAATTCTAATGGATACCAAGAATGTAATCCCTGTCTTGCTGAATAGATAATCTGTTAAAAAAATTAAATGTGTCCAAATTCAGCCACTTCAAATTTGCGGTATTTAGCTCAGTCATTAACTTTTTCTTTTTGTTGAGTGTTATTGAAGTGTTGGATAAAAATAAATTGGGAGAAATTACCACTCTACATTGTTTTGAGGTCACAAATAATTTCTTCCAATCTTTTTAGAAGTTTTTTTTCTGGGTGGTTTGTGTATTTAAATACATGTTTAACAATAGTGTGTTATTAGCCTGAGCTGGTAATCAGTTTAGTTTTGTATTATAATCCCCAGCAACCACAGTCATCAATTTTCAACTGAGTGATGTCTAGATGAAGACATGATGCTATGTATATTGGCAGCCCTCTCCGAGGGCATCCTCTCTCAAAAAGTTGAATTACTTTCAATTGATAGTCAATAAATCCTATCAAAGGGAAGGCTGATTACCACCAGTTTCCTAGGAATAGCAAGGTGGTGGATGTTTCCAAAAGTTTAATACAGTTTCATTTGCAGTCATGCAAGACTAGCCCCCTACATTTCACCAGCAAACCTGGAGTTTTGTGATAGAAATTGACATAGACTATTTTTTTCAATTTATGATAAGATTTGCTAGGGTTACAGACAGGCAGTTCGAGTCAATGTTCCTGTTTCCTAATTGTATCATTGAACTTACCCTGGCTTCCGGTTCTGGACTGAAGTGGATCATTAGGTTTGGTCTCTCACTAAAGTTTAAATTTGTAGGCCCGGATGTCCCTTTTAAAACTAGAGTCTCAGTGAATGAGGTTGCAGTTTGTTTCTTCCTGCTGGGTTTATTCGTGAAGGATAGGCTATTTCATGTTGTGAAGAGGGTAGTAACATTTCTGGGATTGAGGAGTTATAATCTCCAGTAATGCTCATCACTCATCATTTAAAAGGCTGTTTTAATAAAAAAGAACTTGGTTTGCTGCATGCACAATGTCCATGTTACTAAATTTGCTTCGTTTGATTTTGTATGAAATAGGAGCTAAAACTTTATTAATGTTATGTTATGTGTGCCGCAGTTAGATATGCTAACTGTTTTATTACTCCCAGAGGTTGAAGGATGTTGCTTCTGTTTAGTACATAGAAGTTACTCTTGGATTTATAGTTAGGATAACAATCTGTAACCCTGTTTTGTTGGTCTGAATCAATCAAGCGCATGTGCCGAAATGTGAACTAAAGTCTGTAATTGAACGTTTGGTAGGGTGTGAAGGCTGTTCAAAATTTATTTCTGCTTTTGCTATAATGTCTTGAGCCACAGGGGTAGTTTGCCCTGCTAAAAAAGTGTGATCTGGACTTATTTGACTTAGAGCATTGAATTAATGTTCCTGTAATAAAGTCACTCTGATATTTTGGTTATACAAATGTATTCTGTTTTTCATTTAAGTCAGTTTTTCGCTTTTCAGATATGCTTGCAAATTCTCGGTCAGAAGTTCGACTTGTGGGTCACAACAGGTAACTGGAGATTGCTTAGAATTATTTAAATGTATCTGCTTGAAGATGTTTTGTTTTATGGAGATTAAGGAAGTTGGCATAATGGGTCACGAGGCCTCTGTGTTGGTTGTTAGGATAATGTCCTTCTTGTGGTCTGTTGACTCTTATTTCTAGGGAGAAGTCTTTCTTCGTCGAAGATTCAAATATCGGAAACAATTTACCTGCTGCTGGACTTGGACGTTGGTTAAATGATAATATGTTTTGGTTTTTTTTAATCGTGGATCTTTCTCAGTTCCTTTTTGTTGGACCTGTCAGCCTTAGAGTGGTCTTCCCCATAACGTTTTATCTGCCTCCTCCATTTTTGCTGACTTTGTTTTTGCTGGTCCTAGGACTCTGTGCACTTTAGCACTGCTAACCAGTGCTAAAGTGCATATGCTCACTCCTTAAAACATGGTAACATTTGCTCATGCCCAAATGGCATATTTAATTTACTTGTAAGTCCACAGTAAAGTGGCACAACAGATGCCCAGGGCCAAATGCTACTAGAGGGCCTGCAGCACTGATTGTGCCACGCACCTAAGTAGACCTTTAAACATGTCTCAGGCCTGCCATTGCAGCCTTTTTCGACCTGACAAAATAAACCTTTTTTCTACCCAAACATTTCTTTTTAATACATATAAGTCAGCCTATGGGTAGGTCCTAGACAGCCCAGAAGATAGAGTGAAGTGTATATAAAAATTTGGACATGTACTTTCAAGTTCTACTACATGTCCTGGTTGAGAAAAACTTTTGAATTTGTTGTTCCCTGCAGCAAGGCGTACCTCTCCTATAGACTAAGGGCCTGATTTAGATCTTGGCGGAAGGGATTTATATTTCGGAGGATGGAGTAACCCGTCTGCCGAGATCTAAATCAGGCCCTAACATTGGAGTACATTTAAGAAACAGTAATTTTCCAAATTGGAGCAGGTTACCAGTTAATGTTTGGTGCCTTTGGAACTGTAATGAAAAATCCTAACTTATGTTGAAGTCGGATTTTTAATTACAGTTTTGAAAATGCCACTTTTAGAAAGCTGGCATTATCCTGCCTTAGTCATCTAGGGCCAGATATCTGAAATTCTGTTTTTGCATTTCCTAAATAGCGAATACTAAGAAATTGCTATTTAGGAAATGCATAATGGAATATGCAAAAATAGAGATTTCCCAATAATGAATCCTACTCTGGTGGAATCGTTATTAGGAAATTTCTCTCTAGGAAATACGAAACCATTAATTCCTATGGGCCTGGCCCATATATGCGAATGGTTTTGCATTTCCAAATGTGCGATTTCCCAATAGGAAATCACAAATTTGGGAATGCAAAACCAAGGGTGCCTATGGGCCTAAGGCCCCCCTTGATGCACCCCAAAAAATGTGCTGCTCATGTAAAGTGCCCTAGGGGCAAGTGTGCACTTTAAGGCACTTTAAAAAGAAACATTTTGGGGTGCTTTATTCAAATTACACATGGTTACCATCGACTTGGAGCCAATGGTTATAGCATTTCAAATATGCTTAGGAAACCACAAATAGGAAATCCACGTTTGCAATTTCCTATTTAGCGAATCGCAAAATGTGATTTCTACTGGTTTGAAATCACATTTTGCGATTCCCTATCTGCCTTTGTACATATGGAAAGGCAATTTAGCATTTCTTGATGGACCAGAATTTCGATTCTGCCCATTAAGAAATGCTAATTCCTTTCGTAAATCTGGCCTGTAGAGCCTGTGGCCTATACCTGTGTCGTGTGACTGGCTGTAGCTGACAGTTGAGCTTTGTGCTTTCCTCCTTGGCAGCCGCTCACAATACGGAGTTTAGGTGTGCCTGAATGGGCCATCATTGGCAGGATGAGAGGAAGGAGATGGGCACAGCCCCACTTACATTTGAATAGGCTGTGTCCTAGCTCCACACAAAGGGCTGCATACCCATGTAGTCAGTGCACTTCTGGACCTGTAAATACTCTGCTAGGACTGCCAGACTGCTGCACTGCTGAACTACTGCCATGCTGTGCTGCTGCCTTGCTTTGCTGACCTGCAGCCTGCTGCACTTTTGCCTAGGTAAGAAGAGCTGGGCCTGCATCTCTTGAACCCAGAGTGACTCCAAGGGCTAGTTGACTGGCCTCTTGACTTGAGCCTCAGGGACACACCTGGACTCTGCCATCTGTGAGTCTACCCAGTCAAGTGGCACCATCCAAGTGCTGGACCCTTGGAAACAGGTCTAAGATGCTCTGCCAGCCTCTGTGGATCAAGAGGAACTGACATACCTCCTCTGCTGCGCTGTGCAACCCCGAGCAGAACCAAAGCATCACTGCTACTGTGTGGGTGGGAACCGTTGCAAAGACACACATCACAGCCCATCGCCGTTTCAAAACCATCGCCGCATGATGCATCCTCAGCACAGGCCCTCGCATCCCTTGTTGACAGCAGCCTCGACGACGATGCCGGACTCTACATTGCAACCTCGCAACTCCAATGCATCGCCCTGACTGTGCAGTGCATCCTCGATTCTGGACTTTGCATTGCAAGGCCTGGTTGACGGGATTCTCTACGATGATGTAGGATCTCACACCACAGCCTTGACGCATCTGGAATCCGACACATCGCTTCGGGTGCGGGGTGCATTTTTGACACAGATCCTCACGATGCTCTGTAAACCAGGATTTAAGGTACTTTGTTCAACTGGCGTAATTGGGTCCCCGTAGCCGGCCCGCCCTCTATTGCAGTCGGCCTGAACTTGTGACTTTGTCCTGGTCCGGTGCTTCATCCCTTTGACTCAGATTAAGACTCCATTTTTGAATCAGGATTACTATAAATGTTTTCAGTTTCCCTGGTGAGCTTCAATGTCTTTTGCAAATATTTTACCTGTGCTGTAGAAGCTGAAGTGGTATTTACTATGCATTCAGAGTTCTTTTTGTACATCTCCAAGAGCCCCAATAATTTGTCTTTCATTAGTCTTTTTTCTTGTATTTGGGAAATGGGGCTACCGCAGTTCTCAGATGCCCAGACCTCATAATTGGTGTGGTAGAAAGAAAAGTGGGTAAACTCAGTAAATAATAACCCAAGAACCTAATTTGTAGTATGTGGGTGGTCCTACAGGCTCTCTTAATAATGATTTTTCTTTCTTTCCTTATGATCTTTTTAAGGATCAAGGTGTTAGCCACTACCAACTGTATTCTATGACCTTCTCGGCCTGGGCTGGGCTATGGAGGACAGTTGCAGGCTGAAATCATTACTATATGATAGATATAACTAGTTTTCTTCAAATGCAGGAGGATTAAGGCTGAAGTTTAGTCCAAATCTGATTTTGTAAGTTGTATCCTTGAATTTCCGAAGTGTTTTATGCACTTATATCGCGGGCCAATGGAATCAGTTTCATAGTACAATTTTACATAATTGTAGTCCTCCTTAAAATAGGGGGATAATAAATGTGAGAAACTTGTTACATTTTTTTTTTAGTTTGTGGGTCAAGTCTTACCCCCTCTACTGTGTTAATTGCTATTGCATCCAATGATGAAGAAGGCGAGCAGCACTGCACAACCACAGGCGACTGACTTGTGAGGGCATTGCTTGATATAGTGTCTGGTCCATAGTGCCTCACAAAGTGGGGATAACCCCTATGCAATGCAGAAAGGTGGGCAAGATCAACAGTTCTGGTGCCCACTACCACCAGCGCCGCCCTTCTTTCGGACACGGCAGGGTGAAGCCACACCCACACCCCCGTTGGCTCATTTGCACTCATGCCTACTTCCCCCGTGGAAGGACACCTTCCGTCTGACAGGTCTCCAGCAGAGGGAGGAATGCCCAAGGTGCACACCGAGGGGCAGGCACATGCACCAGGTCTATGGGTTGCCTGAGATGGCATGATCTTAGCTGAAAGAGAGGAGAGTATCGAACCACAGCTTGATCAATCTAATCAAACTTCCTGCATCCTGCACCCTGCTTCTTACAGCAAGAAGTCAAGATAGAATACAGAATGAAAACCTTCAGTGAGGTGAAGCAATTGCAAGCAGTGCTATAACATGGCAGAGTATTTACTTGATACTCTATATATAAAGATAATAAATATATTGAATCCACTATTCATCACAATAGGTTGTGATTACTACATGCAAGCAAACACTGATAAACTTAACTGCAGCAATAAACTTAAATTAATGGTTGTTAGAAATTGTTATTTAAGGTTAGTGGTAATACAGGAAGTATTACATGCTCACGGGAAGACTCGACAGAAAGAATTATGTATTTGAGGCTTGTTTTGGTTGTGGGGGTAACCATAACAGGCAAGAAAAACAACGTTTTTTGGTGTCAACCACACAGTTTTGTAGTGTATGTTCCAAAGTTAGTGATAGCGATAGAACTCTGCGCGCTTTACTCCTGCTAACCAGTGTTAAAGTGCTTGTGCTCTGCATGTTAAACCTGGTAAAATTTACATATTCCTAATGACCACATGTAATTTACATATAAGTTCCTTATATATATTACTACCGCTAGCCAGGGCCTGTAACTTAAATGCTACTAGTAGGCTGCAGCACTTATTGTCCCACCCACTAAAGTAGGCCTGGCAATTCCATCTCCAGGCCAGCCAATGCAGCCCGAGTGGACAGTTTTAAACTGCCATTCCAACATGACAGAACAAACCTTTTGCCAGACCTAAACCTTCCTTTTCAATGGTTATGTCACTCCTAAAGTAGGCCCTAAATGCCCACAGGGCAGAGTGCATGGCATTAAAAAAGTAGGTAATTACATGTCTTCGCAGTGATAAACCTCCAAAGTAATTTTAGACTCTGGCAAAGCTGGTTCTCTCATAGGATAACACTGGATTATACTATAACTTATATATATACATGTTAGACGTGGTTATCAATGGAGCTGCCTTGTAACTCTTACAAGTATAACATTCAATTGGGAAGAGATGAAGATTTGGAGTCTGGGTTCCCTGAACTCAGAATTTTAAAAAACAGCTTTTTGTGAAGATGGTGTTTAAATCGTGTGTTTGAAAATGCCACTTTTAGAAAGTGTATTTGGAGCCAGGTCAGGGCAAGGTAGGATCTGTGCACTATAAAGACTATCCTTTGAAGTGTGCCTACTTCAAAGGCGAAAAGGGGTGTAAGTATTGGACCTGTAATCCCAGACTTTTAGAACACTTCTGGATGAAGATGAGACTCTGCCACGAGGAAGAGCTGGAGAACTATCAGGAGAAGTACTGCCCCTCTGCTGTGTTTGCTTTGCTGGGTTGGTCCGCAGTTGCTGCTTCTGTCTTGGAGAGCCAAGGACTGGGATTTTGCTTTGGTAGCCTGCTTGAGAAGATTCTCCAAGGGCTTGTATATGCTTGCCTACTGTTAAGAAGTCTCAGGGCCATCAAAGAATTCATCTTCAGCCCCTGAACCCCTCTGCTGGGAGATCTGACCTGCCAAGTGGGGCCAATTCCAGTTCTGGGCTCTTGGAGGTGGCTTCTGCTGCAAGAAAAGCTGTAAATCCACACATCGCCCTTCAGCTATGTTTTTCCTGCCACAAGCTTGCCGTGCAGCGGTGCGGCAGTAAAGATGAACGGAGCTCTTGTCTGCGGCTGAAAGAACCGCCGCAGTCTGAGTCCAGAGCACCCTGTCTCTGACGTCCAAGACCCCCGCTCCGATGCAGACCCTGCTATGCGGCTGAAGGAATTGATGCATCACCTGTTTGTGGCTGGAAGAATCGACGCAGCGTGTGCTTCGCTGCCGCAGCATGATCTCCAGGGCATCCAGATTTTCCATGCATCGCACCTGTGTGCCAAGTCTAGATCGACAATGGGCTTCAGTAAAGAACCAAGGCCGCGTTTCTGGAGAAACGAAGCATCACTTTCCAACACAGTAAGAAACCGACACTTCACCTCCTTTCACAGTAAGGAAGCAACGCATCACCTTCCCTGTGTAGTAGTCAGGAATTGACGCACCACCTCCCCTGAGAGCAAGGAACAGATGCTTGACCTTCCCTGCGTGTAAGGAACCAATTCATCGCTTTACTTTCCTGCGCCTCACCTCCCCTGTGCCTGTTTTCGTCTTTTGATTTTGACGCATCCCAGGTACTTTGTGCTAAAAGTGATGCATCCTTAGTTTAATATGGATTGAACTGTTTTTCAACCCTTTTAAAGTAATATTTTGATACATGTATGTTGGATTTTTGTTGATTTGGTCTTGTTTGGTTTAGATAAAGATTGGTTATTTTTCTAAACTAGTGTGATGTCCATTTGTAGTGTTTTACTGTGTTACTGTGCGTTTATGTGCAAATACCGTATATATAGATAAGCCTGACTGCTCGTGCCAAGCTACCAAGGGGGTGAGAAGGGGTTATCTTGGGGGAGTGCCTCCCTTATCCTGACTAGAAGGAAGGGTCACTACTTGAGCAAGGTGCATACCACTGCCAACTAAAGATACCCATTTCTAACAATACATTTTCGGAGCAGCGAGAAAAATGGTTCAAGGGCTCATTTTGCTAGTAATTTTCATCCAACTTAATGTTTATATTACAATTTTGAAATTGGAACTTTAGGAAAGTTGCCATTTTCTTGCCGAATCCAAAAGGGACCTTGCTGCCAGTGACCAGTGTCACCTGAATGCTGATTGCTCTCATGTGATGAGATGTGGATTTCTAACAGACATTGAACAAAGGGCTTGGGTATGGGCATGTGTTTTTCTTCCTTGAGTAGGGTTGCCTGGGGAGCATGGATGTTATTTGGAGGTAGTCAGGGGTCACAGCTGTGACCTCTAGCTTGCTCCCTGCTACTCCTGGCACTTACTTTGCAAACCCTGGCCTCAGAGGCGGGCAAGTGGGCAAAACGTTTGCCTCCTCTGAAGCCATGGGGTCACAAAGGAAGTGCCAGTAGTAGGTGGGAGCAAGCTAGAGGTCACAGCTGTGACCCCTGACTACCTTCAAATGACGTCCATGCTGGGGGGCTGTGCCCTGCCCCTTCCTATGCTTTATAGGAAGCCTACCCTGTCACTGGCAAGTGTAACTCACACCTAGTCCTGCCTCCCTTTTGTCTTGCTAGTCATCTTGCCGCCAAACCCAGTGGGAGGGGGGACCTCTTGTGAGGGTTTGCCATTATCATAGCCACACCTCTGGGTGAGCACACAAAGCTCTGACCAGGCGAAGAAAGATTCTGCCATGTTAGATTTAGGTAAAGAGGTGCACTGTGAGAAAGTTTACAGTAAAATACTCAAGCCGGTCTTCAAAGGTGACCCCTGGGAACTTTTACCCTATTAACTAGGTGGTGGCCAGGAGTTTCCCCCACCCACAGGCTGGCACTCGGCATAAATTTGGCATCACCACTACCCTCCACAAAAAAAATGGACCTTAAGTATCAGAAGAAGAACTTCCCTGCTATCTAAGGAAGCTGAAGAAAAACTAGAATTGCTTACCTTGAACACAGGACACAGAAGTGATCAACGTCTTGTTGGTGTACCCGTGTGCTCCTGGACTCCTCCCCAAACATCTTCCATGCATGTGCCCGTCAGCTGGCCAGCTGACCACAACGATTGGATTCAGATTGCCGATGGCTGTCTCCCGGAACTTTGGAATCCAGACTCGGAATTCTTGGAATCCCTCAATATCTTGAGGAGCTCCTCGTGGGGACTTCATGGTGACTGAAGGTGGTTGGGATACAGGGCTGCCAGTCCCTGCAGCTTATTTTAGCAGCCTGTTTTAAACTGAAGGGGGATTTAAAGGGATGCAGAGAGCTACAGGAAGCTGCAAGCCCGAGGATAGGAGGCACTGCCTCACAGCCCATTAGGCCACTGTGTCTGACTCTACAGGGGGAGCAGTGTGAGTTCAGGAGTAAGGCAGGAAATTAGGGTGGGGAGTAACTCTCGGTCCCTGGTCCTTGGTCCCTGGCTCTTTGATCCATCTGTTTAGACCACCCGTGGACCCCTGTGCAGAAAGAAGAGTGAGCTCCTGCCTGTGGATGTAGGTGGTGGTGCAAAGACTGGGGAGGAGGTAAGCAGCTGACAGCGTTGCTTTTAATAACTTAGGGGCATATTAGCAAGACCGGCGATAAAATTATCGCCGCTTTAGCGGCAGGAAACTGCCGCTAAAACGGCGATAATGGGCTTGCTAATATGCGTTATAGAATTCCAATAGAAGCCCAGGTTAGATGTCCCGCACATCTAACCTGGGCTTCTATTGGAATTCTATAACGCATATTAGCAAGCCCATTATCGCAGTTTTAGCGGCAGTTTCCTGCCGCTAAAACGGCGATAATTTTATCGCCGGTCTTGCTAATATGCCCCCTAGTAACTGGTGTCAAGTGTGCCTGGGTTCACTTTGTACTATACAGCCTCTATAGTAGATCCTGAAAGGAAAATACCTGGAAGGAATCATACAAGGATACTAAGTACCCCTCAGAACCTTAGCTGTGGCTGACAATTAACATATTGACCTAACACTGGCCCATTGAGTGTAATTTTGCCTATGATAATATAATATTGTGTTATTGTGTTACTGGGTGATTGTGGTGTAGCTGGGGTGTAGTTGTGGTATAGCTTATTACTTGCAGCCACCCACTTGACTTAGACTGAACACCAGAACCTTGCTTTAAACCAAGTTGAATTCTGCCAGAGGCTGGGCTAGAATTGTTCTTACTACCAGCTTAACTCAAATCTAACCACTAGCAGCCCTGATAAGTGGTATAATGAAAACCCATTCATGTAAGGTGCAAGACTCTTGTGGCCCCACTGGAAAAGCAGTATCATTACAGTCATTAGGTCTTCACTGTGCAGTCTTGATGCCTCAAACGTAGCCACAGCCAGGAGAACTATGGTGGGTTTGGTGAAACCTGACAGAGCAACCCACAACCAAAGGTACTGATTATAAAGCCCCAACTTCTGGGACAAATTTAACAACAAGAAACCTAAATACAGAAGGAGAAGTGAAATTCAATCCCATACCTAAAACAACACATTTGCTCCATTATGACACTATACTTATAGACCATCCTCGTTCTTGGACTTGGACTACATCTTTGACCCTGATCCCTGCAAAGTTCATCCAGCAAACTATATACAAGTGCATCAACTATAATTCAACCCCAAAATCAACATCAGAAATGCATCACCCTAAAACAACCTTAAAACAATTTAGCAGTGGAGCTCCTAAAAGTTGTGGGATCACCACCTCCCTCTGTTACTTTGACTACAGCTGAAATTAATGTATTACCGACTGTCATTACTGCACATAGCGTTCAGAACAGTAATTTAGTAAATCTGATTCCATTTACAAAAGAAAAGACAGCTCAGGCCCGAACAAAATCCCCAAATGGATCAAAGTTTGGCTAGTTCATTGGATAATTCAGCATTATTATCGGAGTTCAATGGTTAAATGTCACTATCCTGATCCAATGCAATGACAGACTGTGATTTAGGACCTCAAATACACACAAAACGCACATCATCAAGTAATTCCAATGTGGAACTATTCCCCGACTATCCAGTACTGGGAGCTATGGGTGCAATCAGTTCTACTCTAACCCAGATGTTGGCTAGTTTGACATCCCAATCATCTCTACTTTCAGAACAACTTACACTTCCAAAAAACATATAGCATGAAAAACTTGCATGAGGACTCAAAATCTATCAATAAAATAGAGAAATTCCTTACCTCTATAGAAACTTCCTCACTCAAATTGATGAGATTGTGGATTTATTGCAACTATTGTCTAATAAAATCAATCATCATTTAAAATTCATCCAACCTTCAAAGCATCGGGAGCCAATTTTGGTCTCTGAAAATGACTTGATTACGGAGCCACAACAACCAAGAAACTCTAATCTGGATACTCTTATTATGATATGTGATCCTGAAATGAATCACTCTAAATATTTGACAATCTGTCGAGTTTCCCACACTAGCTACATGTGTGACTAATACAGAGCCCTGTCCAACTTTATCTGGTGGAGATCATACTAATCAATTTCAACTTTACATCAGCAAACGTCGGCTGAAGAAACTTTTAAAAAGTAATAAAAAACTAACAACTCAGTGAGTCAGTTGAGAAATAAATGAAACTTCTAAGCTACCTACCAAAAATTACCCAATCCTCAACCCCCTGACACAGGTGACTGAGCCACCCACATCAAACCAGGTCACTTCAATTAGTGCAAAAGCCATCAAATCGATCTACTGATAAGCCAGACACAATACTCGCCTTCAACTCCAACCTACAGAGAAGTCCTGATGGAAGGGCTGCAACCTGAGACACAATCAGTCACAACTCACTCGAAACAGACAACTACCTCATTATTACAACAAACTGACACCTCAGATGTGCTTCAGAAGATTGCTGAGGGTTTTGGATTTGTGGTAAATAAGTTTGCTGCTTCCAAACAGAAGCCTATTGTCCAATTAACTCAAAACTATATTACCTCCTTGGTATTGCCCCATACAACAGATGTGACTGGCCATTCTAATTTTAGGCTAATGCATCATAAACTTATGAATGAGTTTACCCAGGAGAACTTACATCGAATCTCTCAACTTAGAACCAGTAATCCCCATGTATCAGACCTCCAGACTTCGAACTTGGTAAATAATTCCACCAGCAACATAAAACTGTTTGGAACTCAGCAAAATGATCATAAAGACAGCAAACAAATTATAGAACTGGATTTCTGTCCAATGTGTACATGTGAAGGTCCACACAACATATTAAATCGCCAGAACATCTTGATAATAAACTATTTTCCAGAATTGCAGAGTATAAATTCAATCAACCTACAAGTCTTTGCTTCATTTATAACCAAGAACATAAATGTGAAGTCACTAGAACCAAGTCGGACACCAGTATGACTGCTTCAAAAATATGGGCATAGAGACCACATTTAGCACAATGTGGTATTATTCTTTCTTTAGTTACTAAATCTAAGTATCCATACATTCTTAAAACTACACAGCTAACTAACTCCTTAAGCCAATTAACATCATAGAGGATTAGGAGTATTAAAGGCCCAGAAAGCATTAATGACTGCACAAATTTTCAAATTAATAGGTTTTTAGACCCATAACAAAGGATCAACACACCTTCCTTGATGAACCCTAATTTTAGGTTAATCACTAATTCTTTTAATATTTCCTAACTCACATAAACCTCAAATGGAAAATAAAGTCTCACAACTAACAATTTGCTTAGGGAATATTGCTGGCATGGACAAACAATTTCAGGCACATGAGGACAATTTAGCTAGGTATTTAAAAAATCACCATATGATCTGTTTTCTGGAATCATGGAAAACCACTCCTTTCAATTCACCAAATTTCACTATGCATGAAGTATTTGCTACAAAACACTGTTAGGCCTGGCCAAGTGGAGGTCTTATAACCCTAATTTGTAATAAATTAATAATGAAATCTCCAACAGTTGACTAAAAATCAAAAAATATTCTGATTGTACTGTTAATCGACTGCTTCTCACAAAACATTATAATAATAAAATATATAGGGGCCGATTCACAGAACTAATCTGAGATAAGATCCTAAACTTACTACTTTTGGTATTCACAGAAGGCATTTAGTAGTAGTAAAGTTAGGACGCCTAACTTTACTACTACTAAACTGAGACAAAATCCTAACTTTACGACTTTCGGTATTCACAAAAGGCATTTAGTAGTAGTAAAGTTAGGAATCCTAACTTTACTACTACTAAATGCCTTTTGTGAATACCGAAAGTCGTAAAGTTAGTATTTTGTCTCAGTTTAGTAGTAGTAAAGTTAGGTAGTAAAGTTAGGAGTCCTAACTTTACTACTACTAAATGCCTTCTGTGAATACCAAAAGTAGTAAGTTTAGGATTTTATCTCAGATTAGTTCTGTGAATCGGCCCCATACTTTCCCCCCATGAAAGGAGACTTTCATCAATATCTATTTCCCATCAGTGGAAGTGACCAACCGATTCACCTGATCCGTTTTTTCATATTCAATGTCATCTCACATGTAACGAAAACTGCTAAAAAGCCTACAAGGAGGAATTACATACTTAACTTTCTAAGAACTTAAGTATCGTTTCTCAAATGGAAGATTTATGACAGATCAATTAGCCAAGATACGTTTCAGACAGCAGCAGAAACTAGCATCCTTGATTATACATTCGTCCTTCACACTAAATTCAGCTTATGTGAAAACTTTGAGATTCAGATGCAGCAGGAGAGCGATCATAACCCTCAAGCAAAATCCCTTTAACCTTTGTATTCTGAAAGAACTCCACACTCAATTATTGGTTCACTTACCATAACAAATTAAAAACTTAAATGGACCACCAGTTTTATGCGTAAACTATAGAATCTTTGTGAACTAGATTTCATCATGAATATGTTAGATCATCCCCTGCAGCAACTGAAAAGGACTGGATTTCAGATTGGGAACAAATATTAACTTCAGTTTTATGTCACTTGACAACGGATTTAGCACGCTTAATTAAGTGCAATAATACCACTCTCCTAAAGAAACAAACAAATCCTATAATAACTAACTCAAAAAACATCATCAAAAAGAATTAAGATCTTTAATAAAAGTCTGTATTCCACTGAGTGCAACCTTTTGATCAAATCAGCCAAACTAAAAATTAGGACAAGCATAAGGGACTCAGTCAAGAGAAAGCAAGAAGATGCTTGGACAGAAGTGGGGGTGGCAATAAAAACAAGGAACCCCAAGCAATTCTGGAGAGTGATTTGCCAAGGGATAGATCCTTACCGAACCGCCAATGAATAATTTATTTCTAATGAGTGCTCGGTATCCCACATTAATTCATTATACTCATACTCTACAAGGTCCTCGATTTTAAATTCAAGATACAGAAGCAAACTGTCCAAGATCGCTAAAGAAGAAAATTATTAAGTTAATCAAAAAATCAAGAGCAGCAGGTCTGTATGGCCTGCCTGTGGATGTTATAAAAACGGTTCCTTGTTTGTTGAGCTCTTTATTATATAATCTCTTTTCAAATGTTCTCTCACAAGGTTTGATACCCAAGTCATGGAAAGACTCAGTTATACACCCTATTTTAAAAAAGGCCAAAAATCTGACCCTCAAAATTATCGGCGTATAGCATTATTAGAGAGCGAAGAGAAGCTATTTGCTAAATATTTACTTGGTCTTCTTCTAACATCCTGGGCAAAAGATAACCAGCTAATACCTTTCAATCAAAATGGTTTTCATGCAGGCTCTTCTACCTTAGACAACATTGTGGCACTGACCATACTTGCAAAAAAGGCTATTAACAGGAATTCAACTCTACTCCTGCGTACTCGATTACAGTTCTGCCTTTGATAAAATTAGCCAAGAACTGCTAAATTGATAACCTGGGGTATCGACCCATTACTACTTCATTTTATACTAGAGCTACACAAAGATACCTGGGTAAGAATTATCCCCTGGCTCCATAATCACTATCTCGCCCCCACTCGACAAATTCAATTGATTCCTAGGGGTGGAATCAGTACTGCAGATTGCGCCACTCTTTACCTCTCCTTCCCCTTCTTTCCTCAACTCTTGCCTGGCCTTAAAATATGCTTTTAATGAAGGGGTGATCTTTTGTGATTGGCGATTTGGTTGCTTCTGATCCTGTTTCTGTTTCTGTTTTGTTCTGGCTATAGTCTCGACAGCAATTTTAGCAGGTGTAGGTCTATCTACCGATTTCCTACTTAAGTTAGATTTTTGCAGCTTGTGGGGTTTTATATACTTAATTGGCAGGCTTAAAGTAGGGTCAGAGGATTTCTCGAGCTCTGGGGTTATTGAGTTCACTGACCAGATAGATTTAAGTGACCTCAGAGCATATCTGTTTCTCTCTGCCCCCAGGAGGTTGCTTGCACCCACGCGAGACAGTCTCCCTCTCTCACCAAGTTCAGTCCGCTGCTCTACCTGTTCCCTCTCACTTAGGGCTTTCTGAGGGCAAGTCAAAGGAATACACTTACCCTCAGAACCCATGGAGGAAGTATCCATTAATGCATGCCGACTTCCCGCGACCTTGGTGCACGGCCACTGCCTTGACCACTCTTCCCCTACTCTGCTTGTACTGACTCTGCCCTCGTTATTGACGCACGCATCTCCGTTCTTCGAAAGAGTGCACCAAACAACCCTGAACTTTCTGAGTCGTGCTGCCGCCGTGCAGCACCGAGGTGACCCCTGCTGCGTCATCCGCTGTACGCGAGCGAGTTTTGTTAATTTTCATCAAGAAAAACAGGACAAATAAAAACAGGGTAAGAGACCCGTTCCGTTTCCGTCTTCACTGCATATCCTCAGGGGCCGCTCCCGACCGGCCTCAGCCAACCGCCATGTTCCCTCTGTCTCGGTGTTGGAATTTTATATTACTATTTCGTAAATGACACATTTAGAAAGTTGTCATTTTCCTGCCTAGGGGCCTTTCTGCCAGTGTCCGGTGTCACATGACTGCTGATGGCTCCCCTATAGTGACGATTTTTCCCAGATATAGGACAAAAGGCTTGGGTGTGGAGAGGTGTTTTCTTCCTTGAGCAAGATGGCCTAGGGGCATTGCCTGAGCTTCAAAGGTTGTTTAACCTGTCACTGGTAGATGTAGCTCACACAGAGGTTTGTTTTGCTAGTCAGGTAGGCTCAAACCAGTGGGAGAGGGGAGCTTTACCAGAAATGGTTTTGAGTGAACACAATGGAAAGTTTGTCCATTATTATAGCCACATCTATGGATCAGCACAGGGAGCTCTGACCAGGGGAAGAAAGGTTCTGCCATGTTGGATTTAGGAAAAGACAGGCACTGTGGGATAGTTTACACGAAAACACAACATAACATATCATAACAACATAACATGACATAACATAACATGGCATAACATAACATGACACAACATAGAATAAAATTGGCCAGGGAGTGGCCAGGATTCCCCCCCCCCACCCACGGGCTGGCATTGGGCATGAATGTGGCATCCCTAGTACCATCTTTAAAACACTCCTTGACCAGAGAAGAATCAGAAAGAGGGTTGCTCTCCTGTCTGAAGAACCCCGTGTCTTTGATTGCTTTTGAATAAAATATTTTTAATGCAGGCCAGTTCCTTTAAGAAAAACAGAATGCATTTTAAAAAAAAGAAAAGTTTGCAAAACTATTATTTAAGAGAAGGCAGTGGTCCAGGACCACTGCCTACTCCTAAAAATGTTTTTGGGACCATTCACAAACGGAAAGGGGTGTATTTAGGGCCTTTTCACTTTTGCGAACGAGTTTCCACCTGCTTTGTGGTGTCTGTAAAATATTAATGTTTTGCAACTGGATTTTGGTCCCAAAACGTTATTACATACCATAAGGAATCGTTGTTTGGAAGGGATGATTACCGATTTTGACATTAAATGATTTGAGTTTTTAACTTTGCTGATCTGCTAATAATAAATATACATGGTTTGCAAAACTACTATTATTTCATCATTGTGGGGCCTAATGTGCTTCACTGTCATTGTTGATGTCATGCCTTGGTCCGGAAATAGATGTCCATCTGCTCAAGTGCAATTCCTACTTGAGTTTCCATCAAAGATAAGTGAAAATACCATTCAAAATGCAACAGTAATCTGAGAGCAGAGGATGGTTCCCACTGAGGCTTACGGAGTTAAAACTTGCCTCATAGAGTTAAAATCTGCCTCAGCTCAACCCACGTCCCGAGGTTCCATGGTCTGGTTTGGAGAGTTAGCTCTGTTCCGGAGTTCCCTTTGTGATTATAGCGTCTTAAGAGTTTGAGTAAAAGTAAAGATATGCGTCTTTGATTGTGTTTTGTCAAGCGTTGTAGTATTTTCAGGTTTGATAAGGTAGTGTGTTTCACGGTGTGGTGTCCAATTGGGTCCAGAAAAGTCCTGTGTTGAAGTTGAGATTTGAAATGCTAAATTGGGCATGTCCATTATGCTTATGAAGAGACAAGTGCTTGGTACATAGAGATAAAGTATGGTTGTTGGATTCATTGTAATCCAAGGTCCAAGGATAGATATTGAGTTATATATCAAGTTGTTGCTTGTATGTTAAGGTTTGTGGTTTCTGACCATGAAGCGCTATCAGCCGAACTACGACAGGAACTTATTAAACTTCTAGTGTGAGGGTGTACTAACTGACATTGGTGTTCAGTTGATCCTCTTTGCACAGAATTAGATTACACTAGTCAGGGTTATTTTCCATTAGTTAAGAATTCACTTCACATGAGGGATAGCATCAGGAGGGTGGTATTCCCCATTCTTCCCTTAAAGTGATCAGTGCCTTTGATTTTTTTTTTTTTTTTGTGGAATAGACAAGAATTATTGTTTTGTTTTTGTTTTCAATAATTTGCTTATGTGAACCGGATTGCTGTTGAGTAAGATCTGCTGTGAGGTGCTTCAGGTTATGTCATAGGTTGTCACGCTAGTATTGGTTGGTTAATGTGTGTCCAGTGCTAGGATTGGTTGTTTTGCAAGAGAATTCTGCACTGTGAATAGTCAGTACAGTTGTGTTTTGCTGAGATTGGGCACTAGTGTTATTACGTGTTTCATTGCAATTTGCTGAGAGCTGCTGATTATTTCAATTGAAGTTTATTGATTTTGTGTTGCGCTGCATATGGAGTAAATATGAAATTTTCCAAGAAATTGAGAGCTTTGTTTAGCGATGATGTGAGAGTACCTGTCTGTGAGGGTGAGGAGACCCCTCCAGAGTGCACACCCACACATAGCATGACAAGCAATGTCAGGTTACTCATGTACATCTGGATCAAACAGTGGAATAAGCTAATCCCACATGACACCTTTAATCTGAGAAAAATGAGAATTTGTGGTGGGTGTTGGAGGAGCTGAAACCCCCACCCAGACCCGAGCAACATAAGGCTTTGAATGCATTGGAATGAGCTGCACATGCAAAAGAGTAGGAGAAATATCAGACTTGAACAAGGAATAAGGTCCGTAGTTGGATGGAAGCAAGGTTAGATGTAGAATAACAAGAATTGAGGTAGGATGTCATTGAGGGTAAAAATATGTATCCTGCGATAACAAGAGAAAGACCAGGGAGAAATTATGAGAGGGGTGGAATTGAAGAAAATAAAGATGAAACTGGGGATAGTGAATCTATTGCTGACTTGTTGAACGATCTATTGGATTCACGACCACCTCCTTATAATACTGTTCATCAGGCTGGAGGAAACCATCAGCTGGGAGGGCCCTGGCCTCCTACTGCCATAGGTGTGCGTTTGTCTGTTGATCAGGGTCTCCCCAAGGGAGGTTTACCTTTTTGCAACAGATCCACCCTTGAGAGCCCCGGGTATTACTGTCATTAACACTGCCCCAGGTATATGAACAGTTACAAGGATCTAGAACAGGAGTAGCCCCCATTGTGAGTGTACCTGTTGTAGAAGTTGAGGGGAGTCCCAAGCCACAATACCCAGAGTGCAATATTTCAACAAGAGTGCTAGATGTTTTGACACTAAAGGCAGAATTTGAGGAAATTATCAAAGCAAATCTTGAGCTGGGGTTCATAGATGGGTACAACAAAGAGAAACTCCTGTTCCTGAGCAAGGAAGCTGCCAGGTGTGCTTGATAGCCACAGAGTTTGGGGTGGTTTGTCTAGAAGTCAGAATCTAACAAAGAATGTAAGGAAGTTCATAAGCAAGGAAACAATAAAAAACATGTGTACACCAGGTCTTAAATTATATATGATGGAGTTAGTTGATTTTATTAAGAAGTGCAGTGATGCTCAAAAGATTAGGGACCGGTGGACGAGAGAAAAATGAGAAAGAAACGAAAGACGATTCTGAAGGAGCAAATGGGGAGGGTAGTAAAAGTGACACAGAAATCTAGGCTTACCCTTTGAAAGAGGTGCTTGGGGTGGATATATGCATGCACTTTGGAGTCATGATGATCTTTTCACATGTATAAATCAATTTCCAAAACTGAGAGAAACTCCTGACCTTTGGTACACTCAGGTTAAGCAGTGCGGAAAATGTCAATGGTGCTTTGGGAGGATTTGAACACTTACTTTGATATCATTGTTCATAATGATTTGTGGGCTGACTGCAAGCTATTAGTGGAGTGGCCGACTGATGAACAGCCAAGAGTCGCCCAAACAAATGCCCCTTCTTCTATTGTCATGAACAAATATATCAGGTAATTACCTTTATGAAACCAAAGGTTTCTCAGAAAGAGATTAATTGGTTGAAAATATCAAAAACTACACAAGAGTTGAAAGTGCCAGTACGCACCTATTACTATTGCGAACATCTGATACAGAATTTCCTTCTGCACAGTGGCAAAATCACAAAAGTGGAAGTCTAAGTAATTGTGTGTCTCAATTTGTTTATTTATTTACAATTTATTTTTATTGAATTTCAAACAGAAAACCAAACGGCAAGGTACGTTGCTTACATTCAATGCTTCTCAGAAAATCCCAGCAAGATTATCAAGCAGTGATCGTTATCCTCATACATTATAACTTGGCGGAAGTCCAATTATCGTTTTAACGTCCCACTGATTTAATAGCAACTAGCTTCCCTGGATAGTCCCAGGTGTCATTCAGCCTCTATAGAAGGACAGAAAGAGAGAGGAAAGGGGGAGTGAATGGGGGGGAAAAGAGAGAAGGGAGTAGGGTAGGAGTACTCTCTGGATCTCACGGGGTGATCTGCGCCGGTCATTGCAGCATGCTCGGCGCCCCTGCTGGTGATTTGAGTGATGTGTTTACAGTGCCTATATCTCCTCTGAGGTAACCTCCGTGCGGTCTAGGGGGTGAGAGTTGAGATAGCTTTGCAGTGGTGCCCATATTTTCTGCGGGCGGGACTGCGCCGGCATTAGTTCCCAGTAGTCAGACAATTGGTTGTGGCAGAGCACCGCATCCCTGAGCCATTCAGTCACTCTCGGGCTGCGCTTGCGGCCTCAGCAGATTGCTACTCTCTGCTTTGCCAGTAGCAGCAACATAGTCACAAATTTCCTATGCTCCACAGACACTCTGCGCACATACCCCAGGAGGGCCACCAGTGGGGAGCGTTAAAGTCCACAGTCAATCATTGAGTCCAGCACGCCGAAGATGCATTCCCAAAATCTCGCCACCTCCGGGCATTCCCAAGCCAGGTGTAAAAAGGAGGCCTCAGGTGCTCGGCAGAGTCCACACCGTGCATCATCACTTAATCCAGCTCTATTCAGCCACACAGGGGTCCTTTACAGCCTATGGAGGAACTTGAATGGATAAGTCACAACCGGTAGTTGGGTGACATCTCCTTTATCTGCTTGCAGCAGTAAGCCCACGTGCCCTCTTCAAAGGGGCCTCCCAGGATCTTCTCCCATTCGCGCTGCGCAGGGTGAACACATATCAGCGACGCTCGCTGCATTCCAGTATATAGACGGGTAATAAGTTTCCAAGTGAAGGATTTGCCAGGAAATCCTCTAGTACTTGGAACGTTGGTGGCGCCACTGGGAAGGAGACAAACAATGCGTGTAGTGCTGCTCTCAGCTGATAATATGTCAGCCTGTCCAGCATCCCGGTGTTGTCGTCCCGGAGCACATCATCCATGGGGACGAATACGCCATCAGGGAACGATCTCATCCCATCGTTTGTTTCACAGTCTTTGGCACACTTCCATCTCCGCAGTAAAAGGTATCCCTGGGTGTCTTGTAAGTGGTATCGAGGGGGCAAAGAGTGCCTCCAATCGCGCTCTGCACCTAAGTTCCCAGCACTCCCACACTGTGCAGCTTACCGTATCGACCTCCACTCGGGGTCTGCTTTGGGGTCCAAACAGCGCCATGTGTAGTGGTATCGGGGCAGCCCGATCACTCTCAGGGGCGGTGTGTGCCATGAAAAGAGTTGGGTATACCCAGTGGTATCCAAATTGGGCCTGTGTACAGTTATAATACAGTTCCATATCTGGGGCACCCATACCTCCCTGCTCGAACGGTAGCTTGAGAATCTTACATGCAACGCAGGACTGCTTACCCGCCCATGCGTAGTCGCCGTTGGAATTCAACAGTGAGAGGGAGGGGGAGGTTGACGAACGCGTACAAGAACTTCGGAAGAACCACCATCTTGGCGATGGCCAGCCGGCCCACCAATGACTGGGGGAGTATCTTCCACCTATTCAGTCTGCTCTCCAGCCAGTCCATGAGCCTGCCATAGTTGTAGCTCCACAATTCATCAGTGCTCCGGCTGAGCCATATCCCCAGGTATTTCACCCGGGAGTCCACCCATTTGAGCTGGAACTCTGACTGAAACGGAGCGGTGGCGGAAGTAAGCGGAAAGATAGTGGATTTTCCCCAGTTTATGGTGACACCCGAAACGCCTCCAAATTGGATGATTTCCCGAATCAGGGGATCCAGGTTTTCTGCCGGGTGTTGGACATATAGGGTCACGTCGTCCGCGTACATGGACACCAGATTCACCCGGGGGGTAAAGTCTAGACCGCGCTGAGCGTGGTGCTGCCGGAGCTGCGAGTGGCTGTGTCGCCAATGCAAAAAGGAGGGAAGAAAGCGGGCACCCCTGCCGTGTACCCCAAGCTACCGGGATGGGGGGACAACAAGTCATTTATTCTCAGTCTCGCCATAGGGGCAGAGTACAACAGGGCGATTTTTTTGAGAAAGAAGGGACTAATGCCGATGCAGGAGAGGTGTGTAAACAGGTACGGCCACTCCAAGGTATCAAAGGCCTTGGTTGCGTCTAAGAAGACGGCAGCAGCAGGGAGGGAGTGGTCCACCATTTGCATGGTTGCAAAAAAGGTGAGGCGGTTGTGAGAGGTGCTCTGTCCAGGAACGATGCCACATTGATCCAGCCTTAGCACCGCAGGCAGGAGGGGGAGCAGTCTGGTTGCCAACAGTTTTGCAAGTATTTTATTGTTGAGATTAATCATCGACAGTGGCCTGTATGAGTCACATAGCTGCGGGTCTTTATCTGGTTTGAGAACAGTAACAATTAGCGCCTCCGGAGGGAGGGGGGCAGCGTGCCCCATTCTAGTGGTTCCTCGTACATATTGAGGAGGTGGGGTACCATAAGCGGTGCAAATTCCTTATAAAACGAATCTGTGAGGCCATCCAGCCCGGGAGCTTTGTCCCCAGGCATGGCCCGAATTACCCTGATCACCTCCTCCTCGGAGAACGGCTCGTCGAGACAACTATGCTGTCCATCGCTTAGCCAGGCTAATTCTATCGATTCAAGGAGGGGGAGCAGGTCCTGGTGCGCTGCTGACTGTCTCGCCGAACACAACGAAGTGTAAAATGCAAGCATTTCTGCTTGTACTGCCTCCTGGCCGGCGATCACCTCATCGTCGCCATTGTGCAGTTCGCTGAGATATTCACTAGCCCATGGTTTCCTCAGGAGACCTGCCAGCGTCTTCCCGGCACGGTCCCTCTCCCCGTATTGTCGGGCACGTGCCTCTTTGCCCAGATAATGTGTCTCTCTGTGTGCGGCCTCCTCAAATTCCGCTATTTTCTCTTTGATTCGCCCCAAGGTTGCTGTTCGGTTAGACTCAAAGTACTCCTTTTCGAGTCCTCGAATCTCCCCCTCCAAGCGCTTGAGATCTCCCCTGAGTGAGCGTAGCACACCTGCCTGTTTAGCGATGCACTTACCATGGGCCACCGCTTTGAATGTCTCCCATACTACTGAGGGAGATTCCACAGTCCCACTGTTGAGCTCGAAATATTCGGTTATGTCGACTCTAATAGTCTCTCGGAATACTTGATCCCGGAGTGCATCGGAGAGAAGCCTCCAGCTGAAGGGTCTGTGCGCTGCGTTGGGTAATAAGAATTCCAGCAACATCGGAGCATGATCGGAGCGAGACCTGGCCAGATGGGCGACCTTAAGCACCCAAGTGTCCACGTCGCGCTACGTAATCCAATAGTCGATCCTGGACCAGGTGGGACCCGCCACAGAGACGCAAGTACCCTCCCGGCTGTGTGAGTGCCGGTGTCGCCAGATGTCAACCAGCTCGTGGTCTTCCATAATGGCCAGCAGCTGCTCTGCCACCCGTGGGTGAGGCCTGCATGAGTCACCGGACCTGTCCATGGTCATGTCAAGAACCACCCGATCAGTTATGTTGCTGCCTTGTCAGCTTGTTGTGGATCGACCACAGACTCAGTCATTTTCCTTGAGAGGGTCTCCTACCGCCGGGCCTCCATCCACCGGTGCGGTCGATGCAGGGCGCCTGAGTGAGCGAACATACTTGGTAGCAAGTTTGGGGTCAGTAAAGAACAACCTTGCTTGAGTGAAAGATGCAGAGCTTAGCCGGATATAGGAGGTAATACTTGATGTAATACTTAATTCTCTTCACCAGCACAAATTCTCTCCTTGCGGCCTGCACTGTTAGGGTGAAGTCAGGGAAAAAGGAGACCACGTTGCCCTGATATCTTGTTTCTTGCAGGTCCCGGACTCCGCGCAACACGGCATCAGGGTCCCTGTAGTTTAACAAGCGTGCAATTATAGGCCTGGCCGGTGCTCCCGACGGTGGTCTCGGGCTAAGTGATCTATGGGCACGCTCCACGATGCAGACCTGAGATAGAACGTCCCCAAACTGTGCCTTGAGCTTTTCCTCAACATAGTCGTTGACTCGTGTCATGGCTGTGGACTCCGGGATTCCCACGATGTGCAGGTTGTTGCAGCGCGACCTCGCTTCTAGGTCTTCGTTCTTACTGCGTATCACCTCCAGCACCATTTCAATGCAGAGCAGCTTCTCCCGGGTGGCGATGCCCTCAGCCTCCAGCGCGGAGGTGCGTTGTTCAACCTCTGCGAGGCGCTCATCATGATTCGAGACTTTGGGACCGGGGAGTCTTGCGTTGTTCAAATGAGAGCTTGGGCTGTCTGGCGTCCGGCTCACCCATAGCGTATGGTTGTCCCCTCACGCAGACAGTTGGGGTTTGTCCGGTCACTGCAGTACCCCTCTCGCAGTGTCCAGGTTCAGAACGGGCTCTTCTCCGTTCTACACTCCGCAGGGGGCAGGTCTTGCCATGTGCCTGGGCCCCTTCTGCCTCAATCAGCTTGGCCGGGTGCGCCGGTCTCCCCTTTCCGCACGGTTTGCGTGGGGCCTTTCACTCGCCACCCCATCTGGGGGCCCCCTACATGTCGGCTGCACTCCGAATGTCCGCCAGCCTCCTCACCAACCAGGGCACAGGGAGATACCTCTCCTTCACGAATCTCTACAGCGCAGGAGGGGAGGGGCACGAATCTGCAGAGGTCGCCTCCTCCCCCCCTCGCAGTCGCTCTCACCATGTGTCTGTTGCAGGCGGCTCCCGGAGTTTCGCTGTCTCCTAGTCAGCCGAAGGAGGATCGGTCCGGGTTGAGCTAGCACCCCTGCTGCAGTCCGTTGCGCTTCCGCATCCTCAGCTGCTCAGTCGTGCTGGTGACTAGCTCCCCGGCATCGGGCCGATTCCAAGACCCGCCGCCTTCACAAAAAGAGTTCCGTAGTGATCTCACCCAAGGGAGAGCGGTTGCCCCCAGCCGCTTTTCTCACGGCGATCTCGGCCGGTGCGGTTGCCCGCTGCACGGCACCGGGTGAGCCTCACCTGCAGCCCCAGCCTTCCGTTGCATTGGGCGCTGCAGCTAGACCCGTTCTTGTTCAGCACGTCTCAAGCTGCCTGCAAATTGAGGTGCCAGCGATCCTGTTGCGTGTCCGCTCCAGGCGCTCTTGCACAGTCTCAGGGCCAAGGGTCGACCGGGCACCTCCTCTCACTGTTCAGCCGCTCTCAAGTCATAACGCGCAGGGCCGCCATCTTGCTTATTCCAGGCCGCACCACGATGTATCTTTTCCTTCGCCCAGCAGGCAGTTCTCACTCCCCAGGTCACATCTATCCCCTGCCGGCGATTTCAGGAGTCTTCCCCTTACAGATTGGGCCAAGGATGTCAGCCCATTCTGCCGGATTAGAGCCGGATCGTCCGTCCAGCCTGCAGAGCTTCACTATTTGGCGGCCATTTTGCAGCCGGCACTCTAGCGCCCCTTATGTGTTAATTTGTTCTTGGTTTAATCCCAGAGATTAGCTTGCATACTCAGTAGAATGCGATTTGCTGGCATTCAAAACCCTTGAATGAGATCCTGTGGTAAGCAAAGTATTGCAGTGAAGATTTAAAAGCAAGACAGAGGTAGATCAAAGAGACATTTTGTATATGGTAAATCCTTGTTATGGTCCAGGTGTTGGTGCAGGAATACAGAGAGCTGGCTATCATGGTGGTGGTCAGATGATGCAGAATGGGATGGGTGTCCCACAGTGTAGGGGGCAAGGAATTCCAGTTGACCCAAATTCAGGTCTGGGTATAGCCATATTGAAAAAGACTACCCTATGCCATTAATGTAACATGATTGGTCGCTTGAAGCGGAAATGTAGGTTGATCCCAATCGAATGCAAAATGATGGTCACGTCTTCAACAGCTTCGGAGCTCCAAGTTCTTATCAATCACAATGATGGTGCCTGATAGGGAAGGTGGATTCCGTGCTTGGGGCAGTCTTTGAGGTAAACCAGAGTGGTCCATATTTGGATGGGGAAGTGAATGGCTACCCTGTATTGTTTCTTATTGATGATGGAACTACCCGCTCTACTGTAAGAACTGTGGGTGTCTCAAACCTACCCCTTCTGGGAAAACAAGTCCAAGTTGTAGTTATTTTCAATAAGCATATCATGAATCCTGTTTCAGCCAAAGTCCCTGTGAAGATAGGTCCGCTTGAAGAGGACCATCAGTTTGTGATAAGTGATTTGGGTCCAGGGATTTACTCTGCAAGTTCAACTGTGTGATCTATTATACACCGGTTGGTGTCGAACTTCAGACACCTGATGAAGATGCAGACTTTAAACTGAGCACACAAAGGTCACACAAAGGTCAGCCGTGGACTAGTCCCAGTTTTGGCAAAGGAATACTAGTCCCTGACTTAAAGGACTTTGTGAAGGAGGAAGTCTGAGATTTTCCTGGCAAGGATATTGGTGTGATCAAAGATGTTGAACTTGTAAGAATAACAATCAAGAAAAATGCAGAGTATTCCTGAACGCCCCAGTACAAAAGTGGCTGGGATTATGCCCATCATTGATTCCATGGTACAGCTGGGCATCTTTAGAAAGATGCAATTCACCTACAGTGGGTTCTCAGAAACCAAATAAGAAGTGGAGAATAGTACAGGATCTGTGAGGCCATCCAGCCCGGGAGCTTTGTCCCCAGGCATGGCCCGAATTACCCTGATCACCTCCTCCTCGGAGAACGGCTCGTCGAGACAACTATGCTGTCCATCGCTTAGCCAGGCTAATTCTATCGATTCAAGGAGGGGGAGCAGGTCCTGGTGCGCTGCTGACTGTCTCGCCGAACACAACGAAGTGTAAAATGCAAGCATTTCTGCTTGTACTGCCTCCTGGCCGGCGATCACCTCATCGTCGCCATTGTGCAGTTCGCTGAGAATAGTACAGGACCTGTGAAACACTAATAATATTGTTGTCCCATGTTGCACCCATTATACCAAATCCTGCTGGGATACTTTTCCAACTACTCTTTGATGCTGAATGGTTCACGGTCATTGATTTGTGTAAAGGGTTCTTCTCTATTCCTCTGCATGAAGAAAGCCAGTTCCTCTTTACTTTCTGATTCCAAAATAAAGTTACTGAAAGCACATTTGGAGACCTTGCATTTGCCATGCAACTCAGTTCTGCTCCGATATATCAACAATCTACTAGTGGCGTCGACAATACAAGATGAATGCGAGCAAGACACCATTGCCATATTAAATAAATTGGCTGAGAATGGACATGAAGTGTCCCCAACAAAACTGCAATATTGGCAGAAGGAAGTTCTGTATCTTGGACACCAAATTGAGAAGGTAACTAGGAAGGTATCGCAAGAGAGAATCTTTATAATAGAGAAAATGAGCCCTCCGACAACACAAAGAGAAGTCAGGGTGATTCTGTAAATGCTGGGCTACTATTGTCAGTGTATTCCCAACTTTTCACTAGTGGCAAAGCCTCTACAGAATATTACACACAAAGATTTGTCTGATCCACTACCTTGGGACAACGACTGCAAGAGTGCCTTCCACAAGCTTAAAGTCTCTGTCATGCCCTGGCTCTAGGAATGCCTGATTTTGACATGACAAAAAGTTTGTTCTATACTGCTGTAAATGTGAAGGGTGCTTCTTTTAACACAGACCAATGGAAATTCAAAAATTCCAACAGCTTACTTTTCCACCACTCTTGACTTGGTAGCAACAGCGTTGCAATGCTGCCTAAAGGCGGAGGCTGCAGTTGGTGTCAGCATTTAGCAATATGAGGGAATAATTATGGGCTACCTTCTTAGGGTTATTGTACCCCATTTTATTAAGATTTTACTCATCTGGACGTGAACACAATACATGACACATAGCAGGTTAACTCGGTATGAGCAGTTAATTATTCCTGCTGATAATATCACTGTACAGAGGTGCACCTGTCTCAACCCTGTCACACTGTTGCCTTTGCCTGTGTCTGATGAAAATGATGATGGGGTTGAGCATGGCTGCCTGGACACTACAAAGTTGTGTACCAAGCCAAGAGCCAACATTTGAGATGTTCCTCTGGAAAAGCCCAATTGTATGTTGTTTGCAGACTGCTCTTGTTTAAGATATGGATGAGGACTACAGAAAGCAGCCTATGCTGTCTGCACCCATGTAGGTGTAGTGGAAGTCTCCTATTTGTGCAATGTAACCTCTGCACAGTTGGTTGAACTTATCCTTCTCACTAGAGCCTGTTGTGTCTCTAATAATTTGAGAGTCACAATTTTCACTGATAGCCAATACGGGTTTAACATGGTCCACGACTTGTTTCAGTTGTGTTCTCAGAGGGGTTTCATGACTTGCTCTGGTTCCCTATTCAAAATTTGAATTATGTTATGCACTTGGTGGAAGCTTTACAGTTGCCCACTGAAATAGCTGCCATAAAAGGTGCAGCTCACAAGAGTGTATGTGATTTTCTGACAGCTGGCAGTGCTATGCGGATGAGATGGCCAGATACTGCACTCTTGAGTCTTGCACATTGAAAAGAGACCATTCAAATGATTCTAAAAATGATGTTACGGCAAGCCTTTTGATGACTGTTGCTGATACATGGGTAAGGATCCAAATTTTTTAGGAGAAGTCCCGGAAAGTGAACAAGAAATGTGGGTCAGAGCAGGGTGTGTGAAGAATCAAATGAGATTTGGATTTCAACATATGGGGGAACTGTCTTGCCGGATGGTATGAGGTCAACAATGGCTAAGCATTTCCAAGGCCTAACCCACAAATGGAGAGATGCGATGGTGTATATGTTTAAGACACACTGGTTGAATCCCCATTTTGGTCATAGAGAATCTGTGTCATCGATGTGTCACCTGCAGGCAGTTAAATAAGAGCAGAAGAACAGGAGCCATAGAGGAAGATCAGGTGGTTTTTTTAATTGCATGCAACTA
The DNA here is from genome assembly GCA_963921515.1 of Calotriton arnoldi. NCBI lineage: Eukaryota > Metazoa > Chordata > Amphibia > Caudata > Salamandridae > Calotriton > Calotriton arnoldi. Next base: position 92,324 of record CAWUFW010000874.1, on the reverse strand, counting down.
GTTTTTGTTGTGATGCCCATGTGCAATGGGCTGCATTACATGTTGAAGGTAGAGTGTATAGTTTCCCATTGGCTGGAAGTGTACCCAACTAGGAGGAATGACAGTCTCACTATGGCCAAGCTGTTATTGAGAGAACTGAGCCCTAGTTTTGGCTCACTGGCTTCTCTGGAGTCAGATCATTTGACTAACTTCAAAAACAAGGTGATGAGGATGCTGTGTGTAGCCCTGCAGGTTAATCAGAGATTTTACTGTAGTTACAGGCCTGAAGCATCTGGTACTGTCGAACAGATCACTGAATTCCTGACTACCCAAAGTGTATACATCCATGCCCCTTAAGTGGTCTGATGACCTGCCCTCAGTGCTGATGAGTCTCTCAAGCACTCCTGTCCGGAGTACAGGACTATCCCCCCAAAAGATTTTGATTGGGACAACCAGGAGATCTCCAGCCATGCCTGCAGTTGCACTTGTGAATATGACAGATAATATGGTTCTCGACTACTGCAAGGACTGGCTGACATGGTGCATTCTATCTCTCACCAGGTTGAACAGGTGACTCTCCTTCCAAGCCAAGACCAGTGCCACAATTTAAGTCCTGGTGAAGAAACACATCAGGATGAGCTGCTTGGTGTCATCCTTGTGACGATGACTGCTGTGAAGTGTGGTGGCCTCCTGAGGCCGGTACATGCGTCACACACTAGAAGAGTGACATAAGCTGGTGAAGAAGTGGTGACAACAACCACTAATTTGCAGAGTCAAACTCTGGTGCACACTAAACAAGTAGAATACAGCGACTAGAACTTGGTTAAATTTTTTATTTTTGTGTTCTTTGGAATCTGACTCAAGAGAAACCATATTTGTTTTTTCTTCTCATATCACCAAAAAGCGTCTGCAATACTTTGTATAGCCGCCCTTCTGACCTGTGCGCCCTACGGCCTCTGCATTCGCTTCAGTCTGTAAACCTTACCAGACCCACACCTTTGTTGGTGCCATGGTGTGATCATAGGATCAAGAAAGCGAGAAGGGAATTACGAGCCCCAAGGCTCTACTCCATGTCAAAAAGTCCAGCCAGATATTAAGGTTATTCTCCTTCCCTACTGCCTGATCAAAATGGGCAAGTCTGTTGGCTGCCTTAACCCAATCTTCCACCTTTGGGAAAAGGGGATCCCTCCATTTTATGCAGATTTATCTCCGGGCTATCAGGATCAGATATAGCAACAGCCCTCTGTGTGCATTCTTCAGCCTCTTACTAATTATACCATCTTCTCCAAATAAAAGAGGTGCCAATTTCAGGGTTATTTCTCTACCAAATATCCCCTAAGAGCATTCTCGATTCCACCCCAATAGTCTCTCAGCTTCTGACATTCGAAGAATATATGCAAATTATTGGCTCCTATAGAAGTACACCTAGGGCACTTAGGGGGAGGGGTAGGGGCAAACTTTGCTATCTTGGCCGGTGTCCAATATAGGCGATTTATGGTATAAAAATGATTTTTTTTCAGGTTTGCTGGTTTTATAAATTTATATAGGAGCCTCAGGGAGTATTCCCACACTGCCTCTATGTCACAGTCTAGGGAGACCCCATTCCAAACTGAGTGTTGCGGTGGGCACTCCTTCTCATCTGCCTCCAGGAGCTTCTCATTCCACTTGGATATCTCCTTCTTTTTATGATTAACATCTTGCAGAGAGAGCTCCAGCTCCCAGTCACCGCCAGTTTCTTTCTTTTCGGACTTGAACCAAGAGGTTAATTATATATATTTAAACCTAGAGAAATCATTCCCTATCTTTGCACTTAAAACCTCCCATGGATGAACGCCCTCCAATGATATCAAGTCTGACCATTTCATAATACCTGCCCTTCTAATTGTTATACTAAGGCTATCTTTCAGACATAACGGGTCCCCGGAGATTCCCAAATTGGGGCAAAATCTGAATAATACCCTAGTCCCCACCTGCTCCTAACTTTATACCATAGATAAAGGGCAGACTTCAGTATTTTTAAACGCACCTTTTTGAAATACCTAGGGGCCCCGTATTTATACAAAAAACCATCCTCACCCTCCTGCCTCGTCATTTCACCTAGGAGTCTCCCCCAGGTTGAATCGTCCGCCTTACCGAGCAACATCCGAATGTTTTTAAACTGAAAAGCTGCACAGTACCAGTTGATATCAGGGAGAGCCAGACCTCCTTTAACAAGCCTTCGTCTCAGCTTCTTCCATGCCAGCCTCGCACACTTATAAGCCCATATAAAACTTATGATCTTCCCCTGGACTTTACTGATGTCTGACTTAGGAAAACCGAGGGGGATGGCATTAAACAAATAGGTTAGCTTGGGAAGTATAACCATTTTAATTAGGTTGACCCTTCCATAGATGGCTAGGGGTAGGTTTTTCCACCTTGCTAACAGTCGATCTATTTCTTTTACAACCCTTTTTAGGTTGATCTGTGGAATCTTATCTATTTCTTTAACAATACCGATACCCAGGTATTTAAAAACCTGGATGACATCCCCCTCCCAATCCTGTATGTTCCAGCACATCACCTCGGTTTTGGATGTATTAACTGAATTACCTGATAAACATCCAAAATCCACTAGTAACCGTTCAACCCTTGGTATTGCCACAACAGGGTCTGCAGTATATAACAGCAGGTCGTCTGCATACAGAGCGACCTTGCTGCTATAATACTGAGATTTGAAAGGGGTTATTGAGGTATCTAATCTTATTGCCTGAGCCAATGGCTCTATGTAGAGATCAAACAATAAGGGAGACAGGGGACAACCCTGCAATATCCTGGCTGAGGCACCCTCATAACATTTTTCTAACGTGCTCAAAAAAGCAGACCCAAAACCCATTGTTCTCAACACTTCCCACAGATATGCCCAACACACTCTGTCGAACGCCTTGGCCACGTCCAGGGCTACCACGGCCAGGGGCTCGACTCGTTCGGATGCAAGATCTATAGTGCCTATGAGCTGTTGGGTCTGTTCTTGAATATATCTTTTGGGGATAAATCCCTTCTGATCTGGATGGATCAATTGTGGTATAATCTTAGACAATCTCCCTGCCAAAATACTCATGAAGATCTTATAATCTGCATTCAGCAGGGAGATCGGTCTGTAAGAGTCTGCTCTGGAGGGGTCTTTAGCGGGTTTCAGGATAAGCACAATGGTTGCCTCTTTCCAGGAACTAGTAAGTAAGTCTGTTTTTATATAGCGCAGCTACTCACCCTTACGGGTCTCAAGGCGCTGGGGGCCGTCGTGGAAATTAAGTGAGCTATTGCCCAGAGTCACAAGGTGCTGAGCTAAGCTGCCGCCGGAGCCGGGGATCGAACCGTGAACCCTGTGCTCCGAAGTCAGCTGCCCTGGCCGCTGCACCACACCTCTCCACTAGGGACTTGCCCCCCTGATTGGTAGATCGAGTTGAACAGGGTTTCCATTATCGGGACTAGCTCCTCTATAAGGAGTTTATACACTTCATTCAGAAGCGCATCCGTGCCTGCTGCCTTATTCCTCTTGCTTTTCCCGGGGCTTAAACAAATCTCATCTCTACTTATTGGGGCATCAAGCAGATCGCGGCTGTATGGTGTTAAAATAGGTAATAATTTTTCCCTTAGCCAGATTTTAAGGGCCTCAGGGTTTGGGAAAATATCTTCCTTATATAGCTCAGAGAATAAGGTGAGTAAACAGGCTTGCATATCCTCCGGTTTATTAGATGTATCTCCATTTTCATTTATTATTAGTTCATTTATATGGTTTCTAGACTGGTCCACTCTAGCCTTCCAAGCTAAAAGCACCCCTGATTTTTCTCCATACTCAAAATTCTGCATTGCTTTTGCAAACCATTGTACTTTCCACTTCTGGTCTAGCTTCATCCTATATTCCTGACGAGCCTCATCCAGCTGCCTCTGCGCTCGTAACTTTGCCTCAGCCATCCCCGGGTTCAGCCGGGAGAGCTTTGTCTCTAATTGGCCAACTTTGTCTTCCATTGTTTTAAGTTCTCGGGATTCCTCTCTATTCTTAGTACATATGAGACTATGTAAGGTACCCCGCAAGAAGGCCTTAAATGCATCCCATACAAAATCAAGAGAAGTAGATCCTATATTTGATGCAAAGTACTCAAGAGATGCACGTTTAAACTCTCCAGCAATCTCCGGGTCCGTCAACATCGCTCTCTTAAGTGTCCACCTAGGTCTAGGCACTTGGCTTCTTCCTACTAAAGAGAAGGCAACAGCTGAGTGGTCTGATATGTGGCTTGGATGCACAGTGATCGATGTTATGGCCTCCATGATAGATCTATCTGCCAATACATAATCAATTCTTGAGAAATGACCATATTTTCTGCTATGGAAAGTAAAACCATTAATTCTTCCCTTCTTAGCTCTCCATACATCGGAAAGTTCCAGATCATGCATCATGTTATTTAAAGCCTGACGGACCCGAGGCGCCCCTACATGTCTGCTCCGATTCGATCTATCAAGCAGGGGGTCAAGCAAAACATTAAAGTCTCCCCCTATTATTATAGGAGCAGTGATTTCCATCAAATTCCATTGTAGTTTGCATAAATATGTAGGGTCATCTATATTTGGGCCATAAAAAGATGTACAAGCTAACTCTACCCCTCCAACATCTAATATAGCAATGATCCACCTTCCTGTATTGTCTGTTTTAAAAGATTTAATTACACACCCAGCACCTCGTTTGATAAGGATAGCAACCCCCTTGCAGTGGACAGTCTGCTCTGATGTACAAAATAGTTCTATCCAGGGATATCGCCCGAAAGTGGATCGGCTCTCTAAAATATCCAGATGAGTTTCCTAGACTAGGCATATTTGGGCTGAGCTCTGCTCTAAATATTTCATGACTAATCTCTGTCTGCGCATACATCTTAAACCGTTAACATTCCATGAAAGAAAATTTAAAACCTTAGCTCCCATTCGAACAAGTCGTCCCTCCGAAGATCGTACTGATCATGGCTATAGTTATTGTAATGGTCCTAGGGCTAGCTTTCAGATGTGATAGAGGAATATTTTTGGGGATTTTTTTCCCACTGCTCCCCACCCCGTGCTCCCCCCTTTTCCCCCCTTCCTACCCCAGTGCCCCAATCAACCCCCTCATCTCCCTGGGGAACCCTCCCTACTATACTAGGCTAAAGCCTAATGGGTCTCGGCCCCCCGGGCAGGTTAACTTGTTTTCATTTTGCACATTTTCCCTCCTCCAGGGCTCCCCCACTTCCCCGGCCACTCCTCACTCCCTTGCTCTCCCTTCTAGCTTCCTGTCCCCTTCTTAATTTCGGTTAACAGGTCATCAACCTCTTCCACTGAGCAGTGCACATACATATGATTATTCCACATAGTACGGAGTGTGTCCGGAAACTTAAATTGTGCCCTCGCACCCAGCTTGTTCAACTCCTTCACAAAAAAAAAAGAAAAGAAAGAAAGAAAAAAAAGAGAAACCATGGTGTCTAATTCAGAAATGTAGTGTGATAATAACTGTAGTGGCAATTGTCTTAGCCATTTTCATGACTGGTCTATATTAGTGGGCATGAATTCTCCTGTTGAACATGCTTACATCATAGCTAAGCCTATTTCTACTTACCTAGAAGAATAGCATCGATTTAGGGGCCGATTACGATCTCGTTAGAAAGGCCATCCCAGAGCCATCTGGAGTCGGACCTTCCAACCGACTCATTCTGGGATCCGGTTCTACCAAACGAGGGATTACGATGCCAAAATCGCTTGACTTACCGAAAGACCTGGTCACTCCGAATCCGTCTTCATTTTCCTGATGAGAGCTATCCGGAAACGCAGAATGGAGTCGTCCAGAGGCATTTCCCAGTCCGATTCCGACCTGACAAGTACGATGCGTACTTCCCATGCGCCGAATCAGTCGCTACAACCAACACATCAGAGCTTTCGGAAGGAGAGTATTTCAGGACCAATTCACGCCACAACACGATTCCTGCGAACGAGATGGTGCAGCCATGTATCCTAACTCTCACGTCATCACCATACTCTACGCATACGAAGAATACTACGACCCCAACCAATGTGATTGTCGCGGATGGTAAGTCCAACACCTACTCCTATACAATAACGCCACTACCCCGGCAAAGACAATACAAGATGAAGAAGGGGCGCAACTACAGCCAAATTTGGGGGCGGGAGAATACTTCCAGCAATGTAGAAACAATTTTGGGGGGCTAATACTTCCAGTAATTTTGACCCAAAGGGGGGGCTGGGTGGCTAATACCCTCAGCAATGTAGAGGCCAACCAGGGTTTGGGGTGTGAATGCCCACAGCAATGTATAGTAAAACCAGGGGTTGGGGGGTAAATACCTCCAGCAATGTATAGTAAAACCTGGGGTTGGGGGTCAATACCCCCAGCAATGTAGAGGCCAACCTGGGGTTGGGGTGTCAATACCCCAGCACTGTATAGGCTAACCAGGGGTTGGGGGTAAATATCCCCAGCAATGTAGAGTAAAACAAGGGGTTGAGGGGTAAATACCCCCAGCAATGTATAGTAAAACCTGGGGTTGGGGGGTCAATACCCCAGCAATGTAGAGGCCAACCAGGGGTTGGGGGCAATACCCCTAGCAATGTAGAGGTCAACCTGGGGTTGGGGGGTCAGTACCCCCAGCAATGTAGAGGCCAACCAGGGTTTGGGGTGTGAATGCCCACTGCAATGTATATGCCAAACAGGGTTTGGGGTGTGAATGCCCACAGCAATGTATAGGCTAACCTGGAGTTGGGGGGGGGGTCAATACCCCGGCAATGTAGGGTAAAACCTGGGGTTGGGGGTGAATGCCCACAGCAATGTAGAGTAAAACCTGGGGTTGGGGGGTGAATGCCCACAGCAAAGTGTACCTGAACAATGTAACTGGTACTCATGCAAAGTTTTCACTGTTCAGATTGTGTCCTGCAGAGTAGTAGGAGTATGCATGAGTCTCAGGACGTTGAATCCCCCAACAGTGTTGGAGGGTCTAGTGCACAGCACACTGTGTAAGCTAAGCTGCCACTACTGGTGTGGATGCCTGGGGGGTGGCTCAATCTGTGCCTCCAAAACACAATTGACATAGCCATCCTCAAGCCAGGGGATATGGATAGATCTTGTGAGGATGAGGGATATGTGCAGAATTAAGTCTGCTATGTCTACATTTGCTACTGAAACACTGTCTCCAAATCCAGGAAAATATCAAGGAGTCCTTCCACAAGGACATATTGCCATCACGCTCCAGGGCAGTGTTTAATGGGCAAAATGGGAGCACCCATGGACACACACAAGGGCTACCTTTGCCAAACCAGATCAGAGCTTTCAAAATAAATATTGACAATGCAAACACACAATGGAACTGGGTGTAATGTTCCAGTGTCACATGTGTGTTTGCATGCACTGCAATGTGTTTTTCTCAACACAACCAGAAATCTCATCACAATGAGTCCATCTCCCTTGGTGTCCCCATACCTTGAACACTCAAAGTCAGAATGCCAATAATAAACATCTGTGTGTAGTCTACTGTGAAGTGTGGGGATGCGTATCAGGAGTAGTCTGACACCAGGTGGCACAACAACACACATCATGGACTTCACATTTGAGGGGTCTATAGCCCTATAAGCAATGTACTGTCATCCAATGTTCAAGCATCATGACATTACAATATAATCAATCACCACCTACATCTAAAGGCAGTAAGCAAGGCCAAGAATTAACAATCAGTGAATACAACTACCCACAAAGGGTAACTCCACACAGCTGCCCACACACAACTCAGACAAGGCAAAGCTAGGTGGAGGCAAATTGTCCTGTGAGGACAATAGGTTTTGTATATGCCAGTGTACTCAGAGCGGCCTTTACAACAATCAGTCATGAACATCCAGTGGCAGACAGCAAGCTGCAGCAAACACATTCCACATCTTCATATCTACTCTGGCTACTGTTTTTGCCTACTTACATACACCTAATTCACACATGTGGACATTTCAGGCTTACATCATGGCCTACATGATCTCCACTTGTGCGGCTATGAACCCTCTCACATCCACCTCAAAGTATATGCCCATCTCTCAAAACTATCATACACACATAAGCATGTCATAAGCACATTCTGGTCCATCTAGATGAAAAAGTATGCCTGCCCCACATGCTCAAGCATTGTACTCAAACTCTTCCAAACTGATTCTTACAATCTCACACTTGCGCTGCACTTCTTACATCTATACCTACATTCACAGAACAACTCAACATCACTATGTACACAACACATCTCACAGACATGACATGTACACAATGTACTGTACTCATCACCTCCTCAGCAAATGTCAAACGTAACATGTCAAACGTACCACTCTCATCACCAGTTACACCCTCAGTAATGTCTTGAACTGCACTCATATCACAACGTGCAGCATCACAACCCACTCTGACATGCTCTCTTAACACATCAAGACACATACATTGCTCACTGAATTTGTCCTCAGCCATTTACATATAAACATACACCCACCATACCAAAGGGACAAAACTGGGGAAGACTATGTTGTGTTTTGGGAGGGATGGGATCAGGAGTGTTGGGTGGGTCCAATGCAGTAGAAGTACCAGATTGAGGGGGCGTTGGGTCCACTGCAGTGGTTGGCTCAGATTGAGGGGGGGGGTGTAGTGGGAGGGGGATGGGCTGGGCTTCACTAATTTGGGGATTGTTAAATCCTTGACGGTGTGGACAGGAATAGGGATGGGTATGGTCTCTTTAGGAGTGTGTTTTTTGGGACTGAGGTACTGGCCTGGGCTGTGGAAGTATGGGTTGCTGGAGTGGATTTTTTTGTGGAAGACCAGGTGGATTTTCTGCTGGGGTCTGATTTGGAGCTTTATCATGGATTTAACCCTTTATGGATTTGGGGCTTTATTATGGATTTAACCCAGATCTCTTGACTGGGGGTGAATGTTTAATTTGCTCTGCATTCCGTCCATCATCTGTGTGTCTTTTGCTTTCTCGCCCTTAGTGCGCCGGGTATGCCCAGACGTGGGTCCCGGACTCACTGTGCCACTGGATTCAAGCTAGCCTGGCTGATGAGGGGTGATGCGCAGTAACCGGTCTCAGGATGCTTGTTTACGGCCCAGGAAGGACATGGCTTTGCAGTTCTGGCTGCACTGTTCCGATGAGGCACATGGTCAACTCTGATTTCCATATAGCTGGGTCTAAACTGGGGTGGCATGGTGAGCAAAAGAACAATGGATTTAACCCAGATCTCTTGACTGGGGGTGAATGTTTGATTTGCCCTGCATTCCATCCATCATCTGTTTGTCTTTTGCTTGGTTTCTTCTCAGGGGGGGGCAGATGTAGATGTCTGGGCCATGGGGGTGAATTTACACTTCTTTGGAGGGGGTGTGTAGGATTTGGTAGGGAAGAATTCAATGGGACCAAGGTGGGGTCAGTAGCGGCTCCTGGAGGGAGTGCTGTGGGGCGGTGGGGCGGGGCGGGGGAGGGGCAGGGTGGGGGCTAGTAAACTTCGGCTTACGGCCGAACTGAGTTCAGTACATAAATAAATAAATACAACGAATTACATTGCGCGCGCTGAAGTGATTCATGAGTTCCTGTTTCTTCTTACTAGGGTACTTGGCCTGGACATCTGCAGACTGGTGACCTCCCTGACCCATGATGCAGTGACGTATTCTGAGATTGAACTGTATTGGAATTCCCTGCCACAGACTTACTTCTGACCTGATGGTCATCTTTTGTTCTTTTGTGCATTTTGACACAATGTGATGTGATCTGCTTTTGTGTGAAGACGCCAGGGTGTATCTTGAGAATAAACCTGTGCTCCACATTGAGTTGTGTGCCTTGTCTGTTTTTACACATGCAAATATTATTTAAAAACAAACTATGTAACATAATGATCTGGTTTGCTGCCAATGACTGTTGATTGTGTTTCATAAAATGATATTTTGGTAGACAGTAGACTGAAATGGCATCAGGACCATGGCCTATGGGTTGTGTGATAACCTTGTTTTGTCTGTCTATCATGCTGTGCCCGGTTACATTTACTCACAAGACAGTTTTTTTACATTTCTGAGGTGATTTCTCATCCAATGTTGTTGACACTTTCTTCTTTCTGATTTTGTGCATTATTTTAATCTGTACATTTTGAATTCAAAGTCACAACATGAGCAAGTATTTAGTTCAAAGTGATTTATTTTAATGCATGACGTAAAGATTACAGTCCACTCATTGTGGGAGTATACAACAAAACATAAAGAAAAAATGCATAGAGGAGTTGGTAGTGTTTGTAGATGAAGTCTCCAAAAGTAAATCCACAATTATTTGAGTCCAAAGTCCTTCTTAGACTTCCTTCCAGTCAATGTGGAAAAGTTCAATGACAGTCAACAGAGTGAACGCTTGGCACACAATGGAGGATATCAGGAGCAGGTTCCTGGGGGTGATGCATAGCCATCTGTCTCTCAAGGATTCGTCTTCGGACGACCTTTCCCACATTTTGCTGGGGGACCCTCAGGTGCAGACAGCAGTGGTGTCCACATCCCTCCCTGTGGCTTGTGCAGATGTTGATGCACCGGATGTTGTGGGCACACAGGGAGGTGTGGACATGTTGGTGGCAATCTGGTGGAGGCAGGTGAGAATGTCCCTGTGCACCGCAGTCAGGTCATCAATTTTGGTCATGTACATGTCCATTTTTTCATAGTGGGCTGCCTGCTGCTGTTGAATGGTCCTGGGGATCCCAACGACCTGGCTAAAATCTCCAGTGCAACCCTCATACGAGGGGAGGATTCTGGGTAGGTGTGGCTGCTCCTCATCAGCAACACCAGCTGCATGATGGGCCTGGTCCCCACATCCCCTCCCACCACCCATACCCACCCAAGCAGGCCTAGTTGCTGTTGGCACAGTCAACACTGAGCCTCCTTCTTCATTGACAGGGATGTTGTTGTCCGCCAACTCCAGAGTGCCCTGTGTGGCTCTGCTTTCGGTGGTGGCTCGGGCTGCTGTGTAAGTGAGGGTAGGGGTCAGCTGGGTGTTGGCAGCTGATGTGGGAGTATTCGCAGAGGATCCTGAGGTAGCCACTGCTGGTGCTGGGGGATGCCCTACACCTGATGGGCCAGCTTGTTCCTCTTCGTCCGAAGAGGGTTGCAAGACCTCTCTGCCGGAGAGCTCCAGGTCAACCAGAGTCTGGGACTGGCTGTCCCGGTTACTTTCACTGGTGTTCCCAGCTTGCCCTGTGGGTACATAAATGACACAATGATTGATGTGAATGTCCATTGCCCCTCAAATCATACCCATTACATAGGCTACTGGACCTAAAGATGAGTTTATGTAGGTAGATTGGCCTCCTTCATCCATGATGTGGGCATATGTTTTTGAGTACAATGAATTTTGGACAAGTTGTGGATTGATGGACATGTCCAGCTATGTGCATAAATGGACAAGTTGTGTTTAGTTGACATTACTTGTCCAAAGACATTGACTGGTTTGTGACACCCTGTGAATGTCACAGGTGGGTTGTTGTTGTCCACATTTTTACTTTCACAGTTACATACATACTCTTTCTCTCCCAATGTAGGATTTTTTGTGGCCTGTGTACTGGGCTTAGTGCATGTCTTTAGCAGTCACATTGATGTGGCTGCCTACACAGTCACAGTCTGTTAATCTTTCCAGATATATTTTGGAATGGTGTGAGTGAAGGACTTCTTGTTCTCATCTCATTCTACACATGTGAATGGCTGTGAGTAGCAAAATGTGTGACTGCTCAGCTTTGTGCCCACACAAATCAGGGATTTTGTTCATTGGCTCCATAGTCAGATGAGTTCTTAAACTTGTCTTTCTGCCGCTTTGTGGCAAAGAACTTTGATAAACTGCGGTTTGTGTGCTTGTGCTCTAATTGTGAAACTTATACTCCTCCTCCCACCCAGCCCCAGCAGGCCACAAGGAAGAGTGTTGTCCAGACAATTTTGGTAAGTGTACATGCAAGGTTTTTGTCACTGGTGGCTAGTGTTTGTAGCCCAGAGGCAAATGTGGTTGTTGTGAGCGGTTCAGACTTCAGTCCCCTGTGTCAGCCATCTTGCTAGTACACATTCCCTCACTGTCAGGTAGCCATAGGCCCAGCTGAGCTGTTTAGTTTGTGTGGGAGGGGGAGTGTTTGCACTGACTCCATCTCCCATCAGTCCCTGTCCTACATACAACTTACTGCCCAGCGCAAACAGCCCAACAGGACTTAGGCTTACCTCACAGTATGTCCGAATGTACCTGCAGGATGCCTGACACTGGGCACTGGTGTCTGACTTTACAAATCCACTCATGGCCTTGTGCTCCAAACACCAGTCCCCAATCTCAGGCATTTAGCTGTTACATTTGCACTCACTGACAGGTAAGCATGCTTCAGAGTGGGCCTGTAGGGCTGGATGGGAGGAAGAGTGTTTTCAATGTCCAGATCTCCCATCAGGTACCTGTACTACACACACTCTTTCCACTGTGCACAACAGCACCCCTGGAACTATGTTTTCACGAGAGTGACTGTATATGTAGTGATAAAGATGGCTGACACTGGTGCCTGGTGTTTTGAGCGCAGGTCCCTGTTGTTAGTTGTGAAAAAGTCAGAGACTAGTGTCCAGTGCCATGCATCCTGCTAGTACATTTTGAGACACTGTGGGTAAGCCTAGTTACTGTTGGGCTGTTTGTGGTGGGTGGGAAGGTATATGTTGGACAGGGCCTGATATGAGTTGTAGCCATTACAAATACTTCTCCTCCCACCCAGCCCAGCCCAGCCCGGCTAACTGCTCTGAGACTATGGCTAACTGGCAGTGAGGGGAAGTGTACTAGCAAGGAAGCTGACACTGGTGCATGGTGTTAAACCTGAATCCAAATTCCACCAAGGCATTGTGCCTCAAACACCATGCAACAGTGTCAGGCCTCTTGCTAGTGCACTACCATTCACTGTCAGGTAGCCATAGGCCCAGATGAAGTGGTTGAGATGGGTGGGTGGAGGAGTGTTTGCCATTACTCCAACTCCAATCATGCTCTGTCCACCACACACTCTTTCCACCCTGAGAAAACTGACCACATGGCAGTATGGTTTCATGGCAGTGTTGGAAAAGTATTATCAGGATGTATGACACTTGTGCCTGGTGTCTGAATTGGCCACAACTCACATTAGTGCTTTGTTGTAACACATCAGTCCCCATTGTCAGCCATCTTGGTAGTACATTTCAACTCACTGTCAGATAAGCATAGTTCAAGATGGTCTTGTTGTGCTGTTTGGAATGAGTAGTGTTTGCACTGATTCCATGTCCTATCAGGCCCTGTCCTACACACACCTTCCCAGCCAGCCCAAACAGCACACATGTAACTATGCCTACCTCACAGTGAGTGGCAATGTACTGTCAAGATGTCTGACACTAGTGCGTGTTGTCAGAGTTGTCCACAAATTCCATCATGGCCTTGTGCTCCATACACCAGTTCCCATTGTCAGCCGCCTTGGCAGCATATTGCCACTCACTGTCAGGAAAGCATAGTCCCAGGTAAGCTATTTGAGATGTGTAGGAAGGTGTGTGTCTGACAGAGCCTGATGGGAGTTGTAGTGACAGCAAACACTGCTTCTCCCAACCAGTACAGACAGCTCATCTGGGCCAATGGCTACCTGACAGTGAATGGAAGTGTACTAACAAGATGGCTGACACAGTTGCATGGTGTTTGGTGCACAGGGCCTTGATGGGAGTTGGCTTCAAGATCAACTCCAGTCACCAGTGTCAGCCACCTTGCCAGTACACTTCCCCTCACTGTGACGTAAGCATAGGCACAGAGGAGTTAGCAGGGCTGTTTGGGAGGAAGAGTGTTTGCAATTGCTACAACTCCCATCAGGCCTTGTCCCCCCACACACCTTCACACCCAGCAACTAAAGCCTACCTGTAACTCAGCTTCCATGACAGTGAGTGGGAATGTACTAGCAAAGTGTCTGTCAGTGATGACTGGTGCCTATTTGTCCAAAACTCCCAGCAGGGCGTAATTGTCCAGGCACCAGTCCACAGTTTCAGCCATTTTGTAAGTACATTTCCACTCTCTATCAGGTAAGCATGGTTCTTCGTGGCCTGGTTGTACTGGGTAGGTGGGAGGAGTATTTGCACTGACTTCAACTCCCATCATGCCCTGTTCTCCACACACCTTGCCAGGCAGCCCAAACAGCACACTTGTAACTATGCAGTCCCTGAGAGTTAATGGAAATGTAGATAGCTGAGCCTGGGGCCTGGTGTTGGTGGCACAGGGCCATGATGGTTCAACATCATGCAGTAGTGTCAGCCATCTTGCAAGTACATGTCCCCACCCTGTCAGGTAGCCATAGGCCCAGTGTGCTATTTGGGATGGGAGTGAGGAGGAGTGTTTACTCTCAGTGAAACTCCCATCAGGCCTGGGGCCCCCCCACCCCTTCCCACACAGCTCATACAGCACAGCAGAGAGAGTGATGTCCTGACAATGAGGGGTAGTGTACGCTCAAGATGTCTGACAGGCGTGCCTGTTGTCTGAGTTGAGCACCACTCCCATCATGGCCTTGTGCTCCAAACAGCAGTCCCCAGTGTCAGCCATCTTTCCAGTACATTTCCAGTCCCCGTCTCGGACAGCATAGTCGCAGTTGTGCTATTTGAGCTGTGTGGGAAGGTGTGTGTGGGATAGAGCCTGATGGGAGATGTAGTCAGTGCAAACACTCCTCCTCCCAGCCAGACCAACCAGATCACCAGGGAGAGTGCTGTCCTGACAATGAGGGAAGTGTACATTCAAGATGTCTGACAGTGGTGCCTGTTGTTTGACTTGACTATAACTCCCATCACAACCTTCTGCTCGAGACACCATGCAGCAGTGCCAGCGATCTTGCCAGTACATTTCCACTCACTGTCAGGCAAGCATGGTTCCAGGTGGGCCTGTTGGGCTGTGTGGGAGGAGGAGTGTTTGCTGTGACTACAACTCCCATCAGGCCTGTGCCCGCACCCACCTTCCCAGACATCCCAACCATCCTACCTGTGACTCAGCTTTCCTGAGAGTGAGTGTAAATGTGCTGGCAAGATGGCTGACGCTGGTGACTGGTGTTTGGGGCACAAAGCCTTGTTGTGAGTTTGTAAGAAGTATGTACATGGTAGGAATTTCATAACTTTTAATTTTCATTGCAGGTATGTTGTTTGTCAATATGGCATACACACCACATGCTCATTTACTCTATTTTTTTTTACCATTGAAAACAGTCATTTTTCATGTGATCAAATACGTGACTAAAAGTTTAATTATTTTGTTAGTGTTTTATTGTTATGTTTTTGACCTTCCTTAGAGAGTTTGTCCACCATCTTGGTTGGGGACAGAGTTGAGCATTGTGTAGGTGTGGACGGAGTTTGCGGAGTTGCCCTACGCAGAATTCCATGGAGTTGCATAAAAAGCCAGTGGAATTCCACGGAGTTCCACTCTGCCCTAGTAAAAAATAGCACACGTACACGGTGTCCTTACAAGACCAAACACAAAACCAATGTACACCTAATGCATTTAAAAACAGCAACTTCAAAAACTGCCTAAAGGACAGTCCTTATCAATGAAATGGTGTCAGTTCCCGCTGTGTTTGGTGGATTCAAATAACACAAGAATCAGTCACTGGCCTTTCAAAAGGCAGCGTTTAGATGTACAAGAACACATCAGACATCACACCAAAGGAACAGAGTCAAACAAGCAAAAGCAATAAAAGGTCAATAATTTAACTATATCTTTCCATGAATTCAATGACTGTCAACTGTCCAGTGTTATGTGCCTAGTCTCTCGAGTATGGCCCAAGAGCACACATTGTGCTTTGATTTACTGTGCACCGCTGTTGATGTGGCCTGGTGATAAAAAGGCAGCACGTGAGCATTCTCTCCCACTGGAAATTAATTCTTTCTCCCGATGTCTAGCTCAGAGAGGCCCCAAAAGGCACAAGTGGGCTTCCTGCTCAAGAGAGGCTGACAGTATTGTCAAAAGGCTGAATCTGTTTACTGAATTACAGGACTGGGAAAGGGGAGCTGGGCAAGCAGAATGGGGTGTCTGCTAGGTGGAGGTAGTGTCTGCAGGAAGAAACGAGGTGTCTGCGAGGAGAAGATAAGTTTCTGCCAGGAGAAGGGAGGTGTCTGCGAGGAGAAGCTAGGGTTATTGATTTATTCCATTTCAAATTCAGAAATCCCCCCGAAAAGGAGGCGCTGGGAGCGGCAGCAGCATCGATGATCGATATGAGCACGACCCCTTAGGAGACACACAGTGAAGCAAAGCATGCCCCATCAGCGCACTGCTGCAGTGTCTGCAGTCAGAACCTTGCAGCCTGCATTCCTGGCATGTGCAGGGGGATCAGTGTAGATCTGATGGTCGATAAATGCTACACCCAGAGACCCTTCCTCACCCCCACTCGCACTGCCCCATCCCCATGGAGCTGACCCTTACCAGTCGTGCTCGCTGCTGCTGGGCCTGCCATTCCAAGAACATGGCTGCCTCCAGTAGGGTCTCCCTCCAGTCCAAGTGCATGTCTTCGCCGCTAGCTCAGCCTGAGGTGCAGTTAGCAGCCTCTAATTTGCTCCTCCTCGCAGGCGGTCAGCCCAAAGCAGGGCGACAAGAAGATGGGGGAGTGAAGGAGAGCCGGGGATGTGCAAAGCCTGGGCAGGAGTTGGGAAGGAGCGCCGAGCTACAGGGGAGGGAGTGGAGAGGTGCTTATAGAATGCCTGCCATGTTCACATTCGATTCCAGTTTGCTATGGGATGATACGTCACACGGCACTGAGAAAGAGCTCCTGTAGATCACTCAGCAAGTTTTGCGAACAGCACATGCAATATGATTGGCTGCTATATGACGACACGTGTGTTGAGTGTTTTTATTGGTAGTGGGCTCCTTGGTCAACGCCCAGTGTACTGATTGGGGGTGGCGCTGGTAAACACCGCAAAGCAGGAAGCAGAGTTTTTCACCAAACTTCACGCTCCAAGCGAAGCGGTGAGTGGGGAAAACTTTGCAAGCTCCACCAGTGGAGGGGAGTTCACTGCCCACCGCTAGCGTTATGTAGAAATGGAAATGGTATTACTTCCATACCTGCGTTGTGTTTCAATTTTTAAAAAAATATTATAAATGTGTCGTAATGTGCTGCATTGTGATAGGATGATGTTGAAAACATTTGTGCACTGTTGGGATGTGTTGCGTTGTGTTGTGCTGTGTTGTGAGAAATATGTGCTTTTCAGCAGTACTGTTTATGCTGGCAAAAAATGTTGGAAAAAATATAATACGGTGTATTATAATGTATTCGTCTATGTACATTTAAAAAAAAAAAGATTTCTATATTTTATGGCACTTTTTTCCTTAACAAAAAAAGTGTGGTAAAGGTTTGCGTGGTAAATGCATGCATGGTAAAGGTATGCATGGCAATGGTAAATTTAAAATAATTCTATGTATGTTTGTGGTAAAGACATGCGTGGTAAAGATGTGTATGGTAATGGTATATGCGTGGTAAAGTCTGCGTGGTAAAGGCATGCATGTTAAAGGCATGCATTGTAAGGTCATACAACGTTGCTGAATCTGCTTATGACGACTTTAAGTATTTTGTCTTTGTATTTCCAATTTTTAATTGATTTGCACTATAATAATTTATATTCATTTAATGGCCACTGATTTCGACAACTTTAAGGGCCTTTTTATGAGTGGTGGCGATCCGACCACCTCCACACTGCGCATCTGCCTGCAGTATTCTGAGTGTGGCGGTTGAACCGCCACAAGTCCGCTGGCTCAGCCGGGATCAAGGATCCCGCTTGCCCATCGGTCTGCAACCAGCCTGCATATGCTGGCGGGCAGCCGAGCATATTACGAGTTGACTTTTCACCGCCATTTTCATGTCGGTGTGCACGCCATGAAAAGGGTGGCGGAGAGGCAACTAAGGGGGAATTTCACCCACGTTCCTGCACTGTCTGGCATGCATGTTACACCGTGCAGGAACGTGCTGCAGTCGGTGTCAAGGCAGCGGGCTGCATGCTAGGCTCTTCTATGAGCCTAACAGCCCACCGCCGAAGCACGGGCCGCCCGCCATGGATTACACTCATAAACCAGCGGGTGCACTACGGCTTGGTAGTCCTCTTGTTGGTGCGGCGGTAGTGGGTGACAGGAGGACCACCAAACTCATAATAAGACTCTAAATGATTTGAGTTTTTAACTTTGTTAATCAGTCTTTTAATAAACCTTCATGGTTTGCACTATACTCTGTCATCATTGTGGTGTCTAATGTGCTTCACTGTCATTGATGTACTGTTGATTTGCTGATGTCGTGGGACTAAAGGCCCATCCGGTCGAGTGCAGCTTGTATTTGAGTTTGCACCAACGATCTACACGATGCAAATCCCATCCATGCTGCAGCATAGTTACATTATTGATTAAATGACTGTTATGATGGAATCCTCATAAGAACAATTTAGGTGTGCTTTTATTTGTCAATAAAAACTCCTCTATAGAAATGTCACATGATCTCTCTTCAAAGCACAGATTGCAAGACTTGTCCAGTCTAAACAATAAAGTGTGTGTACGAGGCAGAAGATGGAGACTGACAAATGGGAATGTTGGAGCCCAAAGCATTACAAAGCTACAAAGAGCTGGAACTCTGGGTCCAGAGAGGTTATGGAGGGAGAGGATGTGGCGCTACAGCCAGAGCTGCCAACTTCGGACATGGGGAACCAGATTTGAGTCTTGCTGTTGGTCTCACCGCCATATTTTGAGTTTGGTGGTCAGACCTCTGCAGGCCCCCCTGCAATCGCGGGGGAACCGCCAGTGGTGTTGCAGCGGTGTGAGGCAGTAATATGCTGGTGGTGCCGTTGTGGCACCGCCAAGCATATTACAAGTTTCCTCACGTCCAGCCTTTTCATGGCGGTGAGCCCGCCATGAAAAGGCTGGCGGTGAGGGAAATAAGGGGGAGACCATAGGGATGCATGTGCCCCCCCCCTGTGTACATGCACTCCCTTTCCTGCACGGCATTGACTGCAGCGTCCATGCCAGGCTTTGGTGCTCCCATTGCAGTGGGCACCGCCGTAGGGCTGCCAAACGACCACCCACCAGACAACGAGAAAATTCATAATCTGGCGAGCAGGCGGCGGTGGACTTTGGCAGTATGGGAGCAGGGCGGTGGCGTGGCGCCCCACTCCCACACCACAAAAGTCATAATCAGGCCCTAGATCTTCTTATGCCTAAAAAAAATAAATTATATGACCTTGTGGAATGTAACTAATGCTCATGTGAAGCTTTTTAACCTCTCCTTCGGTTCGAGTTTGTGCCATATGAAACTGGAAAAAAGGAGATCATTAATCTTTTAGAAAGTGCAGATTGCAAAGTTTACAGAGTGTTCAAATGAGGCATTAGATCGGTTTGAAGGAATATATACCCTTACAACGCAAGCGAATACATCGCACGCAATTACAACGTGGTCGTTACAACGACGCGTTGTTAGAATGTATACCATTACATCGCAAGTCATTACTGAGACTTGCTGTAGGGGGCGTGCTGGACTTAGGAATAGTATTATTTACTATTCCTACTCCAGTTTGCGCAACAGCAGGGAAGGTGTTGGATTCTAAATCCAACACCATTGCGCCCCCTACAGCAAGTCGTACTAACGACTTGCGTGATGTAATTGTATGCATGGTAACAACGCAGTTGTTGTAACGACCGCGTTGTAATGGTACCGCGTTGTGGAGACAGCGTTGTAAACGCTGTTTCCTGTTTGAAGATACGGAGAGGAAAGAGAAGTTTACACACCCCCTCCCCCAAGGCCCAGCAGCCCTCGCTCTGGGCCTCACAGTCCTAGTGACTCCTGGCTTCCATGCACTACTGCCCGCCTGAAGAACTCTTACTTTTGGTAGAGCTCAGGACTTGCTTCCCAGCAGAGAGGAAAAGGGTTTCTGTTGTGCTTAGCAATGGTTGTTGCATTCGCTCATTAGAACCTCTGTGAGTTGCTATGGTTGCCCTCGAGCTTGGGGGTTCTATGTTAGACAGTTGGTGGCTCTCCTCTGGTGAGAGAGCAGTGGTGGCTCGACGAACCTGAAATAAACTTAAAGAAGATATCACCTACCTTCTCCTGTCGTGATTACATGGGAGAGTACAACATCGTTTTGGCGACGACCGGGTGAGCCACTGCAACGTTTCACGTTGATTTTCTTCTGGAATCGTCGTAGGAAGAGGCACAGCTGACGCCGCAACTCCAACGGCACTCCTCACGTAACTGGCGCGAAGCTGACGCATCGACTAAAGGCTGTCACTGGTTCCCTGTGGGTCCGGTTCGCTGTTGTCTACCCACAGCAGTGGACACATTGGTCACATTACGCCTACTACTCTTTTACAGTCTGCTGCTTCCGGATCAGCTGACGAGGTGAGCCAGCTTCGAGGTGAGTCGGCGTCTGTTTGGAAAGCATCGCTTTCGGCACTATACGCGCACGCCTGCGCAGCTGTAGTTCCTCTGCATTTCCTCTCTGGCAGAGCTTTGCTTTTGCATCTCTACACGCACACCTGCGCAGCTGTAGATTTCTTATCATCTTCGTCTCTTGTGCATCTGTGCAGCTTGTTAAATTACTCTTGAAGCCAGCGTCGGACGACACATTTGCTTCTACGGTGAGCTTTGCAGTTTGTTTACTTATCCCCAACGGTGACACGCACACCTCGAAGGAGTTTAGAGTGGCACAGTCTGAGTTCGGTGACACGCACACCAGCTTATTGGCATTTCTACAGTTTGCTTGCAAGGTGACACGTACACCATGTAAGGGTTTAGTGTGCCACCATTGAAGATCAGTGACACACACACCTGTTTCATTAATTCTGGAAGGTGACATTTGATTTTATTGGTGTTCTTTTTGCTTCTTGTGTCACAATTTATGTACAATTTTGGTAGGTCTTAGCTTGCTCGTCATTTGCATTTGCGGTGATGCACACACCACGCTCTTCTTGCCTTTGGTGACTGTATCCTTCGTGCATGCGTTAATTTCTTTTATTCTTTTTGGTTTGTTTTTGCTTCTCACATGTTCTCCGCTTCATTTTTATTGTCTCCTCACGTCTAAATGTGGGGCGTTTAATTCCCTCTGAAGTCACACTCATCTGGGGATATGCAGTCAGTCAACCCTCCACCGCCTTTCTTGGAGAGTCCTGGTAGTCCTCATATTCAATGGAGACAGTGGTTTGACGCTTTCGAAACGTATCTGGAGGCTATTGGGGCATCACGTTTCAGGGCTGAAAGGAAGAGCTGCCTTCTCCTTCATTCCTTGGGTTTTGAGGGCAATGAAGTGTACAAGCATCTTCCTGATTTGGTGTTGGGTTACGGTGAAGTTGTTGATGAGTACCAAGAAGCAGTGAAGAAACTAGTTACTAAATTTGATGTGCAACCTAGTCTAGTGGTGATAAGACACAAATTCTTTAAGCGTGAACAGTCACAAGGTGAGAATGTGGACACTTATATAAGTGCGTTACAGAAGCTCTGTGCTGAATGTCAATTTGGGGACTTCCATGATCAACTGGTCAGGGATCAGTTTACTGCTCATTGTTGGGACAAGCACATTCAACAAAAGTTGCTCACCACGGGTAACCCAGGTCTTGAAGATGTCATAAAAGTGGCAAAAAGTGTTGAACTGGCACCGTTGTCTATCAAAGAACTCAATGTAAACTCCACTCCTAAGGAGTCTGTTAGTGCTATTGCATCTGCCAGTGTTCCACGCAAAGAAATTAGGGTCAACGAGAACGTTTTTTTTAAAAGAACCAATATTTGCTGCAGTTGTGGTTATGCACCACGTGGGAGAGACAACAGGGTATGTCCAGCAAGGAATGTGAGTTGTTGCAAGTGTGGCAAAGTGGGACACTTTGTGAAAGTATGTCAGTCTAGTATGAGTAAGCCAGCCAAGGTCAACTGCGTGTTGGATGAAGATTCAGTGTGCAAATGTGAACTTGTGCAAGATATGATTGTTGTAGTCACTGATGGCGATATTGTCTCTGGTGATCCTGCTAATTGTGTGGACCCTTATGTTGATGTGTTGGTAGGTGGTGTGAGTCTCAATTTACTTGTGGACTCTGGTGCACGTATTTCAATGATCACTTACGACTTGTTCAAGAGATCTTGGGGCTACAGGTCTCTTTTTCCACCTAACAGGGTACCTTTTTCCTACGAGGGGAGAAGAATTGAGTTGGAGGGGTTCATTGAAGACGTGCTGGAGTTCAGGGGGCGTAGGATCCAGGGTAAAATTTACGTTGCAGTTTGTGGTCTGAATATTCTTGGATGGTATCACCAGGTGCTTTTCGGTATGGTGTTAAGACCTGGTACCAGCGAACAAGTTCTCGTCATTAAAGACAACCCTGGATCTGCTTGTTTAGAACACAAGTTTCCGCAGGTGTTTTCCAACAGTCTTGGCAAGATAGCTGGTTTCAAACACAAAATTAAAGTTAAGAAAGAGGACATCCCTGTTAAGCACAAGGTTAGATCTGTGACGTTTAGCCTTAGGGAGGATCTTAAGAAAGAGTTGGACAGGTTATATAGTTGTGGGGTTATTGAACCCATAGAATCAAGTCTGTGGTTGAGCCCCTTGGTGGTTGCTCCCAAACACAATGGTGACATGCGTTTGTGCATTGACCTGAGAAGCCTGAATAAAGAAATGTGGGTTGATTCGCACCCTCTCCCCAAGATCGGTGATCTTTTGGAGGAGTTGAGGGGTGCAGAGTGGTTTTCTAAGATCGATCTTGCCTCGGCGTACAACCAAGTGGTGTTGGATGACAAGTCTCGCCATTACACGGCGTTCAATTCCCCGTTTGATTCTTATCAGTGCTGCAGAATGCCGTTTGGACTTGCTTCGGCAGCTTCGGTTTTCCAATGCATAATGCACATGATTCTCAACAGCGTGAAAGGAGTTGTCATTTTTCAAGACGATGTTCTTATTTTTTCTAAACATTTGGAAGATCATGAGAATACGTTGAAGGCTGTGCTTCGGATTTTTGAGGAAAAGGGCGTTGTCAAAAAAGAAAAGTGTGAGTTTTGGAAGAGAGAAGTAGAGTTTTTGGGACATTTGGTTTCGTCTAAAAGTGTTAGTCCTAGGCCTGGTCTGGTGAAGGCAGTTGTTGAGTGTCCGAGTCACAAGAACAAGGATGAATTGCGCTCCTTTTGGAGTTGTGCGAGTTCTACTTGCGTTTCATACCTGATTATGCTACTAAGATGAAGGCTTTTTCTAGCATGTTAAGAGCTAATGTCCCTTTTGAGTGGAATGAGAATTGTCAAGAGACGTTTGCGATGGTTAAGTCACAGATGATTAATGCAAAAACCCTCAGTGCCTATTACCTGCACCATAACGGTTGATGCTAGTAACTATGGGTTGGGCGCTGTTTTGACTCAACTTCTGGGTGAGAGTGAAGTTACCATTAGTTATGCGTCTAGAGTGCTGCGTGATCCTGGACATAGAAGTAGAAACTTCGGGGGGCGGCTCCGCACATCTAGAAGACTTTCCCACTATAGACGCAGCTACTCTATCCCAACTTTTCATTGAAATCAAATCAGGATCCCCCCTTGATGCAGCACCTGTGCAAATGTTGCGCAAGGTGGAGTATGTCATACTACCTGTGCTATTGGAAGTACTAAACTCTTCCATAATCTCGGGCCAAGTGCCCGGGTCATGGAAACATGCCATGGTAAGAGCACTATTAAAAAAAACCAACCTTAACCCTGAACTGTGGAGCAACTATCGGCCGGTCTCGCTCCTCCCCATGACCAGTAAAATCTTAGAGAAACATGTAAACAGAATCCTCTCTGAGTACCTTGAATCTCACTCGATTTTACACACTTCCCAGACAGGCTTCCGACTTAACCACGGCACAGAAACTGCCTTGTTAGCAGTAGTGGAGGAATCACGGAAAATCCTTGATCAGGGAGGCACAGTGGCGATCATCTTGCTTGACCTGAGCTCCGCATTTGATACGGTCAACTACAACATCCTTTTTGACAGACTCAAAATGGTGGGAGTGTCAGGCAAAGCCCTCACCTGGATCAAATCCTTTTAAAAGATAGATCATATCAGGTCTTTGAAGGCAACCACACCTCAAGAAGGGTACCACTCACATGTGGAGTCCCACAGGGCTCCTCATTGAGCCCCACCCTTTTAATGTTTATTTAAGGCCCCTTGCTGAGATAGTCCTGCCATATGGGATCCAGATTGTGACCTATGCAGACGACACACAGCTAGTGGTAGCTTTAAGCCACCCAAAGAAGGTGCCAGCCAACTTGGAATCTTGCTTGGGAACGGTGGCCACTTGGATGGACCAGTCGTGTCTCAAGCTTAATGGAGACAAGACGGAGTTAATGATCCTTGGTAATTATTCCATCACTACTCCCGCACTGAGTTGGCCCAAATGTCTTGGCCCGTCTCCAAAACCCAAAGAAAGGATCAAAAGCCTGGGAGTATGGCTGGATAGGTCACTTAAATTTGACCACCAAGCAGTACAATTAGCAGCCTCTTGTTACGGCATTATTAGACAAATGCGGAAAATTCTCCCGCTGCTTCCTGTAACTGCACATAGGATCATGGTACAGGCATTGGTGTTGTCCCGGCTAGATTATGGAAACTCTCTCTACCTGGGCACCCTGAAGGCCTCCACAAGAAAACTGAAGGTTGTGCAGAACTGTGCAGCCAGGTTGCTGCACAACAACCCCAGATCACAGTCTGCTAAGCCGGCGCTGAAATCATTGCACTGGCTTCCAATAAAGGAACGCATAATGTTCAAATTGTTATGCATAGCGCACAAAACCCCATGGGGGATTGGCCCTAAAATCAATCTCGTCCTTATGGCCTTTCACCGTCCCTCAAGATGCCTGCAATCAGCTAATTTGTTCCTGGCAACAGTACCTAAAATCAAAAGAGCTCGAGCTGGAGGCCGTATGTTCGCCTACAATGCGACAAGACTATGAAACACGCTCCCGACCTATCTCCGTTCATTGACCCATCATCTCTCATTTCGGAAGCAACTAAAAACATGGCTCTTTCAGAACCTGCCTTGAGATTGTTCTCCTTCACATGCAGCCGCTAGCGCTGGGATGCCTCAGGGTAGCCTTGCTCTCTATCAAATGTGAATTAATAATAATAATTAATAATAATCCAGAACTTAATTACTCTGTGATCGAAAAGGAGCTTTTGGCATGCTATTGGGCGTGCAAATAGTTCAGGAGTTATGTGTGGGGCAGGAAATTTGTGATTCAAACTGACAATAAGCCTCTTGTATACATCTTGGGGGGTGACAGACTTAAGTATGCTACACCACGCATAGCACTCCTCACCACGAAGTTGCTTCAATATGATATTGTTGTCAAGCACATTCCGGGTAAAGATAATGTCAGGGCGGATCTTTTGTCCAGACTGCCTATCTGTGAAGATGAAGTACTTGATGTGGAGGAGGCCAAAGAGGATTGTTTTATTGCTTTTGTTGATGCTGTGGAAAATAAAGCGTGTAGCGAGAGTGAGTGGAAAAAGGCAGAGAGTGAGGACACCGTGCTGAGTAAAGTCAAAGAGTATATTGTGAATGGTTGGCCCAGAGACAGATGTGTGTCTCCAGAAATTCAACCGTTTTGTAAAATTGCTGAGGAGTTGTCCATTGAAGACGGGATCATTATGAGAGATGATAGGTGTATTCCCCCATTTGGTGTTCGTGCTTTGCTGGTGAGTTGTGCCCATGATGGGCATCTAGGCTCTACAATGACTAAGAGACGTGTCAGATTGCACTATTGGTGGCCTTCAATGGATAAAAATATTGAGTCGGTAATTAAGGAGTGTGTTGTTTGTTCAGGGGCTGAGAAGGGGTACAAAGTGGTCACACCACCTCTATAGCCTACACCATTCCCAGCGAAGCCATGGTTGAAGGTGGGAATTGATTTGGTGGGTCCTTTCAATTTTCTTCCTCACCATTTACGATTTGCGTTTGTTTTAATGGATTTTCACAGTAAATGACCTGAGGTTCGTTTTTGTGCTTCCCCCCACAGCGAGTAGTGCCATTACTTTCTTAAAAGAGATCTTTATGAGAGAGGGTTTCCTGGAAGTGTTAGTGTCAGACAATGGAGTGCAGTTTGTGAACCTTGAGATGGATGTTTTTCTGGGTGAGTCTGGTGTTAAGCATTTGAGGAGCTCTGTTGGACATCCCCAAATGAACGGATTGATAGAAAGGATGAATAGAGTGGTTGTGGAATGCATCAAGTGGGCAAAACACAACGGATACGACGTGGAGGGTGCCGTTAGGTCCATGTTGTGGTTTTACCGCACTACGCCTCATTCCCTCACCAAAATTGCGCCTTTTGTGACCCTCAGAGGCCGTGTGCCCACGTCCGCTTTATACCCTGCTTGGCTTCTCAAGACTGTTCGTGACAAAGTTTCATGCTATGTGGATCAAGGGGCACTGGAGTCCAGGGTTGAAGCAGGCCAAGAGAAAATGAGAATTAGATATGATCACAAGAATTCTGTGAAACCTGTTGCATTGTTCCCTGGCGACATGGTTCGTATTAAGAACACAAATTTTGTTAGGAAGGGAGGTGTGGCATTTGGTAATCCTGTGTGCGTCGAGTAAGTGTGTGGTGGTGCTGTTATGGTACGTGGTGGGCATTGGTGGAATGCCAGCAAGGTGGTGAAGGTGACTGTGCCTCTAACCAAGTGACTGGTTCCTCTAACCAAGTCAGGCATGAGGTTGATTTAGCTCTACCATCTTCTGGTGAGCAAGCTTCTGGTGTGGTACCACGGAGGTCGAGTCGTGTGAGACGCGTCCCCTGGAAACTAAGATGATGTGCTCACAATGTTATCTTGAATCTAATGTTGTGCTTCCTGTTTTTTTCTCTTGTGTAGTTTAGTTATTTGTTTTCTTTTCACTTTGATTTGTGTTTTCTTTTAGGGTTTATTTTTCTGGGGGGTTGGGGTTTTATTTTCTATAATTTGGGGGTTGGTCTCCGCTGTGTTTTGACAAAAAAGAGGTAATATGTTGTGCTTAGCAATGGTTGTTGTATTCGCTCATTATAATCTCTGTGAGTTGCTACGGTTGCCCTCGAGCTTGGGGGTTCTATGTTAAACAGTTGGTGGCTCTCCTCTGGTGAGAGAGCAGCGGTGGCTCGACGAACCTGAAATAAACTTAAAGAAGATATCACCTACAGTCTCCTGTCGTGATTACATGGGAGAGTACAACAGTTTCTATGTTTTCTTTTTCCTTTACATTTTGCAAATCACCGGGCAGGGACTGATGTGCAGTGGGATGTACTGTTATGTCCTGAGACTTTGCTCTTTCTAGCAGGATTGCTCAAGAATCAGCTGGTAACCTTGTTTACTTAACTTACTTTCACTTTGAAATAAAATTTCACAAGGTCTATTGGGCTATGTGAGATTTTATTTCGAAATAAACTAATTTTAAATATCAAAACTTCAACCCTGTACATATCCATTGATTAAGGATTAAGTTCCACTGCACTACCCACCCGTTAAATTGCTTTTGCCATCATCCAGAGTAAGGAACTTGATTTATCCCACAGGGTTGTACTGGGACAGCAAATAGACACAGGCAACAAAATACAAATGGCCCCCATTAGAATCAGATAGCTACAAAAGTGAGGAGCCACATTTGTAAATCAGCAGTTTTGAACCTGTAAAGACTGGATGTGTAGTGTTTATCAAGGTAAGGAAGACTGCATACATGTTTGTTTGCTGTAGGCAATGTTTGTGGTAATATTGGGGAAATCAACAGTAAAATAGGCCCACCAGACCATAAAACAGGCCACAAAGATCCATAAAACA
Organism: Calotriton arnoldi; assembly: GCA_963921515.1. Taxonomy (NCBI): domain Eukaryota; kingdom Metazoa; phylum Chordata; class Amphibia; order Caudata; family Salamandridae; genus Calotriton; species Calotriton arnoldi. Next base: position 64,540 of record CAWUFW010000874.1, on the reverse strand, counting down.
GCCACACTGGCCTGTTAGACCAGCCTTTAGGGGCAGGGCACTGCCGGATTGATCTATGAGCAGGGCTGGCTTTAGCACAAGTGACGTCTGGTGCAACAGTGTTTCTTGGTTTCCCCAATTACATCCTTCTCCACGAAATCCCTCACTATCAACTACCAACAGTACCCCTCATCTCTCCATAGCCCCTTTCTGACATACATTCAATTTTTTTAATAGCGCTACTCATAGTTTACTCACACTCAGTTCTGTGATCTGCATGATACATGTCTTTGCAGCAGGCGCATTAACCCTCTGCACTACTTTATGATGAGCCAAACCCACCACTAGACAAAATTCCAATCTCTCATCAGCAGGAACAATAATCACCAGAGTTATATTGACCTTTTATTTGTAGCCTGAAAAGTGTGGAACACACAAGGATCTCTGCATCATGTGCTTTTAAATCCATAAGTTATTTTTAAACACAATGCCCCCACTTCCCAAAGTTACTGCCTTGTGTGGCTGCACCGGTCGCAACGCCCTAAAGCCAGCCTTGTCTATACACCCGTCCATCCTGCTGTGCCAGCCCTGGATGGGGCCAAAAAGGAGAGGACAGGCAGGTTGATGCAATGAGTCTCTATCTTTTCTTTCCTGTGACTACAGCCCACAGGACACCTGAAAAGAGCCCCAGTGGGGAGAAATAAGTGCTGGTGGGGCCCAGCTGCAACCATCTGCACAAATTAACCACTGCATTGCCTTAACGTGTGGTAGGATTGGCAGGTGAGCCATCCAGGGTGCGGGTTAACCAAATCCAGCTTTGTTGTTTTGTTTTGGTAGATGCTTGTGATCCAGCGCGAAGGTCAATACCTGATCAGGGATCAATACTCAAAAATATCACAGAACAATGGCCCATACACATTTACCCAAATCCCTGATGCGCTGGTGTCAATTTTTACAATGTTCAATTCTCTTCCTCCTAAAATTCATATATGTCATTTCCAAAATACTTATCTGATTTATATATCAACTTTTCCTCTACTTGGTTGATGAACCAATTAGTTGAATAGTTGATGTTAATGATATGACATTTCTAACTTACTTTCAGTCAATAAAATAATCACAGACTCTCAGTAAAGTTCATAAAATTTTATCTCGTAAAATAACGTGACAATGATCATTACATATGGTCAAAATGCAAATAATGAAACTCACTAAAGGAAATTAGCATCAACAACTTCAATTGAATACAAACTCATCATATAAGCAATGACATTTTGCATGGACGAGTGGATAGATTAAGAGACAAAAGTTTCAGCAAATTCAAATGCGAAACAGAATTCGCCTAACATAGGGGATAGATGAAGAGACAAAGTTTCATCTAAATAATACGTTCAATGTATCTATGACGGAGTGGATAGGTGAAGAGACATAAGTTCAGAGACAAAAATACATTTTGCAAGAAATATGCCTGTATGAGTCAGAAACATACAAACCTAACGGTCTGTAGAAAACCACTACCCTGACCAAGGCGATGGTGGGGGTTCCCTGAATAGAGTCAGGAAACAAAGATTACAGGGACAGGAATGGAACAGGACAGGAATCAGCTAGGCCTTCCTGCAAACTGACGGACAGCGACACATCTCCCCTTTCTCTCTCAGCCTCTCCAGCCTAACCTAACCACACCCCTAAAGGCACCCCAGTTATACCCTAAAACCTACATGTCCATCCCACATCAGTTGCAACAATTTTCAAAACTAGGCAGATGATTGGAGGGCCTAGGTCTCTGCGTCACACCACAGTGACCTCACGTACAATTTAGTCAATTTACTGTTTGCTTCCTTTCTCACACTTTGGTTCTTAATTCGTTCTCACATTTTCTTACACAAGATACATTTAAACAATTGTATTCATAAATTTGACAATGTCCGCAGAATAAGACTCTGGTCCCACGGTTGATTTCCTCATTTGGCAGACATTCGTCACACTGTCCTTCAACTCGTACATTTCTTCAGCTGTGCACAGCACATCTGTCTTGCTTATGACAGATCAGATTCACTCTTCAGCTCACCCCTCCCTCTTCGGAAAATATAAGCAAAATGGAGTTTCATCCGGCCCACTATAGCGAATGGAAAATGAACATTAATTAATTATTTGACAATGTAGTTTTCACTGTTTACCCCTCTCCCTGCTCTTTTCCTCATTTAGGGTTACCTAGTATAAGCCTTAAGCAAAAAAGCAGCATTACCTTTATTTTAAAGCAAAGTGCAACATGCAAACTACAAAATACACATGCGGCCTAGTCATGCATTATTTTCGTTACTTTCAAAGCATAATGTAAAAACGGTTTTAGTTCTTTCATGTGTTATCTTACGTTAGTGCATGCATGCGCAAAGCAGTTTTCCCTTGTGTTCATGTAAGGTGCACGTTAATTTTCTATTACTACTTACTGTTAGTACGTATTATGGGGGTATTATTTCGAGCAGGTTTCTTTTCTCGAACCCCTGCTCCATCAATCCCCCCTCTGATGGCTTTCTGGAGCCATCATAAAAATACCTACCATACCGAGTGCCATCTTTATTTTATCTAAAACTCAGTGCTCTTCTCTCTCTTTTTATGGCACCCTCGTCTAGATCTTTCATCATATCATAGTATTTTTCTTTCATGTCTTCTAATTCTATTTCCTCTCTTTTTCTCTTTCTTGCTCTGCGTTCATTCTTTGATTCTGTCACTTCTCTTTTTCTACTTTTACCCTTACAACATTTATATGTTGTTATTATCACTAAGGCTATTATAGCTACAGAAACGATTGGCATTATTATTTTTCCTAATAAACTACTTCCAAAGGTAGAAAACCATTTACTCACAGAAGAGAAACTCTTACCAAGTTTCTCCTAAACACCATCAACCTCCAGTTGGGTCAAGACTTCATGTAATTTCGTAATATTCTTTATATATCCCTCAATTCCTTTACTTTTATCAGGGATATAGGTACAGCAGTGTTGGATTTTCAACATGCCACAGACTCCACCCTCTTTTGCTAATAAAATATGAAGGGCAAGTCTATTTTGCAAAACCATTGATCTGATTGCCACCATTTCGGTGTCAATCATCAAGAACCCACCAGCAGTATCTGTTGATAAACGATCAACCACTGTGGACAACTTTCGAATTTTGTGCGAATTCAGGACGACTCCAACTGAGGGTATCATTGCACCAAAAATATCACCTACTATTTCTGAGAAACTTGCTCTCTTGTTACGTGTTAGTCCATGTTTTGTTTCACTTAGTTACTATTTCGGTCTACATGATAGACTTTAGGAGAAACAATTGCAAAGTAACAACTACCATACCAATGTGCAGGCAACCTATAGTAAGCCTTCTTGCCACATACATATTAAACTCCTGGAAATACAGGATCAGTTCCACCCTTTAATCCCCAACCTCCAGTAATTTGGAAAGTATGCTCACATTCACTACTACCAATGAAATAATTGTTATATTTAGTTTTCGTCCTAAGCAAACATATTTTCCCTTTCTGGGACCAGTCCAGGGACATTGCAGCGTATGTCTCACCTTTCTCATAAACTCCTTCTCTAAAAGCCCACGGTGGTACCCGTGACTTCTGTTCAGCAGCCTTTCTTTGGGAAACTTTCTCTTCTATCTTCCACCATTTTTATAAAAATCTTTTCTTCTACCCGCAAACTACAAGTCAGGTTATTTCTATAGGCATATTCTATATCTAAAGTTTTGGTGATATGGAAGAACTCTCCCATATAACGTGCATTTTTGCTACTTAAAACCTTATTTAGTTCCTTAATAACCGGTATTACTGAAAATACTAAGGGGCATATTATCAAGAAACGGCGTTAAAATTATCGCCGCTTTAGCGGCAGAAAACTGCCGCTAAAGCGGCGATAATGGGCTTGATAATATGCCCTTGAGAATTCCAAACGAAGCCCATGTTCTGGTGTCAACATGGGCTTCTATTGGAATTCTCCAAGGCATATTATCAAGCCCATTATCGCCGCTTTAGCGGCAGTTTTCTGCCGCTAAAGCGGCGATAATTTTAACGCCGTTCTTGATAATATGCCCCCAAATCTATATTAGAATAGTGGTATTCAAGTTTCCCCGTCACATAAAATAGGCTGGTTAGAATACTGCAAGATACACCATATGTTAAAGGTAGGTGGTGATAAGTCACCCCCTCTGAGACAGACAAAGGTAATCGCATGCACACATAACAATCACTCACATTCATGGTTTCAGTATATTCATACAACAATTTAGTAAACACATTTAACGAGAAATCACTGATTGATTTATCATGATGGAGAATACTTCCATCCAATGGGTCTATTTTAGTATTAGGAGTTTCATTAGTGACATCACTCGTCCTTTCTCTTGTTATATCATTAGTATTGTTTCCATCATTAGTTACCATTAGAATAGGTACAAGGACAGTTAGTAATACCCACATAAATGATAATAACAAGACACTACATAAGCAAGCTTTAATACATCTACGTTTTAGACTAGATTTTGGACGTTTAGTCACTTCTGCTTTAGCCATTTTGTATTCTATAAAAATAAAATTTATCTAACTTAAGAACACTAAAAAAAAAAAAAATCAGGAAAAATAATGGTGTAATCCTACACATATAGGCTTTCTTCTTTACCCGTTTTTTTTTTTTTTTTTCATCTTCCGAGTCATTTAGTTTTTTTTTTTGTCACCAATTTTTACAATTTTTAATTTTCACAGTTCTTTTAAGGTGGTCTCAATTTGCTTTCATCAACTTGTTCAGTGTCAGAACTGTCTTTTTCTTCTCTTGGATCAGAGCTTTCAATTTCTTCCAATATGACGTAGGTCCATTCTGGTGCTTTGTATTTTCTGCTTGGAATTCTTATTCTCCTGGTTTTTCGTACTAATTCTTTTCCTGACTCTTCTTGTTCTGCCTGACTTGATACCTCATTGCTTTGTTCTGGTCTTTTCTTTGACTTTCTTCTCACAAGAGTGTATTTCAGTCTTTTCACTCCACCTGGCCAATTTTCACCTTTTCTTGGTTTGAACTACTTTTTCACCTTCCTTATCTGGTTCACAAGTTCTTTTGTTTCGCCTTTCTTTTATCTGCTCTTCTTCCCCTTCTGGATTTTCAGTAACTTCTGTTTCAGCTGTTTTGACAGTAATTTCACTGACTCCTGGCTCAACGGTGAACTCACTTTCTTCTGGCTCAGCAGTGAACTCACTTTCTCCTTGTTCAACAGCAGTTTCACCTTCCTCTGGTTCAACAGCAGTCTCACAAGACCCAGTAGCTGATGCCCACTTTACTTGACTTGTGCTCAGCTGTTCGTCATCAGCTTTTTCTTCAGAATCTGTTACTCTAGATTCTTCAGCTTCACACACTTCAACCTCTGGTCTTTGATTTTTGTTTACCAGTTGCTGCTCTTCTTGTCTTTCAAGTGGAGTTGGGACTTGTCTAGTGTGGCTTGCGTGAATCCAGTTTGGCAGACCACCACACTTTATGGCCGTTGTCGTCACCAGAATAACTTGGTAAAGACCGCTCCACCTGGGTTCTAAACACGATTTCCTCACGTGTTTCTTGATGAGAACCCACTCACCAGGACTCAGATCATGCGCTTGATTTGGCTGTGTTGTGGTGGCATCTTCTCCAACCTGGCGAGACACAGTACGCACCAGGTCAGCCAATCCTCTGCAATAATCAAGCACTAGATCATCAGATATATTCATCAGTTTGTTCGCTGGTATGTATGCTTGTCTCATTGCTCTTCCCATTATGATTTCATGTGGACTCAAACCCGTCTTTTTGTCAGGAATGCTTCTAAGACTCATTAATACAAGGGGTAAAGTGTCAGGCCATTTCAGTGTTGTGGATGCACACACCTTTCCTAACCTAGGTTTTATTGTGCCGTTTATCTGCTCAATCACTCCAGATGCTTCGGGTCGATAGGCACAATGCAACTTCTATTCAATTTGTAATGCTGCACAAATCATCCGAATTATCTCATTATTAAACTGAGTTCCTCTATCTGTCTTTAAAGTGACTGGAAATCCGAATCTAGGAATTAGTTCTCTTAGAAGTAATTTGGCGACAGTTAAGCTGTCATTCCTTCTTGTCGGATAGGCTTCCACCCATCGAGAGAACAAACAGACAACAACCAGCACATATTTCAACCCGCCACATGGGGGTAACTCGATAAAGTCCGATTGGAGACGGATAAATGGTCCTCCTGCTCTTCCAATTCGTCCCCAACTGACAACTGTTTTTCTGCCTGGATTTTGCTACTGACAAGTGATGCACCTCTGACAAAGGCTCTCTGCAATGACCCTGAACCTTGGGTTATACCATGACTGCTTGAAGAGTCTGGTCATTGCATCTCTTCCAACATGTGCAATTCCATGATATACCCTGGCCATATGGGAGAGTAAAGAATCTGGCAAGACTGGTCTTTCGTCAAAATATACTCACACTTCGTCTTCTGCTCGCTTTCTACAACCTGTATTTCTCCAAATTTCCTTTTCCTCATCACTTGCCTCTTCCTGCATCTGCCTCACTTCATCCCAAGTTTCATATATGTTTGTAAACATAAGATGGCATTCAGTATTTTCCCTTTCAATTGATCTGTTTAAAGCCATTACATTTCGTGCACAGATATGCGCTATTTGGTCAGCGTATCTGTTGCCCTTCGTCACATAATCGTCTCCTGATTTATGTGCGACACATTTGACCACTGCAATTCTTTTGGGCAATTGCAAAGCATCCAATAATTCTTTTACAGGTTTGCTGTTCCTAATCGGGGAACCTGAAGAAGTCAGAAATCCCCTTTGCATCCATAGCTGCCAAAATCATGGAGAACACTGAACCCATATTGGCTGTCAGTGAATATGGTTACCTTCAGGCTTTTGGAAATTTTGCACGCTCTAATTAGAGCTATCAATTCAGCAATTTGAGCAGAGTTTACCCCTTTTAGACAGGATGCTTCTAGAACTCCTGCTATGGTGCAAACAGCATAGGCAGTGCATAATTCGCCTTTCTCATTTCTTAGGCATGATCCATCCACAAATATCTCACAGTCTGGTTCTTCCAAGGGAGCATCCTCTATATCAAACCTGGGTTTGGTGCACAGTTCTGTCACATCCAAACAATCATGATCCGCTTCCTCTCTCACCTCCTCACAACGAGAATTAGGCAGTAGAGTTGCCGGATTTACAGTTGTGCACCTCACCACAGTCACATTCTCAGCACCCAGAATCACTCTCTCGTACTTAGTCAGCCGACTAGAGGTCAGGTACTGTGTACGGGTACGAGTCAAAAGAATCTCAACAGAATGCGGCACATATACCTTTACTGGATATCCCATCACTATCGCTTCACTTTGTTCCAGACTCATACAAGTGGCAGCTATTGCTTTTAAACATCCTGGTAATGCTGCAGCCACTGAATCCAAAGTAGCAGAAAAATATGCTACTGGACGTCGTGCCATTCCATGTTTCTGAGTCAAGACTGAAAGTGCGCATCCATCTCTTTCACAGCAGTACAATACAAAAAACCTTTGTATAATCTGGCATTCCTAATGCAGGTGCATGACAAAGACTGTTTTTCAATTTTACAAAAGCTTCCATACTTTCATCATCCAGATCAATCGGATCTTTCACATCCTTCCGTGTCAACCTCTGTAAAGGTTTTGCAATCAGTGAGAGACCACTGATCCACTGCCTGCAATATCCAACCATTCCCAGAAACATTTGTACTACTTTCTGAGTTATGGGTGGATTCATCTGTTTGATCACTTTAATTCTTTCAGGTGTCACCTCACTAACTCCTTTTTCTATTTTGTGTCCTAGGTACTGGACCTCCTGTTTGCAAAATTGCAGTTTTGCTGGGGACACCTTGTGTCCTCCTTCTGCCAAATGGTTCAATAGAGCAACAGTGTCTGTCACACATGCTTCTCGTGTCTTTGATGCCACTAGTAGGTCATCAATATATTGAACCAAAACCGAATTTCCTGGCATAACCAGAGTCTCCAGACATTTTTTCAAGATCTGGTTAAAGATTGAGGGACTCTCTGTGTACCCTTGAGGCACTCGGCACCATGCCAAAACACGGTTTCTGAACCGGAATGCAAACAAATACTGGCTTTCTGGATGTAAGGGAATCGAGAAAAAGGCTTGGCACAAGTCAATCACTGTGTACCATTCAGCATCACAGGGAATCTGGTACAGTATTACTGCTGGATTTGGCACTATTGGACAGCAGGGCACTACAATTTTATTAATCTTTCTTAAATCCTGCACTATTCTATATTTCCCACTGGGTTTCTTAATACCTATGATAGGCGAATTACAAGGACTGCTCAGTATTTCTTTCAGAATTCCCTGTTCAATCATTTGATCGATTACAGGAGTGACTCCTGCAATTACTTCTGGACTCATTTTGTACTGAGGGGTGTTTGGATATACAGCACCATCTTTTACTGTGATCTGAATGGGATCTACGTTTGTCATTAGGCCAATTTACTTTCCTGAAAAATCCCACACATCTGATCTCACTGCACTTTTTAATTCTTCAGGCAAATTTTCTTCTGTAAGAAGTGAATACAACTCATCCACCTCTGTTCCTTGCTTCGCTAACATCATTTTAAATTCAACATCCTCATCAGGTGTCTGAAATGCAATACCATCTGGCGTACAATAGATGGTGCAATTCACCTTGCATAGTAAATCTCTACCTAAGAGATTTACCGGACTCGAGTCACATACCACAAACCGATGCATATTTTTGAAGTTACCAATGTGAACTTCTATCGGATTTGTAACTGGCGTTCTAATATGCTTATTTGAGACTCCTACAACTTGGATAGTTTCTCCCGAGAGGGGTAGGTTTGGAATTTCTGCTGCTCTCACAGTAGAACGGGTAGCACCAGTGTCCACTAAGAATGTAATGTCATTCCCTTCCACCTTTCCATCAACAAATGGACCCGACTGATCTACTGCCAAGGATGCGCCAAGCACGCACTCCTCCTCCCCCTCAGGCACCGTCATTTAGATGAGTCTGAATCATTCTCATTGCACTGCAACCAATATTGTGGAACCATTTGCACAGTTTGATTCTTACCACTTTGGTCACCTCCGTAAAATCCAGTATTCGCACTGTACCTCTGCACTTGAGCATTCACATTATTTGGCATGGGAGCTTGTGGCACCTGGAACTGTGGAGTAACTATCTGCTGCTGCTGCTGTTGATTTACACCCACCTCATTCTGCATCTGTGGAATTAAATTTTGATTTGCCCCGTTATTCTTTTTAGCAGATCTACACTCGTTCTTCCAATGTCCAAGCTTTCCGGACGCATGACAAGGAACTTTCTTCATAGCATCCTCTCTATTCATTTTCCCTCTTCCTCTACCTCCACTGGAATGCTGCCCATTTTTATTCTGACTACTCATCTGAATACCAGTTTGAGGATTATTATTCGCCTCCTGCTGTTCTGCCACTTTCACCTGTGCCCACATCATCTTCTCTTTTAACTTTTTATGTCGCGATTCAATATCATCACTACAATACTTTGCATACCTCAGAATTTCATTGATTGTCTTTTTCTGCCAGCAAATCAAATGCTGTTGAATCATATTACTAATTTCTGGTTTCAAACCAAACACAAAATGATACACAAAATGTCCCATATCCTTGTCTCCAATATTCTCAAATTCACTATACTGTTTAAATACCTGTAACAACCTTTCATAATAGGCATGTACTGACTCCTTTGGTTCCTGGGTTGTTCTGTCAATTTTAACCCAATCTGTTTCCTTAGTGGAAATCATTCCCTTTAGAAACGTGAATACTTGATTATACTTTTTCATTACCTCGTCAGACGGTGCACCTGTTTTAGGGTCCCTAGGATATTCTTCCTTTGGCCAATCAACCGTGATTTTACACTCTGTCCATAAATCTGCTGGAACAACTATCTCAAACAATCCATCTAAATCTTTTAGCAAAACCTTCGAGACTTTCACAAACCTCTCTACCTGTTTGTACCATTCAACTGGTTTCTCTCTTAACCTGGGAAAATCGTTCGTAAAAGACAATATATCCTGTCTTGACCATGGAACGTGAACATATCCACCACCGGGTACTTCTCTCATTGGACACACCTTTTCAACTTGTTCTGTCTCTTTTAATGGAAACATGGATGCTCCTTTACTAGCTGCTTCTTCCTTCTTTCTCGTCAATCTATTTCTCCATCTATCTACATCTCCCCATTTTTTCAACATGTTCATCAATTCTTTTATCTGCAGTTTCTTTCCAGACGCATTCAAACTCTCTAGGTCTTTGTCAGTGAAAGCCAATCTGTATGATTTCTGCAACACTTTCGACTTTTCTATGTCTATTCCATACTCACTAGCAGCTTCGGATATCTTCTCATGTAAATTCTTTGCTCTCCAAGTAATGCTCTTGCATAAAAACAACAATTCATCATCTCGGTAAGTCCCTAATCTATCTGGACTTATTGTCCCAATAATCATTTCTTCCAAATCTACTTTTAATTGACTCACATTAATAGACTGTGGCTGTGGCTTCGGTTTTGTCATTTCCTTTATCCAATTATTCAAATCTTCTGGTGAAGGACCTGCTGAACTCCCTGCTATTGGAGTAACATTTGGCCCTATTCTCCTCGGATCTAATTGTATACCTCTTTGAGGGGTCTCCGTTATCAACTCACAAACCGGAAGACCTAACAATGTGGTATTCTGATCATCTTGACCCTTCTCATTCATTACCGCTACCATCCCACTCCTGTTACCACTTCTCGGAACTGTCAATGAATGTCCCCTTGACAAATTTTGTCCTTCCCCATACAAGGGAACTACGGGACCAATTGTTACTGGTACTGTCAGTGCTTCTGCATTCAGACTTAGCTGATTCATTTTCTGAACCTGCTCTAGTCTTGCCTTATTCAACAAATTCGCTTCATTTTCCCGCACTACTCTAGCTATTTCAGTACCCTGGGGAGTCAAGGGAGTTCCCATCTGTGGAGCACTCGGGGTTACTTCTCCTAAATTTTCTTCATAAGGCGGAGGTCTTTTAGTCATCATCTCCTCCAACAACTCATCATCCTCAGAATTATTCGGGTCATCTCTAAAACTGGAAGTCTCTATGTTTTTCTTTTTCTCCTTACACTTTCCTCCTGTCTGATCATCAGCAACTAAAACTGGGTACAAAGCTTCTGTTACTACAGCTCTCCTCCATCTTTTCAACTTTTCTTCCCTACTTTCAAAAGAATATCCATGTATCCAATTCCTGTATCTTCTGTTACCTCCTCTATATCTCTCTCTTTCAAATGCCTCAACTTCCCATTCTTCCAATGCTTCGTATTGCGTCAATCTAGGATTTGGTTCTAGTGCATTCATTCGATTTCTCAGATTCTTCAATATCCTTACATTAAACTTACCATGCTGTGGAAAAGCTATGACACCTTCGTCCTTTGTATATTCCACCCAATTCTCTAACCACATGCACGTATGATATCCTCGCTCCAACATCATATAAGAAGCAGGTGTCTTTGGGGGTGGAATAGGAATTCTTTCCCTAGTCACAATCGGCTTGTCCTTATTGAAAAAATTCTTTATTTTCTTTAACAGCTTCATTTTTTCTCTAAACCTTTACGCTAATGTACCTCACCAAAACAAAGAAAACCTTCCGTAATTCTACGTATTCTATTTGTCAGCTCTCGTCCTATACCAGCGCGACTCACACTAACCAACCAATCAGAAACCTGCTACGTAAGCAATGTCTCAACCAATACTAGCGTGGCTCACACCAACTAACCAATCACAGATCAATACACGCCTGCTGCCTGACCAATGCCCGCGCTGACTTTTCTGACGTCAGTATTACTCCTTCTACTGACCCTCCATTCACAAAAGTTTTTCTTAATCGAAATTTCTGTTAGTAACAACACAAAAACAATGCTACCTTGTCTGTTCCTCTAAATAAAAAGATAGTTTTCACTCTTCAATAGATTTTTCTCACTACGAGTTCTAATAACTACCAGCGTTATTTTACTCTTCAAACAAGCTTCCGGGAGGACCTATTACTCCTCCAGGGATAAGGCCAGGATTCCGCAAGAGGACTTTTTGGCGTGAAAAGAGGTCTTGTTACTCTCCTGGGGATAAGGCTAGAGTTTCAGAAGCGGACCCTTCGCTATTTCAGTCACCCTACTTATATACGAAATTTCCCTAATATAACACCTACAGCCCTCCGTAGCTTTTAGGTATTATTACAACAGACAAAGTACTTCTGCAGTGTGGCTTCTTTACCACAATCTTCTTCTGCCTACTTCAGGCTAATTTTCATTCCCGGGATTCCTCAGGTATCTCCGTACCTGAACTTCCAGACAACATAAAACAGGACGCTAACTTTTCATGTTAAGAACAAATAATCAATAATCAATAATCATTGCCATACTAATCAATAATTAAACCGTCCTCTGCTACCAAAGAACTGATCCAGCGCAAAGGTCAATACCTGATCAGGGATCAATACTCAAAAATATCACAGAACAATGGCCCATACACATTTTCCCAAATCCCTGATGCGCTGGTGTCAATTTTTACAATGTTCAATTCTCTTCCTCCTAAAATTCATATATGTCATTTCCAAAATACTTATCTGATTTATATATCAACTTTTCCTCTACTTGGTCGATGAACCAATTAGTTGAATAGTTGATGATAATGATATGACATTTCTAACTTACTTTCAGTCAATAAAATAATCACAGACTCTCAGTAAAGTTCATACAATTTTATCTCGTAAAATAACGTGACAATGATCATTACATATGGTCAAAATGCAAATAATGAAACTCACTAAAGGAAATTAGCATCAACAACTTCAAATGAATACAAACTCATCATATAAGCAATGACATTTTGCATGGAGGAGTGGATAGATTAAGAGACAAAAGTTTCAGCAAATTCAAATGCGAAACAGAATTCGCCTAACGGAGGGGATAGATGAAGAGACAAAGTTTCATCTAAATAATACGTTCAATGTATCTATGATGGAGTGGATAGGTGAAGAGACATAAGTTCAGAGACAAAAACACATTTTGCAAGAATTATGCCTGCATGAGTCAGAAACATACAAACCTAACGGTCTGTAGAAAACCATTACCCTGGCCAAGGCGATTGTGGGGGTTCCCTGAATAGAGTCAGGAAACAAAGATTACAGGGACAGGAACGGAACAGGATAGGTATCAGCTAGGCCTCTCTCAAACCGACGGACAGCGACACATCTCCCCTCTCTCGCTCAGCCTTTCCAGCCTAACCTAACCACACCCCTAAAGGCACCCCAGTTATACCCTAAAACCTACATGTCCGCCCCACATCAGTTGCAACAATTTTCAAAACTAGGCAGATGATTGGAGGGCCTAGGAGGTTTCTCTGTCACACCACAGTGACCTCACGTACAATTTAGTCAATTTACTGTTTGCTTCCTTTCTCACAGTTTGGTTCTTAATTCGTTCTCACATTTTCTTATACAAGATACATTTAAACAATTGTATTCATCAATTTGACAATGTCCGCAGTATAAGACTCTGGTCCCACGGTTGAATTCCTCATTTGGCAGACATTCGTCACACTGTCCTTGAACTCGTACATTTCTTCAGCTGTGCACAGCACATCTGTCTTGCTTCTTACAGATCAGATTCACTCTTCAGCTCACCCCTCCCTCTTCGGACAATATAAGCAAAATGGAGTTTCATCCAGCCCAGTATAGCGAATGGAAAATGAACATTCATTAATTATATGACAATGTAGTTTTCACTGTTTACCCCTCTCCCTGCTCTATTCCTAATTTAGGGTTACCTAGCATAAGCCTTAAGAAAAAAAGCAGCATTCCCTTGTATTTTAAAGCAAAGTGCAACATGCAAACTACAAAATACACATGCGGCCTAGTCATGCATTATTTTTGTCACTTTCATAGCATAATGTAAATACGGTTTTAGTTCTTTAATGTGTTATCTTACGTTAGTGCATGCATGCGCAAAGCAGTTTTCCCTTGTGTTCATGTAAGGTGCGCGTTAATTTTCTATTACTACTTACTGTTAGTACGTATTATGGGGGTATTAATTTGAGCAGGTTTCTTTTCTCGAACCCTTGCTCCATCAATCCCCCTCTGATGGCTTTCTGGAGCCATCATAAAAATACCTACCATACCGAGTGCCATCTTTCTTTTATCTAAAACTCAGTACTCTTCTTTCTTTTTATGGCACCCTCGTCTAGATCTTTCATCATATCATAGTATTTTTCTTTCATGTCTTCTAATTCTATTTCCTCTCTTTTTCTCTTTCTTGCTCTACGTTCATTCTTCGATTCTGTCACTTCTCTTTTTCTACTTTGACCCTTACAACATTTATATGTCGTTATTATCACTAAGGCTATTATAGCTACAGAAACGATTGGCATTATTATTTTTCCTAATAAACTACTTCCAAAGGTAGAAAACCATTTACTCACAGAAGAGAAACTCTTACCAAGTTTTTCCTAAACACCATCAACCTCCAGTTGGGTCAAGTCTTCATGTAATTTCGTAATATTCTTTATATATCCCTCAATTCATTTACTTTTATCAGGGATATAGGTACAGCATTGTTGGATTTTCAACATGCCACAGACTCCCTCCTCTTTAGCTAATAAAATATCAAGGGCAAGTCTATTTTGCAAAACCATTGATCTGATTGCCACCATTTCGGTGTCAATCATCAAGAACCCACCAGCAGTATCTGTTGATAAACGATCAACCACTGTGGACAACTTTCGAATTTTGTGCGAATTCAGGACGACTCCAACTGAGGGTATCATTGCACCAAAAATATCACCTACTATTTCTGAGAAACTTGCTCTCTTGTTACGTGTTAGTCCATGTTTTATTTCACTTAGTTGGTTACTATTTCAGTCTACATGATAGACTTTAGGAGAAACAATTGCAAAGTAACAACTACCATACCAATGTGCAGGCAACCTATAGTAAGCCTTCTTGCCACACACATAATAAACTCCTGGAAAGACAGGATCAGTTCCACCCTTTAATCCCCAACCTCCAGTAATTTGGAAAGTATGCTCACATTCACTACTACCAATGAAATAATTGTTATAGTTAGTTTTCGTCCTAAGCAAACATATTTTCCCTTTCTGGGACCAGTTCAGAGACATTGCAGCGTATGTCTCGCCTTTCTCATAAACTCCTTCTCTAAAAGCCCACGGTGGTACCCGTGATTTCTGTTCAGCAGCCTTTCTTTGGAAACTTTCTCTTCTATCTTCTACCATTTCTATAAAAATCTTTTCTTCTACCCGCAAACTACAAGTCAGATTATTTCTATAGGCATATTCTATATCTAAATTTTTGGTGATATGGAAGAACTCTCCCATATAACGTGCATTTTTACTTCTTAAAACCTTATTTAGTTCCTTAATAACCGGTATTTCTGAAAATACCAAATCTATATTAGAATAGTGGTATTCGAGTTTCCTCGTCACATAAAATAGGCTGGTTAGAATACTGCAAGATACACCATATGTTAAAGGTAGGTGGTGATAAGTCACCCCCTCTGGGACAGACGAAGGTAATCGCATGCACACATAACAATCACTCACATTCATGGTTTCAGTATATTCATACAACAATTTAGTAAACACATTTAACGAGAAATCACTAATTGATTTATCATGATGGAGAATACTTCCATCCAATGGTTCTATTTTAGTATTAGGAGTTTCATTAGTGACATCACTCGTCCTTTCTCTTGTTATATCATTAGTATTGTTTCCATTATTAGTTACCATTAGAATAGGTACAAGGACAGTTAGTAATACCCACATAAATGATAATAACAAGACACAACATAAGCAAGCTTTAATACATCTACGTTTTAGACTAGATTTTTGACGTTTAGTCACTTCTGCTTTAGCCAATTTGTATTCTATAAAAATAAAATGTATCTAACTTAAGAACACTAAAAAAAAAAATCAGGAAAAATAATGGTGTATTCCTACACCTATAAGCTTTCTTCTTTACCACTTTCTTTTTTTTTTTTTTCTTTTTTTGATCTTCTGAGTCATTTAGTTTTTCTTTTTTGTCACCAATTTTTACAATTTTAAATTTTCACAGTTCATTTAAGGTGGTCTCAATTTGCTTTCATCAACTTGTTCAGTGTCAGAACTGTCTTTTTCTTCCCTTGGATCAGAGCTTTCAATTTCTTCCAATATGACGTAGGTCCATTCTGGTCCTTTGTATTTTCTGCTTGGAATTCTTAGTCTCCTGGTTTTTTGTACTAATTCTTTTCCTGACTCTTCTTGTTCTGTCTGACTTGAGACCTCATTACTTTGTTCTGGTCTTTTCTTTGACTTTCTTCTCACAAGAGTGTATTTCAGTCTTTTGACTACACCTGGCCAATTATCACCTTTTCTTGGTTTCTTGGTTTGAACTACTTTTTCACCTTCTGTATCTGGTTCACAAGTTCTTTTGTTTGGCCTTTCTTTTATCTGCTCTTCTTCCCCTTCTGGATTTTCAATAACTTCTGTTTCAGCTGTTTCGACAGTAATTTCACTGACTCCTGGCTCAACAGTGAACTCACTTTCTTCTGGCTCAGCAGTGAACTCACTTTCTCCTTGTTCAACAGCAGTTTCACCTTCCTCTGGTTCAACAGCAGTCTCACAAGACCCGTAGCTGGTGCCCACTTTACTTGACTTGTGCTCAGCTGTTCGTCATCAGCTTTTTCTTCAGAATCTGTTACTCTAGATTCTTCAGCTTCACACACTTCAACCTCTGGTCTTTGATTTTTGTTTACCAGTTGCTGCTCTTCTTGTCTTTCAAGTGATCTTGGGACTCGTCTAGTGTGGCTTGCGTGAATCCAGTTTGGCAGACCACCACACTTTATGGCCGTTGTCGTCACCAGAATAACTTGATAAGGACTGCTCCACCTGGGTTCTAAACACGATTTCCTCACGTGTTTCTTGATGAGAACCCACTCACCAGGACTCAGATCATGAGCTTGATTCGGCTGTGTTGTTGTGGCATCTTCTCCAACCTGGCGAGACACAGAACGCACCAGGTCAGCCAATCCTCTGCAATAATCAAGCACTAGATCATCAGATATATTCATCAGTTTGTTCGCTGGTATGTATGCTTATCTCATTGCTCTTCCCATTAGGATTTCATGTGGACTCAAACCCGTCTTTTTGTCAGCAATGCTTCTAAGACTCATTAATACAAGGGGTAAAGCATCAGGCCATTTCAGTGTTGTGGATGCACACACCTTTCCTAACCTAGATTTTATTGTGCCGTTTATCTGCACAACCACTCCAGATGCTTCGGGTCGATAGGCACAATGCAGCTTCTGTTCAATTTGTAATGCTGCACAAATCATCCGAATTATCTCATTATTAAAGTGAGTTCCTCTATCTGTCTCTAAAGTGACTGGAAATCCGAATCTAGGAATTAGTTCTCTTAGAAGTAATTTGGCGACAGTTAAGCTATCATTCCTTCTTGTCGGATAGGCTTCCACCCAGCGAGAGAACAAACAGACAACAACCAGCACATATTTCAACCCGCCACATGGGGGTAACTCGATAAAGTCCAATTGGAGACGGGTAAATGGTCCTCCTGCTCTTCCAATTCGTCCCCAACTGACAACTGTTTTTCTGCCTGGATTTTGCTTCTGACAAGTGATGCACCTCTGGCAAAGACTCTCTGCAATGACCCTGAACCTTGGGTTATACCATGACTGCTTGAAGAGTCTGATCATTGCATCTCTTTCAACATGTGCAATTCCATGATATACCCTGGCCATATGGTAGAGTAAAGAATCTGGCAAGACTGGTCTTTCGTCAAAATATACCCACACTTCATCTTCTGCTCGCTTTCTACAACCTGTATTTCTCCAAATTTCCTTTTCCTCATCACTTGCCTCTTCCTGCATCTGCCTCACTTCATCCCAAGTTTCATATATGTTTGTAAACATAAGATGGCATTCGGTATTTTCCCTTTCAATTGATCTGTTTAAAGCCATAAAATTTCGTGCACAGAAACGCGCTATTTGGTCAGCGTATCTGTTGCCCTTCATCACATAATCATCTCCTGATTTATGTGCGGCACATTTGACCACTGCAATTCTTTTGGGCAATTGCAAAGCATCCAATAATTCTTTTACAGTTTTGTTGTTCCTAATCAGGGAACCTGAAGAAGTCAGAAATCCCCTTTGCATCCATAGCTGTCCAAAATCATTGACAACCCCAAACCCATATTGGCTATCAGTGAATATGGTTACCTTCAGGCTTTTGGAAATTTTGCACGCTCTAATTAGATGCTTGTGACTGAGTAATCTGTCCGCCAAACTCTAAATCTCGCCCATAATAAAATGTTTAAGGTGTTTGTCTTTTAGACAGTAGTGCTACATCTGAAATTTCACAGGCATTACAGATTCAGGCTTCACACCATAGAGCTACATTTCAAGTGGTCCAGAACTACAGGGGTTATCAGTGAATATCAGAAATATTTGAAGGCAGCACACAATTTACAGCTTCAAGCATCAGTTGCAGGGCTATCCCAGAGGTGACATAGAATTGATAACATTAGGTTGCAGACACTTGAGATATCTTGCAGATCTGTCAGTCTCACAACTAGAAAGTAGAGCTGATGCCACTGCTCAAGCTTTATGACTGAGCCAACAACAGAACAACTGAGTGAAGCGCACAAAATATACTGCACTCAGAAAACTGCATCAAAATCCTTACTTTAGTTGAAGCCCTATTGGGTTTGTCCATACTCCACCCTCCGCGCTACCACGTCCGATGTCTAATATTTGCTGCACATTGATATTCAAATTTCACTTAGTTTATTTCCAAGTATTACCTTCAGTTATACAGCATATCCGTTTCTCGAATTGTGCATTAATGTTAAGCTTTCGTGCACAATCCCACTGACACTGTAAAAAAATTTCTCATCTCTCTCGTTCCTCCTCTCTACGGTGCTGTTTGTTTCTATATTGTCATTCAATGTCCTTCTCTCTCCCTCTAATTTACTCTGCCTCTTTAATTCTAACACTTTTATATGAAAGGTTCTTTCAAACACACACCCTCTGAGACGTACACTAAAGAAAAGCTGAGACCCCAATCTCGAGGCAGTCTTCAAGAATGGCTATCACGTTGTGGTGTCTCGCAAGTTATACTTTTGTATGCCACTGATGAGTTAAAGTTCTAGAATGTTCGAGGGAACCTGGGGGGAAATGGCAGTTGCTTGCAGTTGGTGGCTGGAGTGGATTAAAAAGGACAACTGTCTCATTTACCTGATATTGGAGTATTCTTTTCATGTGGTGATTATAGTTGGGATACTGAGAAGGTGCCACCTCAACACACTGTGAGGTCCGTACCCAGTCTTCCAACTCCAGAGGGGCAATCCATGTTTACTAGGTGTGGACTGATCCTGGTATTGGTTGAAAATCTAAGATGATTTAGATTTGACAGTGCCTTCTTATGGTAGTTAACCTGGTTCTTCACTGATGATGCTGCAGATTTGTTTTCCGGTGACGAGGTCTACTTGCATTCTAGGAGACTGCTGGAATGTTGACACAAACAGGGGCCTCTTCAGTGTGGAACGCTCACAATTGTCTAGAGGACAAGTGGCACCAAACATATAAAATCAGGCTCTTTGTGTATGTGGTCACCATCTTGGGAGTGTTTGTGTTGCTTACATTGCTTCTTGCTTGAGCCTTTGGCAATCAAAGGATGAGAGGTCTGGTGACCATCATATGTGTATAAGTGATAACCTTCCCATGGACTGTGGGTCTCTTTTATAGTTTTGACATGTAAGTGGTCCTGGAGTGCCACAGACTCGTTCTGAGGAACCTCACTTTTATCTTTGCAACAAGAGTTGTAGTGATTTCGGGTGAGTCGTAAGATAGTATTTGGAAAAATATATATTTTTTCATTTGTGGGCTTTTTCATATTTGACATCTCAAGAATCTTCCTTTTCATAATGCATAATCATCAATCTTTGGATATTGTGAGGAGGATCACTCCAGCATTTATTTTGTGATTCGTTTTCTACTCTAACAGAGGCATTAGAAAAGCACTGCATTTGACCTACTGGTTGTTAATATTGTTTGATCTTATGATAAAATTACTCTGGCAACATCATTATATTGATTTGGCTGTAGTTTACTTAGTATAGGCATACATATAGAGAGAGATAACTATACAAAATATCACACTCCTCTTTTTTTCCTTATGCATCCAAGAGAACCATCTGTAAAATGAGCCAAATGGAAAAAAAGTGTTTTTAAACTATGCCAGAGTTTGTGGCTCTAGTTTGAGTGCTGAAAGGAAATTAGCACTGCTATTAGACATGCCTGGAGTTAAGCAAGGAAGTATTAGAGAACTCACTGTAAATGTCAAATGAAGAGGAACATAGTTTGAATAAAGTGGCAGTTGCAATGAGGAAATTAGATATATGTTACCTGCAACGTCATCACCATTTTGGAAAGGCATCATGTTGATTACACAATTCCAAAGGTGGAGGAATGTTAGACCTGGCGTCCTTGGTGTGAGTTCCCCTGTCTTTTTCCCTCTGCCTCCTGTATTATTGACTGCATGCTGGACTTTGCTTTTGCTGGTTTAGGTATTCTGGGCACTTTTCACTGCAGATCAGTGCTAAAGTGCAAGTGCTCCCTGTGTAAATTATGATTCTGATTGGTTATCCATGATTGGCATATTTGATTTACTAGTAACCCCCTCCGCAAAAGTGCACTGTGTGTGCCCAGACCCTGTAAATCAAATACTACTAGTGGGTCTGCAGCACTGGTTGTGCCACCCATATGAGTAGCCCGGTAAACATGTCTCAGGTCTGCCACTGCAGTATCTGTGAGGGCAGTTTAAAACTGCCATGTCGACCTGGCAAATGCATCTACTTGCCAGGCCAAACCTTCCCTTAGACTACATGTAAGGCACCCCTAAGATAGGCTCAAGGTACCCTTAAGGGCAGGGCACTGTGTATGTGATGGTAGGACATGTACCGGTGTGTTTTAAATGTCTTGATGGTGAAATACTGCCAATTTCGTGTTTCACTATTGCAAGAACTAGCTCTCCTATAGGCTATTATTAGTGCTTCATTGTAATATTTCAATTGGAAACAGCTTGAGATTTGGAGTTTGGGCTCTCTGAGCTCAGAATTTAAAAACACACATTTTAGTCAAAGTGTTTTTTAAATTGTGTTTGAAAATGCCACTTTTAGAAAGTGGCGATTTTCTTGCTTTGCCATCCTGAACCTCTGACGGCCTGTAGAATCAACGTCTGCTTTAGACTGCCGGGGGCCTGTTTGTGCATTCACTCTAGACAGTCACACAAAGGAAGTTGAGGTATGCCCTGCATATCCTGATGGCCCATCACCAGGCTGGTGGACCTTCCTGAGCTAGAGTGGTGGGAGGAGTTGTCACCTGCAGCTGAATAGGGCTGTGCCTGGCCTCTCACAATGCTGTCTCCACTCCCCTGGAGTGTGTCTGGAGCAAAGACCAGGTAGGACAAGAATGTGTGCACTACAAAGACAATCCTTTGAAGAATGCCTACTTCAAAAGCCAAAAGGGGTATAAGTATTGGACCTAAAATACTGCAGTTGCTGCTTCTGCTTTGGAGAGGAAAAGGACTGGACTTTGCTTTGCATCCTGCTTGTGAAGTTTCTCCAAGGGCTTGTGTGAGCTGGTCTCCTGTTAAGAAGTCCCAGGGCCATCAAAGACTTCATCTGCAGCATCCCTGAACTCCACTGCTGGGAATTCAAACCTGCCTTGCGGTGTCAATTCCAGTTTTGGGCCATTGGAGGTTGTTTTGCTGCTTTAAACTATCAAAATCGACACATTGGCCTTCCAGCACCTGCCGTTCGGGAGAAATTTTCACTCACTGCTGCCATGCGGGCGAAGAAGTCAACGCATTGCCTGTCAGCAGCCGAAGAAACCACCCCAGCCGGAGTTCAGTACACCGTGTCTTTGAAGTCCGAGACCACTAAACGAACTCTGACACAGGCCCTGCTGTGCAGCTAAAAGAATCGATGCATCGTTGAACTGCAGCTGAAGAAATCAATGCATCACCTGTTTTGCTGCTGCTGCATCAACCTCCATCACGTCCAGATCTCCACGCATCACACCTGTGCACCATTCCTGTCATCGACACTGGGCTATAGTAAGGAACCAAGGCTGCATGTCTGGAGACCATCGCATCACCTCCCCTCACAGTAAGAAACCAATGCATCATCTCCTCTCAAAGTAGGTAACCGACACATCACCTCGCCTGCATAACAGTAAGGAACCGACACATCACCTCCCCTGGGAGCAAGAAACCGACGCATGACTTTACCTGCAAGTAAGAAACCAACGCATTACCTTCCCTGATAGTAAGAAAGTGACGCATCGCTTTGCTTTATGGTGCCTCACCTCCCCTGTGCCTGTTTTCATCTACCGATTTCGACTCATCTCAGGTACTTTGCATTAAAAAGGGATGCATCCATAGTTTTCTATGGACTGAACTGTTTTGAATTTTTTTACAGTGATATCTTGATTTATGCATGTTGAATTTTTGTCATTTTGGTCTTGTTTTGATGAGATAAATATTGGCTATTTTTCTAAACTGTGTGGTGTCATTTTGTGGTTTTTTCACTGTGTTACTGTATATTTGCACAAATGGTTTCCACATTGCCTCAGTAGTTTAGCCTGACTGCTCTGTACCAAGCTACCAGACGGTGAGCACATGCAAACGTAGGTGTGTACTTTACTCATCCTGACTAGTGTGAGGGTTCCTGTTAGTACAAGGTGCAAACCGACTGACAACCAGGGACCCCATTTCTAACAAAGAAATGTCACTCTCCAAAGGAAATTGCCTCATCTTGCAAATTTGCAGCATTAACTGAGGAATGTATTAGGAATCAGTTTCTCTTAATCTGCAAATGTGACAGACTTTGTGACAAACTTAGGCTCAAAGATGATCCACATCTAGAGTATTTCATTATTACTGCTAAGAGCTTAGAACACATGATGGATTGTGTGGAAATGCTGAAGAAAAAGGGGGTTGTGAAGAGGAAGTGCATGCTGTGAGTACAAACAATAGTGGAAAAACATCACGTAAATTCAAAGGGGATTCTTACAGGTGTGACCTTGTTGGTTATAACACCAATAATAAAGAATGTCCAGCCCTGAAATTGACTTGTAGTAGATGTGGGATGAAGGAACATTTTCAGAAATGTTATAAAATTAAAAAAAGACAGAGGAAGGTAGCACAGTGAAGGACGTCAGTGACAAGGCTGTGCTGCAAGTAGGCAGCAAGAACCTGGGGAACCCCACTGAGGTGGTCGAGTTGAATAATAAGTCTGTGGAAATGATGTTTGATTGTTACTCTTATCTAAACATAATTTCTCAGAAGGTATATGAGTCATTACTCCTTGACAAAACAAAATTGTCTGGGATGGATATTATGCCTGGGGAATATGGGGGGAAGGAAATCAAAATGAAAGGCTACGTTGTAGGCACCATTGAGTATAAATGTTGCATGATTCCTAGAAAGATTTATGTGTCTCTCAAACCTAACAATTTATTATGGTGGCCTCATCAGAAAGAGCTGTGAATCTACTTAGATCCCAATGCTCAACCTCAAGTTTATGTTCATCAAGTGGGTAAGAAATGTGCAGATTTTGCTCACTATTACAAAGGTAGCAGTGAGAGGCCTATGTTGCACTTACCTACAAAAGTTGTGCGAGACAGCATAGCTGAAGAAGGGTAATAGTAGCACAATCTGTCCTTTTTTAGACAAAATGTGGTGCTTTTGCAACACAAAACACCATGCTAACAAAGGCGTTCAACAAAAGTATTGTAAACCGTTAACCCAAGGCAAATAGATCCAATATGTTGGAGAACACCAGAGAAACATAAAGTCAAAAAGTAATAATTAGATAAGTGTTTATTGTTGCTGGTGGTTGAATAGTGTTGATGGTTTATTTTTCCTTTAAGAGCCAAGTCAACTCTCTTCCTGGCTTAACATGGCCTAATGCATTCACAAATCTGAAGCATATCTACCACCAAATATTTCTGATTATACCTAGGATGGTTGTTAGTTCTATTGTTATCAGTCTAGACACAATCTTCCACACTTGCTACTGGGAGCAACACACCATTCGGATTCCAACAGAAACAACTACTTTATCTTCCTTCCTGTGGTGCCTATATCACGGGCAAGACTGGAGTCTCCAAATTTAGCCTTGATAAAGCCCATTGTGGACGAAACACCTGCTGGCTCTCTTGTTAGCACCAGGCTGGCTGTCTTATCGCAAGGCTGTGTACTGCTATCATTCATTTTCTTTGGCACACATTAATTCTGCAAGGAGAAATAAATTTTCAGTGCTAATCAACCAGCAACTACTGTGGACACTTGCCTAATTATGGCTTTTTACTTTGTCTTTCTCTAGTGTGTTCCAATATATTGCATAAATGTGATGATTTTGCAATTTAATTTCTAGACGTTTTCACTAAAGAGTTAGAATGTGTAAGAAAGTATGTTCACAACATTAAACTCAAAACTAATCCATATCCTGTGGTTGCCATGGTGAGGAGTATACCTTTAAGTGTTCTGGATGCAGTGTGTGAACAGTTAGAGAGATTGCAACATGTTAGTCTTATTGCACCAGTGAATGCAACAGAGTGGTTGGCTTCAGTGATTGTAGTAAGCAAGGCTAATATAGCATTCTAACTCTGTGTTGACTTAGGAGGGCTGAATAAGAAAACTATAGTGAACTGCTTTCCTCTGCCAAGCATCACAAAAATGTTGTCTACTTTGGCGGGATTTAGTGTCTGCATACCATCAAATCAACTACTTCCTGATTCCCAACAACTTACAAGCTTCATTACAACTATGTGCTTATTTAGATTTTGGGCTAGCTTTAGCTGCTCCTGTCTTTCAAAGAGTAATGCAAATGGAGAATTTGAATGGTGTACATTACTTTTTAGGATGATTTTCTCATTTTTGTGTCAAATCAGGAGGAACATAATGAAAGGATTCATGCTATGCTGAATACTTTTAAGAAGGCTGGTGTAAGAATTTGGGTTTCAAGTTGAGGGAGGGAGGTACCCACCTCCAGTAATAATCACAGTCCTTGTCAGGTGAACCACTAAAACCACCAAATAAACCTGAGCTCAACCACCTGGTAGCTATGGTGTAGAGCAGACAGGCTTAACTTAGAGGCAATGAATAAAGTATTTATGCAGTATCAAAGCAGTAATAAGTTGAACTGCAAAACAATAAAAATCCCCAACCTTATTGGAAAAATAGATACAAATTAATAAACACAATGACACCAAAACGACACAAATCTAATAAGGAACAAGAGATAGGATGTTTTAAAGTTTTAAGTAGGATAGCAACAAGAAGTACTAAGTGCTAATGATAGTCAATGTTCTTGGTATATTGGACTTAGGCACAATTTGTCTGTGTACACGATGGAGAGTAGGATACACTAACAAGGTTCACCCTGGTCAAAGAATGTATCCTCTGACTTTAGCCCTTTAAGTCCCAATCCGCCACAGGTGCACACTTCTAAAGCACCCCCAGATCCTCAGGGGAGGTATTTAGAGACTTACTAGCTGTCAGGTAAAGTCCAGTACAGGTCTATTTGCCACAGATCAGCTGGGCAGCTGCAGGAAAGGCCTCTTGTAGTTTATTGTATCCCTGTAACTTAGCCAGGAGGTCAGCCTTATGACCCTTGGAGTCCACTTCATTTTACCGGGTACAAGAGAAAGTGCAGGTCCAGACCACCAGGCTCGTCTCAGGTTGCAGGCAGCATCTTCTGCCCTATTCTGTTCTTCTTCAGGTCTAGGAGTGCTCTAAAGTGTGTGCCTGAAGGTGCCATATTTATGCATGGCATGAGCTAGTGAGAGTGAGTAGGGATGAACCCTGGGCATGCCCTCACCAATGGGGTAAAGGTTCGTGGGTCTAATCCTACCCACTCCCTATCCACTTAGGGCATTTTCCAAATGGCGTGAGTCTTTGGCCACACTAAACTAGAGCTCTAAGGTTTGAGTGTGTATGTTGGGAGTGTACTATGGTGGTCCTATTGTCATAACACATCTAACACCAAAATTTAGTTGTAAGCAGTCCCTGTACCCCCAAGAAACCCAGAGGCAGAAGTCTTGTACAATAAAGCACGGTTCATCAGCAACCAGTCAGTAGATACAGAATGATTGTTTTGGTATCAGCTCTTGCCCTTTGAAGTGTGCCCCATATATGATATGTAAAACCGCAACAGACCAGTCCAGCAGGTCCTGACAATCCAGCAGAATTTGACACTGTGATGTCAACAAGAGGCCCCATGTGATTGGGGTTGGCTCGGCAGGCGGGACAATAGAAGCATGCAGGCCTGGGTATTAGTTACATGTACTTGTGACAGGGTAGGACTCTTTGAAGTTAATCAAGTTCTGGGCCCAGCCCACAGGCCATCCTAGAAGGGGCACATCAACATCTCCCCACACCCAAGGCTTTTTGTCCCTATCCTGGGAACAAGTTCACACCTCATTTATATCTATTAAAATTTTAATTACTGGGTAGTAGAAGAGGAGAGCAAAATGCAGATTAGCTACCAGCGACTTCAGACAGGGAAAAGGCAACTTTCTAAAAGTAACTCTCCTTAATAGTTATACACAATTGAATGTTACCAATAAATTCAATTTTGAATAACTAATCAAAAGTTATTTTTCCAGTTGTTTCCAAACCCAAATTAGCCTTACTAGATGTAATAATGTAACCCGGTGTTTTCCTATGGTGCTACAGCAAAAATTAGCTTTTGGACCTTTTTCACTGCAAGGAGATGTGGAACAGTATATTTTTACATGTCCTACTGTTAAATACCAGGCACACTGCCATATGAGCAATAAAGACTACTTTGGGGTGACTTTTAAATATGTAAAAGGAAGGTTTTGACTTGGCGATTTTTTTAAAATTGACAGGTTGAATTGACAGTTTAAAACTACACAGACAGACTACAGTGGTAGACATGGAGACAGGTTTGCTGGGTCACTGCAGTGAGAGGCGCAATGGGGATTGCAGCATGCAGCTCACTAGTGGCATTTAACTTCCATGCCCAGGGTATACTCTGTACTGTATTCTAGGGACTTTTAGGCATGTTAAATATGCCAGTCAGGTGTATACCTATGTCAAAATGCTAAAAGGGGAGAGCACAATCACTTTACTACTGGTTAGAAGAAGTAAAGTACACAGAGTTCTATGATAAATGTAAATAGGATTCACTAAAAAGGCAAGAAATCCAGGGTGAACATGTTGAAAAGGCAAATTGTTAACAACATGCCTTACACGTAATGTAGATAATTGTTGCTTGGAAAAGGAGAAGTGTCATTTTTGGTGCACTCTATGGCAAGTGAGGGTGTCAAACCAAAGTAGGAGTTACTTGATACTATTTGCAAATTGAGTACTCCATGTAACAAAGATGAAGTACTTTCATTCTTGGGGATGGCTGAATTTTATGGTTGTTTCTTGCTAATTGGTCGGAAAACACTAAAAGGAGCTATTCAAGAAGAGGGTACAGTTTAAGTGGTACCAAGAATGCATGGTGGGGTTTGATGAGGTAAAGTCAAAACTGAGGTGTGCTCCAGATCTGAGGGCATTCACTCAGGGGAAGGGGACCAGAATAATCGTGAATGCTAGTAGTAAAGGTCTTGAAGTGATACTAATTCAAGTTATTGATGGAAATGAGAGGCTTATTGCCTGTGTCTCCATATCTTTAAAATTGACTAAAATTAATTATTCTGTAATTAAAAAGGAGGCTATGATGTTGTGTTGGGCTGGAGCTGAAAATAGCACAGCCTTTTGAGGCTTGTGAAGGTTGATTTTGATAAAGTAAGGGGTGTGGAGGATAAAGTGTGATCTGATGAAAATGTTTGCGGTATTATGAGTAGGAGGATATCGCAGGATGAGTAGAGTAGTGAGCTAAATCAGGATGATAAGTTGAAAAAATACTATACATTTATTATCAAGTGCTGGCAAGATGAGAAGATGGTGAGCGACTTCATCAAACTGCATTGGGTGGTCAAAAATTAATTGAATGTGATTGATGATTTGTTGTTCAGGGGATCAAAACACAACATTAGCTTTTCTCAGCCCTCATGATAATACATATTACAGGAGATAATGAATATAAATTCATTAATCCTCAAAGGCACATTTCATATAAAGTTAAATCAATACCGACTCTATATTCATTCTGCAAAAAATAGTTTTTAATCAGTATACTTCATTCACAATAAAACATCAAATTCATTACACACAAAAATGAATCCTAAATCATGTCAGCCCCTTTTAGAAAGCTACCATAGCAAACCAATATAGTCTGAAAAACTAAAAGCAAGGTCCTTGTTGGAAACTATCAGTCCTAGAAATAAGGAGGTATCCCATTAGACAAGACAAAGAGAACCAAATAACAATCATAAGCAAAATATCATGATAAAGACCAATTATTTCAGATATCTGATTGAAAATAATGCATCATTTCCTGACTAAATCCTGAAGTCATGGGCATGATACCAGATTCATTAATAAAGCACCATTTCATATAAATTAATGTCTTCAATAGAGCTGAATACAATTTTCATCAATATATCTAATGTTGCTTCCAAGATGATCATTACAATCCAATTTATTCAAACAAATCTGCGATCTCCCTGGTAGCATATTAATAATACAATTCAATGAGTGTCAGACAGTTTCTCGATACTTCACTAAAGAAAGATGCCAGCCTCACATAATTTAATTCATGTTACTTGTAACAGAAAACCAAATATTTTCACGGAGGGTAGGCAGTTCTAAACATCAGTGTCATATACTCACTCACATCTTGAATCACAAGCATACATTTATGGGTGCATGGAGCACTACAAACTTATGTCATTTACAACCTACAACTCTCTCTAATAAAACAAAGCTGTAGTGAATATGGCTTACCAAAAATTCTAAATAGAATTATTAAACAGAATCATTATTATTCCAGAATCCAATAAGTCCTAAGAACACAGTCGGAACTGTTAGCAATCACAGAATATTTAGTCATGACTAACTGCTAGATAGCCACCACAGAATATTTATTCATGACTAACCGCTTTGCAATAAAGAACCCAAGGGATATGATGGTGCCTAGAAACAAGAAACGCGGCCTAATTAAGACTGCTTTAAAATAAATGCATGTTTTTGTTCTCAAATACCTGCGACCTAGCTCAAAGATACTTGCCTGATGTGGCCAATATGTACTAAGGCCTCCAGAAATTAAGATTGTCGAGAAGCATGTAAATCATAAAGATGTTTTCTAATGTAGAAGGTAGGCAAGGGGCCCCATCAAAATGAAGGCACAGTACAGCGTGCAGTCTCCGATTCCGGTAAACAGCATGGAAAACACAATAGCGAGAGTGGGAAGTCACTTCCTGCATAAATACAAACAGAGCACCCTGAAAAGCTCAAAAGTCCCAACTAAATCTGTTGACCAGAAGCTGAACAGTCTCATATCTGAAGGTAGAAAACAGTGTGGAGTCTTTGATGCTGGAAAAGATTAATAGATCTGGAATGGAATTCTCAAATATCTTGATCTTTGCCCAAGAAGGCAAACTTCAACTGGAACTATTCACAAAACATACTGCAAGAAATAGTTTATTACACTTTGCTTTAAATTGAGTCAATTGTGACGCTTACGAAGGAATTGTTCCAATATTAAGGTTTTTATAAAACATGTTTTCATTTTGAAAAACAAACTCAGTTTGAGAGGTACACACAAAGGTTAATTAGCTACTCCTATAAAAGAGCATGTTTTTAGAATTGGGAGGGCATGTTTGAACATACGGTTGAAGATAAACAGTTGGAAAATATTGTATGTGTGACAAACTAGAGCAATGTTTCAAATTGCATACAAAAGTAGTCTTTCAAAATGCAACATTTTGAATATTGATTCGGAAAACACAATTGAGAAACCATTTTCGTATTTTGACAGAACAATATCATTAGAGATCAACTTGTATGTGCTCTTCCCCCTACTACAAGAAGTAATCAACTTACCTTGACAGGAGAGGAGAGCCTTAAGGTAAATTATTGGTGTGGCACTTGTCACGCATATGCCTCTGCCTGGGAAAATATTTTTTGGTATTTCAAAACAAAAGAAACCTTTCTGGATTCCTTTACCAATTCCTGCACCAGTAACATCATTCATCTGATTATCTGTCCTTGTCTCAAAGGCTATGAATGTGAAGCAGGGAGGGAGATGTGTGTATGGTATTTTGAACACAAATTGGCAATCAAGAATAGAAAAGAAACAGCTCCTATGGATGTCAATTGTCAGATATGAATCATAATGAGACCACTTTGAAATGGATCATATTTGCGAAAATAAGTGGAGATTTGAGAGGTGGCAACATGTTAAAAAAAACGGCTTGCAAGAGAAATGTTTTGGATTTTTAATCTTAGAACCCATGTCTCAGGTTTAAATGAAAAGATAAAATGGGAGTATACTATATCCTAATTTTTAGTTTCGCATACTTCGTTTATCAGATTTCTTCAGTTTCTTTTCATTTTTTTTCTAACACGGTGCCTGTGACATATGTCTTTTTCTCTTATTGTTGAGTCAATTGCCTTCTTTAATGGCTATGATGAGGAATCATAAGTCTAGTTTTCTTTGGTTAATCAGCTGACCTGATGCCGCCTGTGCATCACCTATACCTTTGACTTTTATAATCAGTTGCACCCATGCTGCCACTCTTTGATCTATCACTAAGTAATTTTCTCCAGCATCGCAGGGTTGCACTTCACAGGTATACAACTGTTCAGCTGCTTGTCAACAGATTTAGGTGTGACATGTGAGCTTATCAGAGTGCTCTGTTTTTATTTACACAGGGAGTGACCTCTCACACTCGCTGCTGTATTTCCCATGCACTTTCCTAGAACCGGACACTTCACGCCACTCTGTGTCTTCATGTTGATGGGCCATTTTGTCTACCTTCTACTGTAGAAAACATCCTTGTGATCTACCTGTTTCACAACAAGCTTAACTTCTGGAGACCTAAGTACAAGCTGCCCACATCGGTCAGGTCCCTTTGAGCTAGGCTGCAGGTACATGAGGACCAAAACATGCATTTGTTCTAAAACTGTTTTAATTAGTCTGCTTTTCTTGTTTCTAGGTACTGTCATATCTCTTGGGGTCTCTATTGAGAAGTGGGCAGTCACGACTAAAATATTATGTGGCTAATGTAAGTTGTGATTGCATTCTTACAACTGATTGGGTTCCAGAGTAGAAATGACACCCTTTGTGAATTTTTTGTAAGCCATATTCACTACAGCTTTGTTTCATTAGTGAGAGATGAAGGTTGTAAATCACATAGGTTTGTAGTGTTTCATGCACTCATACATTTATGCTTGGGATTCAAGATGAGAGTGAGTACATGACACTGGAGTGTAGAACTACCTGCTCTCTGTGGAGTTATGGTGTTCTGTTCCAAGTAACATGAATTAAATTATGTGAGGCTGGCACCTTCCTCTAGTAAAGTATCTAGAAACTGTCTGACGTTCATTGAAGTCTATTATTAATATGCTACTACAGAGAACAAAGATTTGTTTGAATGAGCTGGGTTGTAATAATCGCCTTGGGAGTAGCATTTGATGTTCAGATGAAATTTGTATTCAGTATTAATTAAGACATAAATATGTATGAAAATGTGTTTTATAAATTGATCTGATAATAATGCCAGCGACTTTATGTTTGAGTCAGTAAACAATGCATTATTTTAAATCAGATATCTGAATTAATTGGTATTTGTTATGATCGTTTTTTTGGTTCTCTCGTTAGACCCCCTACATATGTTGAATGTTCAATTCTCTTATTGTTCATCATTCAACCTGTGGTCCTGATAAAGATGGAATACTAAAATACATATCATTACCTGTCCACCAAAATGTACGTCAACGGTTTTACTGTCTATACTGTCTATTGTTGTGAGCTTTGAATGGAAGAAATGTAAATCCGTTGGACTACCTCCTTATTTCTAGAACTGATCGTTTCCAGCAGGGACCTTGCTTTTAATATTTCAGAGACCATTGGTTTACTATAGTAGCTTTCAGGTGGAGGCCTGCTTGATTTATGATTACCTCTCGTGTGTAACTGAATTTGATGTATTGTGAATGAATTATACTCATTAAAAAAATATATTTTGCAGAATTATTATTGAGTAGGTATTAATGTTTTGTTTTATGAAACGTACCCTTGAGAATAGATTAATTTATATGAATCCCCTCTTCTAATACATATATTATCTTGAGGGCAGATAAGAGTTTGTTTTGTGTTTTGGCATTTTAACTGGGTACTCTTTTGCCTTTTGTGAGAAACTGGGTTGTTGGTTGAGGGGGGCGAAACCTTACTCAAACAACAGCCACAATCCTTGTCAGTGTAAACCACAAAAAGTCACCAAATTAACCTGGACTTCAACCTCTGGGGGCTTATTTACAAGCCTCTTGCGCCGCCGGTAAGTCACTTTTATGATGCACTGGTGGCGCATTTTGCTGCCCCATATTTTCAAGGACACATAAAACCTCCCTGAGTGACTTTACGTGTCCTTCTAAATACAGCCCCTTTTCACGCAGCACTTAGTGTGTAACGGGCATGCCATGGGTGTTGCTGTGGGTGTTCCCACGTAACACCCATGACATCTGCCGCATTTCCAGATTTACCTTTCGTAAACCTGGGAATGCATCAGAATGCTACGTCTCCCCAGGGGAGGCGTAGAGAGGCGCAATGAGGGAAAATGTTTTCATTTCTCCTTGTTTTTTCCTCTTTCTATGTGTGCTGCATTCTGCAGCACACATAGAAAGAGGAAATCACCTCTCGTGATTGTTTTTGTACAGGAAGGTGTCCCACACTGATTTAGAAAAATAGAGTACAGTTTAATAAAATATTTGACACCAAAATGACAAAAGTCCAATCAGTAGAACTGGAGATATGCAATTCCAAAGATTTAGATAAGTATAGCACCTACGCAGTTAAGGGCCTGCCCCCAGGGGCGTCTTATGTTTCTTGAAAAGGAAGTTTGAGGCCTGGAAAAAGGGTTATTTTGCCAGGTCAAAATGTCAGTTTAAAACTGCACAGAGGCTGCAATGGCAGGCTTGATACATGTTTAAAAAGGATACTTAAGTGGGTGGTGCAGTAAGTGTTGCAGGCTCGGGATTGAGGCAAGATGGCGACCGGCCGGTCGGTCGAGTGAGCTGCTCCTACTCTCTCCAGCCTAGACCTATAGCTAAAAAGGCGATTTGAATGCGCTGAATACATTGAAAAGAATGGAACTTACCGAATAGACATTTATCTATTTCTGTTCACCTTTTGAAGATCACCGAGGGCTCTGCATCTGGACGTCCTGCATGCTCTGGAGGCTGAGGTATTGGCTGTGGGGCGTCCCGCTCCCCTGTCGGTTGCCGCGAGTCCACTATCGCCTAGCAGCCTCCCTGTCTTATCTGCTGGACCTTGGAGCTGCAGATATGACGCCGAAGACAAGTGGCAAAAGTATCAGGGGGCGCGGAATGCAGACAGGATCAGGATCCGATGCCGCGGGGAGGACTGCTCCTGCTCCCTCCGTGGATGGAGGAGGCTCTGGGACTACGGGCAGCCGATCCGGAATGGAATCACAGGGTCCGGGCGAGCCTCAGAGAACGGGGAAGGACAGAGCAGTAACGCGCGCCAAACAAACGTTGCCGGCGATGTTTGGACTTCGGACGGGGAGGAACAAAGCAACTGTGAACCCCCCTGGTGGTATGGTGGCATCCCCTAGGGGGGAAACCAATTCGGCTGGTCCCTCAACACAAGGGGGAACGAGCGATCAGTCTCCCTCGACTGTGGAGCTTAGTGTGGAAGAGGCTGCTGGAGATCTGACCAGAGGAGAGGGGAGAGAGGAGCTGGCGGTTTCAGACCTCCCTGTTTCTGCTCCTTTGATTGCTGGGATCGGGGAACCTGTTGCTGTTGGTGGCAATCTTGTTGACGGCTGCGAGGAGGGCGATCGTAGGGCGAGGCCCTCTTTGTCATTGGAAATAGTCTCTGCAATTCAAACACAGCAATTCAAATGCATGTCGGGAAATGGAGTCCGTTCAACCCTAGGAATGGAAAATCATGTAGAGGACTCCGCCCCACTCACCAATCTAACAGGGCTGGGGCCTGGAGAAGGCAACGAACTTATCAGCAGAGAAGAGGATGCTACTGATAAGTTTTTTCTTTATCAGATCACTCAAATTCTTCTGAAGAAGACTGCCAGGATAAAGATTGGGCAGAGGATGGGAGTGATACAAGCAGCCTACACTGGGAGGAAGGTAGTGACAGATCTTTGTTTAATCCTGGCACTGCTAAGAATCTTCCCTCCTTACCCGCACCAGGTAACAGGGCTGAAGGAGCCACTGGCAGTATGATTTGGGACTACACATATTCGCCAAACCTGAGTGAGGCAATCAATGGGAGAGAGGCAGAGTCTCTGGCTGATCCAAGTACTGCGCCTGCCTGTAATGAAGAGATCACGCTCACAACTATCTATCAAGTAATCATGGCTCATAGAGAGGAAACAAGGGCAGAGAGTTCCCGGACACAAGGTGCCTGTAGGAAATTGCAAAATTCTATTCGCAGAATTGCTAAGACCTGTGCTGATTTTGCCACCAGAATTGGAGAAGCGGAAACAAGGATATCCCAACTGGAAGATGAGCAAAGTTCGCAGAAGAGGAAGACGGATCAAATGCAGTCCCTTAGAGATGATACTTTACTGAAACTGACCGACCTTGAAAATCGCGCAAGGCGCAATAATTTGCGAATTTTGGGAAACCCGGAAGGAAAGGAAGGCTCCAACATCCGTCAGTTTGTGATTGATCTGCTCAGCGAGGCCTTTCCAGATTTGCCTCAATGGGACTGGAAGACTCAGATCCAACGTGCTCATCACTTTCCGTTTAATCAGAAGAGAACAGGAGGGCAATCTGAAAATCGTCCACGCGCAGTCTTAATTTCCCTGAACAATTTTTTGGCCAGGGAATCTCTATATGATCTAGCTAGACCAGATCGGAAGAGGGCTGGAAAGGGTTGTGATTTTTTTGTCCGACCCGATTTTTGTCAAAAAACTGTTGAAAAGCGCTGGCTCCTTCGTCAATTGATTCCTGAATTTCAAGCCAAAGGAGCTCAGGCTTTTCTCCTAAATCCTGCAAAACTGAAGGTGATCTCCCTAGGCCGTACCCAATATTTTCAATCGGAAATTCAGGCTAAAGAACTTTTAATGTCATTGAACTTGAACTGATTGGTCATCTTTAGAGCTGTATTTAGCTTTCCAATGTCTATTCTACTTTCTTTATTTCTCATTTGGGAGAGCTCATAATCGCCTTTTTTCTTTTTTTTTTTCCTCGTATTTATTAATATACACAGTTAAGGTATATAGGTCTAGGTTCATGGAGGGGTGGGTGTGTTGGCTCAGCATCACCAGGGACAGTTAGTCCCATGCCTCATATGGTAGTGGGGAGGGGGTGTTTGGGGTAGGGGAGGGATACCCATGGAGGGTGGCCTCGAGGGGGTGGTCAAGGGGGAGAGGATGGGGAGCACGTAAGCATTCACTGATTTTCACAGTTATCTTGGCAGTGTTAGACAAAATTTGGTTTTCAATTAGATTTTTTGTTCCTGCTG
This sequence comes from Calotriton arnoldi, assembly GCA_963921515.1. Taxonomy (NCBI): domain Eukaryota; kingdom Metazoa; phylum Chordata; class Amphibia; order Caudata; family Salamandridae; genus Calotriton; species Calotriton arnoldi. The sequence continues at coordinate 28,782 of CAWUFW010000874.1, read as the reverse complement.
GTTTGGAAGTAAAGAAGATATTAAAAATGGTATATTATCAGGACACATCAGAAGGCACTGGCAGAAATGGCGGATAGGACTAAATCTATTAGAGTGTGTTCAGTAAACTGCTGTGGCCTGAATGACAGGAAAAAGAGGGGGATATTTGCAAAACTTATTAGACACATGCGGATTGAAATATTATGTCTTCAGGAAACACACATTTGTTGGAATAATCGTAGCTGGCTAAAAGATTTGGGCCTTGATCTCCTGGCATGTACTCGACAAGCAATCAATACTCGAGGGGTAGCAATACTGGCAAGGCATGGCATGGTAACCTGTAATCGGATCAAAGAAGATAAACTAGGAAGATGGGTAATAGTAGAAGTAAATATTAGTGGAACCATTTACACTCTTTGTTCCCTTTATGGACCTAATTCAGATGACCCTACGTGTTTTGACTTTCTAAACATTGAACTGGCTTTATGGCCTCCCTCGATAGTGCTTTGTGGGGACTTGTACATCCATATAGATGTCGACTTCAATCTTCACAGTAATATGCCTTATTCTGGTAGGAAGGTTAAGTCTTTTAAGGCCTTACAGGGATTGTGCCAAGAGCATGGGTTAGTAGACATCTGGCAAAGTCAAAGCCAAGTGGGGTTAGGGTATACGTATTTCTCTGCCCCTCATAAAAAATTTGTTCGCCTGGATTATTTTTTCTTGTCTAACTTAATATTAGGAACATCTAGATGTGAGCTTCTTCCCAGATTGATATCGGATCATAATCCATTAGTGATTCAACTCCCAGTAGGGAACCTGCCTCATAAAGGGGCAACTTGGACATTTGACAGGAAACTGTTACTCGACTCAGAATACGTAGCATATATGGCGAAATGGATTGTGGAATTCTTTGAGAGAAACAAGGGTACTGCATCCGAGCTAATAGTGTGGGATGCCTTCAAGGCCGCAGTGAGGGGGGAGACTCTTAGCTTTTCCCTTTACCAACAGAGGAAGATAAAAGAGAAGATTAACGGGTGGGTCGGCCAGTTACGGGAGGCAGAGGAAGAACTTATTAGGGTAATCAGGGACCAACAGAAAGGAGAAGAATGTCAGAGAAAGATAGCAGTCGTGAGAGCAAGATTCATCAACATTACGGGCAGGAGTTAGCTATTAAATATCAGCAACACCGAACTGATCCCTATGAATTTGGCGAGAATACCGGCAGATTATTAGCCAAACGGATACAGCAAAGAGCTGTTTCAAATAGAATCTGCTGCATAAAAGATCAAAGGGGTCAGATCCAGGATCTTCCTGCTAAAGTCTTGGAAGTATTCCAAGAATTTTATCAAGGGCTTTACTCTATCGAGAAAGATGGTCCAACTACTTCAGGAGTGGACTTTCTCAGTGATTATGTAACTTCCCAGATTACCCAGGAGCAGAGAGACATGTTATCTGCCCCGATCTCGCGTGAGGAAATTGAACTAGCTATATCATCATTAGCGACAGGCAAGGCTGCTGGCCCGGATGCAATACCTCTGGAATTTTTTCGAACATTCAGGCAGAGTATCCTCGGAGAGCTTGAATCTCTATTTTTAAGAGCACAGAAGGGCCAGACTCCTGACTCATGGCATAAAACAACTATTGTAGTTTTTTTTAAAAAGGATAAGCCAGAACTTAATCCTTCTTCTTACCGACCCATATCTTTGATCTGTGCAGATAGTAAGATATATTCAAAGATAGCAGCTATGAGATTAGGAAGGGTTATTGCACCTCTGGTATCTATCCGGCAGCACAGATTTATTCCGGGACGTGATACATCTGACCATGTCAGACGGGCAATTACCTTGTTCGACTGGGCTCAGGCATCCAAATCGCCCCTAGGGATGATCCTGTTGGATGCAGAGAAAGCATTCGACAGGGTCTCCTGGGGGTTTCTTTGGCTGATACTACAGACTAAAGGGTTTCCGCAGGATTTCATCATTGCCTTACGGACCTTGTATAACTCACCAGAGGCTAGGGTTCGTATATCAGGGCAAGAATCTAGTCCATTGTCTATCAGCAGAGGTACACGACAAGGATGCCCTTGTTCGCCGCTATTATTTTCTCTTTACATAGACCCTTTACTTTACAAGCTAGATGCCGATCCACGAATAGTGGCGGCAATGGTCAATGGCATCTCGTATAAAACACTAGCCTATGCAGACGACGTTGCTATCTTCACAACTAACATAGGATCTGCACTACCGGCAGTCTATGATCTCGCAAAACAATTTGGGCTGGTTGCAGGTTATAAATTAAATCCTGATAAAACTCAGATTATTCATACAGATACTTCTAGACCGCAGGAAATATTGACTGTAACATCTGCAATTTATTTGGGTATAAAAATTACTGCAGCAGTAGAGCAAATACCAGAATTGAACATACAGCCAATTATTTAAAAGAGTGGATCAGACGTTGGCTAGATTAAATCATTTTCATCTTTCTTTGTACGGACGCTGCAATGTCATCAAAATGCTTATTTTTCCAACATTTTTATACTTATTTAGGACGATTCCCTTAGAATTTCCAGCTTCTTGTATCTTAAAAGCAGAAGGGGTTTGTAATAGATTCTTATGGGGCTATCATAAAGCCAGACGGGCAGCAAAATGGTTAATTCTCCCGAGATTAAGGGGTGGCTGGGGGTTGCCTTCTTTAAGGCTGTATCACTGGGTAACACTATTACAGCAAATGGGGATACTGCTGGTGGGAAACAAGGCACACGTCCCAGAACCAGTCAGACCTACTATTTACGAAGCTATATTAGGGAGGATGCACAATATTGTCTAACAAGAGTAATCGAACCAAGTTATTACAAGAAAACTAAGTTTAAAGTTGCTCATTCTGCATTCTCTATTTGGAAAAAAATGAGGCGCTTGCTTGGGATTTCTAATATTAACGCTTACACCCCGCTAATGTCAGTTGGTCTGCTTCCGTCAATATTTCAGGATCAGATAACTATAAATTGGGGGTTCTTGGAATTAAGGTTTTGGGGGATTTTTTTGATGATGGCCAAATTATGTCGTTCTCAGAATTACAAACCAAATTTGGTTTGCCTACTAGACATTTTTTTAAGTTTTTACAGATCAGAAGCTACTTAAGCAAGGTAATAGCCCAAGGAAGGGCCAATTTTGCAAAGATATCACTGGTGGGTAGTATAGCTTCAAGGTCTAGGATAGGTATAATTTATCAAAATCTCCTGTCTAATTTTCCGGATGATTTGTCAATTCAGAATGCTAGGTGGGACAGGAAACTTGCTCAGGAGGGTACAGATCTGGAGGCTTCTCTAGAACTGGCAAACCAGATTCTGATAACTGGTAGCCTGAGAGCACAGCACTATATGTCTGTTTTCGACCTATATTACACCCCGGGTAAAATTGCTCAATGGTCCCGGGCACGTGGGAATTCTTGCAGCAGGTGTGGGACATTAGCTGCCGATACGACTCACATGTTTTTTTCCTGCCCTAAACTTGCTAGATATCTGCAAGACATCAACCTTTTCCTGGGCCAGATCCTAGGCAAGATGGTTGTGATAACCCCTGGTTTAGCGATCCTGGGGATAGATCAGACTCAGGACATGGTGGGATGGACTAGATCGGAAACAGGTTTAGTGTTCCTCGCAATGGCTGTCTTAAGAGTTAATATAACATCGCAATGGATAAACCCGGATCCTCCCACGTTTATAAATTGGAGATCTAGGTTACTCGCCATATATAACATGGAGTCAGCTCTATATAGGCTGAAAGGCCGTAAAAGACAGGACATGGGTAAGAAGTTGTGGGCACCAATAACCAATTGGATCGGGTAAAGAAAATGCTGCTCTGTTATGATATTTGCTACAATCAGCTTTGTTTAGATATATGGAGCCCCTGTTTTGCTCAGTGGCTTGTGCTTTTATTCTTATATATATATTTTTTTTCTTCTTCTTTGTTTAGTCTCTCTTGTATTGAGTTCTCAGCGATTAAGCTACTGTATGTTTTGTCTTAACTGCCATTGTATTGTATTATGAAATACAAAAAAAAAAAAAAAAAAAAAGTGTTGCAGGCTCACTAGCAGCTTTTAATTTACAGGCCCTGGGTACAGGTAGAACCACTTTACTAGGAACTCACAAGTAAATTAAATGCGCAAATTATGTGTAAGTCAGTTTTATCATCTTTAGAGGAATGAGCACAAGCACTTTAGTACTGATTAGCAGTGGCAAAATTGTGCAGTGTCCTCAGGTCGACAAAAATAAATTCAGCAAAAAAGGAGGGAAGGCAAAATGTTTGTGGGAAAACATGCCAGGAGGTCAGGTCTAATACTTTTGTTTCCCCGCATCCTGTTAGGTTTTGTTGTTGGTAACACAGAGTAGAGTGTGTGACATTACTCATGAAGGCTATTTGAGGATTCTGAAAACCAAGCAAGATTAATTCTGATTTATGGTGGTCTGGTCTTAATTTTGAAGTTGAGAGGAAAAATAGACAATGTCATGAGTGTAGAAATTTTCCAGATGGATCTTGGCAAGAGATAACAATGGATTCGATTGGTCTCTTAAGAATTGAAAACTCAACTCCCTATTTATGGTAGTTGATCTTTTATAATGTGGCCAAATGTATCAGATATTTCTTGGGGGTTGTAATTTATTTCCCAGAGAACCTTCGTAGACAAAAAAGTCCTCTGTATAATTTTGATGAATTATTGAGTCCACTTTAGCTCCTTTGAGGTAAAAAAAAAAAAAAGTCTTGGATGCATTTGGAGCAAAGCAAATGGAACAAGGGTTGGGTTAGTTTGTAAGTTAATGATGACTGGAGAAAACATGAGATTCACAAATTGGATGTAAGGAAAGAAAGAGTTTGAAAAAAGAAATGCTTTTGGAAGAGTAAATGTGAGAGTTGATGGGTGGGTTAAAATATGCACCCCACTTGGCTTAAAACCTTCCAAGGAAAGTCTTTAAGATCTTCAAAAAAACTATCAAGACTTCAGGAGGCAGAATCTGGAAACTTAGTAGAGGGATTGTGTTAAAAGGGTAAAGTCCTGAAATTAAGAAATGTTGTTCTGGAGTCAATGATGAATGGTGCAACTCTACCAGAGGTGTAAACCTTGCTACCAGATTAGAAAGCCCTTCTGGTATCCTTTTCTTTAAAATACAAAAATACCTTCATGGGGAGCTCGAGGGACAAGAAGACGGAGACCATAAAGGGAGCGTTAGGGAAATCACAAGACCATGACAGGAAAGACCAAAACAAGACCGTTAAGCTGGAACAGGCCAATGAAGGAAGTGGACAGCTGGATAGGAGATTGTTGGCATTCGCCTTCCCAACTGTAAAGTTGCCATATGCTCAGTGCTTACTTTGAGCCGGTGGTTTCTGGTGCTCAGCACCGGCACTTTGACATCAACACTGGCGCTTGAGCACCATTTTTCATTTTGGTAGGCACAGGGAGATTAAGTGATTTGACGAGAATCACAGGATGTTGCAGACGCCGAGACTCGAACCTGATTCCCCAGCTCAGAGTTCAGCATTACACCACTTCCTCTCCCCACTTGTAGGGTTTTGTGGCTTCTGTTTTAGGTGGCAGTAACAGGAGAAAAAGGCTGGCAGAAGTTGCCTCCTGACGAGAGCCCCTGCACTTATGTGTTTACAAATAAACCACTGCATCTCCTGTAAAGGTCCGAGGAAGGATCATGGCCTAACCACGTGCATAGGCAAAACAGGGCACTTTTGGGACTCCCAAGAAAGGTGGATGTGCAGGCAATGGAAAAAATTGAGAAAGCACATTTCTGTTCAAAGTGCGGACATTGTTTTCTGTTGCTTGGCTACATTTTCATTGTCTGATTATCTTCAAACAACTTTTGTGTTTGTTTTTTTAAGTCCAAAGAGGATGACAGTGATTTCTCTTGATAGGACAAAGATCTTTCTGGGAGTTGTTTGGACATAAAACTATGCCCTATAACTGTATAATTTAGTTTTCTCAAAGATAGCATAAAACGAACAATGAAATAAGAAAAGACATAGTAAAAAAGGTCACAAGTAAATTAAATACCAAACAATGGAAGCTACAGAGAATAGGACTAAAGATCAGAACGGAAAAAAGAAAAAGACATTAATTAGCACATAAGAAGGACTGCAAACAAGAGAAGACAAGAAGGTAGGGAAAGCAGAGAGAGTGTCATTTGTTTTTACATATTTTTATTTTATTTTACACAAACGAACTCCTGATTATTTTCTAAGGATATCATGCTGGTGGTGAGACGTGCAGAGATAAGCCTGGACAGCCCATCAAGAGTGTGGAAGAAGAAAAGATGGAAGGATGCTTTAAGACATATTTTTTTCAATGACTAATGACAGTACATAGATATATAGACTATAAATAGTCTTGAGAAAATAAAGAAACTCAGCACTTAAACTTCCTGGTCTGCTTGCTGTTGATTTAATTGAGACCTGCCATACAGCACCTTCAATGCACAACTCCACAATGACGCTATTTAACTTCCTATTGTTTCAATTTTTTATAGCATATTGGTTGAGGATTTGTCAAACTTTGCAAAGATTAGACACCTATTTAAGCAATGTTTCTATGCCTGGCATGTGCATTACATATTTCAATATGAATTTAGTAGGTATATAAAGCATAACACTTTCTATATGCTTCCTAGTGGAAGCCAGTCTCTGTTAAGAGCAAACATCCAACTACTCTTGTTACCCTCTCACATCTGCTCTGTACTGAACCTACTATAGAAGCTGTGATTTAGTCCTAGGGTCGCATTTGCATCAGTGTCTAAAGAGACCATCAGACCCTGAAGCGCACAACACAAAATGCGAACCAGTCTTGCAAATCAAATCCTTGGGAATTTTCAACACATATCTATCCTTCAAGACACCAGACTTCCTACCTCTTCTCTTATGACATATTTCCCATCAATAGAAATTGGAGTTATCACTTGCAATACCTTTCCATGTTTCTGTAATCTCAAAGTCCATACCCACCAAGTCTATTATCTTGAGAGTACAGATAAGTTTAGTGAACAAAGTTGTTCATGCTTTTCTTTAAGATCTCAGCCCAACTAAAATCAAGCAACCTTACCTATCTGCTGACATTGATTGCATTGCCGAAGACTACAAGTCTATCATCTACTCAATAATTGTGTCCATAGTTTCACCACAAATAAAGAAATACAAAAATCAGAGCCTTACTTGGTTCTCTTAAAGTTAAAAACACAAATCAAAATTCCTAAATTGCAAAGCTTTAGAACAGCAAAGTTCTGATCTATTTAGGAACAAATTACCACCTCTGTCAACCCTGTGAAATGTATCATATACCACATTCACTTCATCAGTACCAATCCCTCTCCCAAATCCTATCTCCCTCAATCCATAACCATTTCACTGATGAGATCAATTCAATCAGGGAAATCAATCTGCCTCTACCTCTGGTGAATCTCTTTCTCCAAAAACCACAAACATCTGCACTTCCTTCACTCCCAGTTTTTGCTAACCTCTCATATATCACCAAACAGTTCAAACCAAAAAAGATTCTGGAAAAACCAACTATTGAAAACATTAGTAAGACTAGTTTTTATTTCTTTGAATCATTTTGTGTGCCATGAATAATGCATTCCTTTGCCTGATGCATTAAACATTGCCGCGTCACACATTCTAAAAAACTAAATCTTGGTCCTCATCTGCTTTCCAGCTTCAGATTGGTATCAAGGTTAGTCTCTTTGGTATTGACAAAGACATCAATAATTAGGTTCCCCATCTGGATACACCATTGAACGGGCAACAAAGATGTTCCTGGATGATGTGCACGATGTTCAGAACAGGGGGTAACCTTGCCTTCTTGTAGCTCTTGATCTATTGATGGTGTTTATCACAGTTGCTATTGAAGGCTTATTTAACCCTGGAGCATAATATTCATTGGTTGATTGGGTTTTATCCTAGTCTCATATCTCACAATGATTCCTCACTTTCACAAAGTAACTGAGGGGCTGATTATGAGTTTTGGCGGTGCAGGCGGTACTCCATCGATGTGCCCCTGCACCGCTGAGACTCACCACCACCCGCCCTCCAGATTACGAGTTATTTGTAGTCTGACAGCTGAGCTGTGTGGCATTCCCAGGGCAGTGCATCTTCTAAAGGCAGAGGAACCTTTGAAAAAGGCACCGCAATGGCAATGCCTCACAAGGTTCAAGCACAACATGGGCTCAAAAGTCCATGCCGTGCAGAACCCTTGGTGCATGGAAACAGGGGGGGGCACATGTTATGCTCCCCTGTGTGCATGCACAAGCGGAGGAGCCACCGTCGGTCCTCTCCACCAAGGTTTACATGGAGGAGGAACCGCCATGTAAACCCTGGAGGAGAGGAAACTCATAATATGCTTGGTAGGACCACAGCAGTCCAGTCAAGCATATTGCGACCACTGACTGCCACACCACCTCCAGGGAACAGCAGTTCCCTGGTGGTGTTGTTGGTCCCAGGGTGGTCTGACCACCCCACTCGCAATGGGGCGGTAGACCGCCGGTGCTGCAGAGGCTGGAACGCCATGCCGTGCCATGAGTCTGGCAGTCCGTAATCGGGTCCTGAGTTTGGTGGATGGGTACTCCATCACAAATATTAAAGACATCCTGTCCACTTTCTTACAGTTGCATTAGGATATAATGCACTTGTAATAAGGTAGACAAGATATTTGTCACATTTGCGATGGAGTACCTGTCCACTAAAATCTAAATCAGGCCCTAAGTCTTCTAACATATTTCTCGCTTCCTCACACAAATTGTACATATAATTTCCCAAGACTCTCTGGGAACAGCATCCTTGGTTGGAACTTGGTAAGGCCAGCTTCAGGACGTGACTGATCTCAATCACCAAAACCTTCGCCACATAACTATCACTAGTGACCAGAATCAAATTCAAATTATCGTACCTCAAATACAAACATAATCTACCAAATAAACCATCATATTTTGCTAAGATGCTGATCACCTCCAAAGTGGCAAAGGTGACTCAGAAGCTGAAATTTCCTACTATTTGAAGGCACCAAGGTTCAAAACCTCTCTCTTTCAGACACACTCTTAGATTGACAGTATCCCACATCCAGTACTCTGCTTCTATAGATCAGAACTCAACTAGTTGTAGTTAATTTTAGGAAGTACATACAAAACACCTTTCATATATCTTATTTCATAAACTTCTTGACTATAATGTACAAATATGTTGTTCGAATCCTGAGGACCCTAAATCTGCCTCTTTATTATATGCTTCCTCAAAGTAGTTCTACAGTGCTGAGGGTCCTAAAACTCTCTGTTGTGCAAGAGTGCTATATGAAAATGTTAATTAAAGTGATAGCTAAAATAAATGCAGTAAACACCATATTCATAATTAGTACCATTCAATATAGTCATATTATTTTTGCATTTACTTCTGGATAATTAATTTGCAACACACTAAAGTAGACATATTACAGGGGTTACAGGGCAATAAGATTTGAGATGGCACCTCCTGTGAGACTATCCACTAACGAGCTACCTCTCCTTTCACTTGCTGACTGTATGGTGGCCTTTGACCCTGTAAAGCACTCTCCTGCTTTTTGGCAATTTCCACGCTGTATACATACCACATACATACATATTATCTGACTTTTTCCATGTTAGGACATCAATCCTCAAAAAAATCATGTTACACAAAAAAGTAGTTCAATTCCCCAGAAAACCAACTACTCTTCCATTTTCCTCAGGTTTCAGCACATGTGCTATACGAATGTAAAATGGATTTAAATTGATTTTCATCTTTGTTTTGTTTAAATTTGTTTATTGGGTTTTTGCATTTCACATACAATTTGGTAATTTCAGAAACAGAGTACTGGCATGTATTTGTTAACAGCTATAGGTTATCAAATTTGCGATAGCATTTCATACAATACATAATTTACATTTGTCCTTAGTACATTCCGGTTGCTATCTATTTGTTTAAGTCCATTTACTTCGTCATTATGTTTTCAGTAACATGGCTGGGTTAACATTCCCGTGATTACGGAGTTATGTCTGTCCCCATATTTGTTTATAGGTGCATTGTAATGTTTCGTGGAGCGGGTGCGTTCCCCTTCAACTAGCACCGGCTTCGGAACTGCCGGCTGGTATCGCTAACTGCTAACTTTGGGGGTAAACTGGGGGGGGGCATTAGGGGATGGCGGGAGATGTGTCGGTGATGGCTTCCGTGAGGTTGTTCATATCGTGACACCAGTGTTTGGTTGCGTACGTGTGGGGGGGTCAGATTGGGCATCCCTAGATTAGGGTGTGATATTATCAGACGGGACCATTGTGTTGTGCCTACCTCAGTGTGTCTGGCTTGTCCTGTTATGTTCTTCTAACAATCCTGCCGGGGGTAGATGTTGCGTTTGGGGCTGGGATGTCTCGGGTGGTTCCGCACGTGTGGTTTCTTGTTTGAATTGGTGTAGTAGCTGTGCCCATTCCATAGATATGCTGTGTATACGTATTCCCCTCACTTCTTCATCTCTCAGTACCTCTTCTTCTGCTGCACCCCATTTCTTCAGCGCACCCACCTAGGTCTCTTCCGGGGGTCCCTTCGGGGCCCGCCAATACTTAGCCAGACCTCTCTTCGCCAGGAGAATAGCAAGAGATGGAAGCGACTCTGCACTTTGTCAGATTTTCTCCTTCTGAATACCCCGAGTGCACATGCCTTCCATGTATGTATATCCGTAATATTCGTCATTGCTCGGAGTGTCTTGTGTATGTTACCCCAGTACTGCTGTATTGTGGGGAAATCCCAGAACATATGCTTGAATCCCGCCTCCGGGGCCTGACAACGGGGACATGCAAATTGCGTGTCTGGATAGAAGCGTTGGAGGCGTTGTGCCGTGAGATATGCCCTGTGTAGAATGTTAAATTGTATGTTTTTAAATCGTGCGTTTCTGGACACTTTTTTAGGATATTCTAAGACTTTTTCCCATTCCTTATCATTGAACGACATCCCCACTTCGTCCTCCCATGTCTGCCTTAATGAGTGTAGAGGCTTAAGAAGCAGTTCCTGGATGGCTTTATAGAGCCATGTGATTAGGTGTCTACCCGCTCCCATATGCAGGATCGTGTGTATTAACTGGTGTGTCGGTGGTTCCAAATTGATTTTCATCTTGTTGCTTTTATTTCTCATTCTTTTTTACCATTGTACATTTTTCTCCAACACCACCTGAAGAAATGTTGGAACAGGGCAGTCGGCATGCACCGGACTTGGGCTCATGTTATTACTTTTTCAAAATTGTCATTAGTGCATCAAAGATGTATCTTTCTCTGTACACTTTTAGGTTTTATGACCATTCAGTGTGTTGCCCTCATATACAAAAGGCAATTAACACAGGATCTGAAGGGAGAAGAAAAAGTATAATAGCTATATATGTCTAGCTGTTTGTAAGACAGTAACATTGGATGGCATTCAGGGTCAAAATCACTAAACCTTTTCCTGAGCAGCAGTGACCTACTCCTGAAAATGTACTCACAGAGAAATATTTGTGACTCAGACCCATAGACACCAATATCAGGGGTGTCAGGTATCATCTAAGGGAGGTAACTGGGGCCCATGTGGATATACTAGTGGTCCAGTAATGCTCCTCTGCCCGCGACGCTTGTGACCTGTGAGGGGGAAAGAGTGGACTACAGCCCTCTAGCGCTCTGCGGCTGGAGCCGCCCACGCTATTCTGACACGCCCGGAGGCGCCTATTTAGTCTTGCTGGCCATTCTGCTGCGACGGAGGCCACTTTTCTGCCCGCGAGGCCCGTGCCCTGTGAGGATGAAAGAGTGGACTACAGCCCCCAAGCGCTCTGCAGCTGGAGCCACCCATGCCAATCTGATGCACCTGGAGGCACCTATTTACTCTTGCTGGGGTTCCAGATGCGTAGGATGCAGGCAGGACATGCCCGGGCGCATGCCCGGGCGAAGACCCGGCCAAGAGTGGCCCTGTCTCTGCCCGTCCACAGCTGTATGAGGCTGGACTGGGCTACCGCTCTTGGCTTAGCATTTCCGTGGGGCTAAGGGTGACCTCAGGTACTGTTTCATGTTTACATCTTATATTTCCTAAACATGGGCAGTGTATTATCTGTTATGGCGCTCACCTGAAGGTGCTTTCTGGAGAGCTATATCCCCTCACTTGTGGCATTCTGTGAAAGAGCAGTCTCTTGGTCATTAGGGTGCCTGGCCGTAGTAGCCATAAGGATCTACTCGTGGACCTATGGCTCTGTTGCCATTTTCTAAACTCCATCTGAACTATTCGCTCCGGGACTCATATTTTTTTTTTTGTACAATCATGGGCAAGAGGAAGTTAAATGTGGGCATTTCTGGTTGGGATACAGTAACCATTTTAGACTCTTTTTTAGCAAAGGCAGCTAATATTATCTCTAATGAAATAGCCCTAACTGAGAGTAGACTCTCTTTGGAGTCTACTAATAGTTCTCAGGAGCCTTTTCCCCCCATTGATCCTCTGTCCAAAGAAAACTCAGCAGGTTCTAAACCCAAAGTAAACTCTTTGGCCAATCCTTTAGATAGCAACGATGTAGAGAGCTCCCTTATAGACGCCACTATCCCGTCTGAACCCCCAGTGAAAAAAAAGAAGGATGGAGGAAAAAAGGTTGTCCAGCCTCCTAAGAAGGCGGCTTGTCCAGGAACGCCCGGCAATATTGATTTGGATCAGTTTTGGGACAAACTAATCCCTAGGTTTGAATCTTTGGTAAAATCACTATTGGCTCCAATTGTGTCACGGCTTGCTGGAATAGAGGCCATGCTTACTCATCTCACTCAGTCAGAATTTAGTTCTTTAACTGACAAAGCCGTGTGGGGGGCCGCAGGGACCAGTTATGTGGCTGGATACGCACCTACAGGTCTTTTAAGTGAGGGGAGCAACCCTAGTGAGCATAAGCACTCTACATAGTTGGGACTGAAAGCCAAACAACCTACGAGGGAGCCCAAGATCTTAGGGCGCACATTTTGTCTGCTAAAGATCCAAGATTTCTTGGGATGTCTGCAACATTGGTGGGGCAGTAGGTTCAACACCCCTGAGACATACGGCTACCCCGAGAGCCATTCAACTGTCTGAAGGGTCTAGAGATAACATTTTGAACATACCTAGATTCCACCAAACTTTAGTAGGGGATACTAATTTATTTAATCTGCCCCTGGAGTCAGCCCCTTTGGTGGTTATTTTGACCGGCATCCCTCCTATTAAGCAGGGCTCAAGGGAGACCACTGTACATTTGCTGCACAAGGTTAAGCACTGGTGTGACAACACATTAGTGAATGGGCACCACATGTCATCACATATTATAGAAGAGTAGGTTGGGTGGGAACTAGTGTAAATAAGAATATTGAGGGAGACTATATTGTGGTTAACCTAAAACATCCTAAATATATGAAAGCTATGGTTGACAGCTATCGTATCCAAGACGCTAAAACTGCAATCAGGATCGTCCTTCTTCAATTTTTCTATCCCACTAGCTCTTTTTTCCCAGATGGGTCCTTTGCCAATGGGGGCCTTCTGCCAGTGAGGATACCACAGCTGTTGAACACTAGGATAGCAGTTCCCCTTGTTAATTGATTCGAACCTTTGATGGGCCTAGATAATATAGATTGACATGTGGTATCACATAACGATTTAATAACCCCGGGGCCCATATCACCAGCAACCTGTGTGCCTATTTCCTCTCCTCAGATGGATTCTATTACTATTGCCCCTCCAATTATGAAGTTAATGATATGGAACATCGCGGTGGTCCAAAAGAGATGATGCCCAGTGGCTAGCGACAGTTGGGCTTTGTCACATAGTTGCATTACAAGAAACCTGGGACACTTCTGATTCCTTTTTTCTGGATGGATTTATTTCCTTCTTTAGAACCGCATCTCCCTCTTCAACGGAGTGCGCCAAGGGTGGTTTGCTCACTCTGGGATTGCTTAAAATCTCTTGTACCACTAATGCGGTGGCCTGTCACTCACCTGATGTAATAGCTGTAGAGCTAACATTTAACAATCGTCCCCCCCTGCTGGTGGTGAATTTCTATAACTCCTTTTGTAGATAATATGACACTGAACACATCGCTTCACTGGAGGGGTTTCTTGATTATTATGTTGAGATGGGACGGCCATATTATGAAGTTATAGTTCTAGGTGATTTTAATGTACATCTTTGTCAACTTAACTGCACCCTAGTAAAAGGCCCCTGGTATGCAATATCTCCGAATGGTCACTTTGAACATACGGACCAGGGATATCGATTAGAGGGCTTGCTCTGAGTTAACAATTTACACTGTCTTGAAGAGTGGGGTGCAGTAGATCCTGTCCCAACGTTTTTAGGAAGGGGTTGCTCCTCTACTATTGATTTTATTTTGGTATCCGCCCCCTTGGTCCCCGCAGGGCACAGTCTAAAAACCTATTGGAGCAGTTTTAGTGCTCACAGTCCTTTAGTTTTTTACTTGGTGTGGGCTCAAGCTTTCTCTAGGGAGGCGGGTAAGAGTGTATCGAACTGGGAAATTAAACCAAGAGACCAATCACGTAGAATTAAGTGGGAGAAGGTGCTACTCGAGGACTTTTTAGACAAGCTGTATGCAGAAGGTGTAGATAATATTGCACTCTGTCTTAACAGCTCACAGGATAGCTTGGTATTAGAGGCTTATGGTAATCTAACCAGGTGGAATGCGAATAACCTAACCGTTTAAGGCAGAATTGGACACACAGAGGGGGAAAAGTGGTTTAATGGAGAAATCTCTAAACTACACAAAAGTCTTATTATTGCTCTGAAACAAAAACCCATGGATGAGGAAAGGGTAAAGGCATGCAGGAGAGCATACAAATCTGCCACTCAGCAAAGAAAAAAGGTAATTAGGGAGCAGGCATAAGAAGCCCATCTCAGGCCAGTGTACTGACTAACAGCTCTGATTTTTGGGAAGTGGTCAATAGAACTTTCTTTTCAGTTTTGCCAAACTCTAGAGTGGACTGCACCATCCCTGACAAATGGGTCAAACATTTTGACGGGATATACAGGGGAGTTGACTCTGGGGAGCAAAATACTTAGGGGTCGATTCCGATTCGGGCCGGAAATTTCTCCGACCGAGCCGGACCCGGAGAGATTTCCGACCGAATCGGACCCGTGCAGTCCGACCGAACGAGTACGATGCGGCCGTATGTTATCGGACTCGAGTCGGTCGGACTCCCCATTGAAGTCAATGGGAGCCGGTCGTACAACGCGTACGCGGGCTCCCATTGACTGAATGGGTGCGGAGTCGGACAAGGGCGCCCCCTACAGCGGGTACGCGGCGAGCGATCGCGCCGTACACGCACAGGTAGGGGGACCCATGGGTCCCCCCTGTGTGCGACTCGCGCGGCTACGCGTACAGGGGGTCCGACGCGGACCCCCAAAGTACGGCTCCGACAGCTCTTTCGAGCCGGAGTGCGCGGCTTCGGTCGGACTGCTCGCGGCGCGCATCGTACTTACCCGGCCGGGAAACGTCTCCATTGCGCGGTGCGAGTCGGAGTCCGGCGAGTCGGTCGGAGTGGTTCGAGCCGGGAGCGAGTCGGTCGGAGCGGTCGGGACGCCCGGACGAGTCGGTCGGCGATTTCGCATCGTACTCGCTCGGCCGGACCCGCGTACGGTTCGGTCGGGAAACAGGGCTCCGAATCGGATCCGGTAAAGCCGAATCCGATTCGGAGCACTACCGGCCGAGATCGGAATCGGCCCCTTAATGGGAGCCTGGTTGTGATATTAAACCATTGTTCTTAATATAGATGAGGTCTATAAAGCCATTATGGCCACAACCGGGAGGAAAGCTCCCGAACCGTATGGGGTGCCACCTGACCTCTATAAAGCTGACCCAGTGACCTGGGTCAATACTTAGACTCTGGTTTTTAATGCGGCTGCCTCGTGTGGCTTGCCCCCCTCATGGTCCACGGCTATCATTTTTACCATTTTTAAAAAGGGAGCGAGGGATGATCCAGTATGCTACCGCCCAATTTCTTTACTGGACTCAGCCGCTAAGATTATGAGAAAGGCAGTACTGGACCGCTTAACCTTATGGCTAGATAACTTTAATGTTATCTCTGATTTACAATATGGTTTCAGGAAAGGTAGAGGGACCCTTGATCAATGCATTAATTTACACATGGTCATCGGAAAGTATACTATTGCCAAAAGGGGCTGCTTGCAAATGGCCTTTATGGATCTAACTACTGTGTTCAATCGTGTCAACAGATCAAAGCTTTGGCCCACCCTACTAGACATGGGAATGGATGCCGACCTGGTGGCCTTTCTATACAGGTCACATTCCAATATGACAGCCTCAGCTAGATATAATTGAAACGGCCCACTCTCAGTCTCCTGGGAGGTTAAGAGAGGGGTAAGACAGGGTTGTATCTTGGCCTCTGTTCGTGTTCTGTTCACTCTATACATTAATCAATTAGGGGATGTTTTGTCAGTTGCTTCTAAAGACATCCACAGGGCAGGTACTAAACTTATCCCTGCTATGCTTTACGCAGATGATACAGTGTTACTTGCCCGGAAGGCTGTGGGTCTGCAAAGCCTTTTAAACACTTTCACTGATTTTATAGTCTCTCTTGAACTTTCAATTAACTTCTCTAAATCACACATTATGACGACAGGCAGTACTAAGCTTCCTAGATGCAAGACCTTCTATAGGAGGGTGGAACTGACTAAAGTTTCTACTTTCCCCAATTTGGGGGTGCTGTTTGATGAAAGGGGGTCTTGGGTGGCACAAAGAACAGCTAAAAAGAATACCTTGGCTAGAGCAGCAGGAGACACTTTGCACTCCGCTAAAAGACTAGGGCCCTGCTTAAGATTTACAACAAAAAAGGCATACCTATGGCCACCTATGGCCACCTATGGTTGTGATGTGTGGGGTTATAAAGAAGTTATCGAACTGCAGGCAGCTGAGAATAAATTTCTCTGCAGACTTCTTGCTGTCCCCACTTGCACCCCCACTCTCACGGTACGTGAGGAGCTTGGACAGGGTTACATTTCCAACCTCATTGCAATGGCCCCTTTAATGCAGTGGCTTAAAATTTGGTCAAGCCCCATTCCTACCCTAAATCAACTTGTTTTACAGGACTGTATGGGGCTTGAGGGGGCCTTGAATATTTCTTGGCTTGGCTATGTCCTGGAGCAGCTAAAGAGTTTAGGCTGCCCGAGCTGTTCATGCACCATAGGCAGCTGTGCCCTAGAGAACTGAAGGATATTAAACGTTATACGTTCTTGGTTAGGAGGGTGGCGGCAAGGAAAGATAAGGAACTCACCAAGCCTACAATAAGACAATACATAATACTGAGTGCAGGGCCCTCAGGGCAACCATACTGGTCTTATATTAATAATCCCCAACCACCGTTTTCTCCTAACCAGATTTAGATTTCACCTTATTCATTGGTGCTTAGCTGTTCCTAGAGGTTTTGTAAAGCCAGGAGCCCTACAGCCCTGCCCCTGTGATAATTTTTCAAGAGGTCCTACATTTTATTTTTTTCTGTGATTTTCACTGTAATTTGCGGAAAAAATACATTCTCCCACTGCTAAAGAATTGCAATTTTGCACAAGTGAGGCCCTCCTTGACATACCTACAAATGCTGTCTTCGCCCCTGATCTGTTTTGGAGTTGCCAGCAGGGCCTTTCTTCCTGCAGGCCGGGCCCCTCACTAAGGGGTCGATTCCGATTCGGGCCGGAAAAAGCACCGACCGACTCGGATCCGGAAAAAATACCGACCGACACGTACCAGTGGCGCCCGACACGCCAAGTACGATGCAAGCCGCGATAAATCCGACCGACACGTCAGGAAACCAAGCCGACCGACCGAGCCGCTCGGAAAATAGCAATCCGGCCGGAAAAACACGCGAATCCAACCGACCGACACGCACCCGGAACAAATCCGACCGAATCGTACCCGCCAACTCCAACCCGCAAAGTACGATGCAAGGCGCGAAAAACACGACCGAGTCGGACGGAGGACAAGCCGTACGACCGACACGCATACAAAACCGAGCCGAAGCAACACAATACACCGCGACCGACGCGTACGCAGCATACAAAACTGCACAAACACAGCGTTAACGAAGCGGAAAACACCGTACGAGACCAATGCAGGGTCCGACTCGGTCACAAGAACGTTTCCAACATACACAAACAGCACAAAGGAAAAATCAACCAAAAAAGGCCAAACAAGCAATTACCAAGCCAATAAATACTGGGGGGTGGGGACAGAGAACAAAGACACACCCACAACTCCACCTATATAAAGGACACAAATCACTACCATGAGCCTTTGCAAATGCCATTCCACTACCAGCACCCAAGAGAAAGCAACCACACACCCACAGCTCATCCCTCACACAAGCCACACACCAGCAGCACACCAACAAATACCTACCTCACATACACCCAGCACAACACACACCCACACACCCTCACCTGCACACCAACACACACATCACCCACCATCACCACCCATCACCATGCCCCCAAGAAGAATCACAAGTTCCTAGATTGTGAATTGGAAGTCCTGGTAGACGAGATCCTCAGGGTAGAGCCACAGCTGTTTGGCACATTGGTCCAACAGACCCCCATGTCGCAGAAAACCAAGATGTGGGAGAGGATCATCAACAGGGTGAACGCACAATCACCATGTCGGCGCACAAAGACCGACATCCAGAACAGGTGGTATGACGTGCGCAGGAGGGTACGGAAGCTGCTGAAGCAAGATTACATCAACAGCCAACACACCGGCAGTGGCCCTCCTGCCAAGCCAATATACCTCAGGCCCTGGGAGGAGAAGGTGCGGGCCATCCTACCGCCAGTGAGCATATATGGACTAGAGGACATCCCAGAACCTGGTGAGTACACAACAAATGTACACAATATACTGCCACAAAACACACACACATCACTGTCAAGGGAGAGTCAAACCATGCACTCATAGCAATTACACAGCAACTAGAACAGAATCATCCCAAAATGTGTATGTCAGTCAGATAAACACAACACATGCCATCAAAAAAGTCACATCCAACTGTGCCAACACATGTACAAACACAACCACAACTACAGCTAGGCAGTGGCACAAATAGAACTAACACACACATCCACACATGTAGCCACCACAACAACACCAACACACAGTGAAGACCACTCAAAGGAAGGAATTCTGTGTATGCTGGCCAAGTCAGTGTAGCCAATAGCATCATGGGAGTCGCAGTCACACATATTGCCCCCCACAACTGTCCCATCAACACCACCATGAACCATGCGCACATCACAGGGAGTGGAGAAGGACTCACAAGATGGCTGACACTGGCTACTGCTGTGAGGAGCACAAGGCCCTGCTGGGAACTGTGCACCAACAAACAGCAGGACACCACTGACTGACATCCTGAGAGACAACTTACACTCCCTGCAATGCAAGCACGTTCCATGGTGGGATATCTGGCTGGCTGGGTGGGAAGGGGGACTTGCAGCACTGACCATAGTCACCAGCACCTCCCCTCACACCCCCCAACACAAACTCCACAGTACCCACCTGGTAGAATGCAATGCCCTCCATCCTAACACAAGATCCCACAAAGCACCACCACCCTGGGTTATGTTGTGTGAAGCACAGGGACACTCTTGGGACTCTTAGCCAAACAACTGCCAGGACAACACTCCCAGCCATCCTGTCAGCACAGCCAGCCCACCCCACAGGGAAGCAGAGTCAAAAGGAAGGAAGCATGGGCATGCTGGGAAGGGGGGTGGAGGCAATAGCATGATGGGAGTCGTAGTCACAGACATTGCTCAGCCTCACAACTGGCCCATCAACACCACCCTGAACCATGCTCACATCACAGGGAGTGGAGAAGGACTCACAAGATGGCTGACACTGGCTACTGCTGTGGGGAGCACAAGGCCCTGCTGCCAACTGTGCACCAACAAACAGCAGGACACCACTGACTGACATCCTGAGAGACAACTTACACTCCCTGCAATGCAAGCACGTTCCATGGTGGGATATCTGGCTGGCTGGGTGGGAAGGGGGACTTGCAGCACTGACTATAGTCACCAGCACCTCCCCTCACCCCCCCAACACAAACTCCACAGTACCCACCTGGTAGAATGCAATGCCCTCCATCCTAACACAAGATCCCACAAAGCACCACCACCCTGGGTTATGTTGTGTGAAGCACAGGGACACTCTTGGGACTCTTAGCCAAACAACTGCCAGGACAACACTCCCAGCCATCCTGTCAGCACAGCCAGCCCACCCCACAGGGAAGCAGCGTCAAAAGGAAGGAAGCATGGGCATGCTGGGAAGGGGGGTGTAGGCAATAGCATGATGGGAGTCGTAGTCACAGACATTGCTCAGCCTCACAACTGGCCCATCAACACCACCCTGAACCATGCTCACATCACAGGGAGTGGAGAAGGACTCACAAGATGGCTGACACTGGCTACTGCTGTGGGGAGCACAAGGCCCTGCTGCCAACTGTGCACCAACAAACAGCAGGACACCACTGACTGACATCCTGAGAGACAACTTACACTCCCTGCAATGCAAGCACGTTCCATGGTGGGATATCTGGCTGGCTGGGTGGGAAGGGGGACTTGCAGCACTGACTATAGTCACCAGCACCTCCCCTCACCCCCCCAACACAAACTCCACAGTACCCACCTGGTAGAATGCAATGCCCTCCATCCTAACACAAGATCCCACAAAGCACCACCACCCTGGGTTATGTTGTGTGAAGCACAGGGACACTCTTGGGACTCTTAGCCAAACAACTGCCAGGACAACACTCCCAGCCATCCTGTCAGCACAGCCAGCCCACCCCACAGGGAAGCAGAGTCAAAAGGAAGGAAGCATGGGCATGCTGGGAAGGGGGTGGAGGCAATAGCATGATGGGAGTCGTAGTCACAGACATTGCTCAGCCTCACAACTGGCCCATCAACACCACCCTGAACCATGCTCACATCACAGGGAGTGGAGAAGGACTCACAAGATGGCTGACACTGGCTACTGCTGTGGGGAGCACAAGGCCCTGCTGGCAACTGTGCACCAACAAACAGCACGACACCACTGACTGACATCCTGAGAGACAACTTACACTCCCTGCAATGCAAGCACGTTCCATGGTGGGATAACTGACTGGCTGGCTGGGTGGGAAGGAGGTCCGGCTGTCAACCAAACACAAGCAATGCAGACCATGTTCACACCCCAGAGAATACATAGAAATGCCCAAATAATGCAGGACAATGTGCCACACCAATATCAACCCCTGACTGTGACGACTTAGGACAATACAATGTACAGGCCCGCACCCCGAGGCACAGTCACAACTGTCAGGTGTGTCAACCACTGATGCCTGCAGAAACATGACATACATTGTTTGTGTCTCCCAAAAACAGGTGATGATAGGGACACAGCAGCAGACGCTGAGGAGTCCCAGTCCCAGGCTCAAGAGGATGCCGAGCTCACTGGCGTCGTACAGCCTCTGTCCTCCTCGGACGATGAACAACCTGGCACATCCGGTGCAAGTCAACATGCTGCACCAGCAGGACCACCAGCTGCAGCACCAGCAGGTCCACCAGCTGCACCCCCTGCACCCACCCCTCCAACGACTGTCACCACGAATACCATCCCTGCCGACATGGACAGAATAAGGAACAACACCAGCGCAGTGACCCTGGACCAACCTGGGGCCATGGACACCACCACCACCACCAACCCCCAAGGTGGACCAGGGTTATCTGTGCGTGCAACTGCACACACTGCACATGTCAGCAGGGGTGGTGGGAGGGGTGGGGAGACAGAGGTCGCTGCTTGCAGACGTTGCTGGTGTGCATGAAGACCCACAACTGGTACGCATAGCTGATGCGTACCAGTCCAGCACCGGAGAGCTCAGCCAGGTAGTGGGGCTCCTCAGAGACATCAAACAGCAGCAGGCTGCCCATCATGCCCGCTTGGACTCCCACATGTCCCACGTGGAGTCACACATGTCACGTGTGGACTCCCACATGTCACGTGTGGACTCCCACATGACCCGCGTGGAGTCCAAGTGGGATGTACTACATGAGATGACGGCGGTGCACAGGGACATTTTACAATGCCTCCGCCAGATGAACAGCAACCAGTCCACACCTCCCTGTGTGCCAACAACATCTGGTACCGAACAAACTGCAACTGCCACAGGGAGGGAGGAGGACTCTGGCGGAGAGTCCCCTGCACCGCAGCAGCCTGCACTTGAGGGCCCCCCAAGAAGAGGGGTCGTCCGAGGAGGGGAAAGTGAGAGGCTGATGGCCAAGCGCAACTCCCAGGAAGCCTGAACCTGTTCTGGATTTTCGCCTTTGTGCACAGACTGTTCACCCTGTTGATGGCAACACTACTCCCACACATTGCATGGGGAGTACAAGTTGGAACAATGTGTCAGACAACTGTGGCCCCGATACTGGGGATCCTGTCTACCTGGACTTTCTATTCATCTAGGAACTTGGGATTGCAAGATTCATGTACAGCACAATCCATCCTATGCACTATTATCACAATAAACACACTAATACACCATACTTGCCTCTGTCGTGATTCCAACGTGGGTGCTGTTATGGGGATGATGAACTGCAAAATTACACAGTGTATGCGAACTGCAACAGCAAGGACAACACAGGCATGTGAGTACAGGCAACGTGACACATATGAGGGAGACACACCACCAGGGCTACACAACACATACACACCTAGGCCATCTGACTCATTGCCTACACTGATGTTGCCAGGGAAGACGGTGCAATGCACAGACACCACACCCATTCCCAGTTGTAGTCAAGTAGCCCACAGGTGCAGTAAGCAAATGGCAGTCAAATGTGTGACCACAGACAACGCACATCACTAAGTGAAGCACAGGTTTATTACACAGTAGCAACATGCCGTAACCACTACAGATGCAAGGTAACCCCACCTGGTAGCGGGCACACAGTCAACAACTGTAGACAGAAGGAAGTCCATGGGTGTGGCGCACATCACCTGTAGGGACACAACAGCTACCAGCCTGGATGTGCAATCACGTCGTCGGTGGACACAGTTGACCAAACGAATCTGAAAGTACCCTGTGAAGGACAGAAATGACACACAGTCAAAAGCAATGCAGTACAGGACAGAACAGCAAAACTCATGCACAATACATGTTACAAGATACCCACCCAGAACCAAGTTAGCATGTCAACACTGTTGGGGAGTACAGCCCACCTGTCACCACACATCGCAACACACATCCTGTCAAGTAGCCCATGGACACACTCCAACAGCACCAGAGCACCACCCACACATCATGCCAACTCACATCATTCACATGACACCTCAGGATACTCACATTCAGCTAAAGAAGTTGGTGATGAGCTGTGTGCGGACATCACCATCACCATCATCATCATCATCGTCACTGGCATCGTGGTCCAGGCCAGGATCCTCCACAGGTGGCGGATGTTGGTCATCGTCATCCTGGATGAGAGGCAACTCCTTCCGCACTGCCAGGTTGTGGAGCATGCAGCAGACGATGATAATCTTGCACACTTTCGCAGGGGCATATGGGAGGGACCCTCCGGTCTTGTCCAGGCAGCGGAAGCGGCTCTTCAGGAGACCAAAGGTCCGCTCAATCACTCTCCTGGTCCGACCATGTGCCTCATTGTAGCGCATCTGGGCAGGTGTCACAGGGTTCCTGAGGGGTGTCAGCAACCACGGCATGTTGGGGTATCCCGAGTCACCTACGGACAGACAAGTGCACATCAGCTGACTTGGAAAAGTGGGCGGAATACTACAGATCAGATCACACACAATGGCACAAAGTCAGTACACACCGACAAGCCAGGCACGCTGGTTCTGCATCTGTGCCATCAACCTGGGGATGCAACTACTCCTCATCACAAAGGCATCGTGTGCTGAACCAGGGAAACGGGCACACACGTGTGTGATGGTCATGTCTGCAAGACACACCACCAGTGCATTGACCGAGTGGTAGTGCTTGCGGTTCCTGTAGGCCTGCTCCTGGGCCTGTGGTGGTACCAAAGCCACATGTGTCCCATCAATGGAGCCAATGACATGCGGCATCCTCCCCAGGGCATAAAAGTCACTCTTCACGTCAGTGAGTCGTCGCAGTCTAGGGAAATAGATGTACCGGTTCAGGAAGAGCAACATTGCCGCCAAAACATCGCGGAGCACACGGCTGAACATGGTCTGTGACATCCCACCAGCAGACGCCACAGTATGTTGGAAGGTACCGGTGGCAAAGAAGTGTAGGGCTGCCATCACCTTCACCTTGGGGGTCAGCGCTGTAGGATACGGCCGGCCAGGCTGCAAATGTGGGGACAACTGCACTGCAAAATCCTCAATCAGCTGCCTGGTGAAGCGGTACCGTCGGATGCTGTCCCGTTCCACCATCGTTGCCAGGTCTGGGAATGGCCGATGGACAGCAGGAGCCCTGCAGTGCAGAGGAGAAGTAAGCAAGATCGTCAGTCACCCCACATATGCGGCATTGAACACACTCAAGATCCCAACATACATCATCATGAGGCACAACTACATGAAGTGTGCAGTACCGGAACGACATTTATGGTACATACATGGCCAACATCTGTCAACACGGTCCTACAGGTGGCATCAATTTGTCCCAGGTTGGCCCATTGGATATCATGATGCTGTGTCACAGTCACCCCCCAGTGACATGTGAGGACAGATGTGCCCCAGGCACCACAGCTCAACGACAGGCACATTCCCAGGGACCCTGTAATGCCACATGGACACTGGCATCACCTGGAGTATCATGTGTACACCACAACAAAACAAACATGACCCCCACAGGTAGTGGCCACACTTGCCATGGCAGGAGAGCCATGGACGTCTGTGACACACACGCACAACATCAGAGTCCATGCACACACAACGTGGATGTGGAGACTGTCTCCCATTGTGCACATGAAATCAGAGACATTGTAAACACTACATGCACAAAGACTGTGGAGGGCCATCACTATTGTGCCACTGGGACACCCTGGCTCAAACATACCGTCCCACATGGGACTCACGGGGTATGTGACATGACATACACAAACACCACTGTGAAATGTGACCATGGCACATGCACAGATATGAACAGTTGCACATCACTGTGGTCACGTACACATAACACCCAGGATCCTGTCCCCATTAACACGTGCACAGCCTGGGGGTGGCTGCCCACAGGTGACACCCACAGGACAACATGTACACCAACATACACACAATAGGAAATGCAGCCTTACATGCCTTATGATAAGGTTTGGACAGGCTGTCGTGATGTAGGTGTGCCCCTCACTCCCTGGGAGCTATCTGTGGCTGGCATATGTCCATCTGAGACAGGCATGCTGACATATGCCAGTCACATGTACAGTGATGCGTTGTACTGCAATGGACCGATCGGTGCCTCCGGCCGGCCCATTGCATTCAATGTGTCGCGAGTGCAGCGTTGTACCCCTGTGCGCGTTGAACAGCAATGGACCGATCGGTGCCTCCGGCCGGCCCATTGCTTTCAATGTGTGCGGGTACAGCGTTGTACCCCTGTGCGCGTTGTACTGCAATGGACCGATCGGTGCCTCCGGCCGGCCCATTGCTTTCAATGTGTGCGGGTGCAGCGTTGTACCCCTGTGCGCGTTGTACTGCAATGGACCGATCGGTGCCTCCGGCCGGCCCATTGCATTCAATGTGTGCGGGTACAGCGTTGTACCCCTGTGCGCGTTGAACAGCAATGGACCGATCGGTGCCTCCGGCCGGCCCATTGCATTCAATGTGTCGAGTGCAGCGTTGTACCCCTGTGCGCGTTGAACAGCAATGGACCGATCGGTGCCTCCGGCCCGGCCCATTGCTTTCAATGTGTGCGGGTACGCGTTGTACCCCTGTGCGCGTTGAACAGCAATGGACCGATCGGTGCCTCCGGCCGGCCCATTGCTTTCAGTAGTGTGCGGAGTGCAGCGTTGTACCCCTGTGCGCGTTGAACAGCAATGGACCGATCGGTGCCTCCGGCCGGCCCATTGCTTTCAATGTGTGCGGAGTGCAGCGTTGTACCCCTGTGCGCGTTGTACCTCAATGGACCGATCGGTGCGCACCCATTGACAATGGGCTTGCCTGGCAACGGACGCGTTTTCGAATATTCGAGCGAGTCGGTTGCTGGAAAATCAGTTGGTCACCCACAACAATGTTGCAAAATCATGTATGTCATGAAGTTGAAATTTTGAAGGATGCTGTGGGCGTGTTTTGGTGCTGCTATTCCATGGATTGGCCATATTCAGAAGATGCAAATGACTTGGACCTATCACTTTGGACACAAGGGACAGTATCTGCCTCTCCAGCACATATATATTGCTGCATGTTCCCCTGAGAGCCCACTTGCCTGCACTACATGCTCCAGGACGACATCTGCCACTGCACTGCTGCTGTCTCTGCCCCTATGGACCCTGCAATGGCACGTACTGTGGAGAGAGCCCCAGCCTTCAGCCTTGAAGAGAACCAGGCCCTGCTGGACAGCCTACTTCCACAGTACAGCAAGCTGTATGGGACACCAGGGGAGCAGGTGAGTGTTCTGTGCACTGCCTTTCTGAATGTGCATTTTGTCTGACTAGCAAGGCTGAGAGTCAGCACACCACTGGCTAGCAGGCTCACTGAGTAGTTGTCACCCCCCATAGTGTGTAGTGACTTGCACTGGACAGGTATGGTGCAGTGACAGTGCTTCTGAACAGGGTTTTACTCCCCATGCTATGATACCATGTAGTGACTTCTGGAAAACTGTCCATGGGCAGCCGTGCACTGCCTGTGTACACCATGTGCCCCTGTGATTGCGACATGTATATGCAACTGTGTCATGCACGGATATGTTGCATGTGTAGTAATGTCCTTATCACTTTGTCATCCTGACAGGCTTCTGCCCATCGGAAGCATGAGATCTGGAAGGACATCGTCCGGGCTGTCCGGTCCGTGGGGGTCTACAAGCGCCGGATCCGCAACTGCCAAAAGAGGTGGCAGGACCTTCGGGGCTGGACCCGGAGGATTGCACGGGTCCAGCTGAAGCTGTCGCCTCCTCGCAGGAGGGGCGGAACACGGACCCTGACCCCCACATGCTCAGGATCCTGGCGGTGGTCTTTCCAGACCTGGATGGGCAGCTGAAGGCCAGAGAGCAGCAAGGAGGGGGTGAGTCAAAGACTGCACTGTGTACTCTGTCTAACATGTTATGTGCCCTCCTCGGGCCAGGTTGAACTGCCACAGTACAGCAGTCATGTTGTCCAGGAGCCATGTCCCTCTATTGTGCACTGCCCACTCCTCATCTGATACCCAGGTGTGGCCCTTACATGCAGGGAATTCTGTCACTTAGGACTGTGTCCTTGCAGTTTGCTTGACTCAAGGTGGGAGACAGCATCTGTTTCCCTGACTCTGTGGTGGGCATCATGGGTGGGTCCATTGCTTACACAATGCCTGTATTCTGACATGTATTCAGCGTGTTACTTTGATCTGTGGTCCAATTGCTGAGCTGATCCACCACATGTGGCTGGGGTACCTGGCACACACCCATGCTGCGGGTGGGAACAATGTTTGGGCCCCAGGAGTATGTATATGACGTGTGTCACACATACTTAGCCAGCTGCCTACAGTCCAGGGCTCATCCCTCATTCATGTGGGGCTGGACAGTCATGCCTACTCCAGGCCATACAATACACTCTGTACTCCCACTCCCGTGTATCAGAGGACACATTGTGCACAGTGATTTGCCCCTCAGGTGTCTGCCTCTGTGTCAGTGTGCTGTGGATTAGTCGCCAGGACTGCTGTGGAGTTTCTTGGTAGGGGCTCAGCATGCCACTGGAGATGTGACCATAGGAGACGATACTTGTGTGACACATAGGTGTCTGATCAGCTGCCCATGCAGACTGGGGCATGTAAATGTGAAGTTCAGGCAGCTGTTCCCCATGCACAGCAGAGTGTGAGGGCTCAGGTTCAGAGGGTAGTGTCACAGGTCTCCCATATGTCCAATAGGTATGACCTGGACAGATGAGGGTTAAGAGGATGTGTTGTGGGGGGGATGTACATGTGCACTTGTGCAGCTCCAGGACTTGCATTCCCCATGACCTACTATTGTGACACAGTGCAGAGTGTTGTTGTCTGGCTGCAAAGTCATACATCACTGAGAAAGTGATGTATGACTTTGCAGTCATGCCTCCGCCATGGCATGTGTCTACTGATTGGTGATCCTGCAGGGGAGTGACATGTGCTACATGCACACCATAGTGGCGCTGGCTATCAGGACATGGGTGCATCATGGTGTCTGTCGCTGGTATGCATCACATGCATTTCCTATTTGACTCTGGGCATCCCTTACATCCGTAAACCTGTACTGACTCAGTGGCAAGAGCTGTGATGTGTCCACACCGTGTCCTCTGCACTGTCCAACTACTGTGTACTTGGTGCATGTGTCAACACTGGGGTGTTGCAATCCAACAGACACCAGACAGATGGGTGCAAGGCCATGTGGGATGTGAGTGCCATGCTTGGCATCAGACTGACAATTGACTTCTCCTGTTCAATTAGTGCACTTTTAGCAATGTACAACTAATGATGCCAGGGCTTGCTCTGTGATGTGCTGTGCTCACAGTGGTGTGTGCGTTATGTGCAGGTGACTGATGTCTGTCTGTTTCCCCATTGTTTGCAGATACATCCACGGCCACGGAAGGGGACAGCTCCACGGACCAGGAGGAGCCGGAG